>OX438566.1:3153353-3780524 GCA_949316365.1 Hoplodrina blanda
GAGGGTATGTTTGCTGCCACATGATAAGCGATAAAAATGTAAAATCAAACTCGTAAGAAATAACGCGGATGAAATCTAGGCAAAAGCTAGTCAGATATAGGTAGGTAGGTACCTACTTTTACGAAAATATTTCCAGCTTTAAAACCGACAATCTACTAAATTAGAAGTGAAAGAAATTTTTCTCCAATACCTAGCGATATGATTTGTTTTTTAAACATACTAATCAGTTTGACTCATCCAGTAAATCACCATCTTTGTCTCGAACAAATTCTTACCTGACTGGATTTGAGAATTGTAGCCAGGTGGACACTACGACACCCGCTTCTGATTACCTCAGAAACACCAAGAACTCATTACCATATATTAAAATTAATTGTTTCAACTAAAAGAGAATTAGATTTTCAAGGGATTTAAAGGAAAGGAATAGCAATGAGGGGTAACGTAGTGTTGCCATGTATAAATATGGGGATTTAGGATACAATTTATTATGTTACAAAATACTTTATGTTGTATACAGTAAATGTATAAAATAATAATTTCGTTCGCGTGATGTTTCTTACGGATCCCCAATTTTTTCCCAATACCTAAAATAAATCCTATAATATAGCCTATGTCACCCGGATAAATAGTGTAGCTTCCCAACAGTGAAGGAATTTTTCAAATCGGTTTAGTAGTTTCGCAGCCTTTCCAATGCAAACAAACAAACAATCAAATTTTTCCTCTTTATAATATTAGTGTGCCCCTGTTTTTTTATTCTCATTAATAGTTTTCAAATTTGCACACTAGGCCTCTGTTTACAGCGGCAAGTTTAAGCATTTTCTGTGGGTTCTAGTGCTTATAAACTTAATGTATCATTAAAAAAAAACATACGCGCCGAATTTAGAACCTCCTCCTTTTTGAAGTCGGTTGAAAAGGAAAACATATAGGGGCAATATAGCAGCCTCGGAGTCCGAATTTGTGCCCGCGGATGGCAATAGGCACGCCGTAAAATCAAATTTAAATTTAATTTTCCTAACAAACCAAGAAACATGGTTGCTCTATTGGTCACCAGCTGTTTTTGTTCATTATTTAATTAATATTAATCAAATTCATCTCATTATTGAGTCAACATCATCGTCTGCCTAGCCTTTTCCCAACTACGTTGGGGTCGGCTTCAAGTCTAACCGGATGCAACTGAATACCAGTATTTCACATGGAGCGACTGCCTATCTGACCTGTTATTATCAAGTCAACATGATCTTATATTATCTCAGTTATTTAAGTTACCACCTAAGAATACTTAAGGAGAAGCAATAAAGATATTGAGTACTAGCACTCTCCCCGTGACTTCGTTCGCGTGATTTTTCTTACGGATCCCTAATTTTTGATAATAAAATATAGCCTATAGCACTCAGTGATAACGTAGCTTCCAATAAATGAAAGAATTTTCAAAATCGGTTTAGTAGATCCAGAGATTACCCTCTACATACAAACTTACAAACAAATGTTACCTCTTTATAATATTAGTATAGATATAGGTATAATATAAGCAAGACCTCTCCCGATCAAAGCACGAGCATAGATCACCACACTTGCTCAAGATCTTCACACTTGCTTGTGATGTCCTGCAGTAGGACAATTAATACGCTGGTATTATTAATATTGACTGCCTCGTTGGTCTAGTGGTCGCAAAGCGCGACTGCTGAGCATGAGGTCTTGGGTTCGATTACCAGGTCGGGCAAAGTGTTATTGTGTTTTTCCTTTAGGAATTTCTCAGCAGCAGCCTCGGAGTCTGGATTTGTGCCCGGTTGATGGCAATTATGCTCGCCCCTTATTACATGGGACTTAAATATAACTGGCGAAATGTGAGTGTACTAATAGGTACACCTCTGCCTGACACTTCGGGGATTACAGGCGTTATGTTATGTACTTTTAAACATAACCAGATCCTCTACTACTAAGGACTATCTTGCATATTCCCTCCTAAACCACTAACTGATACATTTAAGGCAGTTTGTTCCAGTAAGCTGCACATTAACCAGAGTGGTGGTGGTACCCCTAAAAAAAAGTCCAAAAAGTTTAAACGAGAACTACTAAAAGACCATTCGGCTTTGCCGGCGCCATTTTTTATTGGCGCCCGATATTTATACACGTCCCGGTTGGACACGACTGATGGAAGCATTCGGTCAATGACTTAAAAACGTTTTATTTAATTTCAATGCTCTTATTTATTTGGATTTCTACTCTTGCGTTGTTTGACTACAGAATTACAATCATTTTCATGGATTTCTTGTTTGTAATTGAGATTAGTTCCATGTGATCTTGCACACAATCCATACTTTAATTATTAATTTAATATTATAAATGCGAAAGTAACTCTGTCAGTCTGTAACGCTTTTACAACTAAATCACTGAACCAATTTTCATGAAATTTTGGACATAATAAGTTAGAACCTCAAGAATTCCATAGGTTACTATTTATTCTGCGTAACCGACACTTACGCGGACGAAGTCGCGGGTAAAAGCTAATTCTAACAATTAACTAACAAAGCGTTACTCTCAAATGCTGATCATTTTTTTATAAATGTACAGGCAGTGTCCTCTGTGGCTTTATCTAAATATATAAAAATCAATGCCACTTTTCGTTGTTATTTTATAACTCAAGAAAGTCTGAACGGATTTATCTTATCTTGGTCTTAAAATGTTCGTGGAGGTCTAGAGAAGGTTTAAAAGGTAAGAAAAAAAAGGGGGTAGAGTAGGGTACGGTAGGGTATCGGTAGGATAGGGGTAGGGGTAGGATACCACGCGAACGAAGTCGTGGCGGGTCAGCTAGTCTATTATAAAAAAGAAACAAAAATACTCTTCCTCATTGCCTCGTTGACTGCCTTGTTTGTCTAGTGGTCGCAAAGCTAGACTGCTGAGCATCAGGTTATTCGATCAGGAATTTCTCAGTAGCAGTCTTGGACTCTGGATTTGTGCCCGGATGATGTCAATAGGCTCGCCCCCTATTACATGGAACTTAAACATAACTGGCGAAATGTGGGTGCACTACTGCCTAACGTTTTGGGGATTACAGGCGCGATGTTATGTTATGTAAAAACACTCTTCTATTAAAAAACAATGATGTATTAAAGTATTAAGTCCATCCATCGACTACTTTCTTACTTTTGCGAACACAAACATACGTAGGTGATTTTTTCTACATATAAACTTACCGAAATAAAATACTTTGAACATCTAATTTGCTTTCACTCATTACAGAATAGCTGATACAGAAAAAGAATCGCAATTAAACTTCAAAAGTAGGGAGACGAAGATTTAAAATGATTCAAGTTTTCAACTCAATGAATCATAAATTAGATAATCAATGGAATCCGATTGGAATTGTGTTCAGCGAATTTTAATTTAAAGGTATGTTCCCACTTATATGTTCTGCTTATAATAAAACTGGAAGTTTATGACTGACCTTAATAAAATTTATAAAATAACTGGTATATCCTGATTTCAACCGCGTTAAATTACGTCTTTGGTGATGCCTATAAATAAATGGATTAAATAACCAAAAAGAATCGGACTCGTACTTCCTGAGATTAGCACATTCACACAAATAAACGTATAATCTCTTATGTTTTACAGATGTGTGTACGTTTGTTACTCAATCACGCTTTAACAGCTGAATAAAATAGGGTAAAAGGCACCCCTTGTTCGTTAGGCAAGCTGATTTAGTTTGCTGTCAAAATAGCATAATAAGTCTGCTTCTTAAGGTCGAATTACTTGTGTGACAGATGTCAAAAACGTCATATTGTCTGCCCTAAGGTTGACCTCAATAAAGATATCGCTATTAAAACTTATCCTATGTGTTACATAAAATATTTTGTATACTGTTTTTAGGTTCCCGTGGGATAATTTAGAACTTTAGCTAAGGTAATTCTGAAATCTACACAGACGAAATTCCGGGCAGAACCTATTTTATCATAATATTGATTACAAGCATTGCAAGCTAGCAAGACGTTCAATCTTTTGTGGTGAGCGTTCCCTATGAACTTGTATAACATTGGTGTACGCAGACCTTTATGTAAACTTCTTAAGTGATAACAATGTCTGAGCTCACGATTTACTGGTCAGCACTTTTAGTGATCTTTGGGGCTATAAAGAAGATTGAGCATTTGACCTGGTAATCAAATTTATGCACTTTGAAAGTCAAAAGATGTTAAGTAAAGACCAGAGCAAATAGAGAAGCATTATACTAAAGCAGTTTTATTTGACTAGCTTCTGGCCTTGACTTTGCCCGCGTGGAAGTTAATACATACCATAAAACATATTTATTATGACACTCGGCAAATGTACCTACACTTTTGCCGAGTGGCATAATAGCGTAGCTTTCGAAAAGTGAAAGAATTTTTTTTACCATACTTGTACTTCGAGAGTATACCTCATACAAATAAATTTTATCCTTGTAGGTATAATAATACTAGCACTCTTCCCGCGACTTCGTTCGCGTGATTTTTCTTAAAGCGATAGGCGGCGGCGACCTGTCGCGTCCGGACCTGGTTCAGGCCATGCTCCGGGGAGAGAGGGAATGGGATGCAGTCACCTCTTTCTGCGAAGCAGTAATGCTAGCAAAGGAGGAGGCGGGCCGCGTGAGGGAGAGAACAATACCCTCCACCTCACGGCCCAGCCGCCGCGGGAGACGCCCAGGGCGTCGGACGTCGCGAGGCGACATCCGGCCACCGTAGGCGCGGGCTTGCGGACGGCGAGTAATGGGTAATTACGAGAATTGGCTTTCTGGTATATACATAATTATAAAAACAAAATTTCATAGAAAATACTTTATTTGTTGCTATTGTTATTATCAACTAATTAGAGTTAGTCTGTTATCTAGATGAGGTTTGATTGGTGATGCTTTCCTGATGTAAGCCTCTATGAGGACATTGTCTACGCCTAGCACTGTCAGGTTGCGGTTATGTTCTTTGAACATCTGAAAAAAAAAAAAACAAATGAGTGCAGTTGAAGTAAATTGTTAAGAGCGTTAGCGTTCAAGTCCTTATTTTTCGAAAAGAATGAACCGATTTTAATGTAACTTCCTTCATATAAGCAGGATACGTAGGTCTATACAAGATGTTGTTTTGCATCCTCGTCAAGACATAAATAATCAATTGAAAATACAGTACCGGGCAATAACTAAGAAGCGCGCGCGGGAGCGCGAGCGTGGCTAGGCACGTGCGCGAGTAGTACCTACGAAATTATTGAATGATCGTTGCGTATGCGTTGTGTATGTATTGTTTGCGTTTGTTTGTGTGTATAGCTAGTAACAGACGGGCCCCTTTTAAATACGGCTGGTTTACAATTATGGATTTCAGTAAACAGGAAAAAAATATAAAAAAATACCTACTCATTTTATTGTTGATTTGGGTCGAGAATCATTAGCATAATTACGTCCTTGAATTTGACTAGGATGCAAATCAACAGCTTGTATAACTAATTGAACATTAAAAAACAATTATGTTACAACTAAATTCAAGCGAATTTAAGTTTTCCATAGAAACAGATATTTCTAATTATCTTTTTTTTAATTAAGACATTTCAAAAATGTTTTCAAATAACTTTTTAGACCTATGTATCCTAATTATGTGTAGGAAGTCTCATTAAAATCGATTCACGTATAACAGTTTCTTTAATCTGTACTATAGTGTAGTAGGTATGTATAATTTTATTGTTGAAATGAATGAAACCGATAGCTTTCCCACGCGTGGCAGGTTAAGTATAAACGGAGCTTTACAAAGAGGAAGGTTTCCATATAGCGAATTATAGGTAAGACTGGTGATCGTAACCCGTAGCGACTGTCAAAGATCCACGTATGACAGCCGGGACTAATGAATTAACGTGCTTTCCAAGGCTCGGAGGAGTCTCGATGTGTAAAGATAGTCACCCATTCATAGACCAACCCCGGCAAGCGTAGCATTGTGAGATTAGATGGCAAAATAAACCAACTGGTTTCTGAACAACTATTTTATTTCCAATTTTATAATATCTCACATACGTCGCCCATCGTCTGTCGCCCCGTCGCGTCGCCATCACTCCTCCTTCTCTCTCGCACACACACTTCCCTTTCTTTCATCCGTTGCGTTCCATTTTAACAATAATAACTGCGTTCATGCTTCAAAATTCTTACACTACAGTCGGCCACTTTATGGACCGACCCGTATGGCTCTTATTACTCAGCCACGAGCATCTCTCTCTTTCGCACTAGCACTTACCGAAAATCCATTTCCTCCTCTTGTCAGGAAATCCAAGGTTGTGACCTGATAATCTCGATCCAGGTGGAATTCTTTGTACTCATCGCCTTCTTTATATTGAATTTCCAGCACTTTTGGTATCGTCGTGTCGATTTTCACCTTTAGACCTTGAAGGGAGAAGAAGTATAGTTTCTTAATCTCAAATCTTTATTGCAATCCGTTATGTGAAACATGCAGGTGGGTGTTAATAAATGGAAACGATAATTATGGCGAAATGTGGAAATGGCGAAATGTGGGTGTACTAATGGGTACACCTCTGCCTAACCCTTTGGGGTGTCAGGCGTGATGTTGTGTGATGTAATAATTATGTACCCTGCCGGTACACAACTCATTTTATTTTTTTTAAGCAGTAAACGCAAATTATTGTAACGTTTTTCAGGTTGCAATATTTTTTCTTATTGGAAAATATTTCGTAATAGTTATTTATTATTATTTTTATTATTATTATAATAGATGTAGATAGGTAAGTCTATCTATCCATATATTCATTTTTATAAAAATTAAGTATTGAAGTTAGTTCTACCATTTTGAAACATCAAACGTCATAATGAAATTAAATAACATGACTATCTTATAACAAAAACAGTATTAATAGGAACCTTTTTGAATCTGGGTTTTAAGTACTTAATCTTTGATAAAAACTTTACGAAAAACGACAAATTATGTATTTACCTGCGAAATGCGGTGTGTTGGGACCATTATATGGTTTAACCGTCCAAGGGAACTTGACGGAACGCTCCAAGCCTTCCACGATATGCCTTCCAGAGATCGCAAACGTCACCATTTTATTCGAAAACGGCGACATATTTATTACGGAGGCTTTTGTTATTTCTAAAAATGTAATAAAAATACAAGATTTTAATGTAGTTTTTGTAAATAAGAAAAAGTTAGTTTTGAAGGATTTTGTAATTTTGTATTCTTGTAAATGACTTTCAACAGTGCCTTAATGAAAAAATATTTGACTTTGACATTTAAAGTTCTACCATCACATGAAAGTATTTGTTCCGGCAAACAGCATTGCTGCCACCGTCGACATACCTGATGGAGATGGTTTAGTACCACAGCCTAACAATATCTCTAAACACACTGGGGTTTGCCTATAAGTTACTATCTTCAGAGATAAGTAAAGACATCTTTTGGGCATAAGGCGTTCTGTCACTTGCACCAACCGGTGGGGTAGTCAACCTTTTTGCTCAAAATTGAGAGAAATTTGATTCTGGCCATAATTAACTGTTCTTTTTTAAAAAATCATACTCACACACCTCCTTTTAGTATCGAACTGCGCATCATTGATTTTTGAACGAAAGAGATGGAAGGTAGCGTTGTTGGGTGCATCTCGTGCGACTGAAATTGGGAAACAAGAAATATTATTAAATTAAACATTTATTTATGTATTTTATGTATAATATACACAAAATAATACGCTAGGCTTTAAATTAGTTAGTACATAAATAACCCTGCAAGATAACTTAAAACTAATAATATTGTACACAGCCATGCTCCAACACAAAGTTTTACAGAATAAAGGCCTGCCCAGAGAAATTTAAATCTTTCCATGTGGTAATATTTTTTTAAAATATTTATATTAAAATATAATATTATTATAATCTAACACATTCTGGAGGACTCTCTAATCTGGTATTTTTTTAATGTTCTCTTTCTAATCTCAGTTTCCATTTGTCAGAAATACCTCTAATTTAAAATTGAACATTCTTTTTGTATACATATATTAGCTAAGTAGACTCATGAGGAACAGTATCAGCGTAGCCTTTTCCCAACTATGTTGGTGTTGGCTTTCAGTCTAACCGGATGCAGCTGAATACCAGTACTTTACATGGAGCGACTGCCTATCTGACCTCCACAACCTAGTAATTGGGTAATACGATATCCCTTAGTAAGACTGGTTGTCAGTCTTTCGGGCTTCTGACGATCCGTAAAGACTGTTAAAGATCCACTACATCATCTTGAGGAATAGTATAGGCTATATAATATCACGCTACATTATCTTCGGGACCGGAGCAGCAACCAAAGACGTAAAACCACGAAAATCAAAACCACCGGTGAAAAAGTCACAAGCACTAAATCGCGTGCATCATCTAGTATATAAATATAAAGAAAATACTTACAGTATGTAAAAACGCTTCAGCAATAAAGTTACCGAGAGCACATTCTTCATAACTGCACGTGCCCATACTCAAATCTCCTTCAGCGTACCCAACTACTTCATTGACCACTTCATGGAGTTGCTGCGCGTACGGCTCAAGGAGAGCCTTGATTTCTGGATCTGGGAACAAAGATGTAAAATATACATCAAAAACCTAAGTTCGTTAAAATCTTCTGCTGAAGAACATAAGCCTAATGGAGACTGCTACAAAAGCCGAACGCAGCAGTAAGCCTGGCAGTACTGCTGTGCCGTGATTGGCTGAGCTCAGTTCAGACAACACACAAAGTCGTGAATAATTAAATGATTTTTTTTATATCAGAGTTCGACCGCAAAAAACGGTCATAAACGAAAATTGCTATAATACGGTAGGCACACTTGCAACTTCCATGATTATCATATTTCACAGCACCTGACTGACTATATGACTTTGCTTGGCTGATAGCTTACGATCTTACTTAAAACCAGCGCCGTGGTTTTAGTGCCTCCGTGCACGGGCCACGGCCACGGCCACGGCTACGGCTTTAGCACGGTAGTGTCGCATATTTCTTTTTGTATTTATGTTATTTTTATTTTTTAGATTTAATACAAACTTATGTTTCTACTTTGCTTTAATGTACAAAGGAGATTGCCCATGAGCAGTACTCTTGTTTTATTACTTGTGTCTCAAAATCTTGAACGGCATGAAATATCTAAAATACAAATACATTTTTGAAAAGACTTTGATTGATATTTATAATGGGATAGTTTTTTGAACAATAATTAGTACTTTTATGTTTCCGACGTTATAGTACGCCATTTTTTACTATCGGCTGTCAATACCTACAAGAGATGTCCATTTTTTCTATTGCGGGTAATGTAACCTACCTACATAAAATAAAATGATATCGATTTTGTATTGACTGTTCAATCTATTATTGTAAAGTAATAACAGAGTTCTAAATCACATGTTTTTGCTGGTATTTTTAATATCAGTGGTTGTAAACGGCGGCATCGGCGCCAAGTTGTATTCGTGAAATACCACTGGCTGGTTTACGGAAATCGATCAAAAATCAATACAATATACTGTTATTTCTGCTGGTTTTGGTACGTTGTGCTTCGAGTCGAGCCTTTTAGTTTCTTTGTTATTGCCCATTGAAAATAAACATACTTCTAACGCCGCTGCACCGTGTGTGTTGTTTATTACTAAAGGCAGGACTTTGTGTTGTGATCATAGTGAGTGCGACTATAATGCAATTTCTCAACTGCTCTTTGAGATTAACGCCACTTAGGCGCAGACACATGTTGTCGGAGATTCCGAATAACATCATGGACCTTTTACGAGTCTAGATCTCACCAACACCGGTAAGAATGCACATTGACTTTTTAACGTAGTATGATTTACACAAATATGCTTCAAAGACACCAAGTTCACCCGTAAACCCATTCAGACCCTTTTAAATAACTTTTTTCAACTAATTTTTGGTCGAACATAACCTCAAAATAGTAATTTCATTTTTGTAAATATCTCGGAAATGCCATTGTAGTTTGTGTTAAATCTTTTGAGGTAGTATTTAGACATGCCATAGAGTATTTTAAAGTTGATTTGATGAAGACACAACAATTTTGAATTGAGTACATTTGTCCATAGCGCCGTGGGCATTCTCCTTTTATTTTTTATTTTTATGTTATGTGGCTCATTTTCGCGTAAAAAAAGTTTTTCTTCTTTCTACTTGATTTCTTCCAGGTCGTAACAGATTGCCGTCCTATCAGAGAATGAGAGTGAGGAAAGAGGCAGCGCTCTTGTGTTTTCGCACACACTTATGCACTATAATCTATACATAATAAATATAATAAAATCGTAGCGAAGTCAAAACTGTACATTTAATATTTTTGAAAAAGTTATTGCTATTAGTTCGGGGAGTGATTCTAATGCCGAAAATATTTTTTTTAGAATTTTTGTCTGTTTGTCTTTTTGTCTGTATGTTTGTCAGAGCATCACGCGAATACTGCCGGATAGATTCTGTTCAAATTTTGTATGAATATTCCACATTGGCCAAATTAGTTGGCTATAAATCATCACGCTATTTGCTTTGGGGGGTGAGCAATGTTTCATTATGACTATGCAGACACAAACTTTGACGCGGACGAAGTCGCGGGCAGAAGCTAGTATCTCCTACGTACTCGGCTAGTCTCCATTGAGATTAGCCGCAGTAACAGAAAATCGATTAGAAAGAATAAAAACTGAAGAACTACCCTGTAGCATAGCATGTGAACTACAACAGACAATGTCTGCATCGCGCTATCAGAGTTTGCCGCGACATCAGCATATATACAAAATTCCGACGACTGTCGGGCAGTCAGCCCACCAGACACAACACTCGTCTGGTCGGAGGATCTTCCCTTTTTAATGAAGGATGAGAAACTTTACACCCTGTTTCTCATTCCTCTAAAACCCTATTATTATCATTTCGAATAAGCACATTACGAATCCACAGCAATACATACCTTCAGGAATGGACCTGTTTAGGAAGATGGGAGTTCCTTCATAGGACTGCAGCTCTCCTTTGTCATTGAAGTATGTAGTTATGTTACCGAGGTACTTGCTGTATGAAGCTGCTGTTACAACTAATACCTGAGAACAAAATAAATAAGCTTAAGCTTGAGACCAAGTTTCGTTATTTTATTTTCAATATTTATGTCTTTTATGACAGTCGTGATGGCCTAGTGGTTAAGGCGCCCGCATCTCATGCATGAGGTTGTGTGTTCAAATCCGGGTAAGTACCAATGTGACTTTTTCAATTCATATGTACTTTCTAAAGTTTACCTTGGACATCACTGGCATCGGTGAAGGAAAACATTGTGAGAAAACCTGGACTTATACCAGCCTATTACTGTCCCGCTCAAACCATGTCAGAGGCCCTTGAGGCGGTTTAGAAACTCTGACACTAGGGTGTGTGGGGTCGTAAGACTTTACTGCCCACACGATAAAGAAGAAAGAGATGACAGCTTTCTGAAGTTTGACAAAGATACCTACATGCAAAACTGCACTTTTATATAACCTCATGCTAGCAAGAACAATGTCAGGTAATAATTAAATTGCTTAATATATCAGGTAACCAGTTGCAAATTAATATTGCCGCTATATTAATTTGTTAACGTTATTATGCCCTAATTAATTATTTTAATTCATTAGTAATACGGTCTAATATTTTACTTGACCTACTTAATTAGATTGCATTAGATTCTAATCAACATTTTTGTGCTAATTTATTAGATTTTAATTACATGACTCATACTTTTAATTACTGTAGTAACAAATTAGTATTTTTAATAGGGAATTAATATCTTTTGTCAGCAAAGCCCCGACTCGGACAGGTTATGGTCTGGGATGGCGTGGTCTTGTGAGCAAGCGAAGCGAGCGAAATCAGACCCCACCAAGATTAATCATGATTAATTTATACTAATATTATAAAGAGGTAAAGTTTGTGGGTTATCTCTGAATCTCCTGAACCGATTTTGAAAATTCTTTCGCAAATTACGCAAGCTACGTTATCACTGAGTGCTATAGGCTAATTTTATTAGCAAAAAAAATATAGAGATCCATAAGAAAAATCACGCGAACGAAGTCGGGGGGAGGGTGCTATTTTTTATGAGTATAAACCATTGAGATACGAAGCAACTTTAAAGTGTTTTGATGTTTATACTTGATTATATGTATATGTATACATTTGTCCCGATGAATATATGTGAATTGTTCTTATATTGTTTGGCAACTACACACTTCTTACTCAACTCACTTACTCAACAAATATTCACAAAAACATTAAACACCGGTTTTTGTCAAAGAGCGTAAAGCCAAGGTGTATGGCCTAAAAAGTGGTTTTCATGATTGAACGGACTTACAGCCACAGGGTAAAAAAATCAGTAGGTCAAGTTTGAGTGGAGTTTTAAATCCATCGAGTGATTTGGAAGATAAAATGTGGGAATAAATAATATTACAAACAAACAAACATACCAAGATAGGCGCGAAAAATATAACACTTTCCCTGCAGTCGGATAAAAAGAGACAACAATAATGTAATTAGGAGGGAATTTGTGAACTGGCTTACACAAACCAACCTAGACTTATAAGTAATTAACTTAATATTGTTCCAAAATAAATAATAATAGAAGTTTCACATGTAGACACATGAGTAATGAGAATTATGTATCCAAGACTTTGTAAAACCTAATTGAAAAGAGTGCCGTGGAGGTTCTTCTCCATAGAGAAACCTTCGTTTTGAAACGAGCAATTAGCTCAAGTTTCGGACTACTTAACTGATCGACTCCTTGACAATTCAAAAGTGCCTATGTAAATGGGCTAATTGAAATAAATGTTTTGACTTTGAGTACATCGATAATTTAACGAAGTTCAATAAGACAGTCACTTTACCCAACTACTTTTAGAGAAAGGAGAAGCAATACTGTCAAACAATACTGGAAACTGATCTTACACTTAAGTTAATATAAACCAGTAAAAAATAAAAAATTGATTTTCAAAATGAACCCATTGATTTTATTTTACAGTGGCATCACGCTATCCAATTTAATTCGTTGTTGACCTCCAACTAAATTGAGATTTTCCGCTGACTCTGTGAGTCTCACAGAAAGGTAGGTTGGTGCCACCTTGTACCACGTTTTGTAACACCTTTGGGATCGAACCTTCGCAGCTATTTTTGGGAAATCGTAAAAATTCTAACAATTAAACGTAACTAAAAACTTTCCCAGTTCGGGGAAGTTTTATTGGATTCTTTCATCAGGGATTTCTCAGTAGCAGCCTCGGAGTCTGGATTTGTGTTGTCCCATGTAATAGGAACTGTGCGAAAAAGTAGCCTATGTCCTTTCTTTCTTTCTTGGGATTCAAAACCACGCACCAAATTTCATCAAAATCGGTTTAGTGGTTTAGTCGTTAAAGCGTAACAGACGGACAGACAGAGTTACTTTCGCATTTATAATATTAGTATGAATTCAAAATATCGTCCAAGACTTAAAAATCTTATCCTATCAAAAATTTTATCTATCTAATTTAATTACATATTGACCAAGCTATACTGTACTATAATAGTTCTGAAGTGAGTTGGCTTGGCTGCGCAATGGATCTTAAAAGAAACAAAATTGTCTACTGCGCAGCTAATCGGCTAACTTCGGGATCGCCATGATGCGTCGGCCATACTGTACAGTCCCCTTAAAAGAAATTCCACAAACGCGTGGCAAGAATGTAAAAGTAAAACCAAACCATACACGATTTTAAAATGGCTGATTAACAATATTACTTAAACAAATTACGTAAAAAGCGATACGTGCCGAATTACTTTCAAATAATCGATAACGGGCACATTGAACGTGCCACCTACTTTAATCGAGTGATAAAGTTATTTTAAAACTTGATCTGCTTAATATTTTAAACTTGTTTTTTACCCTTATAACCGTAACTGATTGACTGCTGCCCTACCATGAACTCTTATTGCGATCCAAAAAACTGAATTGTTCTTCAAATAAGTCAATATAACGCATCAATTTAGGCGTTATATTGACGTATTTGAAGAACAGTTCAGTTTTTGGATCGCGATAAGAGAAAATACGTCAATAAATGACATAAATTGATGCGTTATATTGACTTATTTGAAGAACAATTCAGTTTTTTGGATCGCAATAAGAGTTCATGGTAGGGCAGCTGATCTACCAACACACAGCTCAAACCACTGAACGGATTGCGCTGAAAGGCACGCAGATAGCTATTATCACGTAGGCATGCGCTAAGAAAGGATTTTCCAAAATTCACCCCCTAAGGGATACGGGGTACGCCGTCGAAGACAAATAATAAATAATATATATGACAGTTTGACATATTTTCTATACAAAAGTTGTCAAATCGCCATAATTATCCCTCCGTTAAGAGTTATCTGACGATTGAAAAATTAGGGCTTAATTACAATATTTATAAACTTAGCTAATAAATACGATAAAAAGAAACGAAAACTAAATAGTATCAAAAAATTCCTCTGCTTCGCCGTCAAAGCGGCATTGCCACGTTGGATGGCAATGCTTATCCTGTGGTCCAGGTAAAGCCAGCCCTTTGGTCACGGGAAGTGTCAACCAACCGTTTGGACAATTCTTTGAAAAGTTTATAGGCAAACGGACGCCATGACCCGAGGGTATCGCTTATATATTATCTACCAAATGGGTATGCAATTATTTATTTATTTATTAAAGTATACCAAATGGGTATGCAATTATTTATTTCTTTATTTATTAAAATACACCAAATGGGTATGCAATTATTTATTTATTAAAGTACACCAACAGCGTATACATTATGCATTAAGGATGTATGTAACCTCTAGCATGTTGGCGGTCACTGACAAGTACATGTTCTGTGGCCTTACCTGCTAGGTAGTACAAAAAGCAAGTTCTATTCAGTTTTAAAGCCCCCAATTAAAACAATACATAATTATGCACATACAATGGAAAAAATGTCGGTCGTGTTAGGCTCAACTCATACCGCCGCAAAATTCGCTGAAAAAAAGCCTTGTCGATTCTCCGGAACCTGTGATTATTTGTCAGAAAACGATCGATTAGTATTTTTACGTTTCAACGTTAAACAATGTACATAATAGTACATTATGATACTAGTGAGGTAAGTTTTCATTTACATTCACGGTTGAGGCTGTAATGATAAAATGCTCACGTCTTTCAAACGATCTTTTCGTGAGGAAAATGCATTGTTACAAATTCATTGATATGAAAATAAAATAAGAATTTAATTTATCATAAGTGAAATTCAATATTTTGTCTGTCAAGGTGTCAACAAGTTTGTACTCTTACATGATGCTTTGAACCAAAGAGCACTAAGTAGTACTAGTGTGGTAATAAAATATAAAAAGCAGTGCAATAACAGCCACTTTAAAAGCAAATACGTTGAAAAGTTCATTATGCAATGTACACAACAATTTATTCCAAACAATTCCGCGGTGGTGTGTATAGAGCCTTGACATGTAATTGCGGACTGCAGTAAAATATAGTACGTATAGGTAGGTAGGTACGTATTAGCGTGTTGAACTTGGTACGTGAATGTTGAATGTCCTTAATAAGCAGTGCCACCATGAAAGGCAAAAAGGTCAGACTATTTTATTTTTTTTATGCGCGATGGTATTCTTCTTGGGCTTCCTCCGTCGTGGGGTTGACGGAGGGGCATGCCGGACTCTTACTGACTAAAACCACCCCTTCCTATCTAGGCTACTTATCATACTAGGTACTACTACTATTAATCTACACTAATCTATATCTATACTATAATATATATTATATATTATATATTATATATTATTATTATATTATATATTATATAATATTATAAAGAGGTAAAATTTGTTTGTAAGTTTGTATGTTTGTAAGTTTGTAAGTTTGTATGTAGGGGGTAATCTCCGGATCTACTGAACCGATTTTGAAAATTCTTTCGGAAATTGGAAGCTACGTTATCACTGAGTGCTATAGGCTATATTTTATTTAAAAAAAAATAGGGGTCCGTAAGATATTTGGATTTTTCGGACCCAAGGTGTAAAAAGTCATCCAAAAAAGTTCCTTATTTGGCGTACGCCGCCTAAACTATAAAAGATAGAACCAAAAAATGTTCCCATTAATTAAAGACCTTAAAAATATCTACAAAAAAGTCCGCGACACACTATACCTATCTATTTCGAGTAAAACACAACAACCATTTTTTACTTAAAAATCTTGAATTTTTTTAGGACTTCATTTAAACGCATTTATTTTACACATGTCATTACTCCTTATCAAAATAAACTATTTTGTCACAAAGTACTGTTTATGTAGATAATATTTAGTCTTTTATTCATTAAAATTGGACGTTTGGTTTGAAAGTTATGGCGAAATCAATCTCTATCTCTATATAATATAAAAAAATCAATTGCTGTTTGTTAGTCTCGCTAAAACTCACTCGAGAACGGTTGGGCCGATTTAGCTGATTTTGGTTTTGAAATGTTCATGGAGGTCTAGGGAAGGTTTAAACGGTGAGAAAATATGGGGTAAGGGTAGGATTGGGGTAGGGTGGGGGCAGGATACCACGCGAACGAAGTCCCTAAAAACAGCTCTTTTAATATGAAGTCGGGAAGTCGGTGTCAAGGGTAGGGGTATGGTAGGGGTAGGGGTAGAGTAGGGATAGGGTAGGGGTAGGGTAAGGGTAAGTGTAGGGTAGGAGTAGGGTCCCTACCCTACTAGAGGGGGTAGGGTAGGGGTAGGGTAAGGGTAAGGGTAGGGTAGGAGTAGGGTAGGGGTAGGGTAGGGTAGGGTAGGGTAGGGGTAGGGGTATTGGTAGGGGTGGGGTTGGGGTGGGGTAGGGTTAGGATAGGGTAGGGTAGGGGTAGGGGTAGGGTAAGATAGGGGTAGAGTAGGGTAGGGAAGGGGGTAGGGTAAGGCAGGGTTAGGGTAGGGGTATTGGTAGTGTAGGATACCACGCGAACGAAGTCGCGGCGGGTCAGCTAGTAATATTATAAAGAGGAAAGATTTGTATTTTTGTATGTGTGTATGTTTGTAATGAATAAACTCAAAAACTGCTGTGGCGATTTCAAAAATTATTTCACCATTAGAAAGCTACATTCACCCTGAGTAACAGGCTATATTGTATTTTCAAAAAAGTTAAGGATCCGTAAGGAAAATCACACTAACGAAGTCGCGGGGAGAGTGCTAGCACTATTATAAATCCAAACTTTTGCATTTATAATTATAATAGTATAAATGTTTGCAAGTATAATTGTTACTCAATAATGCTAGAACGGCTGAATGGATCTAGATAAAATTTGGCACTAGATGATGGCACAGAAATAGATTATAGACTGGACATAGGTTACTTTTTACCCTGGAAAAACGTACGGTTCCCGTGGAATAACACATCATGAAATAAATCCGAAAAATTTCTGCCATGCTTAAATGACCTAGATCTGGCGACTCTAGGATCCCAGACTACATAATACAGTCATTCAAATAGAACTAACCTTGTGTCCCGGTTTCGTTTTGCTCTCAATGATTATTGGGTAGGGTCCTGATACTTCCTCCTTGGTTGGAGCATCTCCATTCCAGAGGAGGCTGTGTGTGTGACCTCCCACAATTATGTCAATGTTTTCCCCAACTTCCTCAGCCATTTTTCTGTAAGATAATAATATATGATGTTTTTGCAAAGAAAAAAACGATGCCCCTACGAAACTTATGAAACTTCCTAAGCAAAATACATATGTCGAAATACATGCAGTTATGTAGTTAGTTGAGAACATTTTCGAAATGTCTTATTTAAAGATAGATATATAATTTAAAATAGCAATTTTTTGAAAATGTTCTCTGTATGGTAAGAGTGAGTTTTTTCGACTCACGTTCGATTGCGAGCACGTTAAAATTTTGTGTAGCAAATCAGGTTTCTCCTAGTGATCACCAGATAGCGCTATAACTTTTCCCATATAAAATTCGCGATCGCAATCGAACGTGAATGAAAAATCTCTCACTTAGCACACTAATAACCATCCTGCTTATATGTAGAAAGTTTCATTAAAATCGGTTCATGCATTTCGAAAAAAAGGACTTGAAATTTTTTATGAAATGCAGTACGACGTAAATGTTCTTAATGGTGTAATTCACAAATACTCTTATACCTTAACGACTTCAAGCTACATTAACTTAAAGCTTAAACATTAAAAACTTGTTCATTTCATACTTCCTCGTGAAATTATAAACAATTCTGACGAATAATTTTGCTGTTATACAGGCAGGCAGGCAATAGGCTCGCCCACTATTACATGGGACTTAAACATAACTGGCGAAATGTGGGTGTACCAATGGGTACACCTCTGCCTAACCCTTCGAGGATTATAGGCGTGATGTAGTTCAGGGTAGATTATAGCAAAATACCGGCCAAGTACGAGTGGGACTCGCACGCGAAGAGTTCCGTACCAGGGTACAATATTTTAATCCACATAAAAAAGAAATAGATTTTCTGTAAGGGGAATACTAACTTTTAATATTTGTTGTTATAGCGGCGATAGTTATGCATGCTTTGAAAATTTCATTACGAGTTAAAAGATACAGCCTTGTGATAGATGGACAAACAAACGCGAGTCTGACTCGTGCACCAAAGGTTCCGTACAAAAACTTTGTAGTTGTAAATATACACATCAAAAGTGTCTAGGGATCAACATCCTTAACAAATGTTAGGGATGTTGATCCCTAGACACTTTTGATGTGTGTATGTTTTCCCATACATCGATATTTAAATCTATACTACTATAAATTGACCAACCGTAAGCTTGGAATAGCAAAAAATATTTTTTGCATATAATGTAATTACAAATTAATACATCTTGCTTCCTGCCTTTTATGATCATAAATCAACAAGACAGGTTTTGATTTTTTGCGACTGTCAAAATATGCGGCATAAATAGCTGTATTTTTTTTATTACATTAACTTAAAACCTTGATTTTACAACCTAAGTATTTGATATTAATTTCAATTTGACACATCAATGCGTTCCTGAGAAAAAGGACCTTCACAAACAGACAGGCATACAACAACGAAGTTATTAGTCATTTATTAGTCATTTTATTCATGAACAACAAATTGTATTTGAAATTAAAAGAAAATAAAGAAATATTAAATTACATCAAGTCAATTCTTCTTCTTTCTTTTTATTTTTATTCTTTAAAGGTTCCATTGTTTCAAGGTACAGTACCCTAAAAACTTAAATAACTTATAGCACACCCATAGTTTCAAATAAATAGCTTATCCAAACACGATTAAGCCGTTGAAATAAGCTATTCATCAGGATAATGCCCTGGCTGAGTTACTTTATCGATTTATAGACGATTTAAATGCATAGGTAGCGACCATCCACTATATTTTCTAATAAAGTTGTCAAGACAAGCACTGCATAAGACGGGTGTTCCAATATACTGATAAAATATCTTCTAGAACTTAGTCGAAGGGCTGTAACGGCTTTCTTGGATAACGAAACGTAACTATATAATTTCAATAGCGTTTTTTAAAAAGTGTTATTTTGGACTCCCTCGTTGGTCTAGTGATCGGAAAACGTGACTGGTGAGCATGAGGTCTTGGGTTAGGCAAAGTATTATTGAGTTTTTCTATCAGAAATTTCTAAGTAGCAGCCTCAGAGCTTGGATTTGTGCCCGGTTGATTGCAATCAGCTCGCCCCCTATTAAATGGGACTTAACATATCTGGCGGAATGTGGGTGTACCAATGGCTGCACCTCTGCAGGATCTTCAGGGATTACAGGCGTGATGTTATGTCAACTCCGTCCATGCATGCTTTTTGCGCAACAATGTTGACGGGAACATATATAATATTATTCTTCTACCTTTTTGGAATTATCTTTACCAACATTTTTAACATTGATTATTGATTAGATGAGATTGCAACTAGACTTTGATTTGACGTAGCTTAAAGAAATTGGTATAGGCCGCAGCAGTTTACACACGTTCTTTAAAGAAAGACATCTTATTTTTTGCTGACGTGAATAAATGTTGTGTCAATTAGCGTTTTTCAAATTTTAAATAAAGTTATATTATATTAACGAACGCTCAAAATGTGAACAATGAGAATTGGCTGTCACGAGTTTAAATAATAGCAATATCGTTTTTGAATATCGCTTTTGTTGTCTCTAGTTAAAAGACGTTATTGAGATGGACAGTTTCTCCGTTCTGCATTAACCCGCTATCAGCTATCATGCCGATATATAGTTTCAATAACTATCTACGTTGCGCAACGACCTTCTCGAGACCTTAGAAGTGAATCACGGGATGGTAGAAATAATGGCGTAAGATGACGTTAGTAATATTGAAGATTTTAATATCTATCGCGATATTTTATCATGATCGGGGTCGGAATTTGACCTTTGTGTAGTGCATAATAAGGAAGAGTTTGAACTGCTTCTTTAGTCACGCGTTCATACGCACTCTGTTGAACGTGGGGTCCTGGATTTGAATCCCAGGTCTGGCAAAGTGATATTGAGTTTTTCCACATACATACATACATAAACTCACGCCTTTTTCCCATGGGGGTAGGCAGAAACCACAGAACGCCACTTGCAACGATCCTTACATACTCCTTTCGCCTCATCTACGCTCATACATCTCGTCATACAAGCACGCCGGTTACGAGTACTCCGCAGCTGAACTTTTTCAAGAAGTTAGTTTTCCAATTGATTTTTTTTTTTTGTAACTGCTCGCAGTTTGGAAGTTCTTGTGTGGCGTTCCCGTGCCTTGGAAAGCACATTTAACAGTTGGTCTAGAGCATAATCTCTCCCCGGTCGTGGTGGATTGTCGAAGCAGTACACCCGCTTCTGCTTTTGTCATAATAGTGCACTAAATAAAATATCTCCTGTTTACAAGGCTAGTCTAATGTTAAACTATTTACGATCATATTCTATCTAAGTATCTATCTATCTATCTATACATAATAAAATGGTAGGAAAGCCAAATGTATACACATCAAAAGTGTCTAGGGATCAACATCCCTAACATTAATTAGGGATGTTGATCCCTAGACACTTTTGATGTGTGTATGTCCGGGATAAACTCAAAAACTACTGGACAGATTTGAATGTTTTTTTTTTGTTGTATAGGTATTAAATCTGGGCAACATATAGGCTATAATTTATCTTGGAAACTTGAACACCTGATGCAGAACCGCAACAGACCAGCTAAACTATATGAGATACAAAAATGGCACCATAGCAAAAATTGTTCCACGTGATGAGCATTTTCTGCTGAGAGAATTTAAAATTTGAAGATCTGGAACACCTGGACAGTGACCTGGGTTCACGCAGACGAAGTCGGCGGCAGCAGCTAGTCTCTAACATAAAATAAATTGCTTTCCGCCGTTTGTACGCTTGCATCTTTTAAACTACTCAACGGATTTCAATGCGTTGTTTTCATTAATAGATAGAACAGTTTATGTGTGTGCATTGTACACGTGCGAGGCCGAGACAGGTCACTAGTTATCATTTAAAGCCGAGCTATTAATTCACAATTAAATAATTACACAAACAGTGTGCCGATTCTCTTGTTCACAAACTAGACTAAAAGAGAATTGACATCTCTTACTAACATACAGCGAAAGAAAAGGACGGTGACATTTAAGAACTAAGTTAGAGATGTCAAATTAGTTTTGCCTTGAACTTTTCCATATTTTTAATCTATACGTTATAAGATGTCAACTTATTGTATGGATGTGTCAGATTGACTAAAAATGACAGCTCTTATTTACATTAGTCTCTTTCTTGTTTTATTGGACAGAAAAAGATAGAAATAGTCTAATTTTAGTTTAGTTTGTGAACAAGGGAATCGGCACCCAGTGTTAGAATTAATTAAATTTACCAACTTGTTGAATGGTTTACCAATATTGTAAACTTCATACTATTTCAAATGATATAAAGCAAATTACTTTGGCTTTGAAATAGGTATTGTTTAATTGAATTTAAAAATGAAATCACTAAGTAATTGTTTGCAACTATTTCAAATGACAAAATGCGGTTTATTAATTCAAATAATATGATCCTTAATTATATTAGAATTAAAAACCACATTCAAACAATTTGTCATTGAAAACTTAGTGAACCGCAAAACCACAAATTATTGGAATTTAGTTTTGAACTACATATAATTATGCATACTGTACATAAAACTAAATAATATTGATCAAAAATGTTTCCTGGGAAATTACTTTTATTGTTGGTGTTTTAAATTACTATTTATTCACAGAGTGTGTTTGTACATACTATGCCGCTATAACAACAAATAATAATCAAAAAATATATCACGCCTATAATCCCCAAAGGGTTCGGCAGAGGTGTACCCAGTACACCCACATTTCACCAGTTATGTTTAAGTTCCCTGTAATAGAGGGCGAGCCTATTGCCATCAACCGGGCACAAATCCATTCTTAATGGTTGTTACTGAGAAATGCCTGATGGAAAAACCCAATAAAACTTTGCCCGACTTGAGAATCGAACTCAAGACCTCAAGCTCAGCAGTCGCGCTTTGCGACCACTAAACCAACGAGGCAGACAAAAAAAACTAAAGGTAGGTAGTTCCCATACAAGAAACGTATTTCTTTCGACGTTTTTTGCTCGATCTTAATATTGTACGATAGTACGAAATCCTTCATGTACGAGTTTGTCTCGCACCGGTTTTCGTACGTTACGTAAACTTAGAAATAAGTACTCACTGATCAACAGCCAGTCCACAATGGGATAGTACTATAATAATATCCACGCCTTGCTCTGTAAGATGATGCGCTTCTTTTTGTACTATTGGAATTGGGTCCAAGAATTTCACCCCTTCTGCATTTGAGACTTGCTGAAAAGAAAGATACAAGTTGCAGTCTTGGGCGTAATCTGTATCTATATCTGTATTTGTTGTACTTCTCCATCTATGTATTTTTACCTCTCTCTACTTTGTATGTATATTTTGTTTGTATGTATGTATAGGGTATATTATTATATACACATCAAAAGTGTCTAGGGATCAACATCCCTAACATTGATTAGGGATGTTGATCCCTAGACACTTTTGATGTGTGTATTTCATTCTAGGGAATATTCTGTAAGTACCTGTGCACCTACTATGTTTTGTCTCTGCATCACCCTAAGGTAGACTGGTAGAAAATGCCCAAGGCATTAATTCCGCGTTCGTACAATGTGTTTTTTTATATGTGCAAAAACATGTGCATGTACAGTCAGCAATTAAAGTCGATTAACAATGTTACTTTTTTATTTTATTTAAACAGACACTAAACACATAATGTACTGGCTTTCAGAATTTCAGGTAATAGCTAAGGGTTTATAATATCTTAATTTTATATTCATTGCGTTTTACTTTTAATTAATATTGTACTTAATAATTAGGATTTAAAAATTATAAATGTTAATCGACCTTTGTTGCTGACTGTACCTACATTCTAAGCAAATAAAGACGTCTTATTCTATTCTATTCTATAAAGTATGGGCAACTAGATTCATTATTATAATTTTTCTCTTGTAAATGACGTTCAAAAGTGCCTTTTAATGGTCTTATTGAAATAAATAATTTGACTTTGAATAAATAAATAAACTTGGCCGTAAAAGTTTTAGCCAAGACGAATGTTTGTCTGGTCAAACAACCGGTCGTGTGGCCAGACTTTCTGACCAAACCAAATCATTTAGGATTTCACACCAGCTACTCACGTTACCATCAATATTGTATCTAGCATTGAATTGCATTGCGAACACCGTGTGAAGAACTTCATTATATACTTTTTCACACTTCAATTATTTCAAACTAACTCCTGCCCGCTACTTTGTCCGCGTCCAAATTAAGTATACCATAAAACATATGTATGTATATTCGACCATAGATTTTCTGTTATTGAAATATTTTTTAATCAGACCAGTCGTTCTAGAGATTTTCTCTTAAAAACAAACAAATAATTTGACAAAAGAGATATGCAGAAACCATAGAACGCCACCTGCTACGATCCTTACATACTCCTTTCGCTTCGTCCACGTTCATACATCTCGTCATACAAGCACGCCGGTTACGAGTACTGCGCACCAAACCTTTCTGAAGAACCTCACCAATAAGATCAGTGTATTGTGCCATATACAGCATGTAACAAAAATCCTGTCCGATCCTTAAGGGTATTATTCGGCATCGTACTGCGTACTAACCATTTAATGGATTTGAGATTATTATTTTTCCCCAGTGAAAAAAAAAAAGAAGAAAGAAGAAGTAACTAAATTAAAATAAAACATAAAAACTGATCAACGGCAACACTGATCTGACAGGGTTTTTGTTACATAGTGTATAAATTCCTTTTGTTCATTCTTTTTACATTCAATAGAAAATACTGTTACTCAAATCTCACCTCTGTATCCTTAGTAATAAGTCCGATAATCCCAATCTTCCTCCCCTTCTTCTCCACCACCACATGGGGATGGTATAACCCGTGCATGGGGGAATCCTTGCTGCTGAGCAGGTTGGCGGCAAGTACTGGAGCTTTCATCGCCTTTATATATGGAGCTAGACCTGATATTCCATCGTCGAACTCGTGGTTGCCTAAAGCCTGAGATGAAAATACTTTGTGAGAGAAATTGAGACAATGGGACTTACAGTACCCGGCGATAAATATTGCACATTGACCTTTATCGTATTTCGTATTACATACAAAGAATAAAAAGAATTATCAAAAGAAGCAAATCATAATTTTATTGTTTTAACAGCTCCTAATAGATACCGGACTGTTTGTATTTCGTGCGACAGAGATAACGCTCTACGAAGCCGAAATTAGCCGATTGTCTCTTTCCAAAGGTCGATGTGCAATATTTATCGCCGGGTACTGTACAGTGGCGTCCATAAGTGGATAGACATTCTCAAAAAACATTCGCTTCAAGTTAAGTTTGACTTACGACCTTCTATTTTCGAGAACAGTCACATGTATCATCATTGCCGTCGACAAATGCTTGTAGTTCATAATTTCAACATTATAAAATAAGTCAAGTTGGCCTATCGGCTAAACGCCTGCAGATAGGTGCTTGAATCGAGGAGTCGTGAGATCGAATCTCATCCAGACTATGACTTTTTGTAAGTTTTTACTTGATAAGCATAATATTCTTTATCTTGTTCGCTTTGTTCACACATTTCGTAAAGTTAAAAAGGGTCTAAATCAATATAAAGAAATAATTATATTTGTTTTCAATAAACTGCTAAATATCGATTACCTATAATAAGTGGGTATTAACAATCATATTTGTGTTATTAGAATATTCTTTTCTTGTTATATTGATATGACGTGGGTAAACACAAAAAATCTTATGAACGGTTACAAGTGAATTTCTTTTATCTAAGTAGGAATGTAACGTCACAATTCTTGTCAGTTAATTAAATAAATAAATAAAACGAATAAACCTTTATTGTTATTATTAAGCACGACTTTTTTATTTCCACCTTCCAACACCAAAAAAGTAAATTAAAAATCACATAAATAGTTAAAACTTAATACAATAACTAACATTTTCTTCGTATAAAAATAAATAATAAGCATGATTCATTATTAATAAGCATAAACCTAACAAGTTTTTACTTTTCATTATTATGGTTTCAAAGAAACAAAAAAACAGCCAAGAAGTAATTAAGATACGAACTCAGACCTTATTGATCGTGAAGCTGTTGCTTAGCCTAAACAGCTACCAACACATATTAGATTGATGCGAATTTTAGCAATGCTATGGTAAGAACAGACGCGTATTCTAAATGCAACAGAAATATCATGCTATTTCGCGTAGTGTGGCGACAGTTTATTAGTGTGTGTTATCTGTGGAATGTTGAGACATCACTCATACACGCACACGCACCCTCATTGACTGTGTCGCGCTTGTATATTCGAGCTAAAGTAGCCTTTATGGTGCTGATGGACTATTGAACGTTTAGTGTACATCTTTACTATTTTGAATCTGTCCAAGTAAGTCTGAATAATTTAACGCAATATTATCATCATCATCTGCCTAGCCTTTTCTCAACTAAGTTGGGGTCGGCTTCTAAGAAATCTTATCCATATCTGACGACCCTGCATATTATACCTATCTCTTATTTTTACTGTACATATTTTCTTGGAATTAATTTCAGAGCAATGCGCAGTGCTAAACGTAATGAATCAGCACAAATACTATAAAAGTAAAACATTTATTTCTAAAGCGTTCAGAAACGATTGTCAATATTTCGTCAATTGAAGCTATTGAAGCGCTCAATTGCTATCGTAAACAATCAATGCTCACATAAATTGAATGTGAATGACGTAAAAAATTGACAATCGCAATTGTTCGTTTCAGTGTTTACGTAGGTACAGCGAATGTTTAGTCAAACAATAATAATACCAGCCTATTATTATTCGATTGATGATTTTATAAATTTGAAATCTTTCTGACATTTCATAAGTCATAATTATTTAAGTTTATTAAAATAAGTATATTGATCGTGTTCTTAAATGTACTCAATTACTACCTACGTATTATGGTTTTATTTTATTATCATATTGAACCATTATGACATTTAAATAAAAAATAATTATTTATCAAAAGACATACCTATTAAATATAAAAATAAATTGCACTTAATATTAATAAAATTTTAACTGATGTATATATCAGTCACAATATGAAATTAATTGACTATTTAATAAGATAACGCTGACATTATATTTTTTTTAATTATGTAGGTATGTAATGCATGTTTAAATATGTATTGTTTTGACCCAATTGTCACTAAATATTTGCACGACTTGATGTATGTCGAATATAGTGAAACTCTAAAATTATCGTCACCATGTATAACCTATATTCTAGCAAATAAAGCATTCATTCATTCATTATGCTATTACAGGGCTTAAGTCTCATCTCATACAGAGAAAGAAAGAATGAAAGGAAAAATGTTTATTGATGAAGGCATGAACACAAATCACCATGCTCGCCCAAGACGAATTGACGATTTCAGACTTATATTTATGTAGGAATATTTTATCTGTATTACATACATTTAATAATTAAGGTGATGAATGAAGCCTAGAGAGAATGAGATGGATGAGTGTGCGAGAGAGAGGATAGGAGGATGAAAGATGGCGGAAAGTGAAGGAAGATGGATTTACTAGATTTTAGTTTTGAAGATTTTATTTCAATAAAAAGAAGTTAAAGATTCCAGCGTCTCATTTCGGTCTACAATCCTACATTTATTAAAAGATGTTTTTATTTTACACGATGATTTCCTTCATTGATGTCAGTGTTGTTTAAGATAAACTTAGAAAGTATAAATATAAAATAGGAAAAGTCACAAAAGTACTTTGAAACCACAACCTCGCGCAGAGATGAGAGACTTAACCATTGGTCCATGAAGACATAAAAAGTTAAAATACCAATAAAAATAGTAATTTTGATATACCTATTAGTCATCATCTGCCTAGCCTTTTCCCAACTAAGTATGTTGGGGTCGGCTTCCAGTCTAAACGAAAGTAGCTGGATGCCAGAATTTTACATGTAACGACTGCCTTACACAACCCAGTAGGTAACTGGGCAACACTATACCTCTTGGTAAGACTGATTGTCAGACTTTCAGTCTTCAAACTACCCGTAACGACTGTCAAATCTATGAACAACAGCTTTAGGGTCGGTTCACATCTAACGGAAGATACGTCGAACCATATCGTCTTTAGTATGGTCGCACTAACGCATCATCCGGGGCCGTCATTCCGGGACCACGGTATCCTGTTAAGACGTCCCGCAACCCCGGCAGGATGTACCGACCCTTACGTGTTTTCAAGTGACATGTCGGTAAAAGATACAAACATCCAGAACGACATTCGAAAGACTGACTATGCCATTAAAAATGAAACTTGCTTTAAAAATCTTGCAGCACTTACATGGGCATCATTTGGCAGCATATTGATAAACCTCTGTGTCACATTCCACTTCAGAAAAGTATACCAGTACGTCCCCTGGTACGTGTCTCCCGCGTTGAGGAGCAAGGCCCCTGGTTTCTCCCGCAGCAGTGTGTGGATCTCCTGGTACAGGCGCGCGAAGCCACCCAAGCAGGAGGTGTCGTTGGATGTGCATATTGGGTAGATCACTGAGGTTTCTTCAAACCTGGGCAGAGGAAAATATTGAATTGGTAAATTATCCTACTGAGGTCTACGAGCCGCCAAATCTGTCATTTTAGTATTTAAGTTGAAATTTTAAGGATAAATAGAAGAATACGTCGTTAAGAAGATATACTTTTGCATGCTTAATAGGTTTCATGTTGAGCCCTTTTTCAAATATCAGGGGGCCTACCCCCCATCTCTTAAAACAATATTATTTTAACATTACTTTGCCTTGCACTGTTGGATTTTCAACGCTTGGCTCAGCGCTGAGAGTTGAAAATTCAACAACAGAAATGACAAAGTAATATTGAAATTATATTGTTTTAAGCTATGGCGGTAGGCCACCAGGTTTGTTTAAAAGGTACCTTAATTACTTACGATCAAAAAAGATGACTTTTTTTGTATAATATATTTACAAACGCAAACTTTACCCGTGATGTAGCACGCGTAGATTCAATACTTTCCGCTTCAAATTATTTCGTACTTGTGAGAAGTTTTAAGTTGATCTAGCCAAGAAATAGGATTTATCATTTGAATGAAATCCTTTTTCACCCCTTTTGGCGTTTGATTTAAAAAATATTTTGTAGTGCTCGCTCATTATAAAAGGAAGCCGTGTGCAAAATTTCACATTAGTAGTTCCAGTAGTTTCAGCTGTGCGCTAATACGTCAGTCAGTCAGCCAGATTTTCCTTTTATTTTTTTTACATATTTAATATTGCCAGAAATTTTCCGTTAGCCCTGAAGTCACGGCCCCCTTAGGAGGAAGTTCTTTAACCGTCTGATTGAAGGTGTGGCTCACGGAATATGTAACTATGTTAGTTTTTCCATATTGTAACGTGGTATAAGGACCGCGGGATCGCGCTGGATGCAAGCTGCTTTCATCCGGTCCTATTGGATATCTGTAGGGGAGGCCTATGGTCAGCCGTGGACGTCCTACGGCTGATGTGATGATGATGATGAAACGTGGTATAGATCCCTACTTTTGGAACGAAGTTCCTTATCGCGTGTTGCGAAAGGGGGCTAGACGGAAAAAATTAAGACCAAAAGTTGTAACGACACTTTTTGCTATAGTTGTAAGCCGTGCCGCGTGCGCGTGTTTCTCTGTCTGTCTCTCTCTCTCATATAACTTCGTTCCATCCGGGTGTCCCTTGACACCTCCCAAGTTTTTTATCTTCTATTTTATTTCGCTCAATTATAATAACTTGGCTTCCAATATTGGCGAATTGATTTTCTGAATCGGATCTGTAGTTCCAGAAGTTATCACATTTAAAAAAATACCCCTTATAGCATATTGTTAGAGCTCCTGCAACCTGTGATACAGGATTATCCCAGGCATCTTACATTATTATACCTACATTGTTAATTTAAGATTCATGATCTTATAAATTTCTGAATAAATATTTATTTATTTATATTTATTCATATTCATTAGCGTTAAAATAGCATACCTTTTTTTTTAGGTGGTAAAATTGAGTCTGTGGGACTGTCAGACTTTTACTGGCTAAAAAACCACCCTGTTCCTTCTGTTGCCCTTTACGTTCCTGGGTCACGGTATCCTGTTAAGACGTCCCGCAACCCCGGCAGGCAAAATGGCATACCTAGGTCGTATTGTCCAAATAAAGGACTTTAGAACAGCGAAGGCGTGCAGAGCGCTTTATAGGTTCTTTTTGTATTTATGTCAATGATCAAAATGCAAAAATAGTACGTTAGCAAAACTGTAAGGTTATTCACTGATTTTTCGTGAATAACCTTTCAGTTTTTCATCTGTCCAGTTTCTTTAATCACGCATCATCGCTTTCAAGGCTAGACGATGTGTTGGCGACAGAAATAGTCATTACGCGCGTCTAGCATACTGTTGTTGTTTATAATGATTACTAGCTTTTGCCCGCGACTTCGTCCGCGTAAATGTCGGACCCCCGTTCATCTCCTTAGAGGGTAAATTTTAAAAAATCCTTTCTTAGCGGATGCCTACGTCATACCTGCATGCCAAATTTCAGCCCGATCCGTCCAGTGGTTTGGGCTGTGCGTTGATAGATCACTATGTCAGTCACCTTTGAGTTTTATATATATAGATTATTGTTTTTGGTTTAGGTAAGTGCTCGATAGTAAAAGGAATTGTGGGGTTTTAGTCGGTAAGAGTCCGGCATTACCCTCTGTTTTTCCAAACCAAGGGTGACCCTGACGATTTCCCCAAAAAAAAAATTAAATTAAAATGGTAGAGACTCAGAATAACCAACTGAAATAATCATCTAAATCTAAAAGCGAAAGATCACTCACTCATTCACTCATTCACACGAAATATCGAAAACCGCTCGACGTATAAAGACAAAATTTGACAGAGAGGTAGATTATAGTTAGCAGATGTCCGCTAAGAACGGATTTTACAAAATTCACACGTTTACGCGGGTAAATTCGCAGGCAAAAGCGACTTTAATACAATATTCTAGAATGATAATAGGGTAGATGACACCACCAATCAACTGACGTACTTTTTCTAACCTGTCAAAACGCTATTCTCCCATAGATTTTGTATGGTGTAAATAACTATGACGTCACTTTTGAGTAGACTCAATTGACTAACTATTTATAAATTAGAAAGCAATAAAAATCAAAACAGACAGTTAATTGAAAATGAATTGGGTTATCAGGGCTAAAATAAAGTGTTTCTTTAGAGAAGTTATGTCTTGGTATTATTGGTTAGTGATGTCATCTACCCTATTCCAGACTAAAATTGTCACACTGCAATGCAAAGACCTCTTCTCGTATTGAGAAGATACACGCTTAATCGAGACGGTTTTTCGATTTTAGACTTATGATATTGTAAGTGCAATACGCTGGTATAAGTCCAGGTTTCCTCACGACGTTGTCTTTCACCGATATCAGTGATGGCCAAGATAAAAGAAAGTACATATTTACGTCACATTTGCACTTGCCCGGTATCATAGTGTGTGAGTGTGAAAGTGACTATTTCATAAATATGTATATTTATGAATTAAAAAAAGTTACTTTCGTGTACTTGGCCGTGAAGCCGCATAATCTCGTCAAGTGATGCGGACGCACTTGGCCATCACATCTATTCTATAAACATCTAGATAATACATATACAGACATTTAAGCTATATTATAATAAAGCTGAATCTTTGTTTGTTTATTTAAACTACTACTAGTCGGAGTGGAAAAAGTCTTTCTGTTTAATACTCAAGCGGCGTTATGACTGAATGTCTTTTTGTTTTTGCCTCACACTAGAAATTTCTTTTGTATCGTGGGTGTATGTTTATTTTAGAAATACTTTTTCTTTTTTTGGTGTAGGTTCATTCTCTTGGATAGCCTCCGTGTCGGGAGAACGGAGGGTTATGTAGGACTCTTGTCTGTTGGAACCCCACAGTTCTTCCTCGTACTAAGAGTTTGGAGCCAGTATTTGCTTGACAGATCCACGCCCCCTACTGTTATAGATAGGAACTAGGAATTTCTCCTTTTTCATGGATGTATAACGTCTTTTAGAATAGAAAAACCGAACCATATGCAAGAAGTAGAGGTTAAGCATTGCCATCCAACGTGGCAATACGGCCAGTCTTTTGGGCACATTTCCAGTGGACGGCGATGCGGATGAACTTTTTTATGCCATTTGGTTTTAGTTTCTCTTTTTGTATATTCTAATTGTTTTTATTTTTTGTAACACACATACATACATAAACTCACGCCTTTTTCCCATGGGGGTAGGCAGAAACTACAGAATGCCACCTGTTACGATCCTTACGTACTCCTTTCGCCTCATCTACGTTCATACATCTCGTACAAATACGCCGGTTACGAGTACTCCGCACCTGAACTTTTGAAGAACCTCACCAATAATGAGCGGAAGCTTGTAAATAATGTAAATATAGTAATTAACCATATGCAAGTCATTTAAAACCAGAGCAATGATAAAGATTGAAGAAGCCGTCTTGACATATGGCGCACAGACTTGGTCCTTGACTAATTCTCAGAAGTCCAAAATCAAGGTTTGCCAACGAGCCATGGAGCGCAGTATACTAGGTGTTAAATTAACGGACCGAGTTCGAAACACTATACTGCGCTCTAAAACAGGGATAGCTGACGTGGATCAAAAGGTTGCTCAACTTAAATGGGACTGGGCAGGACATGTCTGCCGCATGTCGGACAAACGGTGGGCCCAAATTGCGCAGAACTGGTGTCCTGAAACTGGGAGTCGGGGCCGCGGCAGGCCACGAAGGAGATGGCGGGACGAACTGGATGGATTTCTGCAAAACTGGAGGGATGAGGCACTGAATCGGGAAGGATGGAAGGAGTGGAGGGAGGCCTTTGCCCAGGAGTGGGACAGAATAGGCTAACAAAAAAAAAATGATAAAGATGACTCGTAAAATTCATAACAAAATTGGATTCTTAAACATTGATGACAATCACAATACTGGTAGAGGTTGAACCTAGAATGTTTTGTCATCACAACGCATCCGTTGTGTGCGACATACACAAAGAAAGACAAGCCCGGATTTATTGATAGGTCACGTACTGTAGAGCGTGGGGATCTGGGTTTGATTTCCACGTTGTTCAAAGTGTTATTGGGTTTTTGAGTAGGAATTTCTCGGTAGTAAAATTACATGCCGGAACACATTCAATTAATATGTATGCTTAATATTCTTTTGCCTTCCGCACTGTTGGATTTTTAACGCTCGGTTCAGTGCTGAGAGTTGAAAAGTTTTAAGAGTTGGCGGTAGGCCTCCTAGAGAAATAATGTTCGCAATGGAGGCAGAAACATACCTATTAAGTATAACTTAATAGGTATGTTTAGTACATACCTATAGTTTTGCGCGCATGATCAAGTTATATTATTATGCTGAAATTAGTATATTAAAAATATTATTATGTTGCTGTGCCCTAACCGGGTTTCATGTTGGAACTTACCTACTTTAAAGGTTCATTTACACATGCTTTAAACTAGCATGCTAAAAGAGCATGCTTATGAGCATGCTTCATTCGAGCATGCTTATGAATAGTTTACATTTGCTAGTGTTTGCTAGCAATAAGCATGCTACTGAATAAGCATGGTCTCTCGCTCTCAGTTCTAACAAAGTCATGGACAATCAAACAGCTATCCGTACGGAGCTAAATAAGATCATCCTTTTGCTGGCGATGCAATGCGTCCAGAAGATAATATCAGCTCGGCAAAAAAAGAAAAGAAAAAGAAAGATTTGGGAACGACCTTGATTTTTGAGCATGCTCAAAATTAGCATGCTCATTATTAGCAAATGGTTTCGATACACATGCGTAGCATTTGCTTAAAAGTAGCATGCTCTCGTGCTTTAGCATGCTAGTTTAAAGCATGTGTATCAGTACCTTAACACCTAAATGTACACATGAATGCAATAAAGAGATTTTTGATTTGATTTGTCAGCGACTGTACGATTGGCCCGGTTTCGGTATTCGGCGTGTGACCTAACCGGATTGAGCGGGCTCATGAATAAGGCATAGTGTCAAGGTCGAACCTAGTCAGGCATCCCCGGTACGCATGAGTGTCATGGCCACTGACATCCTTACTAATATTATAAATGCGAAAGTAACTCTGTCTGTCTGTCTGTCTCGCTTTCACGCCTAAACCACTGAACCGATTTTGATGAAATTTGGCATGGAGATAGTTTAAGACCCGGGGAAAGACATAGGCTACTTTTTATTAGACTTCGACTTCGATTCGTCTGCGTCCGCGATAACCGACATATACGCGGACGAAGTCGTGGGCAAAAGCTAGTATTATCATAAACTAGCTTCAGCCCGCAGCTTTGTCCGCTTAAACTATCTTACGGATTTCTATCTTTTTAGAAAATGAAATATAACAGCAAAGTTGACTTATTAGCAAACGGGAATCGTACATTTTTCTGGGATAAACTGGCCTATTTGCTATTAATTACAGACTATTTATTTCTGTGCGAAAAGTCATCCTGATCCGTTCAGACGTGGTTGAGTAACAAAACATCCATCCATCCAAATTTTCGCATTTATAATGGTAGACAGGATATTACTCGCTGATAACGTAACTTTCCATAGGTACAGTTACCGGCACGTAAGTTGGCAAGAGTTTTTGTAGTGGGGGAAGTTTGCGCACGCACAATTTCATACATTTTTATATGCGCGAACTTCCCCCACTACGAAAATCTCTTGCCAAGTTACGTGCCGGTAACTGTAAAAGAATTTTTAAAATCGGTTAAGCAACAAAAATTCAAATGTTTTCTTTTAAAATATTTATTTTAATGAACAAAAAATAAAGCGAACGAAAATTAACTCATTAATTTCGAACTAGACTTTATTACCTACTTACCATAACTTTAATGCATAAATACGAGTAGTATCGTAAATAAAAACGAGTTTTGTTGGCGTTTCATTCAATTCTGTTTTATATTTTAAAAGCTTTTATTTAGCTTGCACTGTTCGTATACATATATGTAAGTTGTCCTTTCAAAATTTGCAAACCATTTTTCAACCATTTGTTGGTATCCGATTGAGCTGAAATTTTGCATACTGGTCCAGTTCCCATGACAATGCATGTTTATGATAAGCATGACGTGATGCTGCTGCCAGGATTGACTCCAGACGAGGGAACTCTTCAACGGTTAACAGTAGAGACATGAAATTTTACATACTGGTCCAGTCCCAATAACAATGCATGTTTATAATAAGCATGACATGATGCTGCTGCCAGGATTGGCTTCAGACGAGGGAACTCCTCAACGATTAACAGTAGGGACATAAAATTTTACATACTGGTCCAGTCCCAATAACAATGCATGTTTATGATAAGCATGACGTGATGCTGCTGCCAGGATTGGCTCCAGACGAGGAAACCCCTCAACGGTTAACAGTAGAGACATTAAATTTTGCATTTTACATACTGGTCCAGTCACAATGTCCATGCATGTTTATGATAAACATGATGACGTGATGCTGCTGCCAGGATTGGCTCCAGACGAGGGAACTCCTCAACGGTTAACAGTAGAAACATGAAATTTTAGATATTACACACTGGTCCAGTCCCAATTACAATGCATGTTTATAATAAGCATGACATGATGCTGCTGCCAGGATTGGCTCCAGACGAGGAAACCCCTCAACGGTTAACAGTAGAGACATTAAATTTTGCATTTTACATACTGGTCCAGTCACAATGTCCATGCATGTTTATGATAAACATGATGACGTGATGCTGCTGCCAGGATTGGCTCCAGACGAGGGAACTCCTCAACGATTAAGAGTAGGGACATGAAATTTTGCACACCCATTGGGAGGACATTGGGTGATGTTAGTGGGTTCACCATGAAATTGCTACCACCTTCAGAATTGGCTCCAAACCAGAGAACTTCTCAACGGTTGGCAGTAGGGACTTGACATTTTGTATACCCGTTCGGATATGATAGACAGTTGGTGGGTTCACCATGAAATTCATGCCACATCCAGGGTTGGCTCCAAACCCAGGAACTCCTCAACGGTCAACAGTAGTAACAGGCATAAGAGGTATACCATGACTTGTGTAATTTGGTGAGATGGACGTCAATAGCATTGGTTTGCAACCTGTCTAGGAGACGGAAAAATGAGCCAAATATAATAAATAAAGTGATGTCATTCTAAATCCAATATGGCGGACGTCTCGAAATGCCGATTTATAATTTCAACAGTAGCCCTTACGATATGGGTATCCAATAAAAGGGCTTGGTTAGCGAAAAACAATAACTAAAGTGACGTCATTGCATATCCAATATGGCGGACGTCACAAAATGGCGATTTATAATTTCCGTAGTAACTCCTATGATATGGGTATCAAATGGAAGGGCTTGGTGAGCGAAGTACAATAAGTAAAGTCACGTCATTCTTAATTCAAAATGGCAGATGTCTTATATATGACAGTGCAATATTAAATATATTATGACATGGAGCTGACCTGATAATGGACCTGGAATATAGCCATAGCTAAAAAAAATTCTTCGTAGCTAAGTTACTCTTGACTAATGCTAAATGTAATATTGATTGTAAGATTTCAAAAGACTAAAAAGTAGAAAATAAACTATAAATAAAAAAATATTTTTAAAAAAAGCTTTTATTTAAAAATAATATATTAAAATGTACTAAAAAGAAAAAAATAAGATTTTGCTAAAATTTTAGGCTGAAAATAATACTTTTATAAAATAATTAATAAAATAGTGCCTCACTTTTAAAAAAAGCTTTGGCGCTCATTCAGTAATAAAATTATAATAAAATAGCAGTAGTCAATGAGCACCAAAGCTTTTTATTAATTATTTTATAAAAGTATTATTTTCAGCCTAAAATTTTAGCAAAATCTTATTTTTTTCTTTTTAGTAAGTACATTTTAATATATTATTTTTAAATAAAAGCTTTTTTTAAAAATATTTTTTTATTTATATTTTATTTAGTTTCACATTCGTTTTTGGATTTCTTAATGAAGAAGAATAGTAAGAATTTATAATATTTTATTTCATTTATTCATATAAAATCACTAGCTGACCCGCCGCGACTTCGTTCGCGTGGTATCCTACCCTACCCCTCCTACCCCTACCCGTACCCCTACCCTACCCCTACCCTACTCTTCCCGTACCCTACCCCTACGCTACCGTACCCTACCCTTACCTACCCCGTACCCCTACAAATAAGTACCCCTACCCCTACCCCTACCCTACCCTACCCGTACCCTACCCTTACCCTACCGTACCCTACCCTTACCTACCCCTACCCTACCGTACCCTACCCCGTACCCCTACAAATACCCCTACCCCTACCCCTACAAATACCCCTACACCTACCCTACCTCTACCCCTACCCCATATTTTCTCACCGTTTAAACCTTCCCTAGACCTCCACGAACATTTCAAAACCAAAATCAGCTAAATCGGCCCAGCCGTTCTCAAGTTTTAGCGAGACTAACAAACAGCAATTGATTTTTATATACATTAACATATACCTATAGAGAAGAGAAGAGATTGATTTCGCCATAACTTTCAAACCAAACGTCCAATTTTAATGAATTAAAGACTAAATACTATCTACATAAACAGTACTTTGTGACAAAATAGTTTATTTTGATAAGGAGTAATGACATGTGTAAAATAAATGCGTTTAAATGAAGTTCTAAACAAATGCAAGATTTTTAAATAAAAAAATGGTTGTTGTGTTTAACTCGAAATAGATAGGTATAGTGTGTCGCGGACTTTTTTGTAGATATTTTTAAAGTCTTTAATTAATTAGAACATTTTATGGTTCTATCTTTTATAGTTTAGGCGGCGTACGCCAAATAAGGAACTTTTTTGGATGATTTTTTACACCTTGGGTCCGAAAAACCCAAATATCTTACGGATCCCTATTTTTTCTAAAATAAAATATAGCCTATAGCACTCAGTGATAACGTAGCTTCCAATTTCTGAAAGAATTTTTAAAATCGGTTCAGTAGATCCGGAGATTACCCCCTACATACAAACTTACAAACTTACAAACATACAAACTTACAAACAAATGTTACCTCTTTATAATATTAGTATAGAAGTATAGATATAGATATAGAAGTATAGATTACCAATACAACAAATCACTCTTTACATAATAAAATTGATATACTTACCTTGAATATTTCCAAATTATATCTTTTTTGTCCAAAGATTTATAATTATAATTTAATTATGATAAATAGACAGATTATTAATATTATTTTTCAACCACTTTTTATCCCAGTAAGTACTTACAAATAAATCTATTTATTCAATGAGCCGGAAATTATGAACAATTTTTTTGGCTTTATTGAAAAACGAATACAAAAAATTATTTTAATATAAAGTTTCATCAAGATCCGTTCCTGAGTTTTTGCGTGAAAGAGTAACAAACATCAATGCATCCTCACATACTTTCGCATTTATAATATTACTAGCTTTTGCCCGCGACTAGGTCCGCGTGGAACTTGTTTATATCGTACTTGCATACAAACTTCCATCCCCCTTTTCACCGCCTTAGGGGGTGATTTCTAGGATGAAAACTATCCTATGTCCTTCCTCGGATCTTAAACTATCTCCATGCCAAATTTCATCAAAATCGATTCAGCGGTTTAAGCGTGAAGAGGTGACAGACAGACAGACAGACAGACACACTTTCGCATTTATAATATTAGTATGGATAGTAGGATTCATGAGAATAACACATAGGCTACAATTTATAAAGATTTGAAGAAAAATTTTGTCCATAATTTTTTCGATTATCAAGAAAGTCGGAAAAATAAAAGTAAGAGCTATCTTGGCGTGCGCTGCCTAAACCGTTGGAGTTACACGAAAATAGTGTATCGTGGAATTGTTTGTCATTTAAAACAGTTTTAAATAAAGTCTGTGACAGCATATTATCTCTAGGTATTATGTGGAAGCTATATTATAATACATCCTAAATTATGAGCCATACTTACATTTAAATTGAATACTTTTTAAACGATGCATATTTTAGAGAATTTAGCAAATTCTTATCAAAATTGATACTTTTTTCGCTTTTAGTATTTAATGTCGATGAACTTTGTCTTTTACACTAAGTAATTTGGCCGAATAATTTAAATAAAAACCAAATCTATAAAAACGCAAAAAAAAACACGTTTGTTGTATGGGAGCCGCCTTTAATATTTCTTCCATTCTGTTTTTTAGTAAGTAATTTGAACAAATAATTTAAATAAAAACCAAATCTATAAAAACGCAGTAAAAACACGTTTGGTGTATGGGAGCCCTCTTAAATATATATTTTATTCTTTATTTTAGTATTTGATGATATGGCGGCAACAGAAATACGTCATCTGTGAAAATTTCAACTGTCTCACTATCACGGTTCATGAGATACAGCCTGGTGACAGACAGACAGACGGACGGACATCGGAGTCTTAGTAATAGGGTTTTACCCTTTGGGTACGAAACCCTAAATATATTACGAAAAGATTGACTTAAGTAGAGCGCCATTCCGGGGTTGCGGGACGTCCGGGGTCGCGGGACGTCTTAACAGGATACCATGGCCCCGGAACGTAAAGGGCAACAAAAGGAACAGGGTAGTTTTTTAAAAAGTCTAACAGTCCCTTCCGCCCCACTCAGGGCGGAAGGACTCATTTGATGCTTTTTACCACCTAAAAAAAAAAAGTGGAGCTCCATTAAACGTAACCTAAGTCAGCGCTACGTAGCTGACACACGTGTTTCTTATTAGCGAAATCTACATGTTTTCGCTGAACGAAACAAATCATATAACATAGTTTACAGTAGCATATAAGAGTGTAGTGTAAAACCGTCAAAACATATCGATAATTACCTACGTACTGTATTCTAATCCTTTCAATTTTTATTGTTTGCTTCTACAGTAGGCAAGTGAAAAAACTGCTATAACTATTTAGTAATCCTCTTTAATAATAATAGTATCCTTATCTGACATAATTAAAAACGAAAGTAACTTCTATCTGTCTGCCTTTTGTTTATCTGTGTGAATGTATGTTTTTCGGCTAATATGTATGTATGTTTGTGATGAAATTTGATAGGGAGAGTCTGAAACCTAGTGAACATAGGCTATTTTTTATCAAGAAACCACGCGGGTCAGGCCACAGGCGGAAGCTAGTATAATTAATAAAAGAGCATAATTAAAAAATATAAATTCTCACCTGTCATGGAAATCATTGTAATGCACAATATCTAACTGATACAAATCATTCTCGCGCAAAACATTTGCACTAACTGCTAGTAAACACACACATAACAAATAATTACACAACGAAAACATTTAATAAACTTCCAAACAATAACTGTGTTAAAACTAAAAAACAATTATTTAACTAAAAAAATTAAAAAATGTTACGAGTTTATTTCAATTTTTAAATAATTTTGCCACGACATTCGCTATTCGAAGTTTAAATACAACTGCACGGACAATCTACTTAATACCCACTACTCGATATTATCTGTAAAACCAGCTGAACATTAAACACACGCCTTATATTTAACTTTATGGTGGTAGCAATAAGGTTGAACATCGAAAACTGTTTAGTTTAGTTGAAATTTACATAGAAAAACTTTGTAATTTTTATCGTAGTTTTTGCCATTGAAAATTGTTGAATGTAAATCAAAATATTTCGCTTTTAAATAATAACATGCACTTATTAGGAATTGGTTTTTCTTCAGTTTAAAAATCGTATAAATCTAGTTTATTTTTAATAAAAATTATACAAAAATAATGTTTTATTTTTCAATTTATTTTTTGTTTTTTAGTTTGATTTTAATTTAACGAGGAAGTAACTAAAAAAATTAGATCACGCTTAAAACGTTTCTAATGACGCGAATGTCGACTACAAGAGCAATGCCAAAATACTAAATATAAAATTTGGCACGAGTACAATAAATTATAAGTACCTAATCTATGGATATTTATACACCTATACCAAATAAGCTTATGCAAACAATGTCTCCACGAATCATTATCAAAAAAAATCAAATCATTATTTAAAAAAATACTTGAGTTATCGATTGACATTCACCTGTGATCGATAAAATATTTTATTGAATTTTATTTTTCGAGGAAAAAAATAGCCTACGTTATTCCGCGACCTATAAACTATAATATCTCCAAACACACTATCGCATTCATAATATTGATGAGTAAGTTTCTGCATAGGCTTGTGTGTTTTGTTTTGTTTATTGAGAAAAGAACAAAACATTGCGTCGTACAATACAATACATCGGCGCCCGACGAGTTAAACTATACTATAGCATGATTACGACCTGAGTGGTTATCTTGATGACCGTTAGGAGAAAGTCACACGTTCACTTTTACAAATCTGGCATTTTTATTTTACGTACTAATTACGTAACATCGTTATCTATTCTAAGGGTCAGTTCACACCGAGACGCGACGCGACGCAACGTGACGATACTGGAAGAGGCCAGTGACTTCGCGCTGCGCCGCGCTGCGCCGCGCGTCGCCGCGAGACGCATCGCAACGTCGCCGCTCTTGCACGTCGCGCGTACACCTTTTTCGTACACGATTCACCGCTGCGTCGCGATGCGTCGCTCTACGTCTCGTGATGCCTCGCGGCATAGAGCGACGCATCGCGAAGTAGTGCTGCGTGGTGTAACGTATTCTAAATTCTCACAATGAAATGTTTCTTTCGTGTAGAAAATAAAGTTATATTTTGAGTCGCTCTTTTAAAGTGTGCACGCAGAGTCGCGTCGCGTCTCGGTGTGAGCTGACGCTAATATTATAAAGAGGTAAAGTTTGTGAGGTTGAAGGGGTAATCTCTAATACGTCTTAAGTTGCGGGACGTTTTAACAGGATACCGTGGCCCCGGAACGTAAAGGGCAACAGAAGGAACAGGGTGGTTTTTTAGTCAGTAAACGTCTGACAGTCCCTTCCGCCCCACCCAGGGCGGAAGGACTCATTTGATGATTTTTACCAACTTAAAAAAAAAAGAAAGGGGTAATCTCTTGATCTACTGAACCGATTTTGATTTTTTTTAACACTGATACTATACTTACGCTATATTTTATTATCAAAAAATAGGGATCCGTAGGAAAAATCACGCGAACGAAGTCGCGGGGGAAGTACTAGATGTCTTAATAAATTGATTTTATTTGTCTAAAATCTTTCATATTTATAAAAATCAAATAAGTAAATAACGCAATTGGTTTTTGCTAATTAGTGCATTTTTTTATAGTAGGCTTTAACATAGACTTACTAACATTAAAAGCAGAAAGAAACAGTTGGAGAGATTTTTATTACAAACTTTCATAAAACAATAAAAAATAAAACACTTCTACGAACGACGTAATCTTACTATAGTATTATAAATGCAAAAGTTTTCATAGATGGATGTTTGTTACTCCAATGACGCCAGAACGGCTGAACAGATCTCGATGAAATTTCGCACAGATATAGATTGGAACAGCTACTCTTTTTATCCCGGAAAAATGCACGGTTTGGGATAATATAATTGACTTTGACGTGGACGAAGTCGCGGGCAGAAGCTAGTGTTTATCAATTCATTATTTAGCAGGCGTCAACTGCGATTTCACTTTAGGATTACGTGTAGTGTACACATGAGATCTGTAGGTACGTAACAAGAATTTTGATTGTGTCGATCATGAATATAATATGTGTAGCTATACAGGGTAATTGAAAATTTACCCGAAACCTGAAAAGGGGTCATTGTACTCATCATTATGAACAACTTTTACTATTGGACCAACCCTGAAATCATGAAAAAAAAAACAGCTGATCCATACATTACGATCTTGTTATGTAGCATTTTTGTACGGAACAGCTGATTTTTTGAAGTGAAAACTTCTTTAGCGGCGTTGAGCACTTTTTCTGTAATGGGTATAAAATCTTAAACTCGCGTCAGGACACGTGCGCGTCAGGACACGTGACCTGATCGAAAAAGCGTAGGACAGCGCAGGGCGCTTGCGCGAATGATAATTGTAATAGTTTTAAAGTTAAATTTTTAATGTAATATAAATTGTCATGTTTGTGTACGATAGCGCAATAAATGAATATTGTATTCTACCACATAAATGATAGTACTTTTATACTGATAAAGCAATTGGTGCAAAATTATTCCCTAACCATTCCAAAATATCAAACATGCTCAACGTTAATAATCAAGTTTTTACTTCTGCCGGCACTCCCGGAGTGCAACCCGTTTTTTTTTTACCCTGTATCTCTATACCTATACCTATAGGTATAGATAACAACATTCAAACATTCTTAAAGAATGTTTGTTTGTTTGTTTTAACTCTCTATAATCTCTAAATTTACATCTATTTTTTTTTGTTAAGACAGCCAGTTTAATTGCTTTATAAGTATTTAATAACAGAGCTTATTATTTGATTTTTCGTACCTTCGTGCACGAACCACGGCATTATGCTCAGCGTCTGCCGTTTCGCACGGTAGTGGCGCTTATTTCTTATTTGTATTTAGTTTTTTAAACTGAATACCAACTTGTTTTTATTTTGCAATATTTTTCTTCTTTTAATATGTGAGTCATTTTCGCGTACGTTAAATAAATAGTTTTTCTTTTTTTCTTTCTATTTGGTAATATAGTTTTTTTATACATATATATAGTATACTGATTGGAGTATAGGTACTAATGTATTACGTTAAGCGTTAAAAATATGGCGCGTGAAATGATCATATAAAAATTAATTCAATAATACTTGGATGAGTGTCCAAGCCACGCAAAAAATATTGCCAAATATCTCAGCAACATTATAATGTGGCTGAAATACTCGACGCCATTAAGTAATATGACGATTATGTGGGAACTTTCTCACTTCATAATTCGAGAATAATCATCACTTCCTGTCTTTTGTTTGAAGTTTTTAATCAAACAAACAGCGACTGACTGGTAGTTGAACCAAGATTAATGTCATTTCATATTCATTTGCATACCATAATGATACATAACAGATGTTACATAAGGTTTAAAGTAAAAGTACAATTACGGACCCTATTAGGGCACAGCGACATAGTATTACCCTAAAATTAAATATAAATAACAACATCAATAATACATCGTGAGGAAACCTGGCCTTTATACCAGCCTATTACTGTCCCACTCAAAACCATGTCATAGGTCTTTGAGGTGGTTTAGAAACTCTGACACAGGGTGTATGGGGTCGTAAGACCTTACTGCCCACACGATAAAGGAAGAAGAAGATTACTTAAATAAAGATAAAAAAAATAAGAAAAATAACAAAATTTTACAACGACATATCTATATTCGTACAAGCGTTCCATACAAAAATGAACATTAAAATAATTTATAATAATGCTCATATTCGTTTAACATGCTTGTCTACTTAGCGAAATAAAGTCAACGAGTTACGGTCTAGCGCTATGCAATGTACAGAGTTTCGTTGCACCAAAAAAAAACATAATACCTTTATTGTCGCACAGTCGAATAAAAATAGCACTAAGGCGCGTTTCACACTACCGTAGGAATAACATTGTGTGCATATTGCTTAGAAAAGTGTTTATAAAGTGCTTCTTATTACCATACTTTTAGACTCATAATGCAGTGTATTACGCACATGTTTTTTACATTACATTACCGCACTATAACAATAATGGTTTTTTCTTTTTCAAAATTTTGCCCAAGATTTTGGCACGCAGATAGTTATTATGACGTAGGCATGCACTATGATAGGCTATTCCAAAATTGACTCCATATGGGGATGAAACGGGGGTCCAAAACTTATGCGAACGAAGGGAAAAATTAGTCAATACATAATCGGTTCTCGGCTTTATTACGCCCTTGCCTTCTGCTTGAGCTGCAATGCAGTCTCGACCTTAATGACATACTTAACTCACTAATATCATAATGTACCAACCATTATGTACACACAGCAAAACAGATAGGTATGCAGGGTTGTCAGATATAGTTGAAGTTTTCATAGAAACCGATGGATGTTTTCGAATGTAATTTAATTTAAAACGTAGATAATAAATAGTTCTTCATTTAGGTTAAGTTTCAGTCAAAGACATCCATCGGTTTCTTAGAAAACTTCAACTATATCTGACGACCCTGCATACCTATCTGTTTTGCTAACTGTACATTGTCGTACAAAGGCAAAAAGTGATAGCTCGTCTATCGACGAATTCTCACAGATTCCGTAGAATCGAATACTATGAAATCCCTCGAATTCGCACTGAACGGGGCTTCTTTTCCGTTCCACTGCAGTGTAAATTGTGCCTTATTCAAATGAATTCTAATTTTAAATTGTACGTTCTCTATTGTCTACTTACAGCCTTGGTTCTGAAAAGTATATTATCTATTGGTAATTTTAAACTAAAACCTTCCAACCGTAACCAGAGAGCGGTTTTTCATAAACAAAACATCTATTGTGTTTATTTTTAAGAAGTATTTTAATACAGATGTAAAACTTAACTAGTTTAAAAATAACACAAAGTGTAGCTAATTTTGTCGAGAATAAATTATTATACGACTGCCTCGTTGGTCTAGTGGTCGCAAAGCGCGATTGCTAAGCATGAGGTCTTGGGTTCGATTGCCAAGTCGGGCAAAGTGTTATTGGTTTTTCCATCAGGAATTTCTCAGTACGGGCTCGGAGTCTGGATTGGTATCCGATTGATGACAATAGGCTCGTCCCCTTTTACATGGGACTTTAACATAACTGGCGAAATGTGGGTGTACTAATGGGTACACTATTGCCTCTAACCTTTCGGGCAAAAAGGCGTGATGTTAAGTCCCACGTAATAGGGGGCGAGCCTATTGCCATCAACCAGGCACAAATCCAAACTCCGAGGCTGCTACTGAGAATTTCCTGATGGAAATACCCAATAACACTTTGCCCAACCTGGAAATCGAACTCAAAACCTTATGCTCAGCGGTCGCGCTTTGCGATCACTAAACCAATGAGGCAGTTAGATAAAGATAAGGCACGTATCTAGCTACATCACTGTTCTCCTATTGTCACGTATTCTGATTTTATTTAGAAGAGAAATCAGCCTTGTTTTCACCTTGATGTTGAACGATTTGTTTAGAAATAATAAGAGTAATCACGAATTCAATTTGCTTTTTGGTAATTATATTAGACCTTCAAAAATTGCCGTAGAATAAATAATTACTGAATGTTCTACACTAGTAATTGAAAAGACTGAAAAAAATGTCGAGGACATCGAGAATAGGCACGTATAGCAAATATTGACAGTTATTTTTTTAAAAGATAACGTTTATATGGTAAATAGTTTTGAACGAAGCATACTTGCCCCTTTCAAAAGGTGCTCAAAGTAAAAGTCTTTTTAAAAGTCATTAAAAGAAAACAAGTTTAACTTTTGCAACTGCCCCTTATAAAAGAACTCTAGTTTTATTGTTTTAATGCCACCAACCGGGCACAAATCTGAGGACAAGAAATTCCTGATAAAAAACTAAATAACACTTTGCCCGACCTGTGAATCGAACTAAGACCTGACGCTCAGCAGTCCCGCTTTGCGACCACTAGACCAACGAGGCAGTCAAAAACACACACAGAATACAGCTGCAGAATTCCCTTTTGTGTGGAAATCTAGTACATTCTACATCAGCCGTACAGACTCCTTCTAAAAACATGAATGCAATGTTCATACCTCATACAAAATTCATAGCGTAGAGCATTAAACGAAATTGTCGCCTTCCACGTCCACATCACGCGAATAAAAAATAATAAGTAGACATTAAAAAGCTTGAAGTTAAGAAGAATTGAGGATGTGGTATAAAAATAAATTGTGATGTGATGATATCAATAGACGACTATGTTTATAATTATAAATTACTTTATTTTTATTATTTGTTATTATAATGTCTATTACATCATATCAGCCGTAGGACGTTCTTTGTGAACATAGGCCTCCCCTACAGATTTCCAATAGCACCGGTTGGAAGCGGTTTACATCCAGCGCGATCATGCGGTCTGATCGTACAGATAGTCTGTCGGGTCGTCTTTTTTATACGACTGCCCCAAAAAAAGGAGTGTTATGTGTTCAGGGTTAATGTATGTATGTATGTATGTATGTATGTATGTATGTGAGTTTCTTTATTCCACCATAACTTTTAGATTTAGATGTATGGGGTATTGCATCGTTCCGAGTAACATAGGCTAGTTAAAAGTAAAAACAAAGCGGTGTGGTCACTTTAAAAAGTAAATTACCAACCTCAATTTATTTTTTTAATAAATCTGGTCGTGTCTATGTTTATCGTCTAGAATTTGACAAGTAGATTTAAAAAATACTGTCTAAAAAATGTGTGTTTAAAAAATATGTCGTAAAAAAAACTGACGAGTAAACAAAGTACAAATATGTGCTATTTATGCAGTCGTGTTTTTTAATTTTTTAATTATAGTAGCTTGTTGACAGATTGAGACGGCAATTTGTATGCGATCTTTCCTAAGAGTTAGTAGAATTGCCCCCTGCATCGCTTCACCAAAGAAAATTTGAAATGTTTCTTTGGCATATCCTCCTTTTCATATTCCACAAACAGAGCTGTTCTTTATTGCAACATATAATTAAATTTTAGAAGGAAGTGTGGATTTTTACTACTACGGACTATGCTTTAAAAATGAAAATTCCTGAGAAAATATACTGGCGAAGGTTCGTCATGAATTTGGAGTAAATCATTCTACTTTTTTAAGGAAGGTCGCCCTAGGAAGACCTACACTGACCTTATTGGTGAAGTTCTTCGAAAAGGTCAGGTGCGCAGTACTCGTAACGCGTGCTGGTATGACGAGATGTATGAACGTGGATGAGGCGTAAGGAGTATGTAAGGATCGTAGCAGGAGGCGTTCTGTGGTTCCTACCCCCATGGGAAAAAGGCGTGAGTTTATGTATGTGTTCATTAAGGGTTTTGTCTTCTACTTACAAAGGGCCTGAAGAAGCGGGAAGGACTCTAATACTAAGCCTCCCCTTTTCGTCCGTCTGTCAGTGTTATTGGGATTTTCCATCAGGAATTTCTCAGTAGCAGCCTCGTAGTTTAGATTTGTGCCCGGTTCGCCCACTATTACATGGGACTTAAACATAACTGGCGAAATGTGGGTGTACTAATGGGTACACCACAGCCGAACCCTTAGGGAATTATAGGCGTAATGTTATGTTATGTAATTTGTATCAATGTGGCCATGGAAATTGCAAATATTCGGGTTAAGTATATGCAAAGTGTCATAACAGATCAATTACGAGTACTTACATGAAAGTTATGAGTCCATCCCGCATATTTTGCTCTAATTTACCTTCAGAAGTTATTATTTAGTACCTACTTATTTGTTTACCTACACAGTAATTTGCCCGCATGATAAAAAAAATTAGACTGATTAATATTTATACCTTATTCTATCTAAATCCATCACCAGAAAAAAATCCTTTTTTTTAGGTGGTAAAAATCATCAAATGACTCCTTCCGCCCTAGGTGGGGCAGAAGGGACTGTCAGACTTTTACTGCCTAAAAAACCACCCTGTTCCTTCTGTAGCCCTTTACGTTCCGGGACCACGGTATCCTGTTAAGACGTCCCGCAACCCCGGCAGGCGTTTGGCCCCGTTGGGGCCCCGTCCCTGTGCTGACAGCTTTGTGAGGCACGCGCGAACAGAACGCGCCGTCGACCCGGGCATGGTCCTTGATCGGACGGCGAGCTACCCATTACTAGCCGTCCGCAAGCCCAGAAAAAAAATTCCTGATGGAAAAACCCAATAACACTTTGCCCGACCTGGGAATCGAACCCAAGTCGCTCGGCAGTCGCGCTTTGCGACCACTAGACCAACGAGGCAGTCTATTTATATAATATTAATTACTAGCGACCCGCCCCGGCTTCGCACGGGTGCATGTATTATACATATAAACCTTCCTCTTGAACTGACTCTATCTATTAAAAAAATCGCATCAAAATCCGTTGCGTAGTTTTAAAGATCTAAGCATATATAGGGACAGACAGACAGACAGACAGGGAAAGCGACTTTATTTTATAATATGTAGTGATGAAATAATAAAGCTTGCAAGTCTCATCTTTCGTGGCGCGTATTTGTACAGCTATTCAGCTACCCTTATTCCACGTTGCCATTGATAATCACCACGACCTATCTTTCTCGACCTAAAAATTCCGACCAACCGAAGCCTATTTCTCATTTCGTTCGCCACTTTCTCAGAAAACACAATAGGTAGGTGTAGGTGTCAAATATGGATGCTTCTTCACTCTCATTAGACCTGACACCGACCATTTACCTGATGGAGTATTTTTTTTTCGTATTTTTGCATAAATATACGCCGTACCCTCAGTCGGATGAAAAAGCTGAAATAGACCTTTTAAAAGGGGAAAAAGATTCTTTTTTACGGTAATGGCTCGCGGTTTTGATGGGACGGCGCGTTATTTTTTGTTTTTTTTTCATAATAAAAGTGATGTGCGTTCCATGTTGAACTCTTTTACGCGTGTGCGACAAAATGCTGGTTGGACAGAATCAGCGGGTCATGATTTCAAGGTTGGTCCCATAGTAAAAGTTGTTCATAATGATGAGTACAATGACCCCTTTTCGGGTTTCTGGTTCAATGACCCTGTATACACTTCTACACTAATATTATAAAGAGGAATTATTTTTGTATGTTTGTAACGAATAAGCTTAAAAACTAATAGACCGATTTTAAAAATTCTTCCACCATTATGAGTAACATTTATATCTATACTTAATATTATAAAGCTATAGAGTTTGTTTGTTTGAACGCGCTAAACTCAGGAACTGCAGGTCCGATTTGAAAAAATCCTTTTGCGTTATAAAGCCCCTTTAATCAGAAAGGTGCAATCGCGGCGGTAAGACCCCTCTTTGAGGAGTGGCTAGAGAGGCGCCACGGCGTCCTCACCTTCCGGCTGACGCAGGTCCTCACCGGACACGGTTGTTTCGGGAGGTTCCTGTGTCGGATTGCACGGGAGGAAACGCCCGGGTGTCACCACTGTGTGGACCGCCCGGAGGACACGGTGGAGCATACGGTGCAGGTCTGCCCAGCTTGGGCAGAGCATCGCCGTGTCCTCACGGAGGCGATAGGCGGCGGCGACCTCTCGCGCCCGGGCCTGGTTCAGGCCATGCTCCGGGGCGAGAGGGAATGGGATGCAGTCACCTCCTTCTGCGAAGCAGTAATGCTAGCGAAGGAGGAGGCGGGCCGCGTGAGGGAGAGAACAACACCCTCCACCTCACGCCCCAGCCGCCGCGGGAGACGCCCAGGGCGTCGGACGTCGCGAGGCGACATCCGGCCACCGTAGGCGCGGGCTTGCGGACGGCGAGTAATGGGTAGCTCGCCGTCCGATCAAGGACCATGCCCGGGTCGACGGCGCGTTCTGTTCGCGCGCGCCTCAAAGAGCTGTCAGCACAGGGACGGGGCCCCCCAACGGGGCCAAACGCCTGCCGGGGTTGCGGGACGTCTTAACAGGATACCGTGGCCCCGGAACGTAAAGGGCAACAGAAGGAACAGGGTGGTTTTTTAGTCAGTAAAAGTCTGACAGTCCCTTCCGCCCCGCCCAGGACGGAAGGACTCATTTGATGATTTTTACCACCTCAAAAAAAAAAAAAAGGTTATAGGCGATATAGCTACCATCACGCTTCGATCCACGGGAGCGGACAAGTAATCAAAGTCGTTACTTATGGCTCGTGAAAAAAACGCGGACGAAGTCACAGTCAGAAGCTAGTCATGAGTACTTTACTTAGACTTATGTATTCTGTTTAAGTGTAGAAAGTTTCATTAAAATCGGTTCATTCATTTCGAAAAATGAGTACTTGATTTGTATGAACGCTTAGCTCATCCATCATTCGCTTAAAACTTAGCTCATTCGTGCATCTGAAGCAAAACCATAAAATATTATAACAGCATTTATTGAGTAACACAAACAATGGACCCGACGAATTATTTCAACAATTACTTACGGGAGATAAGAGATTAAAATCTTATCTTTGGCACAGTTTAATACTTCCTTTGAAAGAAATTGAACAAAATAGGATTCCATGATATAAATTCATAATACTTAATATCGTTGGGTTGTTTTATTTGTTATTTGATTGCCTCGTTGGTCTAGTGGTCGCTGAGCATGAGGTCTTGGGTTCGATTCCCATGTCGGGCAAAGTGTTATTGGGTTTTTCCATCAGGAATTTCTCAGTAGCAGCCTCGGAGCCGGATTTGTGCCCGGTTGCTAGCAATAGGCTCGTCCCCTACATGGAACTTACACATAACACACACACACACACACTTGTTTGGGCTGTTGTAAAATTATTTTGTATGCGTCACTTTCACGTGAATAAATTGTTTTTCTTTCTTTCTTTCTTTCTTTATAACTGGCGAAATGTGGGTGTACTAATGGGAACGCCTCTGCCTAACCCTTCGGGGATTACAGGAGTGATGTTATGTTATGTTATGTTGTTATTTGTAAAAAGGTACGGTGGGGTCGACATATCCTCATTTGGGATAAAAAAAACCATTTGAAATAAAAGTAAAGAATAAAAAAAACAAGATAACAAGATTCTTTTTTATTGTTTTAACATTAAAAAATAAAATAAAAGCCAATATTAAAAAATACCAGTCAATATTATTGTCCCACTGCAGGGCAAAGATCTCTTTGCATGCAAATAAGGCGCGAGCTTTTTCAAAGCAAATGATTTTAGACTAAAGGTGCTGATAAAGGGTTGTTCCCGCTCGTCCACACCCCGTCGTCCACACTGCGGACGACTGGGAATGTTGCGTTCTGTTCGTCTACACTGTGGACGAACAAAACGCATTATTCCCAGTCGTCCACACCCTAAGGTTTGTGAAATTCTACTATTAGGTACTAACAAAAATTGTAAATAGTTATGTTGAAACTTGAGCATTCACTTGTAATAAGCATTAATTTGTGCGAATGTTGCATCACAGAAAAATACGAGAACATTTTAGCGAGCATTCCATCGAGCGTTCTGGCGAGCATTCTAGCGAGCATTGCTTCGGTCATCATTCCGCGCCTCGCCGCTCTGCGAGATTAGTTTGCCACCATCTTCTATTTTTCTTTTTCTTTTTTTTTACATAACCAATCAGTATAAATGCAGCACACGCGACCGTCAAGTCTGACATCTTCGTGAAGAATATTTTTTGACGAGCATCGACTAGAGCGTTCACTAGAATGCTCAAGAAAATGTTCATAGCAATGTTTGGCTCTATGGTAGGCTCGGCTCGTTGTTCAGTTCGACAAATATAAAAACGGCGAATGCTCGATGTTCTGTTACAAGTGAATGCTGAAGTCTATCAGCACCTTTATATCTTACTATTATAAATTCGAAAGTTTGGAAGTATGTTTGTTTCTCAATGAAGCAGAACATGGATGTAGATAAAATTTGGTATAGAGATAGATTATAGAGTACTAGCTTTTGCCCGCGACTTCGTCCGCGTATATGTCGGTTATCGCGGACGCAGACGAAGTCGAATAAAAAGTAGCCTATGTCCTTTGTTGGGGTTCACACTTACCCTGTACCAAATTTCACACAAATCGGTTCAGTAGTTTAGGCGTGAAGAAAAGACAGACAGACAGACAGAAAGACAGACAGACAGAGTTACTTTCGCATTTATAATATTAGTTAGGATGAAGAATTGGAGTAAGATCTTCATCATCATAAATTGGACCTAAAGCCGGATTTACATTTGTCTGACGTGTTGTGTTGTGACGCATCAGAACGGTATCGGTTTCATACATTTATTAAGGTGAGATTTACATTTGTGTGTCGCGATCTGTTATGATGGCTTCTGTCAAATGTATGAAACTGATACCGTTCTGGTGCGTCACAACACAACACGTCAGACAAATGTGTAGCCACCTTTATGCATTCTTAAATCTCACACTAGCGACCCGTCCCAGCTTCGCACGGGTGTAATACATAAATACTAACTACTGGGCGTTAGTGACAGGTTGGCAAAAACTGAAACTGTAGTTTCAGACCACGATTTGTGATTGAAAATCGTTGGAATTTTTCTCCGGAAAATTCTCAAAATTAAAAGAAAACCGAACGAAACTTAAAAAACTATTTAAAGTTTCGTTCGGTACAGCTCTAGCAGAGGACATCGCACCGATGCGGCGACGCCGGGCGGCGCGTGTTATTTGTGCCTAAACCTACATAGCTTAGGGTGTGTCCACATCTGGCGAATGCGCCGCGAATGTGCTGCCCGCGAGCTGCGCGCGTGCATTTTTGTTCGTTCGCCGCTCCTGCGCCGCGCCGCCCGCGCGCAGTTTGTGCGCAACCTAAGCGCCGTACGCGATCAGCGCGCGGGCGGCGCCAGTAAACGGAACTGTAAGCACAGAATTGAGTGCGCGCAGATCGCGCGCCGCGCGCACGCCTTATACGAGCCTTGCATGAGTTGCGCTTAGGAGGCGCACCAAACCATTGCCGTGACTGCACGCGCGCAGCTCGCGGGCAGCTCGCGAGCTGCACATTCGCGGCGCATTCGCCAGATGTGGACGCACCCTTAAATGTAGGTACCTAGAATTATTTTTGTTGTGTTTACATTGCCGAGTTAAGTTTTTATTGTTTTTTTCATTAAATTTATGTTTAGAGGCCTGGACTTGGTACTTACATATCAATATAGGATCACGAATCAAGTGAAAAATCGGTCGAAAATTTTGAGAATTTTCCGGAGAAAAATTCCAACGATTTTCAATCACAAATCGTGGTCTGAAACTACAGTTTCAGTTTTTGCCAACCTGTCACTAACGCCCAGTATATTTGTTGAGATTGTTATCGAATTTCTTAGCTAGATTCATTGAGTTATAATGTACTACGTACTAGAGAAGACACCTCAACTCGATTGTTTGTAACACGAGTTAGAGCGCATGCACTCCAACTCACTTAGTCTATGCCGAGCGTTTGCTGCAACGTGACACATTTGAGTGAAGTTTTGTTTTTTATAATATGCCTTCGTGCGTATTGAGATACTGTACAAATAACTCCAGAAACATAAATAAAAGTCAAGGAGTGACTTTTCACCAGTAAGTTCATTAATTATGTTTAAAACACGCTTAATTTTAATTATAATTTTTCAATTGCAACGCGTCACCGCGGCGGCGCGGCGGCCATGTTTACGTGAATGTCAAAGAGTAAAACATTTGTATGCGCAGACTTGACACTATCGACGTATAAGTTTACATAATTAAGGGCAGTAAAATATTAATTTTAAATCACGATAATAATGTTAATGCAATAACATTAATATTTTTTTATTATTATTTGGATTTAAAGGTTTCCTCGGGGGTGTCATGAAACAAGAGAATCATGGATGTTCAGAATAATCGCAGCGAAGAAACGTGGTTACCTTCAGATTATTCACAAAACGGCAGAAACTAACTAAACTTATATTACTTAAAGGAAATTAAAATATTATTACAGCATAAATACTTTTTTATTTATTCTTTGAGTAAGTACACAAGTAGGCAGAATAATAAAATTATGTCGCATCTGCACGCATCTATGAGAACATAACACCCCCCCGCTTGTCCCGCGCATGCCCCGCTGTCATCAAGTGCGCCCATCTTTTGTTTGAGATAGCTTCTCTAGTACGTAGTACATTATAACTCAATGGCTAGATTAGGGTAGGATACTAACATTTTAAAACAACATTGACGGTTCTAAATTAATTTATTTTCAACAATAATTATTTAAAACAAATTCCTTGAACAAAAGCAATGCATTTGACAAAAAAAAAATGGCACCGAAAGTAAAAACAAATCATAAACTAGATATTAAACCTACATTACGATTGTCTATTGACAAAAAAGCACAAAGAAAGGTTTATTCTTAAAAGCTAGAATACTTACATTGAAGACAAAACAATTAAACAATAATGAATTCCGTTACTGCCACGACTTTAAATGTTTTAACCAATCATAGAATGTTGTTTGGCTGCTACAGCCAATCAAATCATCGTATCGGGCTGGCTCAAAATGGTGCTAGAATTTCATCAAATTCGAAATTCAAATTCGAATTCGATGCTTTTATGTTAAAAATTAAGCAATAAATTCTTTTATTCAATATTTTTTTAAACTAAAAGCCTTAGATTATATAATGTCTAGATGGAGTGTCAAATGCTCGCAAACTGTCAAAAAAAAGTTGGTGAACTGTTCACCTAATAGTACTTTCCCGCCGATTAGTGCTGATCGTGCCGCTTTGGTGTCACTACGAATTACGCGCGTTTATGAAATAAAAAAAACAGGTATAAAATGGCGTCATGTGCTATATCAGTGTGCCGGAATTATAAAGGAAGGCTAAAAAATACCAAGCACATCACCTATCATCGGTAAGTAACCAAAAAACTATATTATATTTATTTTTGGTTTTTATTTTTATAAACATAAAATTACGCCATATTTTATCAGTGTTGCCAGTTTCTTTTTTTCATTCTCCCAACTTAACGTCATTTTTTTGTGGGTATATTAGTTAGTTTATGGTTACGTTTATATTATTTAGTTGGTCTACTTTATTCATTATTAAAGAGGTGGAGTTTATCAATTCGTATTAAGTCTTTCTATATGTGATTTTGAAGTCAATGCCTAGTAAAATTTGGGTTGGGTTTACAATTACGTCGCCTGAATTTGAGGATTCTGACACTGTGGGGGGGTCAAGTGGAGTTATCTTAAGCACCCCCAAGCAATTTTAGCTGCCGGAGCGGCGTTAAATTATAAAACAATTTTCAAAAAAATCGATAAAATCACTAACTATTGCTTGAAACGAAACGTAAATTTCACTAAATTCTTACGTTTTTGAAAGTTGCGTCTGTCAAAATGCGTAAAAGAATCGGAAAGCCGCCATTTTGCTGCCATTGATAATGAATTATTGTGCGTAAGAGCGAGCGAAGCGAGCTCGGGATTTGGGGCACCCCGACTAGGACAGGTTAGGTTAGAAGGGGATGGCAGGGTCCAGTGAGCGAGCGAAGCGAGCGAACAGACCCTACCATCCCCTTCGTGGTTACTTTTTTATAAACCACCCAGAGGTAGGAGCCCCGCGGAGCGGGGCTCCGTCGAGCCTCTCTGGCGGGGGGAAAGTCTGGAGGAACTCTACCCCTCTTCCCGCCTTCCCCGTCCGCCATACGACCCTATTAAGTGACTTGTATCAAGTCACTAGCGGAGCCCTAGTGGGGCTCCGTCGAGCATTTCCGGCGGGGAAAAATCGTGGGGGGCGACTCCACTAGTCCCCATAACCTCCCCCCACCGCCCCTACCCCCCTATCAAGGCGACGTAATTCTAAACCTTACCCACTACTAAAACTGCATAATACCTACATACACCTAAAACTTATTTTATTTCATTAGTCTATTTTTTTATAGTGACTTATGGGAGAATTGTAGTAGCTGGTATCATTATTCACGCACACAGAGACATAGAAAGACAGTGTAAAACACCGCCTACACGCACACATGCTTGAATTGTTGGCTCGTTTTTTTTGTTTTGATTGTAGGGCGACGCTCCATCTAGACATTATATAATCTAAGCTAAAAGCATTAATATTTATGGTAACTTTTATTTGAAATCGCGAGTTCTACTCGCAAATAAAAGAAGAAATAGAAAAACAATAAAGGCACTGTTTGACAGCGACTCTATGAAAACCTCAGTACCAAAAGATGAAAATATCACAATATGTATTTAAAATCATACTTTGTCTTAATGTAGTTAGGTTTAAAATCAGGTGCCTAAAGAGACTCTTGTGTACAGTGGGCTATGATGGAATATATTCTTCTAATAAATGTTTTGACTTTGACTTTACTTCTTTGGTTTCTATAACGAACACGAAATACCGACTACAGTTCTCTAAAAGTTTGACATGACTAATATTCACAAAAAAAAAGGTTTTACTTGATTTTACTTGTCATCATTGTAATTGAAGACTTTCAAGCGCCACTTTCAAGAGGCGGTGGCGGTAACCCGTCTCCCTGATCTGACATAATGTGGCATTTCTAAGGCGATTAACCCACGGCACCGCACGCCGCTCCGGCATGCGGTGGCGGTGAAGCGGATTTCGATGCGGTTGTCCGCACGGTGATGCGGTTCAACCGCATGACCGTGCGGATCGATTTTGAACAGTTTTGGTTTTAACCAGTTATTTTTTACCGGTTTTGACCAGTTTTCAGGGTGTCTGGGTTGGGGTTTTTTTTCCCCCAATTTGGGGAAAAATTTTGGGGAACTTTTGGTGAAAACTGCGGAGAAAATTCTGGGAAAAAAATAAAAAAATTCTGCGAATCCACTAGCGCGAATGCAGATATGCGCGAAGTATATTTTTATAAAGGATAATGGGCAAAATTCTTAAATAAGGTTCCGTACACATACCCACATCACTTTATCTATTAGATAAAATTCATAACGGCTAATAACGCGTCATGGGTGTCGTGTTCATGGTTTTCAAGGGTGCTTCAATACCATAAACGATTTGTTTCATTCAATCCAATATCACTTTGTGAGCTTTGGTTAACTAAAGTATTAAACTTTAGTTTTATTTTTGATTTTATTAATTTCGTTTGTGATTCATGTAGGTATAACGTACTGTTTATTTTTTTATAATGCACATAATATTACAACATGTAAAATAAATGTTAAGCTAAAAAAAATGCCTTAAAGTTTAATTTCGTGATGCAAAATAATTCGTTTGCATAGGCATCTATATGATGACCCACATCACTTTATCTATTAGATAAAATTCATAACGAGTAATTACGCGTCATGGGTGTCGTGTTCATGGTTTTCGAGGGTGCTGATGACGAAAATGAGGTCAAAATGAAAATCCAAGATGGCGGCCGCAAAATTTTTACAAAATATGCTTCATGGGTGTCGTGTCCACGGTCGTGGCATATTGATTTTCATTTTGACCTCATTTTCGGCATCAGCATTCCCGAAAACCATGGATTCGACACCCATGAAGCATATTTTGTAAAATTTTGCAGCCGCCATCTTGGATTTTTATTTTGACCACATTTTCGTCATCAGCACCCCCGAAAACCATGGACGCGACACACATGAAGCATATTTTGTAAAATTTTGCGGCCGCCATCTTGGATTTTTATTTTGACCTCATTTTAGGCATCAGCACCCCCGAAAACCATGGACACGACACCCATGAAACATATTTTGTAAAATTTTGCAGCCGCCATCTTGGATTTTTATTTTGACCTCATTTTCGTTATCAGCACCCCCGAAAACCATGGACGCGACACACATGAAGCATATTTTGTAAAATTTTGCGGCCGCCATCTTGGATTTTTATTTTGACCTCATTTTAGGCATCAGCACCCCCGAAAACCATGGACACGACACCCATGAAACATATTTTGTAAAATTTTGCAGCCGCCATCTTGGATTTTTATTTTGACCTCATTTTCGTTATCAGCACCCTCGAAAACCATGGACGCGACACCCATGAAGCATTTTTTGTAAAATTTTGCGGCCGCCATCTTGGATTTTCATTTTGACTACATTTTCGGCATCAGCACCCTCGAAAACCATGGACACTACACCCATGACGCGTAATTAGCCGTTATAAATTTTATCTAATGGATAAAGTGATGTGCGTACGGAACCTTATTTCAAGAATTTAGCCCATTATATCCTTTATAAAAATATACTTCGTGCATATCTGCATTCGCGCTAGTGGATTCGCGGAAGTATCTATCGCGCAAGTGTAGGCGCACAAATGTCTATCGTGGAACTGTCATTCGCGCAAGTGACCTATCGCGCAAAGGGAGTCGCGCAAGTGTCTTGGCGCCGAAACGTCCATTCGCGCAAGTGTCCGTGCGCGCAAAGAGTCTCGCGCAAGAGTCTTGCGCGCAAATGTCTTTCGCGCATGTGTCCTGATACCCACTATGGTGCTAGGTCAACAAATAAAAAAAATAGATTTAAAAATATAAGAAGCCAAAAGTCCCCAAAAATACACCTAAACATATAACGCCCTTTTAAAAAATTATATTACCCCCTAAATTTGGGGAGAAAACCCCTAAATTGGGAACCCTGCACGATGATCCCAAGGAGGTTAAAAATATTGGGAGCGAGCGCTTGGAACATTGTAACCGTTACTCATTTTTTTTAGAAAGAGAGGCACTGAGTTCTGTATTTTATCTCGTTCTGGCATTGTTAAGTGTATTAGAAATTGTGTATATTATATTATATATTATATATAATATATTATTATTGTGTGTATTAGAAAGAAACAGAACGCTTAACTCGGTGCCTTTCATTCATTTCAAGGTCACCGAGTTAGGACCGTTTCTGTAGTATGAAGCGCGCACTCCCTATATTTTTAACCTCCTTGGATGATCCGCACGGTGATGCGGCGCCCCGTGTGTGAGGCACCGCACGACCGCGCGGACGTCCGCACGGTGATGCGGTTGTGACGAGAACACCGCTCGACCGCGCGGTCGTGCGGTGTTCGTGTGCAAGGTTCAAGCGGATTTCATAGAGGCTAGTGCGACGTGAGAACCGCATCACCGCATGCCGGAGCGGCGTGCGGTGCCGTGTGTTAATCGCCTAATTCAGCTTCATAAATGTCTAACATACATAATCAGGTCATACATGTCAGTTTGACATAATTGTACAGTCTGTTGGCAAAGACGTCTGACCCACCCTAAAAATAATCGAATTTGGACCCTCAGCTTGTAGCATTAAGGTTTATTCAATTTATATGAGCTTATCAAACTAGTGCTCGAGAACTCGATGAACAAACACAATAATAATACAGACACGCAAATTTGATCTTTATTACGTTAGCATTAGGTTATATATTATAACTACTTGTTATAATATTATTAGTGTAATAGCTTATTTTAATGATTGCATTCAAGTAATTCTGGTCTCGTGGCCTGTATATAAGACTGCGAAAAACAAGTTGTGAGATCAAATCCTGCGACGAACATATTGTTTTGCTTTCAATTTAGAATTTATTTAAAAACTATTTCTTATATTATTGTAAAGAACTATAGACGGATAATCTTCAAATAAAAACTTTCTAAAATGGTAATATTTTCGCATAACTTGTAATAAGTGGGTAGTTGAAAAATAAATATTAGTATTCATTATAAAACTGGTATTTTCAAATGCTACGGGTATGCAGTGACTACGCGCAAACATATTTTACCTTGCCTTACTAAATTCTGTGAACTTTAAAGTTTTTTAATTTACCCACCTGTTTACAAGATAAATTGACGTAAATCATATTGGTCGTTCTATAATAATGCAACAAATATTGTAGAAATGAAAACAAATTAAAAAAGAAACTGATAATAGGTGGACTGTGTTTTGACACCCACATGTTGTTAGTCGCCAATCCAGCATCAAACCGCTAAGCCACAAGAACTTGTCGGGAATACGCGAAATTAAAGATTGGTTTGTAATCAAATTATGTTGTGTAAGTTAAAAGCTTTTCAACTTTAATGTCAAAGAGATAAGGATTAAAATAGCTTAACAAAATTATATATAATGCCGGTAGCTCCGACAATGTTACCTTAAAGTTACGTGTTAAAGATCAAAGAACAATGTCAGGTTTCGGCTTACACAACTTTTAAAACTAAGTTCACACGGACACAAAGTTTTTACCTACAACAATTTAAATATAAAATTCTAACTTCTTAAAAAACATTTGTTTATTTTCTAGAACTTTTCCAAAAATAAATCATAAAAATAATCGTAAATCATTTGGTCCATCCTGTTCCAGGTTTTTTTTTTATAAATAAAAAGGTTCAGGTAGTAACTTGTTCTGCCACTAATCGATTATTCTAAATAATTAAACCGATTTACTCTTTATTTTTTATTTACCACCTCACAATTGTCTCTCAATATTATTTTTTACCAAAATAATACGTTCATCGTGTTTATTTTAAATACATTTAGTATTTTTATAGAATATAAAAACTCAAGAAATCGATTTTCATGACCTGTGTTCGATAACTTAATCGTAATGTAATGGCAACCCTGTTAGGTTCTGTCTGTCTGACTGTTAGTCAATGTCAAACATCTTGTTTGTGTTGTTGCTAGTGTTTTTCTATGAGTACGGTTGTTTTTTTCTCAAATATCACACATTTTGTGACAATGTCCCATCAACTACGTTGTATTAATTGTGGTATAAATGTGTTTCGGATGAAACGGCATTTAGTTGAATCTGATGATATCCGTTCATTGTTACAGCAATGGACTTCACTTTCTGAGGTAAAGTACGATTCTTTTAAGAGCAATAGCGCACTAGCGGCTAGGCCGCAGCGGCCAGGTCGCGGCGGCCATCGAGATACATACCTTAACTTGTGGAATCGCCACAGAGCGCGCGCACCTGGCCGCAGCGGCCAGCGAGATCGAAGCGACGCATTTGCGGCCCGTGTTCAGTCGCTGGTCGCTGCGGCCACTGAGATCAATTGCATTTTAGTTAAATCACCAGTGTGCGCGCACTAGCCGCGGCGGCCGCACGTATTGTGGAACTACAGCGTGATTTGTGATCATCGCGATGTCTTCCGACACGGAAAGATTGATAACCGAGATTGAGACAAGGAGGGCGTTGTGGGACATGTCCTGTGAAGATTATGCAAAAAAAAATCATTTATAGGTGTGTTGATAATGATTTAATGAATGAAAACGAATAAAAGTTTAATTACTGTATATTTTTTGTTTAATTTACTCCGTAGAAATAAATAACCTCCAATTTACAATGTCTGAATAATTTCTTTTTGAGAAGTTCAATGTAAAAGTGGAAAACACAGATAAGCTTCTGACATGAAACTACACAAAATAACGTGAGAATTTTTACTGTCCATGAAAATTTTTTATTGAGCCTAAGTTACTATGGACACCTGACATTGTTCTTTGCGTGTCTGTTTTGTTATTGTATTCGTTCATCGAGTTCTCGAGCACTTGTCTGATAAGCTCATATAAATTGAATAAACCTTAATGTTACAAGCTGAGGGTCCAAATTCGTTTGTTTTTAGGGTGGGTCAGACGTCTCTGCCAACAGACTGTACTATCTGACATAAAATAATGTCGGACCAGTTTTCTTGACATAATTGTACTTTATGACAATATAATGTCGCATAATTCAACTTCACAAATCTGAACACTGTCTGTTCTTACATAAATATTAGATCAGTCAGCGTGATATAGTTGTATTATCTTACATTTATGTCTGACTCGATTTTTAACTGACTGATTCGACATTTATGTCGGTTCAGTCAGCTTGTTATAATTGTACTATCTGTCATAAATCTCGGATCAGTCAGTACAATCATGTCAAACTGACAAGTGATTGCTACCGCCACTGCGTCTGTATTTATAGGTATAGTGCTACATACGTCATCAGAAATTCTATTAGCCCTATTTCTTTGCTGTACCATACGGGTTCGACATTATTATAAAACCAGGCCTACGTAGATTACGTACTCACAAATTCATCGTCATCAAAGCACACACTGTGTACAAAAGTCAGTATTTATCACAGAAAAGAAAACTATGGAGTGCCAATGTGCACACTACTCCTTCAAATTAAACCTACAAAACCATTAATAGGTACAGTGAGCCTCTTGAGCTTTTGTTCAAATCGATGGCACCTTAGCATTCCATTATTTTACTTCTCTGTGTAATTCTATTCAAATTAAGAATTAACTTAGTCAACTGTTTATAACGATTCTGCCATCCATTCGGATGTTCAAAGGTGAATGACCTCTGATATAAGCTTCTAGAATCTTCTGGTCGCGTCCAATGTCTCGTGAATTCATTTTGTTTTTGAACATCTGGAATTAGAAATTAATGTTATTGAGTTGTTTATACTGATGCAATCTTCAATCTGCGGTCAGACAAATTGTGAAAACTGGAGACGGGTCATATACACACATCAAAAGTGTCTAGGGATCAATATATTATTATTACCAAATATATCTTGATCCCTAGACACTTTTGATGTGTATATTTCAAAATCTGATCCAGTCTGTCATAGTGCCTGGTGCTTTTGGGATAATTATACGATATACTCCATGTTTTTCTTTAACTCTAAAAGCTGGTAATTCCCGCCAAACATACATAAACTCACGCCTTTTTCCATGGGGGTAGGCAGAAACCACAGAACGCCACCTGCTACGATCCTTACAATTACATACTCCTTTCGCCTCATCTACGTTCATACATCTCGTCATACAAGCACGCCGGTTACGAGTACTCCGCACCTTTCTGAATAACCAAACAGTATCGGTATTATAGACAAAGCCGTGGAATCCTCATGGACTTCATAGCACACCTTATGGGCACGCCGAACTCTTTTCGGCTAAAACCACCGCAGTTTTCCTCATCTGCTTAAGGCCAGAAGTGCGGGATTCGCAACCATAACTAGCAAACCATAACCTTCAAAATGAATCAGCATGATTGTGTCCACTATTTTGGGCGCATTACGTACCTACAAATGCCTCACTGTTTATAGGAGGTAACACTAACAATACATACGGAGGTCGTCTTCGGAAAAAACATTCACAAGGAACTATAAGGCTCTTCCCATTTATGCGTTTGGTGCTAAAGCGATGCGGGTGTCGAACTGCACATGGATTAACGGCAAGACAACTATCCATGTGCAATCCCCACATTGGTCCAGCACCATTGAAAGAACCTTTACATCACATGCATTGATTGTCTTAACAGCCATTCCAATACTTACAATGAAACCATCTCCTCCATTTGAAAGGTACGCCGGCGCTGTCACCAGATACACCTCGTTGTCATTCAGCAGTGCGGCGTCATCACCGATGGCCACAGAGGTGATGCGTTGTCCCTCGGGAAGGGAAATGTTGTAGGTCACTTGGAGACCTGGAAAAAGTGCAATAAGATGGTTAAGTATTGTGAAAGGTCCGAACATTCAGTCAAATTCCATAAGGGATTCAAATTTACAAAAGATCGGGTTTTTTATATTGGTCAGTTGTTTGCTTCCCGCTCAGAATGTGAGCACGTTGTTTCAATATTCATTTACAGTAATTTATAGAATAGTCAGTGTTGTTTCCATTGAAGTAGAAGAGTTTGGTTACAAAGCTACACCTGATACCTCAGTCACTTGATGAAGTGACCAACCTATTAAGGAAATGGTTAAACCATAAGTAATGTAGTTCCATAAGTGATGGATTTATTAAGCTATACCTACCTATATAGTCAAAAATTGTGACGTGGACCGATGGCGTCTAGCAAGGTGTTTCTATCATTTATCATCTCTCATATTCATAATATAATCTGTCGGGGATGCAGAGAATGTACAGTCAGCAACAAAAGTCGATTCACATTTATGATTTTTAAATCCAAATTATTAAGTACAATATTGAAAGTAAAACGCAATGAATATAAAATTAAGATAAAATAAACCCTTAGCTATTGCCTGAAATTCTGAGAGCCAGTACATTATGTGTTTAGTGTCTGTTTAAATGATATAAAAAAGTAACATTTTTAATCGACTTTTGTTGCTGACTGTACGTATGCATTCATGCTGACTCATTATAGCAGGAAGAACTCCTGGAGGACAACACCAGGATTTTTTCCATTAGAAATTGTTAGTAGCAGTCCGGAGTGTAGAAGCCATTAGTCCTGCACCTGACCCCTCCCCGGTCGTGTCCATCATAATACGAGAGTGAGGGAAGCGACAAGTGTGACAGAGGTGCGACACAGGTGCACTTCCACCTACGTTTGCGTTTTCTCCTGCCTACTTTGCTAATATCCATTGTGATTGGCCCTCGTGACCGGAATTTGTTTAAGAGAATATTATGTAGTAAACTCACCAGCAACCTGTAGCAACCAGGGTCCTTTAAAAGGGTTGTATGCCCACGCGTCGCTGACGCTCCTCTCGAGCGCTTGACGCACGTACTTGCCTTCCAACTCGAAAGACTCCACTCGGTCATTGAAAGGCAACAACTCGAATATCGAGCCTTCCGTTATTACTGAAAAGATAAATCGAACACAGTTAAATCAGAGTTCTGATGAATGAGTTTACGTAGTCAGGGCCCGATCTAGCTATTTAGCAGCTCCGGGCAAAAATAGTATTCGCCGCCCTTTACACTAACACCATATAAGTCATGAGCTTGCTATTCCAATGATGGGATGATATACCTATGTATATGTGATATTGTTTTAATTGCATAATATTCACATACAGCCTACTACAGTTTTTGAACAATTATACCAGGGGTTCCCAAACTTATTTGGTCTACTGCCCACTTTGAAAATAAATTATTTTCTAGCGCTCCCATTTTTTCACCTAGGTACTTAATAACCACCTAGTAGATGAAATTACAAATCGCTCCCCAAGCCTCTACACAACGCCCCGATTTTTTTTGAGAGTACGTTTGTTGGACTTCTTGCAAATCTTGCAATCGCTCGGCACACTCAATTTTGCCGCCCCTCATTTTTGCCACTCTGGGCATTTGGCCGGCTTGCACCCCCTTAGATCGGCCTCTGTACGTAGTGGTACCTTGTATTGGTAGAAAACTTCGCACAACACACAAGTTTGCTCTAAAACATAAGTATGGAAGATCATCAGATGAGAACTGTTGGCGGTTGAAGGGATGCTGTGCTATTTTTAAGGTATCAGATTCAAAAGGTACTTTAGTCACTTACATTCAAGTTCGTCAAACTTTGTCAATCACATAAATATTACTTCTCAAAATTTCAACCATTCCAAAAATTGACTGAACTGTTAGACGATCAAAAGAAAATAAAATATACTCACTTCCTTGCATAATCGAAGATTTGATGTTACCACGTTGAATGAACGATAGATATTGGAGGGATGAAGATACTGTCTTTTTGGCCTGCAAAAGAAATTGACCTTAAGTATGAACCAAGATGAAATAGGATAGAATGAATGAGAACAGCAGTGCACCAATGACGTGCCTCTTTAATGAGTTTAGAGGAATGAGAAACAGGGTGTAAAGTTTCTCATTCGCTGTTGAAAAGGGAGGATCCTCCGACCAGATGGTTATTATGTCTGGTGGGTCGGGATTTTGTATAAACGCTAATGTCGCGGCAAACTTTGATTGCCCGATGTTGGAATTGTCAGCTGTAGTTCACATGCTGTTCGATAGATGTCGCTACTTGAGTAAGAGAACAAGCATTGATAATTTCGACAGCAATGATGCATTCTCCGAAGTCCCTATGGAGAAGAAGAGGCAAGAATCTCCATGGTTGATGATTACAATACTAGCTGTTAGATTACTTACGAATTCCAGCTGAGCATCCACCAGCAAGTCTCCAATGGTGCATTCCCCGAATACACAGTCATCGAAGCGCATCGTGTTCTCTGTAGACCCCACTGGAACATTCTCAGCCTCATGCACTCGCTTCGCGTAGGGGGCCAGCTTTGCTTTGATTGAGGGGTCTGGAAAGTACAGAAATATTCATTTAAGTATTTACACAAAAAATACTTTAAAGGATGAGGAATTTTCCACCCTGTTCCTCATAAGAACAGGGTGGAAAATTCCTCATCCTCCATTGAAAAGGAAGGGTCCTCCGACCAGACGGGTGTTTTGTGTGGTGGACTACAGCTGCCCGACGGTTAGTTGAGGGCGCGAGGAATCCGTGACGGGACCATATTACCCGAGGCAGCGGAGTAGCAATCCCTAGAATTAGGGACCAGGAGTTAGGCTTTCCTCCCTCTTCCGGTGAGAGGGTGGAGCCCCCTTCCCCCCTCTTTAGTAATTCCGGAGATTAAATCATTTAAACAAACAAACTCTTTATATGAATTAGTATAGATCATCTCTGTGCTACTACTATTTTAAATGTCAAGTTCGTAATATCGCGAAAGGTTATCGACGAGTCATATTAATGAAAATACAATTTTACTAACTTGACAGTTATTTTAAAGTGATCTAATAATAAATAACCTTCGATTTATCATTGTAAGTGTAGTTTTTAAATACTTTTTTTACCTTTTAATTTAACTTGACAAACATTGTTTTTTTTTTTCTCTAGATTTTCGAAAAGTACAACGTGTCAAATTATCCGCCGTGGCAAGAATAGGGTTAAAATACAATGATTGCAATGTCCTAATGGGGATTATATACATTGTCTTTAATGGTTATTTTTCCCCAACATAATGATTTTCTCTTGCAGCACAATAGATAGGTATTGTTTTTTGAAGTGAAAACTTCTTTAGCGGCGTTGAGCACTTTTTCTGTAATGGGTATAAAATCTTAAACTCGCGTCAGGACACGTGCGCGTCAGGACACGTGACCTGATCGAAAAAGCGTAAGACGGATGGAGAGTAGACAGCTATCCCCTCTCTACGGCGCGGCGAAAATGTATGCCTGGGCCTACTGTTTCGTTTAGACAGCGCAGGGCGCTTGCGCGAATGTTCGTGTATGTTAAACGTAAACGTTAATAATCAAGTTTTCACTTCTGCCGGCACTCCCGGAGTGCAACCCGTTTTTTTTTTTGTTTGATTAGGTTAAAAAATGGCAGATTAACAATATTGTGACCAAAGTGACCTCGAAACTATTAAATTCATGGTGATTTTTGAATGAATTTGGGTTATCACGCAGACGCAGACGAAGTTACGAAATAAAAAGTAGCCTATGTCCTTTCTTGAGGTTCTGACCCTGTACCAAATTTCATCAAAATCGGTTTAGTGGTTTAGTCGTGAAAGCTTTCAAATATTAGCACGTTCACCCAAAAAACAGTTTAATTTTATAATAGGTATTAGTACCTAAAGATATTATGTGTGAAACGGGTATTTCCAGTTTAAAAATAGATCGAATTTACATTACGTAATACTCCACAAACTCGTTCCAGTATTCCAATGACTAATATTGACAATGCCATCACTATTCTGTTGTGAAAAAGGGATAGTGCTATAACTCCGTCTCTTTCATTGTCATAATCATCTGCCTAACCTTTTCCTAACTACATTGGGGTCGGCTTCCAGTCTAACCGAATGCAGCTGAATACCAGTATTTTACATGGAGCGACTGCCGATCTGACCTCCACAACCCAGTAACTGGGAAATACGATACCCCATGCTTCTTCTTCTTTATCGTGTGGGTAGTACCTAAGGTCTTACGACCTCACACACCCTAGTGTCACAGTTTCTCAACCGCCTCAAGGGCCTCTGACATGGTTTGAGTACCTCGTGCTAAAACTTGTTGTCAGACTTTTTGGGCTTCTGACGACCCGTACGGACCAACAGCTTAACGTGCTTTTCGAGGCACGGAACGATGTCACCCCGTCTCACTCTGGCAATGAAAAATAAAACAAATGAAGAGTTAGGAGACCTCACCTTCAGGTATGGACCGGTCCAAGAACAGAGGGTTGCCTTCCCACTTGACGTAGTCTCCACGGAAGTCGAAGTAGACCGTCAGATTGCCCATGTACTTGGTGAACGCTGAAGCTTGGACTATGAGCACCTGGAGGGACATAAGAAGAAATATTAAAGTACATAGACAAAATATTCAAATTAAAATCAAATCAGTCATTTATTTGCAATGAATGTATGTTAAAATATAATACAGGTGGAGGAGATAGGAGTGAGCCGTGTACATTCTGCCGTACTGCATAATGACATACTCGATTCAGGGATTTTGAAGGAAAATTATAATCCGAGGTTATACGGGACCGTTGCGGATTAAAAGAGGATGTAGTGACAAAGATAGAAAAGGGTATGCTTAGATGGTTCAGTCATGTTGAGATGATGAGTGAAAGACGATTAACAAAAGGTATTTATATGGCAGAGGTGAGTGGTAACGCAGAGAGGGGTCGCCCTAGGAAGACCTACACTGACCTTATTGGTGAGGTTCTTCAGAAAGGTCAGGTGCGGAGTACTCGTAACCGGCGTGCTTGTATGACGAGATGTATGAACGTAGATGAGGCGAAAGGAGTATGTAAGGATCGTAGCAGGTGGCGTTCTGTGATTTCTGCCTACCCCCATGGGAAAAAGGCGTGAGTTTATGTATGTATCATAATCCATGGCGTTGTAGACTGGTCTTTAGAAGATGAGGGAGAATGATTTAGGAAACGAGATTCTCTTCAGTCTCCAAATAAATCTATAAGCGATGGTGAAAAATACATGAGCGTGATGATAATGTCGACTCCAATAAACAATAGCCATTCTTACCTGATGTTTCTTATCAGCAGAATTCTCAATGAAGACTGGATATGGTCCAGCGACGGCTTCCCCGCTGGGGGCGTCACCATTCCAGAGTAGAGAATGAGTGTGTCCACCTACTATGATGTCTATATACTCTGCGGAGTCACGTGCTATCTCTCTGGGGAAAGAAAAAAGATATACCTATATGTATTTAGAAAGTAAACTTTGAGTAAAGGGTACCACAATACATTAGTGAAAACCGCTCTTCATTCGGTTAAGCCGTCTCTGAGATTAGCGCGTTCAACGGGCAGACAAACAGACAAACAGACAAATCGACAAACCGAAAATATATCTAAAAATCATTGTTTTGGGTTCTATTGCGTTGATAAATGCCCCCAACAAAAGTTTTTCTCATAAATCTGCCATAAATCTCTCACACCAAGCAGTTTCAGATTTATTATATGTATAGATGACAGTTTGTCTGATTCCCGAATCGAACTTCGAGTTTCTCTATCAGGAATTACTCAGTTCTAGCTGTTCGAAGTTTGGATTTGTGCCTGATTGATGGTAATAGAATCGCCTCTTTTACATGGGACTTAATGCTGGAAAAGCGCCCACGAGGTAGACCAACGATCTGGTAGGTCGCGGGAAACCGGTCATTGTGGCTATATATTTAGGGAAGGTTTATGTTCAGCAATGGACGTTGTTTGGCTGATAGGATGATGATGAAGGCTGGGAATATAATTCAGATTTTCTCGTAAGATAGTCTGATCTGTCTATCGAACACTAAGAAGCCAATTCCAGTTATTAAAAACTTTCAAAATCTAGTAGCAATCTGATCTCAGCGAGAATCAACGACAAAAATGTAGGTAAAATAAGAATGCAATGATACAGACAATCAGTAGAAAGATAAGTTAATTCAATAAGCAATTAGTATAATTATTTTGTATAAAGTCATTATTTTAGATAAGGAAACAACATTTTGTGGTCGTTGAATCGAATCTAATTTTTGAAATGAACAAGGAAAATAATACAGTCTGGTTTGATTCATTTTTGTTTTTATTTTTAGATTAGTTTCCCAGAACGGGCAAAGTGTTATTGGGTTTATGGCTATAGGCTTGCCCCCTATTACTTGGAACTTAAACATAACAGGCGAAATGTGGGTGTACTAATGGCCTACCTCTTAATGGTCTACCTCGGCCTAACCCTTCGGATATTACAGGTGTGATGTTAAAAAAAAAGTTGGAACTTTGACCTTCAATTCAATATGTACCTTATTTTTTTTTTTTTATTCGTGGGGAAATCCTCATGGATGCCCTCCGTTTGGGGATAACGGAGGGGTATGTCGGACTTTTACCGACTAAAACCCCACGGTTCCTTCTGCTACCATAAGTCGGAAGCCCGGTATTCGCATAACCAGAAGTTTTCCAGGTATTCAGTTACGTTAAAGATCTTCTTACACCAATAATACAGTCACTCGTTCAAAGAAACAGACTACCTATTACATCATCACTAAACGTTCCAAGTAACCAGCAATACAATGTGCCATTATTTTGTGTAGGTACAGTCATGAGCATAAATATGTATACACATAGGAACATTTGACAGTAGGTAATTTCCTCCCAAAAGATTGATGAACAATGTAATGGCGATACGAATATCATATTCTAGAGATTCCATACTACTATGAAGAAGTTCCAATTTCAAAGTTACAATCATTCATTTACGAAAAAATCGCTTTAGCTTTTTGATAAGTGTTTACATGATTTTGCTTGTGACTGTACTTATAGCTCGACAATGTACAGATCCTTATGATCTAATTGAGCAATTTCATCGTCTTGTCTGGTTAAGTTGACAGAACAATGTATTCTTAGATTCAGCGCTTGATAAACTTGGAAACGGAAAGAGATATTATTTCCTTATCATTGTGTGTTGAGGATAAATAATCGCCTAGTACTGTGCCATATAATGTGGCAATGCTGCTAGTCAAGTACTTGTCCTATTGACAGTCATGCGGACAATTTTTTACGTGCCAAAGGGTACACGATTACTAAGACTCAGCTATCTGTCTGTCCCAGAGCTGTACATTTTGGATCGTAATAGGCAGTCACTTGAAATTTTCGGGCGTAGTCGGTACTCCAGTAGTATTTATATGGAATGGCTACCATCAACGTTACTCATCGAACATCTAACCACGTTATTTATTTTAGTTAGAGAACAGGGCAATCGAGACTTTCACAGCGTCTTCAGGCCGTTGAAGTGTTTCGTCACCCTTCTTTTTTAAGGATGTTAAATCATCAATTGAGAAGCCCTTGAGGCGGTTTAGAAACTCTGACACTAGGATGTGTGGGGTCGTAAGACCTTACTGCCCACACGATAAAGAAGAAGAATTGACATCTTTCGCTTTGGACGGAGCAGAAGGGATTGTTGCTCTTAATGACCAAAACCTATCCGCGTTTCTCCTAAAGCCCTTTGCGTTCCAGGGCCGCGGTGTCTCTTCCGAACAAGTTCGGCAACCTTGGTAGTTACCCTACCTTTGGAATAATGTTATTTATTTATTTATTTTATGTTCTGTGGCACTATGCACGGCAAGGCGACTGCCGTGACTATATGCATGTAAAAAGGTCGAGAAAAGATTAGGAACCACTATGCCCTCTAAATAAAATTTAAAATACTTTTAAGTTTCAAGTTTCAAGTTTTTATTTGCATTCCATGTGTTCAAGATGTTACAATAGGCTTTAAAGCTAAGTACATAATGGACCCTGCTTTCCTACTTTTAATCACTTACTTGTCCACTTCAAGTCCACAATGTGACAGAAGTATGATGATGTCCACTCCTTGCTCATACAACGCTTTTGCTTGGCATTTTGCTGCTTCCTTAGGGTCAGTGAACTTCACCTTACCAGGAGATGACAATTTCTGTAAACAATAATTAGTTACTATTAGTGATAGCTGTTTGCCGAGGTTGGTCCGTGGATGGGTAACCATCTTTATACACAGAGACTCCTCGCTGCCTCAGAAAGCATGTAAAGCCGTTGGTCCCGGCTGTCATACGCGGTTTGACAGTCGTTACGGGTCCTCAGAAGCTCGAAGTCAAAGTCAAAACATTTATTTCAATTAGACCATTTACAGGTACTTTTGAATTGTCAAGGAGTCGGTCAGTTAGTCAGGAAGTTGAAGCTAGTTGCTCATTCCAAAAGTCTGACAACCAGTCTAACCAAGGGGTACCGTATTACCCAGTTACTGGGTTGTGGAGGTCAGATAAAGCCTACTCCTTTGTTGGGATTCAAATTTACACTGTACCAAATTTCATCCAAATTGGTTAGTCGCAAAAGCGTAGCAGATACAAAACTACTTTCACATTTATAATAATAGTTGGGTATAGCAACAAGAGTAAAAATAAAAATGTCAGGTTATTTTCCGCCAACGCGCCACATTCTGTTTTATATTGTACCTAACACATAAAGAAACCTGTTTCAATAGCGTTACAAATAATTATCAATTCTTTCGTAAAACCACTACCTACTTAGGTACTTTTATTATTTACTCAACTGCATATTTCCACATTTAACATAATTTATCCATATAATTTATATACATACATAACATCACGCCTGCAATCCCCGCGGGGTTAGGCAGAGGTGTTATTGGGTTTATCATCAGGATTTTCTCAGTAGCAGCCTCGGAGTCTGGATTTGTGCCCTATCACATGAGACTTAAACATAACTGGCGAAATGTGGGTGGTCTAATGGGTACACCTCTGCCTGACCCTTCAGGGATTACAGGCGTGATGTTATGTGCGGAAAAAACTACGCGGACGACAACGCGGGAAGAAGCTAGATTTTATAATATAGGTAGTGGTTTCTAGTAAGGTGCATCGTATTCTCGTGCGATAACCAAATTCCAGAAGGTTGTAGGTTTTTGAACTAACGAGTGCCACTTATATGTATGTAATTACTAGTTTCTGCCCGGGAATTCGTCTGCGGAAATGTCGGACCCTCGTTCCTTCCCTTAGAGGGTGATTTTGGAAAATCCTTTCTCTAGCGGACGTCTACTAACTCTAAACAACCTCCCTGCCAAATTTCATCTTTATACGACAAGCGGTTTTTGATATTCCGTGATGAGTTAATGACCTTTCGCTTTTATAAATTTAGATTTTACTCGACGATCGACAATAGCCTCGTTTGCGTGGCCATTTTAACTATTATCTACGATCACGAACGCCATTAAAGATTTTAAATAAAAAGGTTTTAAGGTGTGCACGCTAATACGTCGGAGACACGCTACGCACGTGCCGAACACGTCACACGCTGTGCACGCGTAAGCTTTATTGTGATCTTTCACGCACTTCCGTGTTGAGTAACAATAATTAATTTTGAGTAGCTTTTAGCCGTGTATAACATACATAAACAATTACTGTTGCATATATCTATTACCTACCTTTTTTCCTAATCTTCAAAACTGCTGGATCGATTTGAAAAAAATTTCTTTACGTTTTATATACCATTAATCCAGAAAGCCTATAGGCTACTAGCTTTTGCCCACGATTTCGTCCACATAACTGTTCCCCCTTCATCCCCTTAGGGGTTGAATTTTGGAAAATCCTTTCATAACGGACGTCAACTAACTATGATATACCTCCCTGCCAAATTTCATCTTTTTACGCCAAGAGGTTTTTGACATTTCGTGATGAATGAGTGTATGATCTCTCGCTTTTATAGGTACCTATAATTATTTAGTTAGTAAACATCACGCTACGAGTCTACGACCCACGAGAGCCAAAAAATAAACAAAGACGTAATTAAACGCGGGTCAAACCCCGCGATATTGCTAGTAAGTAATAACATAACATCACGCCTGTAATCCCCGAAGGGTTAGGCAGAGGTGTACCCATTAGCACACCCACATTTCGCCAGTTAAGTTTAAGTCCCATGTAAAAGGTAGCGAGCCTATTGCTAACAACCGGGCACAAATCCAGACTCTCGGAGTCTGGATTTGTGCCCGGTTGTTAGCTGCTACTGAGAAATTTCTGATGGAAAAACCCAATAACACTTTGCCCGACCTGGGAATTGAACCCAAGACCTCATGCTCAACAGTCGCGCTTTGCGACCACTAGACCAAGGAGGCAGTCCCTAGAAAAACGAGGTAGTAAGTAATAATCTAGAATTTTTATTAAATACTAGCTGACCCGCCACGACTTCGTTCGCGTGGTATCCTACCCCTATCCTACCGATACCCCTACCCTACCCTACCCCTACCCTACCCCTACCCTTGAGACCGACATTTCCGAATATTTTTTTTTTTTTTTCATAAGGACCTTCTCCTGACAATAACAAACACAACAAAAAAAGAAAAAGTGAAATCGGTCCAGCCGTTTACGCGTGATGCCGTGACCAAGGGAAACAGGGATTCTTTTTTATATATACCTATAGATTGTGTCAACTATAAAGTAATGTGATGAAATAACTGTCAACATCATCATACGTTGACAGATTAAAACAGATAGGTAGGTGAAAGATAAAGACAGTTTTGACATCTCAATGAGCAGCTATCGTATGATAAGAGGCATCACTCGCTATAACAGCTCTTGTCACGTAATATCAAAATTACAGCATTTTACTAAAAGAATATGAATATTATACAGGGTAATTGAAAATTTACCCGAAACCTGAAAAGGGGTCACTGTACTCATTATTATGAACAACTTTTACTATGGGATCAAACTTGAAATCATGAAAAAAACAGTTAATGTTTAAGTTCCATGTTATAGGGGGCGAGCCTAAATTAGTTTTTAATAAACTAAAAAGACAATTAATGTAGCAAATTGTCGTAAAGCCAAATGTAAAAATAAATTCAGTATGTTTACTTAATTTAAATTATTGTGAAACTGAAGAAAACCTTGAAGTTGTAAATTCATAAAACAGGCGCTGAATAGTCTGTCTACCTACAAAAGTATGTAGATCATAACGTAACTTTCTATTAGCGAAAGAATTTCAGAATCGGACTAGTAATTACACAATCTATACATATAATAAAACAGTAAAAAAACTGTGTCTGTACATTGAATATATTAAAAAAATAATAATTGAGGGGGGTTTAGAAACAGTAATAGAGCACGAAACCAAAAAAAAAATTCTGTCTGTTTGTCTGTTTGTCTGTTTGTCTTTTTGTCTGTTTGTTTGTACACGCTAATCTTCGGAACTACTTGACGGATTTGAATGATTTTTTTTTTGTTGTATAGGTATTAAGTCTGGGCAACATATAGGCTATAATTTATCTTGGAAACTTGAACACCTGATGCAGAACCGCAACAGACCAGCTAAACTATAAGAGATACAAAAATGGTACCATAGCAAAAATTGTTTCACGTGATGAGCACTCTCTGTTGTCGTATAAAATTTGAAGATCTGGAACAGCTGATGTGGAACTCCAAGAGCCCAGCTACACTATAACATATATAGGAATGACGTCTTAGCAAGAGTTGTTCAGCCTGATGAGCACTCTCTGTTGTCGTATAAAATTTGAAGATCTGGAACAGCTGATGTGGAATTCCAAGAGCCCAGCTACACTATAACATATATAGGAATGACGTGTTAGCAAAAGTTGTTCCGCCTAATGAGCACTCTCTTTTGTCGTATAAAATTTGAAGATCTGGAACAGCTGATGTGGAACTCCAAGAGCCCAGCTCCACTATAACATATATAGGAATGACGTCTTAGCAAGAGTTGTTCAGCCTGATGAGCACTCTTTGTTGTTGTATAAAATTTGAAGATCTGGAACAGCTGATGTGGAACTCCAAGAGCCCAGCTACACTATAACATATATAGGAATGACGTCTTAGCAAGAGTTATTCAGCCTGATGAGCACTCTCTGTTGTCGTATAAAAATTGAAGATCTTGAACAGCTGATGTGGAACTCCAAGAGCCCAGCTCCACTATAACATATATAGGAATGACGTCTTAGCAAGATTTGTTCAGCCTGATGAGCACTCTCTGTTGTCGTATAAAATTAGAAGATCTGGAACAGCTGATGTGGAACTCCAAGAGCCCAGTTACACTATAACATATATTGTTTCACGTGATGAGCACTCTCTGTTGTCGTATAAAATTTGAAGATCTGGAACTGCTGATGTGGAACTCCAAGAGCCCAGCTACACTATAACATATATAGGAATGACGTCTTAGCAAGAGTTGTTCAGCCTGATGAGCACTCTCAGTTGTCGTATAAAATTTGAAGATCTGGAACAGCTGATGTGGAATTCCAAGAGCCCAGTTACACTATAACATATATAGGAATGACGTCTTAGCAAGAGTTGTTCAGCCTGATGAGCACTCTCTGTTGTCGTATAAAATTTGAAGATCTTGAACAGATGATGTGGAACTCCAAGAGCCCAGCTACACTTTAACGTATATATAGGAATGACGTCTTAGCAAGAGTGGTTCAGCCTGATGAGCACTTTCTGTTGTCGTATAAAATTTAAAGATCTGGAACAGCTGATGTGGAACTCCAAGAGCCCAGCTATACTATAACATATATAGGATTGACGTCTTAGCAAGAGTTGTTTAGTCTGATGGGCATTTCCTGTTGACATACAAAAATGAAAGATCTGAAACGACTCCAATCGTCTCGCTCATCCCGTTGTTTTCCCGTCCCCGGGCCTTAGAATTCTACATCAGACGTTTCAGATCTTCTATTTTGACGACCCCGCTGTCGCTGGCATAAGCAACAGGATCCGCGTACGAAGTCGCGGGCAGAAGCTAGTATTATATAATAATTACATAATTCCATTTGTTTTTCTTAAACGTGCATGTATGTCAAATTGTTAGTTAAGTAGGTCAGTCGCACTCGCAAACTCTTCTGTCTTTGGTCCGAGACGCGTCAAAATGTTGCCACTAAATTAAATTAATTTATTTTTATGTCTGTATTTTTTAACTATTTTTCTTTTCTTGTATAAATCTTATGACGTGTACTACTGTACGTTTGAATGTTTTTAGAAACTTTTGTATGGTAATGTGTATTAATAATAGGAGCGCTGTGCCGAACAGCGTCTTTTAGTGTCATAATTTTTATTTGTCCGTGCCTCGGAACGATGGGTGAATGATGTTTGCCTGTGGTTCCGAGACAGAGACACGTCGGCCTACGCTGAAAATCAGCGCCGTGGTTTCGTGCCATCGTGTGTGGGCCACGGCAATAAGCTGAGCGTCGGCCGTTTCGCGCGGTAGTGGCGCAAACTTCCGTTTTTTAAAAATTTTCTGTCATTTATGTATTTAGTTTTTTAGATAATAAGTACCAACTTGTCTTGCCGCTGTAAAGAATATTTTGTATTGTGCGTCACTTCTACGCGAATAAATGGTTTTTCTTTCTTTCTTTCTTTCTTTCTAGTTCCCAAGATTGGCACATTCAAACAAAAAAAAAACTTCAGCTTTATAATATTTGGACTAATTTCGCGGCTATCGGAGATATTTTTTTTTTGTGTTTATATGCATAGGTATCCTCATGCATGACTATTTCGAATCGTATGTACTTTCTAAGTTTATCTTAGACATCACTGACATCGTTCCGTACTTTGGAAAGCACGTTAAGCTGTTGGTCCCGGCTGTCGTACGTGGATGTTTGACAGCCGTTACGGATCGTCAGAAGCCCGAAAGTCTGACAACCAGTCTCACCAAGAGGTATCGTATTACCCAGTTACTGGGTTATGGAGGTCAGATAGGCAGTCGCTCCATGTAAAATACTGGTATTCAGCTGCATCCGGTTAGACTGGAAGCTGACCCCAACATAGTTTGGTAAAGGCTAGGCAGATGAAGATGTATATATGTATCCTGCCTATACGTAGAAAGCAAGGATTTGAAAGTGTGAACAAAATGCCGTACGGCGTAAACGCTTTTAAGACTAAATTAGATTATCCAAATCCGGCTCTGCACACCCTATTTTGCTTACCGCAGTATCAGGAGTAATGAGTCCAATTAGTCCGATTTTTCTTCTATTTCTCTTCAGAATATGATGCGGTTTATACAGTCCTTGCAGTACTGGCTCCTCGCTGGTATCCATGTTGGCTGCTAGAACTGGTGCCTTCAAGGCAGAGAGATAAGGAGCCAAACCCTCGGGGCCATCATCGAATTCGTGGTTCCCGATTGCCTGTGGAAAGCAAAGGTACTATAAAACATGGGTTTTAACTTTTACGGTTTATGTTTTAAGAAAATTTATCTCAAAAAGAATACAATTATTCACTTCTATGAATAAAAACATAATAATGAATATTAGCGACGGTTTCGCTTTGTAATAAGCTAAAAAGGAACATTACTTGTTGTTGTGATTTTGTTCCTGTTGTTAACTTTACTGTATACTACAGTCGTCATTTATTTTCGTTGCTTGCATATTTAGTATGTATGTATCTATTATATAGCATATGTATGTATCTGTGTATCTATTATAGTAATATTGTACTATTATACTTTTAATTTGCACCATTGACAACCCCCATTTCATGTCCAAAAATTCACTGTCCATTCAAGGTTGCCTGGAAGAGATCGCAGTAAGCGATAATGCCGCCAATAAATTGTATGTTTTGTAGTAGATAGTTTATTTAAGTCATATTTAATCTGGTGTACAATAAAGAATATATAAATAAATAATAAATAAAATGAAGTTAAAAAAAAAACAGTAAAAAAACTTATAATTTACACATTTTTCAGGTGTTACTGAAGTAACACCTGAAAAGTGTGATTGTGACTTGATTGATTTAGGTAAGGAATTATAGAGTTCAGCCCCCTCACTTTTGCCGTGGTCTTCTTGCATTTTGGACTGATTAGAAAATCATATTCATATTCATTTCTTTTTAAATCATAATGTGTATTATAGATGTTACATAAGGCTTAAAGGTAAAGTACAGTTAATGGACCCTGTTAGGGCACAGCAACATTGGGTGTATTATTAAAATTAAAAACTAGAAAATAAAAATAAAAGTAAAAAAATATTTTTTACCAGCAGCCCGTGACTTTGTCTACTTTGTATTAAATTCTGTTCATATGTTTAAAGATTTTTAGCTTTTCTAGTTAATAAATGGATGTCAGTAACTTCCACAGCTCACAGGTCTGATCTAAGGAATTTGCTTCAGAAGTTTAAATTTTTTATACCAATTGTATAAAATGTGTCGTGTTATCAACTCTCTGTAATTATTATTAAATCGACTTTGACGCAATACTAATTAACAATGAATAAAATCATAAAATATTGGTTTAACCTAATTAATAATCGATTTGGTTCATAACCATTACCTTCTGAATCAGTAACAAATGAGCATATTTAACTGTTTTACAAGATTCAACTATACAGGGCGCAGTTTTGAATCCCCGTCAAGTTCAGAAGGTAAAATATGTGAGTGGTTGACCAAAAAGGGACCTCAAGGGAAAATAATTGATTTCGAGTAAATCGCGTTTGAAATTTCGTGTAGAAACAAGTTTCGGCTCGGCCTCGGCTCACAAAAAAAAATCATAAAAAAAACACTACGGCACCTAAAAATATTCTGGTTAGACCAAAACAAATCTAAAAGACCACAGATTAAAAAATTCAAAAAAAAAATTACGGTTTCCAATCCCTCCAGGTCCCTTTTTGGTCAACCACTCACATATTATGCTAGCGATTCTCGACACGATTCGGATTCTTCCTTTAGAACCTACAATGTAAATGGGTAGTAGCATTTTGTCTTTCATCATCATATCAGCCGTAGGCCGTCCACTGAACGTAGGCCTCCCCTAAAGATTTCCAATAGGACCGGTTGGAGGCGGTTTGCATCCAGCGCGATCCCGCGGTCCTTATCAGATCGTCTGTCCACCTTGTTGGTGGACGTCCTACGCTGCGCTTGCCGGTGCGTGGTCTCTATTCGAGAACTTTACGGCCCCATCGGCCATCCGTTCTGCGTGCTATGTGACCATTCATTGTTCTCTTGAATAGTTCACATTTAGTCCACAGGTGATCCACACGTGGTTGATTGGCTGTATTAAAGTGAACAAATCCACTTATGCCTGTTTAAGACATGTATAGGAGTGTAAAATTGACCTATTAAGTAATTATTGGTGTTATAATAGGCTAACATTAATCTTCTAGTCAGAACAAGAGCATTTTAAAAGTTAATATCAACAATACATTGTTATGGTGTAATATTCCATGGCCGTGCCACTTTTCACGCTAATCGATTTAGGTAGGTTACCTTCAATCCTTGACTTAATTATTTTATAACTAAATCAAGCAAGGTCCAGTTAGGGCTCGTGTGAAAAGGATAGCTGTATAAAGGTGAAGAAAAAAGAGAAAGAAACATCCTTGAAGAACTAGGGTTACAATAGACGACTAGGGTTCGACTAGCGAACACTGACCAACGAGCCAGTCATACAATGTATGCATGTTACACAATATCTAAAAACTAATAATATCTTTTTAAACGGGGCTTCCTCTCTCCTACCCTTTTGCTGTGCCCTACAGGGTCCATAATGATCTCAGTTATTTAAGGTACCACCTAAGTATACTTATGAAGAAGCAACAAAGGTATTGAGTATTGAATATTGAATGCAAATAGAGATATTTTAAAACAGCTTCATACCACATCTTAAGCATTATCTCATATGACACGATAAACAAAAACAAAAAATAATCCAATATCAACTTACATGCGCATCATGTGGTATCAAATTCATGAATTCCTGGGTGACATTCCATTTCAGTAGCGTATACCAGTAGGTTCCCTGGAAACTGTCTCCAGCATTGAGGACTATGGAGTCTGGCTTCTGTTCCAGGAGTGTGTGGATCTCCTGGTAGAGGCGAGGAAAGCCACCGATGCAGGAATTGTTGTTGTACCGACAGGTTGGTGTATCTACTGAGGTTTCTTCAAATCTGGAAAATGAATATTCAATCTATACTAATATTATAAAGCTGCAGTGTTTGTTTGTTTGTTTGAACGCGCTAATCTCTGGAACTACTGGTCCGATTTGAAAAATTCTTTCAGTGTTAGATAGATTAGTTATCGAGGAAGGCTATAGGCTATATACCATCACGCTACGACCTACGGGAGCGGAGCAGTAACCAAAGACGCGGGTGTAACCGCGGCGGACAGCTAGTTCAATATAATACTGCCCACTCACCTACAGGACTGCTTCGATGGTCTAGTGGTCGCAAAGCGCGTCTGCTGAGCATGAGGTCTTGGGTTCAATTCCCAGGTCGGGCAAAGTGTTATTGGGTTTTTCCATTAGGAATTTCTCAGTAGCAGCCTCGGAGTCTGGATTTGAGCCCGATTGGTGGCATATTAGACTCACCCCCTGTTACATGGGACTTCAACATAACTGGCGAAATATGGGTGTACTAATGGGTACATCTCTGCCTAACCCTGGGGGTTTATGGGCGTGAAGGTATGCAAGGCCTAGAGATTAAAATGTTTCACTTTTAACGATAGTACATAGCATAGCAATCGTCAGTGACGACTTATTGTACAGGTCAATGATCTTTAATAGTATAAACTAAAATTATGTTTTACTAAATATTCGTCATTTGACATTGCGAACTTTTATCTTGTTCATTATAATTTTAAACAACGTCTATTTAAAGAATTAACAATACTTAATTAATTTCATTTAGTTTCATTATTGGGCAATATTGTTATAGGGAAAAGACAACAACATTTTTATCCGTAAGAGTGACGTAAGCAAAAACAAAATGGTGGATTATGGACGCCATTAATTATTTCCTTCGTTTTTTTTTGTTCATTTTATAAGGTGACTAGTGGATTGAATCTACTTTAAGGGAGAACAAAACCTTTCGCGGTAGCTTCGCCTCTGTTGGTTTTCTACTCATGTAACGATTAAGGAAGGGAAAGGCGTGAATACATAATCAGCATGTTATTGGACGGTTATTTTAATAATTATTATTTATAAATAGGTATTACGTGATTGTAATAAAAACGAAAGTTCTTCTGTTTTCTGTTTAAAAGTTTTTCTGAGACTTTACAAGATTTATAATTATGGTTTTTGTTGACACAGAGGTAGGTTTAGATTCGTACCTATTTGAAAAGGTCTATAGTAGATGATAAGTTTTGAAAATTATGAGAAAAGACGAAAAATAATGAGAAAGGACGAACAATAATTTTTTTCGTCATTTTTCATCATTTCACATAATTGTAAATTGTAATGTCGTTTTAAAATTGGAACGACTTCAACCCCTTTTTATCGAAAGCCAGAATCGGATCTGTCGCGTTCCCAATCGATAACCTGGTCGCCATCGAGGTCAACCGCCTTTGATGCCTTATTTAAAATGCATGAAAGACTACTCTACAAGTCCACGCAACCTGTGGAATGAGCCGTCCGTTATTACAAAAAAGCCTGTAAAAAGTCAAAGTCAAAACATAATATATTTCAATTAGACCATTTACAGGCACTTTTAAATTGTCAAGAAGTCGGTCAGTTAGTCCGAAAGCTGATGCTAGTTGCTCGTTCCAAAACGGAGGTAGGCCTCTATGGAGAAGAATGAGCAAGAAACTCCACTGCACTCTTTTCCTTAGTTTTTCACAGAGTACTGGTTACATTATTGTTGTTGCTTCTACATGTGAAAACAATGAAGATTGCTATTAAACAATAATATAATAAAATATACTTAATAAGAATCAAGATGTAAGAGCCATGGCAGAAAAACATGGCAAAAAGAACTGCTGGAGCAATTTCAAAGCTTTTACACTATTTCGGTGGCTCTGGAACGCAAAAGGCATTAGGAGGAATACGAATGGGTTTTAGTCAGCAAGAGTCTGATACTTCTTTTCGCTCCGCCCAGAGCGGAAAATCATTTGATGGTTTCCCATCATAAAAAAACGATAGCTCCCAACATTTCTAAAGACAACGAATCACTGTGTGAGCCATAGTAATTACCAAATGTAGAATTAACTCGTATATCGAAGAAAAAAAATCAAAACGAATTACGAGTACCTAAGTATATAATTGAACTAGCAACCAGTTGATTTTGTCAAGACTTTAAATTGTCCTATGGAGCATGACTAGCATGTTTCCAACTATCTTTCTATACTAATATTATAAAGAGATAAAGTTTGTGAGATTGTACCGGTTATCTCTGGATCTACTGAACCGATTTTGAAAATTCTTTCGCAAATTGGAAGCTACGTTACTGTGTGCTTTAAGCTATATTTTATTTAAAAAAAATAGGGATCCGTAAGAAAAATCACTCGAACGAAATCGCGGAGAAAGTGCTTGTCTTGAATATTTCTGAACTATTTATCGCCCTTATTTCATGGAGTATTTAACACTAACTTAATTAGGTATATTAGTATTTTACAGTAACCACACAAAACATGACCCATTTGACCATGCTCAAAATACCGCGTAATTTCTGCTAATTATTCTTTAGGTATAATAATGCTAACCTGAGTACAAAGCACTCCATTCATACACAAATGATACTTATTCATTGAAGCATCAACAGTAAGTAGGTACAATACAACGCGTTAAGGTAAACACTGCAGCTTCTTATTCGGTGGTAATAGGAGCGATTTTACAACAAAAAGGTTTATAGTCTGATATGCTGGTAACTGAACATCTTTTGCGTTTAACGTTTTCCAAGATATAAAAGACATATTTTGATAAGACGATGTTATCAATATGAAGATGGGCTCAAACTACATTTACGTACAAAGAAATGATGAGTTTCATCAAAATTCAAATGTTTTTCTTTAGACTTTGTATTCATTTTATTGAAAGTAGGTATCAATGAGTATAAAGAAAGTATATTGTAAATGTTCCTCCAAATAGTGACTGGTAAATAGTGTACGATACTTTATACGAGTACCTACATATTATGATAGTACCTACACATGATAACAAACAACTTTATATATGTTTAATACGATATTTTATATTTACGATATTTTTAAATAGAATTTTGAGTTACAAAAATAACACACAATTAGCTGTAATTTATTTAATTTAGTCACTTATTCACATAGTAAATTCAATAGAACATAACATAACCCCTGTAATCCTCTAAGAGTTAACGCTGAGGTGTAAGTTCCCATTAGTAGGTACACCCAGTTCCGCCAGTTATGTTTAGGTCCCATGTAATAGGGGGCGAGCCTGTTGCCATTAACCGGGCCCAAACTCCGAGGCTGTTACTGAGAAATTCCTAATAGAAAAAGCCCAATAACACATTGCCTCATGCTCAGCGCTTTGCGACCACTACACCACGCAGTCCATGAGCCACGAGGCAGACTATGATCTACCTCCCTGCCTATTTAAATGTCAAGCTGTTCTCGATATTTCATGATGAGTGAGTGACCTTTCCCTTTTATATAATAACTAGCGACCTGCCCCGGCTTCGCACGGGTGCATGTATTATACATATAAACCTTCCTCTTGAATCACTCTATCTATTAAAAAAAACCGCATCAAAATCCGTTGCGTAGTTTTAAAGATCTAAGCATATATAGGGACAGACAGACAGGGAAAGCGACTTTGTTTTATACTATGTAGTGATATTTAGATTTGGATTAATTGGATTACGTTTAGGTACACCTATCTGACAGATATTGGTATCTAGGGTTAAAGAAGCTGATTCTAACAAAAGCCTTGTTTAGGGTTGGACCTCATCTGGCAGCACGGAATCGCCTTTTTCCGTCGCCCTTTCTCTTTCTGTCGCTTAGAACTGCCATTTGCTAGGCGGAGACAGAAAGCATAATGCGATAGCACGCGGCGGAATCCTCGAGGCGATCGCATTATGCTTTCTGTCTCCGCCTAGCAAATGGCAGTTCTAAGCGACAGAAAGAGAAAGGGCGACGGAAAAAGGCGATTCCGTGCTGCCAGATGAGGTCCAACCTTTAAGAAGATTTCTAAAGGATGATTCCCACCAAACGGCTCCCATTCCGGTGCAATCAGAACGGATTTTACAATTTTTAAACGATAATAAATCTTGTATACAGTATTTAAAGTCTATATTACCAAGCCACGCACAGCAGCTTGACCGCGGACGTCTTCCGCAACATGCGATCGTAGCGGAATGTAAGCTCCCTCCACCAGTGAAAGGATCCCATCTGTATCCATTTTTAACCGACTTCAAAAAAAGGAGCAGGTTATCAATTCGACTGTATTTTTTTTTTATGTTTGTTAGCTCCTAACTTGCGACTGGGTGAACCGATTTTCATGATTCTTTTTTATTTGAAAGCTGGTGCTTCCCGTGTGGTCCCATTGTCACCATTTTAATATCTGATGATGAACTTCGGTGATATGGAATGGAACTCCTCACAGAATCACAGCAGCAATATCGTAACAAGTGAAATTGCTTTGTTTATACGTGTAGTCGATGACTGACTGAAGGAAAAGGGGGAGGGGGTACGTCAACCCCCCTCCTACCAGTTTCCAAAATTAAATATATCGTGTGAGGTATTGTTTGAAAGGGCTTTTTGTAAGGATTTCAAACATTAATACACAAGCACTAAAAAGTGAAAAATAAAAAGCTTGTTTACAAAAAAAGATAACCGCCTTCAAAAACTACAAAATAAAAATAACTTTAGTTTTGGAAGTCGGTGGCAATACTTACCTACATAACAAAAAACAAAACCAAAGCCGCCGACTTCCAAAACTAAAGTTATTTTTATTTTGTAGTTTTTGAAGGCGGTTATCTTTTTTTGTAAATAAGCTTTTTATTTCTTTTTCGCATCTAATCGTTACAATCCAAAAAGTCCCCACGACGCTGGACTAAATCCACATTTAGCATCTTGGGCTCCCCTACTATAATTTTGATAGGCGCAGAAACGGATACGATCGGATATGGGGCCGATAGTATGCGTCGACATCCTACCGGACGCGGGTTAGATTTTTAATAACGTGTTATTTTAAAACGGAGTTATTTGACGGGATCCTGACTGCCTCGTTGGACTAGTGGTCGAAAAGCGCGGCTGCTGAGCATTAGGTCTTGGGCTCGATTCCCGGGCAAAGTGTTATTGGGTTTTTCCATTAGGAATTTCTCAGTAGCAGCCTCGGTTTCTGGATTTGTGCCCGGTTGGTGACAATAGGCTCGCCTCCTATAACATGGCACTTAAACATAACTGGCGAAATGTTGTTGTACTAATGGGTACACCTCTGCCTAGCCCTTTGGGGATTACAGGCGTGATGTTTATGTAAATAAAATAAAGCTAAAAATTAAACACATTTCTTGTACCTATAAGGTCACCCCTATACAAGAAACCTTTTTTTTAATGTAGTCTAAAAATGTAGGTACCTACGGTACCTTTTGTGTGTGAGTCAGACTCGTACCTGACCGGGTTGTATGTACGTTTTACAGGATATTGTTACAAAACCTTAAATCGTTATTGCCAGACAGTTTCCGTGAATTTCCACGGAAAGCGTCTGGTAACGTAATGTTAGTTTTTCAACGTTTTTTTTTTGTTTGTTTCGAAACTACTTACGTCGTGTTTGAAAAATTATTTTTGTATAAATGAAAGCCAGATTTATAAGGAATAGTGTAGTTTATATAACATCACGCTACGACCCACAAGAGCAGAGCAGTAAACAAAGATGTAACTTATCGCGGGTGAAAAAAACCACTCGAACGCAGTCGCGGTCAGAAACTAGATCATAACAAAACTCAATCAATTTTGTTGTGGTAGTTCCAGAGATTAGAGCGTTTAAACAAGCGTACAAACAAAAAAAACACTCTTCAGCTTCATTCAAAGTCAAAGTCAAAGTCAAAACATTTATTTCAATTTACAGGCACTTTTGAATTGTCAAGGAGTCGGTCAGTTAGTCCGAAAGTAGAAGCTGGTTGCTCGTTCCAAAACGGAGACCGTAGGCCTCTATGGAAGAGAACGAGCAAGAAACTCCACGGCACTCTTTTAAATTAGGTTTTTACAAAATCCTGGTTACATTACTCTTGTTGATTCATTAGATTAATATAATTCCAACTAGCAAAAAGTTGTATAGTACGAATTATACAACTAACAGACATGTAAAGGTTTTATAATAGTTTTGTAGCAGTTTTATAGTAGTGTTCAATTCGACGCATTAGTTATATTATGCATGTATATTATTTATTTTGCTACTTGGGATATAGATAAGTATAAAATGTATACATATAGTGGGCAAATATGGTCCAAGCGTCGCCAAGGATGAATCATAGCAAACGAAAGGGTACAATGTAGTCTTTAAACATGCAAAAGGGCATCATAATCTATCAAGAGATTTCGAGTCATGATACTTAGGTTAATTTTTAACCGACTTCAAAAAAAGGAGGAGGATACCAATTCGACTGTATTTTTTTTTATGTTTGTTAGCTCCTAACTTGCGACTGGGTGAACCGATTTTCATGATTCTTTTTTTATTTGAAAGCTGGTGCTTCCCGTGTGGTCCCATTGTCACCATTTCAATATCTGATGATGAACTTCGGAGATATGGAATGGAACTCCTCACAGAATCACAGCAGCAATATCGTAACAAGTGAAATTGCTTTGTTTATACGTGTAGTCGATGACTGACTAAAGGAAAAAGAGGGGGGGGGGGTACGTCAACCCCCCTCCTACCAGTTTCCAAAATTAAATATATTGTGTGAGGTATTGTTTGAAAGGGCTTTTTGTAAGGATTTCAAACATTAATACACAAACACTAAAAAGTGAAAAATAAAAAAACTATAAAACAAAAATAACTTTAGTTTTGGAAGTCGGCGGCTTTGGTTTTATTTTTTGTTATGTAGGTAAGTATTGCCACCGAATTCCAAAACTAAAGTTATTTTTGTTTTGTAGTTTTTGAAGGCGGTTATCTTTTTTTATAAAAAAGCTTTTTTGCTTTAGTTGTAGTTAGATAAATTTATCTGGAACTCTTGTTTTGTATTACAAAATTCCGGTTTTTTGTGCTTGGCTACTAAAAAAAACTATTTTCAAAATCGATCGACAATAAAATTGGCAGAGAAATCGGTGAACATACAAATAAAAGATACAATAGTGTAACATAGAACCTCTTCCTTATTTTGGAAGTCGGTTAAAAATTGTGCTGTATGTAAGTAATGTAAATTGTGCTTTATTTCTTTTAAATGAAGGACCATTTTACTACCTTTTCCGAACGATCGACATTATATTTAAATGTCTCTAGTTTACCTAAATTTTTTGACATTATTATTATTGTTGCTAAGACGAGATCGCGTCTAGATTTTTAACGTTTTTATTTAGCAGAATTGACCTTTATGTATGTCACTATTATGTACGATGGACCTGTCAAAACTAATAAAAAAGAAACAAGAATTAGAAAGAGATACTTAATTATCTATTACTAACCTCGCATGAAAATCATTATAATGTATTATATCCAATTTGTACAATCCCTCGAAAGGCAAAGCAAATCCACTGGCGTACCCACACAGAAGCGTCAAAAAGCACAAGGCAAACATTTTACAGTTAAAACGGACGAGTTTATTAAATTCTGTATTTATTTTGACATAGCGAGCGCGCGTGCGGCCCCACTCACATCTATACGCGTACTGACGTTCTGACATTAGGTTAGGTGGGGCGAGCGCACCAGTTATTGATGTAATTTTCTGAATGCGCAAGGATAGTGCTTATTCATAATATGCAACAGGCATGAAAATGGGTATTAAGTTATTCCCCTTCCTTTAAATTTTGCTTCCTAGGCCGACAACTGGGGTACCTATAGTCGGCATAATATATCGATCCATGTCAACGTTCTAAAATGTTAGTGGTCTTAATTTGAATTTTATTGAAAACTTTTTGGTGTTCCGCGTTTGACCTACATTGACCTTGTTTGGGGGCAGTTACTAAAGCCATTACTCCAATTAAGGTGGGGTAGTACACGTGTAAAGCCGGTTAAACCGAGTTTAATGATATAATAATAATTCCAGCCTATTTTTGTCAAAGGACAGTAAATTCATATACAGAGAAGGTCGCTCAACGCGGATCGGCGATTTCAGACTAAAGGTCATGGCACATTATTCCAGCACCGCAACGGCACCGCTTCAAACCAGCAATTTACTTGTCATTCAAATTAGAACATTAAATCGTGTGCAGTATAATATATTTCTATTGTTAATGTGAAAAAGACAACGGCGATCAGTCAGCGCGCTTGCCGCTACCATACAACACGACTCGCAGTCCGCGCGCTGCAAGCGAGCAGACCGCGTGCTTACAGCGCGCCGTCTCCGAATTACTAGCGAGACGACGTCGTTATTATGAAAACATGCAAGTCGAACATGAATGCCATATAACAATTGTATTTGCGGTAACAGCAAGCTTGCGCCTCGCGGCCGGCGCGTGGTCTGCGAGCTTGTGCCTCGCGGCCGGCGTGCGGTCTGCGAGTTGGTTGCTAGCTGGAGCCTAAATTCGAGGCGACGCCGTGCTGCTGCTGTGCAGTTGTGGTGCTGGGATAATGTGCCATGACCTTTAGGCGCGTCGCTCACTGGTACCTAAAGTCGAGGCGACGTCGCGTCAGCGGCGGTGCGGCGTCGCAGCACGGTCGAGGATAGGTCTCTGCGTAGAGTCGAGGAGCAGGCGGCTATGCTTCCTTCACATTTTGAATGACAAAATGACAAAATGGCGGTGGGATCGTGGCTTGGGCATACTTGAGCGCCCCTCCTGCGCCTGCACCTCGCCTCCGCCCCCCCTGCACCTCGTTTCCTTCATTTGTAAAGAAAACCTTGTTGCGGCGTGCCTCTTATGCGCCCGCGCCTCAACTGCACCTCGACTGTTAATCGTGTGAGCGACGCCCCTTAAGCGCCCGCGCCTCAACTGCACCTCGACTGTTAATCGTGTGAGCGACGCCCCTTACATTAATTACTAGCACTCTCCCCGCGATTTCGTTCGCGTGATTTTTCTTACGGATCCCTAATTTATTGATAATAAAATATAGATTAAAGCACTCAGTGATAACGTAGCTTCCAATTTGCGAAAAAAAAATTCCAAATCGGTGCAGTAGATTCAGAAATTACCGCCTACAACCTCACAAACTTTACGGGACTTTACCTCTTTATAATATTAGTATAGGTACCTAAGTCCAGTTTTCCTCACGAGATGTTTTCCTGGTTACATAATCAAAAAATCAAAATATTCTCGAGCAAATTTCAAAAGAACAATAAACGAAATACCAAAATTTAAATGACCAAATGATTTATTTAGAAAAATTTTAAAATCCCAATGTATGTGACATCAAATGAACGACTGATCAAAAGTTGCTAGATATAATTTTAAAATATCAAATCATAACTAATCAAATTTTATAATCACAAATGATTTAAATGTAGGTATACTTATATTTGAAGTACATCATTAATTTTAACACATTAATTTGTTCAAAAATTATGATTAAAATAACAGTGCCTCAAAATAGTATACATACAAACATGAAGTAATTTGAAAAAGGTAAAAATAATATTAATATTAGCGAATAGCGCCTGTCTGATACAGAAAGCCTTTGCACAACATGATCGGTTTGCTAATACAAAATATCGAAAATTGTCACGTTTTGTAAGCGAGCGAAGCGAGCTCGGGACTTAGGGCACCCCGACATGGACAGGTTAGGTTCGAAGGGGATGGCGGGGTCTGAAAGACCCCGCCATCCCCTTCGTGTTAGGTTACTTTAAAAACCTTGAACGCAGAAGTAGGAGCCCCGCGCAGCGGGGCTCCGTAGACCGGGGTTCCGTCGACTACAGCCCGTAATGTGTGTAAAAGACGCAAGCAGAAGAGATGACGTGCGGGTAGGTAGACAATACTCGGTCTACGGAGCCCCGCTGTGCGGGGCTCCTATTTCTGCGTTCAAGGTTTAAAGTAACCTAACACGAAGGGGATGGCGGGGTCTTTCAGACCCCGCCATCCCCTTCGAACCTAACCTGTCCATGTCGGGGTGCCCTAAGTCCCGAGCTCGCTTCGCTCGCTTACAAAACGTGACGATTTTCGATATTTTGTATTAGCAAACCGATCATGTTGTTGCAAAGGCTATCTGTATCAGACAGGCGCTATTCGCTAATATATTAATATTATTTTTATCTTTTTCAGTTAATCCATTTGATAATTAATAATTTATCCAGTAATCCATTTGACCATTAAACGATTTGGTCAATAGTGTAATAAATAATATAAACATTGATATTCCAGACTTTGGTCAGCTGAACTTTTGATCAAATCACCATTTTTATTTTAAATTTTGGTATTTCGTTTATTGTTCTTTTGAAATTTGCTGGAGAATGTTTTGATTTTTTAATATGTAACCGTTTTCCTTTACCGACGTCAGTGTTGTCCAAGATAAACTAAGAAAGTACCTATTGAAATGTCACATTGGTACGGTCAGGGTCATATGACCCCGACCGTACCAATACCTTACCTTACCAAACGTATCGTACTGCACATATGTGCAGTACGATACGTTTGGTAAGGTAAGCTAAGGTTTGAATTGCTGTGAACACGCGATACCGGCCGTACCTACATCTGTGAGTATAAAAAAATAAAAAAAATGATTTGAATTTGACTTTAACTTTGAATACATCACGTATTCAAAGATAAATTCAAATTCAAATCATTTATATTTTATTAGACCATTATAGGCCATAGGCCATTATAAGGCACTTTTGAACGTCATAACACAGTACCTACGTACACCTCAAAGTTCGCACACTACGTCGGAAGGTCGTAAGTTTAACCAAAGTGTCAATCTATTTGCTTTGTAGATTGCTACTCCACTTATGACCCCTACTGTACATGCCCGGTAGATATCGAACCCGCAACCCTAGTCATGAGCGGTTGCCTTAACCTTAACTGGGCCATTCAGTTTAATGATATCGTCCGAGAAACGCTGGCATTGCACTTGGCTCAAAGTCAAAGTCAAAACATTTATTTCAATTGAACCATTTTCAGTACCCGGCGATAAATATTGCACATCGACCTTTGGAAAGAGACAATCGGCTAATTTCGGCGTAGTAGAGCGTTATCTCTGTCGCACGAAACACAAACAGTCCGGTATCTAATTAGGAGCTGTTAAAACAATTATAATTTGCATCTTTTGATAATTCTTTTTATTCTTTGTAAAAAATACGATAAAGGTACAATATTTATCGCCGGGTACTGTATGTCATAAACCTTAATTGCTAGAGAGTTGAAATTTTCACAGAATGTGTATTTCCATTGCTGCTATTATACGAACAAATAATTAAAATAAATAACAGTTAAAAACGAAAGTTCCCCATACAAGAGACCTGTTTTTTTGCGTTTTTGGCTCGATATTATAATGTTACTAGCTGTCCGCCGCGGTTACACCCGCGTCTTTGGTTACTGCTCCGCTCCCGTAGGTTGTAGCGTGATGGTATATAGCCTATAGCCTTCCTCGATAAATGGACTACCCAACACTGAAAGAATCATTCAAATCGGACCAGTAGTTCCAGAGATTAGCGCGTTCAAACAAACAAACAAACAAACAAACACTGCAGCTTTATAATATTAAAGTATTAAAGTATAGATTAATGGCAACATTGTTTTATCTTCTACGATGGTACGGAACTTTTCGTGTGTGAGTCCGACTCGCCCTTGATCAGTTTTTTTTTGGTGTTCTCGCAGGATAATTCAGGACTTTGGCTTAATTCTGAAACCTACGCAGACGCCTCGTTGGTCTAGTGGTCGCAAGCGCGACTGCTGAGCATGAGGTCTTGGGTTCGATTCCCAGGTCGGGCAAAGTGTTATTGGGTTTTCCATCAGGAATTTCTCAGTAGCTGCCTTGGAGTCTGGATTTGTGCCCGGTTGATGGCAATAGGCTTGCCCCCTATTACATATGCGACATAAACATAACTGGCGAAATGTGGGTGTACCTACTAATGGGTACACCTCTGCCTAACCCTTCGGGGATTACAGGCGTGATGTTATGCTACGCAGACGAAGTCGGGGGGGCAGAAGGTAGTGATACCTAATTTTGTTTAATTTGCTGTAATTCTGTCAAGTTTTATGTTTAGTACTTAATTCATATTATTATTGACCATAAACTGTTATTATAAAAATAAAAGATTTGCTTTTTAAGTCACCTTAAATCAAAAATTAATTTTAGATACCTATTTTTAATTTACTTTTTTTATTTTACACTTTAATAAAAACATCATGACTTTGTAATTGTTTTATTTCACATACAAAAGTAAAAATTACAACTTTTAATCAGGATTAACTAAATGTAAATCACAAAATACACATAGAGGATTTACTAATTCTAAATCGGAACGGGCTGTTGTACCGCAACATCTACATAGTAAATAATCATCAGTTGTTATTGGAGTAAACGTCTCTATACAAAACATGTTCAAGTGTCCACGTTTACATGAAAATCCTTCAAGTTTATCGTCACAGCACTGACACATGTAGTCACAATTATTTTCTAAAGCGTTCAGCACATTTTGGTCAAACTTTATAACTGTTTTATATTTTTTGGAAAAATATATTAAATAATTTTTACTTCCATACAGAGATTCCATGTCTAAATCACTTAGTTTTCCATCTTTTTGACATTTTTCACATAAACTATTCAGTAACGATTCTGCATGTAAATATAATATGTGTTCTTTGACAATTTCTGATGAAGTTTCCGGTAAAGTCACTCCGGAGCATACACGTAAAACTTTCTTCAAACCAGTAAGATAAATCATCAGTATATAATAGATCTTAAGTTTGTAGATATCGTGCGAGGCTGAAGCGTACAGTTCATCATAGTCTAGCTTCGGAATTACCTTCAACTTTGTTATTTGAAATCTTAAAAGTTCAACGCAGTCCCAGTAATATGTTAACTTCTTTGTTGGATTGTTCAAAAGTATTGGCAAAATTGATTCTAACTTGGAATCTGTACTTAAGAATATTACTTCCATTTTATGAGCTTCCTTTCTACAGAGCACTCTTCGGTCAACCATCGATAAAGCACACATCACATTGTTAGTCGAAAACCTAAGACCGTACAGTTCATACGTTGTATACGGATCTTTAATATTTATTTGAGCTAGATCTACATTCAAATTACCATTTTGAAAACTCATATTAACTTTGTATATTTTAACATTTACCGTTGAGAAATAAATACCTTCTTTTGTATAAACAATATCTGTAATTCGGTGATCATTTACATTATTTAAATATTGAGACAGAATAGTTCCGTTATGATCAATAACTTGTATTAATAAATGTCTATGTTTACTGCATAAAAAAAATATATAATTATCTATAACCGTGTATTTTAAACTAACCGATGTCATTCTGTCTTTGTGAGGCCAGAGAGCGTGGGGCTGTATAAGTCTAATATTTCCATTTTCTATTTTCATGTCAAACGCATGAATTTGTCCTAAAAAGTTTGTACATATTAAAAAAAAGTTTTTTTCAGACTTCGGTATCCATTTAATTCCAATTATTTCTGTCATATCGGTTGTAATTCGCCCCCGTAGTTTAGGTGCATCCATATTACTAAATATCTGCCAAAATAATATGACACCATTTTTCTGTGCCGTCACAAAGAAACAAGATTTGTCCAAGTTTAATTCCTGCGCCCAGCATATTGCTGATGTTTCAAGAATATACACAGATTCTTTCAGGTCCTCAAAGAATACTGGAGCCCTATTATGCTGTAGAATCTTCGAAACGTAAGGGGATAAATTCAAAATGCTTTTCCACTGTAGTTGTTTTTGACCAAAGAATTCCACACCTCCAATGTTATTCAGTACAGCAAGAACACACTCGCTTTTTCTGAAATTTAGTGGCGACCACTTGCACATAGTCACACTGGTCATTTCTTGAGTCAGAGCCTGATTGTGTGGCCAAAATGAAGAATTTACCATCATTTCAGTGTAATCGACATTTCGCATTTCAGACTTCAAAAAATTTGCATTGCACACCTCTGAAGCGGGACTGTTCTTAGGACTGAGTATTGAAGTTTCTTTAAAATCTATTTTTCTTTCCAAACACTCCAAATTGTAAGAGTATTCCAGAAAATTCACACGCTTGTTTGTGCGCACAGCTATCACTGAATTACGCCATGATATGGAGACAATTTCGTTCTTAATTATGGGTATGGATCGCTTTGTTAGTTCGACGTAAGTTTCTTGCCCCATTTTTATATTGTTTGTCTTATTTTAATGAATAGAAATAAAAAACTAAAACGCACATTCTATTCCAAAACAATAATATCACGCGTGCGTGACAAAACTGACGTTACCGTTAGTGACATTGACAATGACAATGACAATTTGTTTGACAATAAATTAGGGATGTGCAGTGGTTTGGTGTATTCGTTTCAGAACATATTTTTTTGTAATAAGTAAGCAATTTTTGCAACAGTTTTCATTAGATTGGCAAACGATTAATTTATAATATGAAAATTATGAAAATCGTGACTTAAAATAACTATAATGAAAATTACCGATGTTAAAGTTTTTTATTTAAGATACAATTCGACTAAACGAAAATAGTTAATAAATTTTACGTAATCCCTTTATGTCAAAAAATTAAAAAAAAATAAAGTCATAACAAAAACACGTTGAATTGTGTTGGTTATTGTGTGTGTTTTATAAATATAAAATTATATTTAAAAATTCCGATATTAATGGTATTAAAAGTCTACAAAAAATGGGAAAAGGACGCTACAACGCTAAGGCGCGGCAAGTTGTGAAGACTAATATAGATAATACCCAAACAAATGAGGTACGCAAACATAACCAATTTCCATGTTGCTATTTTTGTTAAGAACTATTTAGAATCAATAAATAAATAAAACTAAAATTTAGTTTTCCTCTAATATAATTACACTATAATAGGTAGATAGTTCACACGAATTTAAATTTCTACATAAATATATAAAAACTTGTGGCATTTTACAAAAGCCAGGGAGTCTTTCTTATAAAAATATGTATTTAATTTTTTTTATCACAAAGTGGACCGCCAGAATGTCATAATTTTCAAATAGGGGCCACCAATAAGACTATTTGGTAACCCCAGATCTAGGTATAATATACTTATTTGTGTCCTTTAGATCCGGCTAGAGTTTGCTGCCAACGAATATGGAGCCAGCGACGCTACCAATCTACTGGCTCTGCCTTCAAAGAAACGAGACACCAAAGTTGTCAAGGAAAAGAAAGAAAAGACCAGGTTCCTGTCAAAAGCTCAGAGAAAAAGATTAGAAAAGGTTGTAGAGAAGAAACAAAAGAAAGAGAATGTAAGTTTGAATTTATGTTTTTATTTTGTAATTTAAAACAAAAATATTATGAATTTAATCAATGGTATTGAATCACAATATTATTCCATAAAAAAAACCCCATCCTATTACTGTCCCACTGTAGGGCAAAGGCCTCTTCTCATGCAGAGAAGGCATGAGCATTGATCACCACGCTTGCTCAAGGCGGATTGGCGATTCCAGATTTATATCCATATAATTATTATAAAAATGCGAAAGTAACTCTGTCTGTCACCGGTCACGCTTTCACGACTAAACCACTAACCTGACTTTGATGAAATTTGGTACAGGGTTAGTTTGGACCCTAAGAAAGGACATTTTTAAACCGCTACCTCTTCTGTGTGGGGACACAGAAGAGGTAGCGGTTTATTGGGGAATAACCGACTTTTATCCGAATGAAGACCCGGGCTGCAGCCAGTAAATATTTTTTTTAATTCCACAGAGAGCCTCCCTTCTAGAATCTCTATCACAAGTGCAAGCAACAGCAGAAGAAGCAAGACAATTGACTGGTATATCAACAGTCCAGACTATCGGCTTAAGGAAGCTAAATGAACTAAAATCAGAGCTGGCAACACAAGAGGTATCTGAGGAGAATGAAAATAAGAAGTTTAGCAGTATTGCTGGTATGTTTATGATATATTATGTTTTATCATATACTAGCGACCCGCCCCGGCTACGCACGGCAATGAAGATAGAGATAAACTACTATAACATGGCGCTCCCCTCCATATTACTATTTCAATAATAATGAGTAATTAATGATGCCGCTAGTCAAGCAACAATAACACGCTGATTTGTTTTTGTTTCGAGAGCCGTCTCAGTACGCACACATGCGTTGTGAGTCTTGTAAATACTTTTACAAATACTTTCAAACGTTTTTAATTGTGGAAGGGCGCGTCAAGTTGTCGTAGTTTATCTCTACTAACTATAATTATGTATAAACTAAAGATGTTCCGACTAGTCGGCGCCTAGTCGGTAAAGCCGACTATCTGGCCACTTTCTCAGTCGGCGACTAATCGGCAAAGAGTGCCTACATTCGTATAATATGACATAACATGAATGCACCTACTACTTATTGTAAAACATTTTTTTTTTTAAAGAGTATGTATGGAGTTTCTTGCCCGTCTTCTCCACACGAAACTACCTTTTGGAATGGGCAACTAGATTCAATATTATTGATTTTTTTTTATTTTTTCTTGTAAATGACGTTCAACAGTGCCATGCAGTCCTTTAACCGCGCCAGTCGCATATATACGACAGACTAAATAAACTTATACGTTTATGATTTCATACGTAAATAAAGCTTATAAAACAACATTGTTATTTTTATTTGCTAATTATGTTCCTTGACTCATCCTGATTTATATTAGTTGAACTTCTTTCTTTATATTTCACCTATATAAACCTAAGATGACAAAAATTAATATCAATTTTAAATTTCTGCTTTTTGACAAGGCGGTTATGATTTGACTTTGAATGTTTAGGTACGGACGATATCGCGTTTAAAGGAAAACACAGCAGCATCGTAAAATGTGTAGTATTGCTTTACAGGTGCTAAAAAACGCCTTCGCCTCCTAAAAATGGATAATGCAGAAAAATTAAAAAAGAAAAAGTATGATCCTAACGTGGTTGGACTTGATGAGTCTTCTGAAGAAAGTACTTCTGAATCTGAAGGGGACGAAAGTGGCGATGAGCCGGAAATTGTAAACGAGACCAATGGAAATGAAACTCTAGAGACTGTTAATAAGGTTGAAATTGCCGAAACAGAGCACAAAAATAAGGTAGAAGAACCAAATGTTTCCAAAAGTGAAATAATATCTTTAGAAGACGAAAACAAATCGAAAAAAAATAAGAAAAACAAAAATAACGAAAAAGATATTAAAGTAGAAAAAAAGCCACTCTTAGAACATCCTACAGTTCATGTAGAAGTGAAAAGAGATCCTAAGATTCAGGTAGCAAGGTTGAAATTGCCAATTCTAGGTGAAGAACAAAGGATTATGGAATTGATTAATGAAAATGAATTTCTTATTGTAGCTGGTGAAACAGGTAATTAATCGATATTTTTTATTATGTGTTCTAATAAAAATAGTAAAATAGATAGCTGTTTTCTTTGAGTAAACTTGACAACAAATGTCAAAATGTTGCCAAGTTTTTAAAAGAAAATATTAAGTAGCTTTTATTCATCATCTTCCTGCCTTTGTCCCATGTTATTTGGGGTCTGTGCAACACGTTATTTCATTCAATCATCACTTATTTCTTTCCAGGCAGTGGCAAAACCACACAGATTCCTCAATTTCTCTACGAAGCGGGGTACGCAGAACACAAAATGATAGCCGTGACGGAACCACGACGCGTGGCCACCGTCGCTATGTCAGCAAGAGTCGGCTACGAACTCGGACTGAGCAACAAAGAGGTTTCATATCTCATGAGGTTCGAAGGAAACGTTACTAAGGACACAAAAATCAAGTTTATGACTGATGGTAAGTTACTTTTTTTATAACATACATAACAAACCATCACGCCTGTAATCCCCGAAGGGTTAGGCAGAGGTGAACCTATTAGTACACCCACATTTCGCCAGTTATGTTTGAGTCCTATGTAAAAGGGGGCGACCCTATTGCCATCAACCAGGCACATATCCAGACTCCTAGGCTGCTACTGAGAAATTCCTGATGGATAAACCCAATAATACTTTGCCTGACCTGGGTATCGATCCTCATGCTCGGCAGTCGCGTCGACCAATAGACCAACGAGGCAGTCATAAAACAAAATCATAATAATACCAGCCTATGTTTGTCCCGCTGCAGAGCAGCATTGATTAAGCCCCCCTATTACATGGGACTAAAACATAACTGGCGAAATGTGGGTGTTAGGTTAGGTTAGGTTAGGTTAGCTGGGCTGTTTCCGCACTTAGCCTCTTTATTGGGCCATTGTACGTGTAAAAATCGAATCCTCATGAATCACTCCAACCATCCCAGGTCCTCCCAGAATGCCAGCAGCCTTTTCAGGCTGCTGCAGGTTTCGGGGAGCGATGCCGGCGATTGCAGAGTTCGTGCCCGTTGATCCGCCACGCTACTGCACTCCAAGAGCACGTGCTGTGGTGGTTCTTCCGCCTCCATGCAACCTCTGCACAGAGGGCTGTCTGTCACACCTATGGTGAATAGGTGTTTGTTTAGGGGACAGTGGCCGGCCTATGATCTTACGGATTTTGTCCCGTTCCAGTCTAATAAGGCTGCGGGCAAGTCTTTTTGATGCTTCCGGAACTGCATTCTCTGTTTCTCCATTCCGTATGGTGTGTTTCCTCGGTTTTCTGACGCAGCCAGAAATGTGGGTGTACTAATGGGTACACTTCTGCCTAACCCTTCGGAGATCAGGTGTGATGTTATGTTATTATTATTTTATTTTGTTTTCTAGGTGTTCTCCTCAAAGAGATCCAATCAGATTTCCTTCTAAGCAAGTATTCGGTGGTGATTATCGATGAGGCACACGAAAGGAGTGTATACACAGACATACTGCTTGGTCTACTCTCCAGGATAGTGCCGTTGAGGAGGAAGCGAGGCTCCCCTCTGAGGCTTATCATCATGTCTGCTACCCTCAGGGTCGAGGATTTCACGGAGAATATCAGATTGTTTAAACAACCACCTCCTGTTATAAAGGTAGGGTTTTTTTTTTCGGAAGGCAGAAACTTGTTTTGCAAAACGCAACCAGGCATAACGCTTTTTCCTTACGTGACGGTCTCTACCGTCACGTAAGGAAAAAGCGTTACGCCCCCGCCACGCGATCCCCACTCTTTCTCTCTGTGTCTTTCTATTTAAGCTGTATTTTTTTTGCTTATACCAAATGTATTACATTATAACACAACAATAACTGTTGAATGTACGGTCGAACAAGCTAATTGGTTGACAGACAACAATAATTAATTTTTCCCGGACATCTCAGAAAAAAATATTTTTACACACATACAGCTTGTTTGCTATTTTAACAATGTTTGCCTAAATCTACTTTGAACAAAGATTTTTTTTTTATTTATCGCTTATCTTCAATTAATCGGGATTCCCATGTCCGGGTTTCACCGGGACACTTTTCCCGGATGCCCTCGAAACTAGAACAAATCCGGAGAAACCCGGACGGATGGCAGCCCTAGGTGAAACGAGCTATTAATCTCATTTATGAATGTTCTTTCTCCTAACAGATCGACGCCCGACAGTTTCCAGTGACGACGCATTTTAACAAAAGCACTAATAGTGATTACCTCAAGGAGGCTTTTAAGAAAGCTGTCAAAATACACACCAGGTTACCGGAGGGAGGGATACTCATATTTGTAACTGGACAACAAGAGGTAATCTTGCTTTATTCTACTATTATAAATGCGAAAGTTTCGAGGATAGATAGATGTCTGTTAGGCGCCCATTACACGGTAGGTTTTGCCATGGCAAAACCATGGCAAGAAATTTTGACTGACGGAAAACCTATCGTCTAATGCGATGATTGACGTTTGCATGACGAAAATATTGTAGGCGATAAAATTCCATCATTCACCATCAGTCATGATTGATGGAAATGTGCCATGGCAAAACCATGGCAAGAAATTTTGACTGACGGAAAACCTATCGTCTAATGCGATGATTGACGTTTGCATGACGAAAATTGTAGGCGATAAAATTCCATCATTCACTATCAGTCATGATTGATGGAAATGTGCCATGGCAAAACCTACCGTGTAATGGGCGCCTTACTCAATCACGCTAGAACGGCTGAACGGATCTGGATAAAATTTGGCACAGAAATAGATTGTATGATTCATTTGGTTGCAGTCCTTGTCGTCTTCATCAGGTATAATACAGAACTTATAGACTACTCTCTTGATTCTCCTCTCGATGTGTAAACATCAGCGTTTCTGGTGACCGTCCCGGATATAGGGTTGTTATGCGGCCTAGACGCCAACGTAGAATAGCATATAGGGTCAGGTTTGCAATAAAAAATATTAGGACCAATAATTGAGATAAAAACTATCCTATCTTTCAAGTTGGATCAAACTGCACATGGTCTGCAAATTTCATTAAAATCGGTTAAGTAGTTTAGGAGTCCATCCCGGACAAACAACGTGACGCGTAATTTATATATTACGCGATTTTATTTTATTGATTTATATTCACCTTCATTGTGTTCAAGAATATTGTAACCAGAATTTTGTAAAAAAAACCCAGCTAAAGCCATAGAGGCCTACTTACGTTTTGGAACGAGCAACAAGCTTCAACTTTCTGACTAACTGACCGACTCCTTGACAATTCAAAAGTGCTTGTAAATGGTCTAATTGAAATAAACGTTTTGACCTTGGGTGATAACAGGACCTGCGCCGTAGACGCCATGATTGTTTAAAATAATAAGCACTTGTTGTTAATCGTCTTCCAAACCCTAGGTACACTACCTGGTCAGAAAACTAAGGGCGGCCTTTCCTTACCGCAAAGATGTAGACTATACCAAGTTAATAACGAAGTCTAGGACGGTATCTGACGCTGATGCTGCACTGGATTCAGAACCTGAGGATATTGAGTCTGATGATGATGAGGTAAGAATGGAACAGTTTCAACAGTTTTTTTTATACGAAATTCCTTATCGCGGCTTGCGGCAGAAGTAACAGGCAGAATTCTTCACGTAAGGAATAAGCGTTATGTCCCTCCAGGTACCTCTCTCCTCTTTTTCTTTCTGTCTCTTTCTATTAAATACGCGGGTCCCTCGACCGCACAGTTTTTTTGGTGTTCTTATTTACTTAGAGGTTGTGGGTTCCAATCTGGGCAAGTATCAATGTGACTTTTTCAATTCATAAGTACTTTCTAAAAGTTTATCTTGGACATCACTGACATCGGTGAAGGAAAATATCGTGAGGAAACCTGGACTTGTAATTAATTTAAGTCTGGAATCGCCAATCCGCCTTGAGCAAGCGTGGTGATCAATGCTCGTGCCTTCTCTGTATGAGAAGAGGCCTCTGCCCGGCGGGGAGTGGGACAGTAATAGGTTAGAATTATTATTATTATAGCTAAAGATTAACGAACGACTTGCCGTTTTAGGTAGAGAAAGAAATGAAACGCGCCCGCAAAGCGCGCAGGAAGGCAAAACAGAAGTCCAAGACACTGCCTAAGATCAACTTGGATGATTACGACATGCCGGAGGATGATGGTCAAGCTGACCTAGTGGATGACGCTGACGACAGTGAAGGACATCTCAGTGATTCAGGTTGGTTTTTAGAGTTCCGTTTTTAAAGGGTCCATACGTCGAGAGCCACAGTAGACTACAAAGGAGACGGCAGGATGACGTGGTCTGCTTCCTTAAGAATTGGCCTGACGTAGTGCAAAGTCGCGACAGATTAGAGATATGGAGGGAGGGGTTACCAGCAGTGGGACAGTCAATCAATCTGCCTAACCTTTTCCCAACTATATTAGGGTCGGCAATAGGCAGATTGATTGACTGTCCCACAGCTGGTAACCCCTCCCTCCATATCTCTAAACTGTAGCGACTTTGCGCTACGTTTTGCCAATCCAGATAGATTTGCAGATCAGATAGGGAGTCGCTCCATGTAAAATAAACCAGTATTTTACATGGAGACAAACAAATCATAAATCTAATGCAGAACAGAACGACTCACAGTCGGGGCCCATTCAAATTTTACCAATCAAATCTTCCCAAGGGGCCCCGACTGTGAGTCGTTCTGTTCTGCATTAGATATAAGATTTGTTTTATGTGTGTATCGATTATAAAACTATTTCAATTGTGTAGTTATTAAGTATTACTTAACAGAATTCTAAACTACTGGGCTTGTTTCTTTCTTTTTAGTTTTTTTTTAAGTTAATTTTTCACGTAGGTATTTTTTTAAATTAGTTTTTACGCAGTCGGGTTTTTTGTTTTTCTTTAATTTTTTTTTTTTTTAATACCGGTTGTCAGACTTTCGGGCTTCTGACGACCCGTAACGACTGTCAAAGATCCACGTATGACAGCCGGGACCAACAGCTTTTCGAGGCACGGAAGAGTCGGTGTGTAAAGATGGTCACCCGTCCACGGAGCAACCCCGGCAAGCGTAGCTTAACCTGATGGATGGACCCGTGCGGCTTTTACTTAGCGACGTGCTTCTCAGTGGGACAGTATGGGCTAATTTTTTTTTTTTTCTCCAGATACCGAAGAAGACTCCCTAGCCCCCAGTATAAAATCATGCCGTCAGCCATTATGGGTGCTTCCTCTATACTCTATGCTCAGTCACAGTAAACAGTCGCGAGTTTTCAGCCCTGCCCCCGCGGGGGCACGACTCTGCGTTATCAGCACTGATGTAGCTGAGACATCCATTACCATCCCAGCTGTCAGATATGTTGTGGATAGCGGGAAGAAGAAGATGCGGTAAGTTAACTCATATTGTAAAGTTTGTTTGTTAAATGTAATCTCCGGAACTACTAGTCCGATTACAATACTTCTTTCACTGATAGAAAGCTTCATTATTGCCGAGTGCTATACTTTATGGTATACTTGACTTACACGCGGACGAAGTCGCGGGCAAAATTTAGTCTACTAAAACCTAGATATTTATATCGCTACACTTACAAAACAAAGTCAAAATAACCTCTTCACCACAGAGTATACGACCACGTGACCGGCGCAAGCGCATGGCGCATAGTGTGGACGTCTCAAGCTAGTGCTGAGCAGCGCGCGGGTCGAGCGGGTCGTGTCAGTTCGGGTCATGCCTATCGGCTGTACAGCAGTGCGGTGTATCAGCACGAATGTCCCGAGCAACATCCTCCAGACCTGTGTAGGCGACCCGTCGATGACCTCGTACTGACTATGAAATGTATGGGCATTGATAAGGTAATGATAATACTTTCTCTATACTTCTACACCAGCCTTTCCCAAAGTGGGCGATAACGCCCCCTTGTAGGCGCAGCAGGCCTAAAGGGACGGTAAGAGACCCAGAAAAAAAATCCGGGCGTGTGAAGAGGCTTAGGGAGCGATTTGTAGTTTCATCTACTAGGTGGTTTTTAAGAAGGTAAAAAAATAGGGGCACCATAAAATAATTTATTCGCAAAGTGGGCAGTAGACAACATAAGTTTGGGAACCCCTGTTCTACACAAGTATTATAAAGAGGAAAGATTTGATTGTTTGTTTGTTTGCATTGAATAGGCTCAGAAACTACTGAACCGATTTGAAAAATTATTTCACTGTTGGGAAGCTACACTATCCCCGGGTGACATATGCTATATTATATTAATTACTTATATTAACAATAAACAACTGTACGCGTATATTACTAAATGTAACATGTTTGTAGACGCTTTGGGTTGACCTGTTTAGTCTACAAAATGTTTAATAAATTAATTAATTAATTAAAAAACATTGGGATCCGTAAGAAAAATCTCGCGGACGAAGTCGCAGAAAGAGTGCTAGTCTTTAATATGAGATGGGTTTGCGCTTGACTCCAGTCCAGGTCAGAGGTGACAGAGACAAAGTCTACGAAGGAGTGAGGTTACCCAGAAGAAGCCTGTTCACTCTGACTTTGAAGAGATTAGGGTCGAATGCGTTCGGAAATACGCACGCAGGCAGAGAGTTCCACTCTTTTGCTGTGCGCATTATAAAAGACGTTTGGAAACGCTTAGTGTGATGAGTGAAAGACGATTAACAAAAGGTATTTATATGGCAGAGGTGAGTGGCAACGCAGGGAGGGGTCGCCCTAGGAAGACCTACACTGACCTTATTGGGGAGGTTCTTCAGAAAGGTCAGGTGCGCAGTACTCGTAACCGGCGTGCTTGTATGACAAGATGTATGAACGTAGATGAGGCGAAAGGAGTAGGTATGTAATTGTAAGGATCGTAGCAGGTGGCGTTCTGTGGTTTCTGCCTACCCCCATGGGAAAAAGGCGTGAATTTATGTATGTATGTATGTAGTGTGAATTATTATTAGGTTTTTCCATCAGGAATTTCTCAGTAGCAGCCTCGGAATCTGGATTTGTGCCCGGTTTTACATGGAACTTAAACTTAACTGATGAAATGTGGGTGTACTGATGCTGCCTGTCCATCGAAGCGGAGCGAGGCTGCCGAGTGGAGAAATGGAGAAATATTAACCAATAGTCCACTGGAGGGGACCGGAGATTTTATGTAATCTCTAATGAGTACAACTCTGCCTAACCCTTCAGAAGTTACAGGCGTGATGTTATGTTATTATCAGCATCTTTTCTTTACATCGCTACATCTATACAGGTTGTAAACTTCCCATTCCCAACGGCCCCGGACAGAATGCAGCTGAGGCTGGCTGAAAAGAGGCTGGAAGCTCTCGGTATACTTGAGAAACCTCCGATGAAGAATATCAGGAAAGATGAGGAAGAGGTCAGTTCCCAAATGTGCTGATATTATTTATTGTTAACTAGCGACTAGTTACTAGCTCCGGCTTCGCACGGGTGCAATGTACAGTCAACAAAAAAGATAATAACGATTAATATACAGGGTTATTTTGCAACCACCATCCAAATTTTCAGAAATGATTTAGAATCGATAACCTTATCAAAAGAAAATTAAAAAAAAAAAATTACATGGTTTTCACCATTGTCCGCTACTAAAATCACAACGTGTGGAATAAATACAGTTCAACAATAGGTTGTTGAACTTGACTGCACACGCGCTTACCACAAACAGCACGCACTACGCCCCCCTTGCTGCGTGTCTCTGCATTCTGATTTTTTACGGATATTTTCCTTTGAATGTTTTTTTTTTGTTTTTGTTATTATTTGATTATAATGTTTCACATATGAAAATAATTTAATTAAGAGACCTCGATTTTAAAATTTGGAAGATGAATGAAAAGTATCCCTGTATTTGTTAAATAAAAGTCTTGATATTAAGTATCCTACTAATTTAGTAAATATGTTCTACCATGAGGTCAAATATCATTCAGTATGCAGGGTCGTCAGATATAGTTGAAGTTTTCTTAGAAACCGATGGATGTTTTCAAATGTATTTTATTTAAAAAGTAGATAATAAACAGTTCATCAATTAAGTTAAGTTTCCATCGAAGACATCCATCGGTTTCTAAGAAAACTTTAACTATATCTGACGACCCTGGATACCTATCTCTTTTATTGACTATACAGTAGTCATAAGTGCAGTAGCATGCTAAGGTTTAAATTGCTGTGAACACGGGGTACAGGCCATACCTACATCTGTGTGTATAAGCGATGTATTAAAAGTTAAAGTCAAAGTCAAATCATTTATTTAATTAGGCCATTATTAGGCACTTTTGAACGTCATAACACAGTACCTACGTACACCTCAAAATTCGCACACGACGTCGAAAGGTCGTAAGTTTAACCAAAGTGTCAATCGATTTGCTTTGTAGATTGCTACTCTACTTATGACCGCTACTGTACATACATAAACCTATTTATGAAAACCGCATAATATCCTTATTTTTCTAAACTTCCGCATTTATAATAATAGTAAAATTATTATGTATTTCAGGTACTAAAAGTCACACCTCTAGGTAAAGCAGTGTCCGCATTCCCCCTACTTCCCCGCTACGGCAAGATGTTAGCGCTGAGTCATCAACAGAACCTACTGCCCTATACTATCGCGCTCGTCTCTGCGTTAACTGTGCCCGAGGTATGTTGTCTTTACCCTAGTATATGTTAGTTTTACCCTAATGTGCGCTAATGTTACCCTATTGTGCTGTGTTTACCCTTTATCCTGTTATTTTATATTTTTAAAGTCAGCGACGATAGTTGATTATGACTGTTACTTTTACATATTATATGTGATATTATTATTCACCTAAGTGGAAGCAAAATAATTCGAATCTACAAGAAAACCTGTCAACATTTCATTAATTATGTAAGTCCCATGTAATAGGGGGCGAGTCTATTGCCATCTACCGGGCACAAATCCAGACTCCGAGGCTCCTACTGAGAAATTCCTGATGGAAAAACCCAATAACACTTTGCCCGACCTGGGAATCGAACCTAAGACCTCATGGTCAACAGTCGCGCTTTGCGACCACTAGGCCAACGAGACAGTCTCATCAAATACAATAAACGATGTTTTAAAACTTATTTATAGAATTCATTTAGAATTGGGTAGATGACACTATTAACCATTAATTCCAAGACATAACTTCTATAAAGAGACACTTTATTTTGGCCCTGAAAACCTGATTAATTTTCAAATCACTGTATAATTGGATTTTTAACTGCTTTCAAATTAATAAATAGTTAGTCAATTGAGTCTGCTCAAAAGTGACGTCACAGTTGTGTTTTGTTATACAAAATCTATGGGAGAATCGCGTTTTGACAGGCCATAAAAAGTACGTCAATTGATTGGTGGTGTCATCTACCCTATTAATCATCGTTAAATATCCCGAATCATTATAATTACTTTAAAAAATGGTAGAAATTTTTGTTGGTTCATTTTGACAAAATGAAACCTAATTTAGGTTCTCTTCATTTTTCTCGTTTGCAGGTAATGTCAGGTAAACCAGACAGTTGGCCTGCGACCGGCAACGTGTTACTTCTGGGTGACCCTGGCGTGTTGCTGCGTGCCATAGGGGCGGCAGAGTACGCTTACGTGAAGGGGGAAGAGGAACTGTTCTGTGCTAAATATGGGCTTAGAGAAAAGGTATGTATTATGGTTAAAGAAATTTATTTCTCAATAAGAAATTACACTGATTTCACTCGCTTGAGAACATTTTGTAACTTAAATACACTTTCACTGCCATGCAAATAATGCCATACAAACTAAGTCGACTAAAATAAATCAAATCAAATCGTTTATTTCGGATAAAAATCCATAGGCATTAATTAATACAAAGAGTAAAAAATTAAAATAAATATCAATTGCATAAATAATAATAATAATAAAATGAAATCAAACATAAAAGATTAATTATAACAACACACACATTAAAGAATATAATAGGCGCAGGCGCTGGCGTGCAGCCATCTTCGCAAAAAAGGCGAATCCCACCGCTCGGACAACACACTTAGGATCCCGTTCGAGCTGTCGCGGCCGCGACGTAGAAGCAACGCACTCCTTTACCGCTCCTTTGTCCTTTGCTTTTCCTCCTTTCCTCTTTTTCCTTTTTTCCTCCTTCCTTTTTTTTTTCCTCCAAATAAAGTGTTTATATTTTAACTAATCTAACAAATATAAAGTTTAATTCCGTCCGCAAATAACATTCAAAAGACACAGAGAGCAAAATAAGTCAACGAAAGAGTCTTTTTAAGGAGTTGTCTGTAGCGACATCTGTCGCACAGCATGTGAACTACAACTGACAATTACTACATCGCGCAATCAAGGTTTGCCGCGACATTAGCATATAATATACAAAATCCCGACAACAACCGTCGGGCAGTAGCCCACCAGACACAACACCCGTCTGGTCGGAAGATCCTCCCTTTTTAACAGAGGATGAGAAACTTTACAACCAGTTTCTCGTACCTCTCGTACCTCTAAATGTCCAAACGGTTGGTTGACACTGGTGCCGATTCCCTTGTTCACAAAGTACACTAAAATTAGAGAATTGGCATCTCTTACTAATATACAGCGAAAGAAAGGGACGGTGACATTGTAGAAGTTAGTTGGAGATGTCAAATTAGTTTTGCCTTGAACTTTTCCGTGTTTTTTAATCAATGCGTTCTGTCAAAATGTCAACTAAAATTACATGGAAGTTTCAGATTAACTAAAATTGACGGGTATAATTTACTTCCGCCCCTTTCTTGTTTTATTGCACAGAAAAAGATAGAAATACTCTAATTTTAGTTTAGTTTTTGAACAAGGAAATCGGCACCACAGACCATTTTTTTTTTGTTACCTGGTTTGAAAATCCTCATGGATGTCCACCGCCCTGGGGAGGGCGGAGGGGGTCTTTCGGACTCTTACTGACTAAAAACAACCCCGGTGTTCCCTTCCCGCACTTTCACGTGAATAAACAGTTTTTCTTTCTTTCTTTTTACAAGTTTTTATTTAGCATGCACTGTCCGTATGTAAGTTGTCCTTTCAAAATTTGCAAACCATTTTTCGACCATTTGTTGTTATCCGATTGAGCTGAAATTTTGCATACACCTTTAGTTCTGGTGACAATACAATGTCTAGTACTCAATATTGTAATAATTTCAATATGGCCGCCGCTCCAAGATGGCGGATTACATATTTTTTCCCAATCCCCTTGATATGGGTATCAAATGAAAGGGCTTGAAGAGTACGAAACGATAAAGTGAGTAACATCACACTAAAAAAAGCTAGTTTTAAAAAAATATTTTTTTAACATATAGTATTTTTACCTAAACCTTTCACTTACCAGGGTATCAAAGAGATCCGTAAACTCCGTAAGCAGTTAACATCTGAGATAAACCTCAGTGTGGCCGGAGTAGACGTGGCTGTAGACCCTGAGATGAGACCCCCTGATGATAACCAGGCTCGTCTGCTTCGTCAGCTGGTCCTCAGCGGGTTGGGAGACCAGGTCGGGAAGAAGATAGCCCTTGATGAGGTGAAGCAAGGTCAGTAGATTCCTTAAACCTTTATTATTGGCCTCACTTCATGGCAATGTCTCTTCTGATACAAAGAAGGAGCATTGATTACCACCCTTGCACATGGTGGATTGACTATTTCCGACTTATATTAATCACTAGCGACCCGCCCCGGCTTCGCACGGGTGCATGTATTATACATATAAACCTTCCTCTTGAATCACTCTATCTATTAAAACCGCATCAAAATCCGTTGCGTAGTTTTAAAGATCTAAGCATATATAGGGACAGACAGACAGAAAAAGCGACTTTGTTTTATACTATGTAGTGATACTGCCTCGTTGGTCTATTGGTCGCAAAGCGCGACTGCTGAGTACGAGGTCTCGTGTTCGATTCCCAGGTCGGGCAAAATGTTATTGGATTTTTCCATCAGGAATTTCTCAGTAGCAACTTCGGAGCCTGGATGTGTGCCCGGTTGATGGCAATAGGCTCGCCCCCTATTACACGGGACTTAAACATAACTGGCGGAATGAGGGCGTACTAATGGGTACACCTCCGCCTAACCCTTCGGGGATTACAGGCTATATTACTAAGTCTACGACTTTCATCTGTCTGTTTGTCTGTCTGTCACCGTATAATATTGTTAATTTTCCAGGTGAAGACAAACGCAAATTCAAATACGCGTATCACTGCGGGGAACTCGAAGAGCCAGTGCATCTCCATTCAGATTCCATACTCCGGAAGACGATACCAGAATGGGTGGTGTTCCAAGAGTTGTATGAGACTGGTGGTGAGGACCGGAGGAAGATGGTGATAAGGAATGTGACCGCCATAGAGCCGGAGTGGCTGCCACTGTTAGTGCCGCAGCTTTGTAACTTAGGTGAGTTATGCTCTGCCAGGTTGCGGATGGGTTTTAGTCAGTAACTGTCTGACACTCTCTTCTGCTCCGCCTAGAGCGTAAGAAGTCAAAGTCAAAACATTTATTTCAATTAGACTATTTACAGGCACTTTTGAATTGTCAGGGAGTCGGTCAGTTAGTCCGAAAAATGAAGCTAGTTGATCGTTCCAAAACGGAGGTAGGCCTCTATGGAGAAGAACGAGCAAGAAACTCCACGGCACTAGTCATTTGACGATTTCCAATCCTTTAAAAAAAAATAAAAAAGAAAGAAAGAAAATAAACAAAGTGGAAAGTATCCAATAAATACTACTTTTAGCACACATAAAGATTGACTACACTCAACGACAAAAAAAATGTCTCAAAAATATTGCTTAGTCTTATAGTAGGTATGCATTAAATTCAAACTATATTCATATTAATTGGATAGTCACTTGAAATAAACTACCATTTCATTTAAAAAAAATGGTCTCTTAAAATAAATTTTGGCAAAAATTTGCTGTCGTTGACAAAGTCGCGATCAGAAGCTACTATTTAATATGTGCGCAAAATTTCAACTAGTTCTGTTCAGCCGTTAAAGCGTGGAAAACTAACAAACAACCAACATTTATCCATCAATTGTTTAGTAGGACAAGTCCAGGCATCCACGCAATATTTTCCTTCACCAATGTCAGTGATGTCCAAGATACACTTAGAAAGCATATTGCCACTCATATTATTTCGTATCCTAGGAGATCCACTGGAAGACCCACCACCTCGTTACGACGAGAAGTCAGGCAGAGTCAAGTGCCACTTCAAAGGCACGTTCGGCAAAGCAGGCTGGGAGCTACCTATTGCAGAAGTCGACTTCCCTGAGAAAATTGAGAGATACAGGTATGTTATTACTATAGTGCAAACTAGCTTTTGCCCGCGACTTCGTCCGCGTATATGTCGGTTATCGCGGACGCAGACGAAGTCGAAGTCGAATAAAAAGTAGCCTATGTCCTTTGTTGGGGTTCACACTTACCCTGTACCAAATTTCACACAAATCGGTTCAGTAGTTTAGGCGTGAAGAAAAGACAGACAGACAGTCAGAAAGACAGACAGACAGACAGAGTTACTTTCGCATTTATAATATTAGTTAGGATGTTCTCCATACGAAACTACCTTTTGGAATGGGCAACTAGATTCAATATTAATTATAATCTTTCTTTTCTCTCGTAAATGACGTTCAAAAGTGCCTTTAAGGCCCGTCAAATGATTTATTTCAATTAGACCATTAAGGCGCCGCCCACTATCGACATCGACACGGCTGAGGATTTTAGCTGATAAAAATCATTATACATTAACTTCATTTCAATAAAGTAGAAATTTCCATGATATATGATCGTAGTAACAAAAATACCGCTTCGGTATGCTTGAGGCTACTGCATCGGCAGTTTCTACTTTATTGCCATGAAGTTAATGTATAATGTTTTTTATCACCTAAAATCCTCAGCCGTGCCGATGCCGATAGTGGGCGGCGCCTTAATGGTCTAATTGAAATAAATCATTTGACTTTGAATGTGACTGCCCCGTTGGTCGCCTGGTCGCAAGGGGGCCCTGGGTTCAACGCAAAATAAAAAGTAAAAATAAAATGAATTTGTCCTGTATCGTGAAACTCACATACACAAACAACCAGACCTTATACCTTACAAAAATTTGTTCTGTGCGGGAATCGAACCCACAATACGCAGCGTGGCAGCCAATGGCTAGCCAATTACAAAGTAAAGTTTCCAGCAATAATCATTCTAAAAATCAACTTAATTTACTCGTACGTAAAATAGAAATTTAAGTGGAAATGACGTCAATTGGAAACATTGATTTAAATAAACTACACCACTGTAGGCTGCAATGATTACCTGCCTATGTATTCTATCTGCTGCGTTGTAATTTAATCCTTATGTTCGTGTACATAAAACTTACATTACCTGCGACTGCCATCGACTTAAAAAATACATTTTTTTCTCAGGTGGTTCGCCCGATTCCTCCTAGAGGGCGCTGTGTTCCCAAAACTGAAAAAATACATAGGGTCCCTTCTGTCTCCTCCGTCCACAATGGTGAAGAGCTGGGCGAAGCTTCAACCCAGGACCGAAGTGCTTCTAAAAGCTCTGATATCGAAGCGCGCCGGGACTAGAGAAGCATTGAAGACTATTTGGGAAGAACAGAGTACTTGTAAGTATTTTTGTACCTGATTTTAAAAAGCGTCGAAATGTCTTGATGGCCTAGTGGTTAAGGCGCTCGCATCTCATGTGAGGTTACGGGTTCGATACTGGGCAAGTATCTATTACTTTTTTATTTAATGCTGCTTTCTATGAAGGAAAGTATCATGAGCAAACATGGACTTATAGTTCATTATTAGTATTTACATTAATTCACTTTTTTTTTTATTTACATTGCCCCACACCAGGGTAATGGTTTAAATTGTGTAAAAGTATGTAGGTACGTAATAACTTTTTATTAAAAAAATCACGGGATTTTTCTGCTCTTTAAAATTAATCTCGGGATTTGAGGCATATTCACTTTATTCTTTCGCTGTATGAAATCAGTGTAATTACATAAATAACTACCTATATTTCAACTTTTAATTCTATTCAGTAACTTGACAGATAAAGGGTTACCAAGTATTGACAAAAAAAAGATAGTGAGGTGGTGTAAGAATGAACGAAATTGAATGAACTTAAATAATGTACTTAACTTGGTATTAAACCATTCTTATCATTCGTTCCTTACGCAAAATCGTTCACTACCCCAATACTATTAGTTGTAGTAATATGGTAACATTATTTTTCTTTGAACTGTCAAGTTACTGAATAGAATTAATAGTCGAAATATAATTCCGATCTCTGATTATAAGTATAAATCTCAAATCTATTTTTTTTTTCAGTTCTTCTCGCCGAATATCTAAAATGGATGCCAGAATCTGCCCACAATGAAGTCAGCTTATATTGGCCGCCTTTGTAGTCATAGTAATAAAGTTCAAATTGCTACTGTAAATATTGTAAATAAATGTTATTTGAAATTACGAATATTTGATTACTCGATTCCCGTATAAAAGTAAGTGTCTTGTTTCAAATAAAGAAGACAGAAAATAGACGTCTTTTATATCATAACATCACGCCTGTAATCCCCGAAGGGTTAGGCAGAGGTGTACCCATTAGTACACCCACATTTCGCCAGTTATGTTTAAGTCCCATGTAATAGGGGGCGAGCCTATTGCCATCAATCGGGCACAAATCCAGACTACAAGGCGTCGAAGGCGTGGAGACGTCTTCTATATAAGAAATTATTTAACATAACGTCACGCCGGTAATCCCCAAATGGTTAGGCAGAGGTGTAGCCATTAATACACCCACTTTTCGCCAGTAAGTCCCAATAGGTGGCGAGCCTATAAGAAATTATTTTAAATTGTAAAAACTAAAATTGATCCTTAATCCTCCTAATATATTAAAACAGAGATTTTTTTGTATTTTTGTGTTTGTTTAAACGTGCTAATCCAACCAGTCCGATTGGAAAAAAATCTTTGTACAGTGATACCCGGCGATAAATATTGCACATCGACCTTTGGAAAGAGACAATCGGCTAATTTCGGCTTCGTAGAGCGTTATCTCTGTCGCGCGAAATACAAACAGTCCGGTATCTATTAGGAGCTGTTAAAACAATTATGATTTGCTTCTTTTGATAATCCTAACTAATATTATAAATGCGAAAGTAACTCTGTCTGTCTGTCTGTCTTTTCTTCACGCCTAAACTACTGAACCGATTTGTGTGAAATTTGGTACAGGGTAAGTGTGAACCCCAACAAAGGACATAGGCTACTTTTTATTCGACTTCGACTTCGTCTGCGTCCGCGATAACCGACATATACGCGGACGAAGTCGCGGGCAAAAGCTAGTAATATTATAAAGAAAAGAGGTAACATTTGTTTGTAAGTTTGTATGTAAGGGGTAATCTCTGGATCTACTGAACCGATTTTGAAAATTCTTTCACAAATTGGAAGCTACGTTATCACTGAGTGCTATCTATAGGCTATATTTTGTTATCAAAAAATCACGCGAACGAAGTCGCGGCGAGAGTGCTAGTAAACATTAAAATCTTTCCATAGCACTATACAATATTTTTTTATATTTATAGTGCCCTACCTACTTACTACTGTTTGATAAATGAATCAAGATAATCTGTCCACGCCTTTCTCACCGTTTTTAACTTAGATTAACAATTAAAATAAGAAAAAAAAAACAGCTAAGTGCGAGTCGGACTCGCACACGGAAGGGTTCCGTATCACAATACAATATTTAACAACAAATTAAAAAAAATAACATCACGCCTGTAAACCCCGAATGGTTAGGCAGAGGTGTACCCATTAGTGCACCCACATTTTGCCAGTTATGTTTAAGTCCTATGTAATAGGGGGCGAGCTTATTGCCGTCAACCAAGCACAAACAAAACAAAAAAAATGTTTTATTTTTATTATTTGTTGTCATTGCGGCAATAGAAATACCTACACATTCTGAGAAAAGTTCAAATCTTCTATCTATTATGGTTTAGTCGGCTGATAGTAAGACAGATGGACAGCAAAGGCTTAGTAATAGGGTCTGGTTCGCTGTTTTTAGGTACTGACCCCTAAAAATAGCGTTACTTTTATACCCACTTGACGATAAATTTAATCAGTGTAGATATACTCTTGCCGGTAGGTAGATACCTACCGGCAAGAGTTATCACAAGGCGTGGTGATAGTCATTCAGTTTACAACCTATATTTACTTGATTGATAGCCCATAGATAACCCCATAGCAACAATATTTTAACGTTTATTGCTAAGATTGCTTGTCCCTATAACTTCAATTCATACTAAGTATATGGTTTTGTTCAATAGATATATAATTTATTTATTCATTTAAACTTCATGCAACAAAAAAAGTACAAAGGCGGACTTAATGCCTTAGGCATTCTCTACCAGGCAACCAAAGGTGGTGAAGAGATAACATATATCGATATCATTAATCTTATTAATCTCGATTTATATATATTATATTTTTACAAGCTTTTATTTAGCTTGCACTGTTCGTATGTAAGTAAGTTGTCCTTTCAAAATTTGCAAACCATTTTTCAACCATTTATTGATATACGATTGAGCTGAAATTTTGCATACACCTTTAGTTCTGATGACAATACAATGTCCAATACTCAAAATTGTAATATTTTTAAATAAAAGCTTGTTTTTAAAAATATTTTTAAATTAGCTTTTTAATATACACATAAGAAGGGTTAGGCAAAGGTGTACCCATTAATACACCCACATTTTGCCAGTTATGTTTAAGTCCCATGTAATAGGGGGCGAGCCTATTGCCATCAACCGGGCACAGATCCAGACTCCGAGGCTGCTACTGAGAAATTTCTGATGGAAAAACCCAATAACACTTTCTAATCTAACCCAAGACTTTTTTTTAGGTAGGGGTCGCCCTAGGAAGACTTACACTAAACTTATTGGTGAGGTTCTTTAGAAAGGTCAGGTGCAGAGTACTCGTAACCCGCGTGCTTGTATGACGAGATGTATGAACGTAGCGTAGTCTATGAGGCGAAAGGAGTATGTAAGGATCGTAGCAGGTGGCCTTCTGTGGTTTCTGCCTACCCCCATGGGAAAAAGGCGTGAGTTTATGTTGTAAAAGTATTGATGGGTTTGTATTTAAATAATAAAAATGAATAACAAACAGTTTTAAATTATGAATAACATTTATTATAAAAATAAATTAAAATATTAACTAATTAATTATAATTTATGCAGCCTTGTAGTACCTCTTGGCAACGCCGTCCCATTTGTCACCAGTGATGACCTGGAATTAAAGAAACAAAAATTGTATAAATACTAGCTTTTATCCGATATGTTTTACAACAAATAAGTATATTCTATTCTATTCTATTCTATCTGACTCCGACTGCCTCGTTGATCTTGTGGTAGCAAAGCGCGACTGGTAGTCATGAGGTCTTGGGTTCGATTCCCAGGTCGGACAGTGTTATTGGATTTTCCATCAGGAATCTCTCAGTAGCCGCCTCGGAGCCTGGATTTGTGCCCGGTAGATGGCAATAGGCTCGCCATGGGGCTTATACATAACTGGCGAAATGTAGGTGTACTAATGGGTACACCTCTGCCTAACCCTTCGGAGATTACCGGCGCGATGTCATGTTATGTTACTAGCTTTTACCCATCATTTCGTCTGCGTGAACTTAACTGACTTAGGTAACTTTTGCATGTTGGTGACGCGGTCACGTTAGCGTATCGGTGATGGGAATCCATAAGTTTTGACTTTTCACTTTAAATACTAATACTAATTAATAAGTAAATTATCAAATTATCGATTATTTATTTATTATCTATCCCATTACTGTTAACACCAGAATATACTTAGGTTATATTATAATTAGTTACTGATAGCATCGGGTAGGTAGGTACTGTTAACGTTTTTTTATCTTATAAAAAATATAATTATTAATATTTACCTTGCTACTATTATAAATGAGAAAGTTTAAATGTATAGATGTTTGTTAGAAATAAACTACGATAACATGGCGCGCCCTTCCACAATTCAAAACGTTAGAAAGTATTTGTAAAAGTATTTACAAGACTCATAAGGGCGCGTTCACACGACACGCGCACGCCCAGCGCACGCCACCCGCGTCCAACTCGCATTGAAATTTTGTTAAATAAGAATTTCAGTTTTATTATCCATCAATAGATCTCAAATTGCATTTCGCAGAGCGCGGGTAGGGCGAGCGCAGGGTTGGCCCGAGGCGGGCGCGGGTAGACCTCGTTAAATGCAATTTGAGATCTATTGATGGATAATAAGACTCAAATTCTTATTTAACAAACAATGCGAGTTGGACGCGGGTGGCGTGCGCGTGTCGTGTGAACGCGCCCTAACGCAAGTCCGTACTGAGCCGGCTTGCTTGACTAGCGGCATCATTGATTAATTACTCATTATTATTGAAATAGTAATATGGAGGGGAGCGCCATGTTATAGTAGTTTATCTGTTATCTCTACTCAATCATGCTGAATGGCTGAACGGTTCTGAATTTTTGCCAGCTGTTGGTCCCACCTGTCATACATAGATCTTTGACAGTCAACGGGTCGTCATAAGCCCGAAAGTCTGACAACCAGTCTGACCAAGGGGTATCGTATGTATTACCCAGTTACTGGGTTGTGGAGGTCAGATAGGCAGTCGCTCCATGTAAAATACTGGCACTCAGCTGCATCCGGTTAGACTGGAAGCCGACCCCAACATAGTTGGAAAAAGGCTAGGCAGATGGTGATGAGTGTTTAATATTGCACGGAACCCTATCGTCCTTATTTTTTCTTTTTCAATATTTGGAACAGATCGTTAAACGCACGATCAGATAGGCAGTCGCTCCATGTAAAACTGGTATTCAGCTGCATCCGAGAAGACTGGAAGCCGACCTCAACATTGTTGGGAAAAGGCTAGGCAGATGATGATGATGGAACAGATCGTTAAAACCATAGCGATGTTCGTGAAACTAGGAAGGTCAGCAGAACTTACCACAACGAGGTCATCGCCATTGTACTCCCTCTTGAACGTGGCGGTACCCAGAGAGGATTTGATGGTCTGTGTCACTGTGTTACCATCGACGACGTACGTGGTCTGGATCTGAAAGGAAAATAAATAATTCAAGTAAAGAAAAAAATAAAAATTTAAAAAGCCCCCGACGGCGGCCATCTTGAACCGATTTTCATCAAACATAGCTAACACTCCCGACTAATTCACCTTTCAAATAAAAAAAACAACATCAAAATCGGTTCATCCGTTCGGGAGCTACGATGCCACAGATAGACACACACACATACACGTCAAACTTATAAAACCCCGTCGTTTTTGCATCGGGGGTTAAAAACTAAATACAACATACCTATATAAATCTATCTTAAACTATCTTCTGTCTATCTAATCTATACTTATAATATTATAAAGCTGCAGTGTTTGTTTGTTTGTTTGTTTGAACGCGCTAATCTCTGGAACTACTGGTCCGATTTGAAAAATTCTTTCAGTGTTAGATAGATTAGTTATCGAGGAAAGCTATAGGCTATACTTATACCATCACGCTACGACCTACAGGAGCGGAGCAGTAACCAAAGACGCGAGTGTAACCGCAGCGGACAGCTAGTACAACATATATAAAATCCAAAACTATCTTCTGTCTATCTAATCTAAATATATAAAAGCGAAAGGTCACTCAATCATCACGAAATATTGAAAACTGCATGACATATAGAGATAAAATTTGGTAGAGAGTTAGAGAGAGTTAATAGGCGTTCGCTAAGAACGGATTATCCAAAATTCGCCCCCTGAGGGGATGAAACGGGGGTCCAAAGTTCGTATGAAAAAATCAACTTTAACGAGGACGAAGTCGCGGCAGCAGCTAGTCCTATACAGGGTTATTTTGCAACCACCATCCAAATTTTCAGAAATGATTTAGAATCGATAACCTTATCAATTAATAAAATAAAAAAATAAAATATAAATACATGATTTTCACCATTGTCCGCTACTAAAATCACAACGTGTGGAATAAATACAGTTCAACAATAGGTTGTTGAACTTGACTGCACATGCGCTTACCACACACAGCACGCACTACGCCCCCCTTGCTGCGTGTCTCTGCATTCTGATTTTTTACGGATATTTTCTTTTATATAAAATCCTAAAATACTAACGGGTGTCTTATCAACGCCGATGACGTCATCGAACTCTACGCCAGACTTGAATTTGACCTCCTTGGGACCTTCGAATCCTCGTGTGTGGTAGGTGTAGGTGTCGCCGTCCTTGGTCAGCTTCTGATCAGGGGAGAACTTCAGGATCTGCTCGATCTTGTCTTCGGGAATGCCTAGAATAAAGAAATATTAAATTAAACTTCTTATGAAAAACAAATAAATAAAGTTGAAGTGTCTGTTTGTAATGTCAAAATTATACCAAAATTTACAAAATTATAGTATAAATAATAATAATCTACTATACATACGTATATAAAAATCAATTGCTGTTTGTTAGTCTCGCTAAAACTCGAGAACGGCTGGGCCGATTTAGCTGATTTTGGTTTTGAAATGTTCGTGGAGGTCTAGGGAAGGTTTAAACGGTGAGAAAATATGGGGTAGGGGTAGGGTTGGGGTAGGGTAGGGGCAGGATACCACGCGAACGAAGTCCCTAAAATCAGCCCTTTTAATATGAAGTCGGGAAGTCGGTCCCAAGGGTAGGGGTAGGGTAGGGTAGGGTGGGGGTAGTGTAGGGGTAGGGGTAGGGTAGGGTAGGGGGTAGGGTAAGGCAGGGTTAGGGTAGGGGTATTGGTAGTGTAGGATACCACGCGAGCGAAGTCGCGGCGTGTCAGCTAGTGATGTTATAAATGTAAGTGCTATGGTGTTTGTGCTACAGTAGCACGTCAGTCAATAGGGCTAACCGTAACGATGTCTTATTACTTTTATCAGCCCTTTCAGAAGATTAGAATAAAGTTAGGAAATAAAAACTAATAGGAAAAATGTTTAAAAAAAAAAAACGGGTTGCACTCCGGGAGTGCCGGCAAAAGTGAAAACTTGATTATTAACGTTGAGCATGTTTGATATTTTGGAATGGTTAGGGAATAATTTTGCACCAATTGCTTTATCAGTATAAAAGTACTATCATTTATGTGGTAGAATACAATATTCATTTATTGCGCTATCGTACACAAACATGACAATTTATATTACATTAAAAATTTAACTCATCAGCTGTCACCATCCATGGATGCGCGTGGCACGCTGTAACATACACGAACATTCGCGCTAGCGCCCTGCGCTGTCTAAACGAAACAGTAGGCCCAGGCATACATTTTCGCCGCGCCGTAGAGAGGGGATAGCTGTCTACTCTCCATCCGTCTTACGCTTTTTCGATCAGGTCACGTGTCCTGACGCGAGTTTAAGATTTTATACCCATTACAGAAAAAGTGCTCAACGCCGCTAAAGAAGTTTTCACTTCAAAAAGCTTTAATTTAAAATTGCAATATACAGGGTGTAACGGAAAGGGTATTACATACAAAGAGTAAGGCTTCTTTGGATGATAACTAACGATATGGCAAGGGTTTCAGCTCAATATAAAATACACTAAGAATTGATACCAAATTTTCGGTATCATATGTTTCTTTTAAATTCAAATCATAACAAACGTGTCACCGCACTGCGTGGGTCAAAAACTTTCCACGTTACTTGCCTAATATCACGATAAATCTCTTCCGTAATTCTGCGCGCCTAGTAGGTACCGCATAGTAACCTACTGCAGGCCGTGCTCTTTGTTGATCATAATTTCCGAACATGTAGAGATAGGATTAAAAAACCCTTGCCATATCGTTAGTTATCATCCAAAGAAGCCTTGCTCTTGGTATGTATATACCCTTTCCGTTACATCCTGTATATGCAATATTGTCATCAGAACTAAAGGTGTAGGCAAAATTTCAGCTCAATCGTACCAACAAATGGTCGAAAAAAATGGTTTGCAAATTTTGCAAAGACAACCTACTTACATACATACATACGAACAGTGCAAGCTAAGTATATAAAAGTTTATAAAAAAAACAGTTTTATTAAATATATTTTCAAGTGTGAGATACCTATATTACCTATTATTGGCATCGCATAATATTACTATTAGGAACCTAAAAATGTGAAATTATTGTATAAACTACAATACAATACACAACAAACACAACTAAAAAAACAACACACAATAACATAAACAACAAAAATTATACAACTATACAATACAATTATACAATACAATTACTTATACAATTTATTATATAAACTACAATATTCATATTTGGAGTTCGCGTCTAGTGATCGCAAAGTGCGACTGCTGAGCATAAGGTCTTGGGTTCAAGGATTACAGGCGTGAGATTTGTCTATGAAGTTTATCACTAGATCTAGGAAATTGGTAAAATGTCTTCAAATGTAAAACGTAATCAGTTATTTTTTAATCGCACTTTCTTATCATCAAGCCAAGCCGAATCACTGAATTTAATCCAAAAACAGAAACCACTGATTTAATCGTACCATCTATCCAACAAAACAATAAATAAATAGGTATAATAATACCTATAGTGTAAAAAAGTCATGTTTTCGTGTTTGTCTGTATGACTGATTGGTTCTTCAAAACTACATCAACAATCAGAGCCGTTTCATGCCGGTTTTTTTTTAGTTTTGTTTGATTGTTACAATTACTTGTTTATAGGTTAATCTCGGTGTTTTGACAAGTTGCTACACACGTACAAAAAATCGCATCCGTGATTTACTTCAATATAAAATCAATCTTATTCTAGCCCTAAAAACCCGAATAATTTTCAATAAACAATAATAATAATAATAATTCCTTTAATTCAGGCAACTTGGCCCATAAATTACAATACATAAATAATTATGATAACTATAAACTAATACATATTAAAAATAAACAAACATTATAATTACTGCACACGAAAAGACGGCGTCGTGTTGCGCTGCGAGGTGTCACGTAGTCTTCCACGAAACCGTCGAAACAAGACACCTTTCGCCAAAACTCTTCTTTGAGGAAAGTCTCCACATGATGAGTCGGCACCCGCACCACAAACGATTTGAAATTTGTGTTGTGACGCGACTCCAACTCCACGACCCTCAGAGTCCAGTTGGTCTTTACTCGTACATACTCCATAACCTCCTCGACCTTCGTGGAGTGATGTAGTCTGGACACGTATAGCTGCGTCGATGGTATTGCTGGACGTAGCAGCATGTTCGGTCCTGACAGCGCGTTACCGCACTGGTTCCGACAAGGAGGCTTCTTCCTCTTCTTCTTCTCCACCTTTATGAAGCCGTCCTTATCACACGAGGCCTTAACTGACCCTTGCTGTGCCACGCCCTTGTTGACGGACTCGGTACAGCTCTGCTTACCCCCTGTAGTTTTTCCTGCTAGCCGCTTTTTTTGCGACACTGTAGGTTTGTGTGCGGTGACAATGAGATTGAAACAATGAGATTTAATTTACACTGGCTTTGAAATCAATTGAGTTGGCAAATAAGTGACGTCACAGTTTACCAACACATAACATCACGCCTATTAATTATCCCCGAAGGGTTAGGCAGAGGTGTACCCCACACTTTAGTACACCCACATTTCGCCAGTTATGTTTCAGTTTACTATTGCCACACAAAATCTATGGGGGAATCGCGAGTACGTCAATTGCTTGGTTGTGTAAAGTACAGTCAACAAAAGAGATAGGTATGCAGGGTCGTCACATATAGTTAGGGTTACCAGATGGTCGGGATTCGTCTGGATTCTCCCGACATTTTACACTATTCCCGACAAAATACTAAAAAATCCCGACAAACATCCTGGTATTGAACAAATTACTTTTATTTCCGAGTGCTTACACGTTTTTTTTTCGAAAGGAATAATTTTAAAATTAATTTAAAAAAAAAACTATCTTCAACATTTTGACATTATTACAAGTAGGTATTTCTCCCGAGAATTTTGAGATTTTGTCCAGATATTTTGATATCATGATCTGGCAACCCTACATATAGTTGAAGTTTTCTTACAAACCGATGGATGTTTTCAAATGTAATTTAATTTAAAAAGTAGATAATAAACAATTTATTAATTGAGTTACGTTTCAATCGAAGACATCTATCGGTTTTTAAGAAAAGTTCTCTGTGCCTGTATCTATCCTTATTGACTGTACCTAATTTATTAAGACAACAAAAAACTTTCTTTGACTTTTTGTGGCTGACCGGTGAGATACCATTACAAAAAGAAAATCTGAAAACGTAACCACAAAAGACAAATTCAACACATACCGACTGCTCGCAGAAATCCATCGAAATTGTCCTGCTTGACGTAGCTGTAGGTCTTGTTCAGGTAAGACATGGTGAATGGATAGTTTGACTGTCAGAAATCGAATGGCGAGTCAACGGCTAACCCAGGCTTATATCTGACCGCTAATCTACCTGATAATGATAAGGGCACTAATAGGAAAAATTAGTTACTGAGTACAGTCGAACAAGTTACTTGGTTTACAGACCACAATAATATCTTTCTATTACATTGCCATTCATTGTTATTTTGTGTTCACTGTTTACCGGGGCTGACCGGATTTTGCCCCCCCCCCCCCCTACTGTAATTTTAATTAGTTTAAATATTCTATTCAAAAGACCTAATGTTCATCATACAACTTATTGAAAGTTAAGATTTTGACCACTGCTTCGGAAGGAACATACCTACATCTATGGGAAGAAATGGGGGCCCACCGCCATCTCTTAAAACAGTACCATTTTAATATTACTTTGTTTCTGTTGTTGCATAATTGCATTTGCTTAACACCTTACTTGTTTTTATGTCCAATTAAAAAAATTACCACCCCCCCAAGCCCCCCTCCTCCCCAAGCTACGCCACGGACTGTTTAAGCATGTGGTGTTTTATAAATTATAGTGATTTAAAAAAATAGTGACACTCTCGAAATATTGTTTAAGTAATAGTTGTTGCAAGTTAATTGCCTGTATACCAAATGTCTTGATCGACCGTACCACCTGAATATCTTTGTAAAGTGATTCATTAAATGAAAAATCGCTGACGTGTCATGACAGGTCATCCTATGAGTAATTTTACGATAAAGGTCGTGTCTATTTTATTTAGGGATATCTTTATCAACTGTTCGAAGTCTACTGCTGAAAATAGGTACGTACAGTAGCGGTCATAAGTGCAGTAGCATGCTAAGGTTTGAATGCTGTGAACACGGGGTACAGGCCATACCTACATTTGTGTGTATAAGTGATGTTTTCAAGGTAAAGTCAAATCATTTATTTAATTAGGCCATTATAAGGCACTTTTGAACGTAATAACACAGTACCTACGTACACCTCAAAATTCGCACACGACGTCAATAGGTCGTAAGTTTAACCAAAGCGTCAATCGATTTGCTTTGTAGATTGCTACTCCACTTATGACCGCTACTGTACCTAAAATTCAATATACAATACGCGCCACGAAAGATGAGACTTGGAGCTGGCGCAGGTATGAACTTACGAAATAGTTATCCATAATTTTTGTATATAAGCAGGGATTTTTCGATGACATTTAGATTAAAATTCTTAACAATATTATAATATGTATTACCCTGATGAAAAATCTCAATAACACTGCCGGACTTGGGAATCGAACCCAAGACCTCATGCTCAGCAGCCGCGCTTTGCAACCACTAGACCATCGAGGCAGTCCGCCTTCTCAGTAGCAGCCTCGGAGTCTGGATTTGTGCCCGGTTGATGGCAATAGGCTTGCCCCCTATTACATGGGACTTAGTTATGTTAAGTATCTACGCTCTCTAACGGGTACGCCTCTGCTAACCCTTCGGGGTTAAACCTGGTTATTAATCTCAAGTTTACTCAAAGAAGGTAGGTGTGGAGGAAGCAATTCAAAGAACACTTTTAAATATTAAACGTATTTATTTCATAAATAAATTAAAATTAAAACATAAACTAGGTACTTAAACATTAAATTAAATTATGAAGCTTTGTAGTATCTCTTGGCAACACCGTCCCAGTTGTCAACTGTGATAGTCTGTAATGCAATAAAAAAAAAAAGATAATTGTGTTATAAAGTTATGTTAATTATTATTGTAATTGATGATGTAGGTATCGTTGTAATTAACTATTAACTAAAGTTAATAAAATAAGTAAATAAGATTTTAATCAAATTTCAAAGTCAAAGTCAAATCAATTATTTCAATTAAGCCATTACAAGGCACTTTTGAACGTCAAATACAAAAGAAAAAGGAATTGAATCTAGTTGCCCCTTCCAAAAGGTTGCTTTGTATGGAGAAGAATGGGCAAGAAACTCCATACGTACTCTTTTATTTAAAATCAATGTTTACAATATTTGCATACAAGATCATACATGGCACGTGAATGCAATGTACCCTAGATAGAATTTCTGGTTAAACTTATAGGTTCAAAATACTACATGGGTAAATGGAGCAGCTGATTTATATTCTTCTAATAATATTTCAGGGTTGGTCCTTTAGTAACATGTCAAGGGAAGAATGATAGCTGAACTTACCACAACCAGATCATCGCCATTGTACTCCCTCTTAAAGATGGCGCCACCTTGAGCGGCTTTGATAGTCTGGGTCACTGTGTTACCATCGACGACGTACGTGGTCTTGATCTGAAAGTAAAATAAATAGTTCTAGTAAAAACTAATTTTAAAAAAATCGACCAAGTGAATTTTGGTCACAGCGGCCTATCTCAATACTCAATATCTTTATTGCTTCTCCATAAGTGTACTTAGGTGGTAACTTAAAAAATTGAGATCATTAAGGACACTGTAGGGCACAGCAAAAGGGTAGGAGAGAGGAAGCCCCGTTTAAAGAGATCATTAATAGAAAATTAAATAAGTTCTCAATGGAGACTAGCCAAGTTCTTGGGAGAGATTATAGTGTACTTGCACTCCTTCATCCCTCACTCTCATAGCACAATGGGACGGCTATCTGACCGCGGAGAGATCAGGCGCAGGACCAACGAAAAAAAAACATTTTATACAGGTATGATGAACACCCTTTTTTACATTTTAAATCCTAACCTACTAAAAATACGAATCAAATAAATGATTAAGATCTATATTATATTAAATTAGCAAAATTAATTAAATAACATAAATAAAACAATGCTAAAGGTAGCTTATATGTACTTGATGAATGATAGGATATCTACTTTAATGAGTGTCTTAGAAGGCAACTAAGTTTTACTAAATATCAAGTGGACCATGGAGAAAACAAAAAGCACGTGTCCTCCTGTTTCTTTATAACGACTTACTTCGACTTACTTCGTCTGCTAGGACAAAGGACCAGATTTTTCTGGTCCTAAGGTACATAAATCTAAAATACTAACTGGAGTCTTATCAGCGCCCATGACGTCATCGAACTCTACGCCAGACTTGAATTTGACCTCCTTAGGACCCTCGAATCCTCGTGTGTGGTATGTGTAGCTGTCACCATCCTTAGTCAGCTTCTGATCAGGGGAGAATTTCAAGATCTGCTCGATCTTGTCTTCAGGAATACCTAGAAAAAGGAAATAATAGATTTTTACAAACTGCTGTACAAAACTTGGGACTTACTTGGACTTGGGACAAAATTTAAAGCGTTAATTTTTTTGGCCACTTATACCAAATCACTGAACTTAATGCAAAATGCAAACCACTGATTGCCACCAAATGATGATTATATGTATAAATAAATACCCAATGAAATTTAAAGGTACCTAGTATATGGAAAACATACCGACTTGACGCAGGAATCCATCGAAATTCTCCTGCTTGACGAAGGTGTAAGTCTTGTTAAGGAAAGACATGATGATATTGACTCTATTGCCTATCAAATGATGAAACAACGGCCAACCCAGTTTTATAAATATCTAATGTTAATCTACCTAATAAAGATTAGGGTATCTCATAAATAAATTATAAAACAATCTATTGAAAAGTTCATAAAGTGACTCATTGGAAAAATTGCTGACGTGTCATGATGGGTCATCTTATACGTATACAATCTTTTGACATAGGTCACGTTCAAAGAGACATGTTTATCAGCTGTTTAAAGTCCATTTTTACACGACTGCCCCAAAAAAAGGAGTGTTATGTGTTCAGGGTTAATGTATGTATGTATGTATGTATGTATGTATGTATGTATGTATGTATGTGAGTTTCTTTATTCCACCATAACTTTTAAACGCCTGAACCGATTTAGATGTATGGGGTATCGTTACAATCCTTGCATCGTTCCGAGTAACATAGGCTAGTTAAAAATAAAAAGAAACCGGTGTGGTCACTTTAAAACGTAAATTAATACCAGCCTCAATTTATTTTTTTAATGAATCTGGTCGTATCTATGTTTATCGTCTAGAATTTGACAAGTAGATTTAAAAAATATATAACACTGTAAATAAAAAACGTCGTAAAAAAAACTGACGAGTAAACAAAGTACAAATATGTGTAATTTTCGCAGTCGTGTTTTTTAATTTTTTAATTATAGTATCTTGTTGAAAATATGTGAAATACTTATTTCGGTCGATAAAATCATCTAGCTAGATACATGAATTCCGATTACTGAAAATAAACTCATCATTTCAATTTAGCATTGTGACTATTTCCAGGGTTCGGTTTAGGTCTACCCTAGCATTCCCTAATGGTTGAAGCTGATTTTTCAATTTTCAGATTTATTCTCAATGCAGGAATAAAGGCTTTGTGTTATAAAGAGGTGACTAATTGATTTTGTCATAGTACTAAAAAAACTATCTATGTATCTACAATAATAATTTATTGTCTTCACCTATGCATTTCAGATACACATAATTAAATTATTTTAATCCATTAGACAGCTGAAAGGGTCTTCAAATAATTGTTGATAGAGCTTTTTGATTTAACCCTACGTCTTTTGGTTAACATTAAATAGGCATTTCATCAAAACTTCTTAATCTTTTACGGGTTAAAATATTTTGTAATTATGGGTTGTTAAATGTGCAAACAAATAAAAGTTAAACCTTTTAGATACTAAACATATTTATTACAAAAATAAATTAAATTAAGACTACTTAAAATAATAATTATGAAGCCTTGTAGAACCTCTTTGCAACACCGTCCCATTTGTCCACGGTGATGGTCTGTAAATAAAAGAAAAATAAATATTTTAAGTCATTTCGAAACAACACTTTTATCACAACACACTTTATCTTTAAAGTATCTTAAAAAAAGGTACTCTTGGGTTGACTTAATCCCTAAGGACCAACCTCCGGTATAAATAACTAAATTAGCCATCATGGTCTCAAAACCGAACCCTGTGGCACCCTAGTGAATATCTTCCATTAAACAGAGATAAAAAGTTAATGTAAAGGACCAAATTGTCTTGTTTATTCTGAAAGTGATTTTAACGCATTTTTACGTCACACACTCTTTTACAGCGATGCACGGAGATGTCACACCATCATCTTCCAAACTCCGGGCTGCTAAAAAACCCAATAACACTTTCTTGCCCGACCCGGAAATCTAACCCAAGACCAGGGCCCGATCTAAGGGGGGAGCAGCCGGGCAAATGCCCAGAAATTAGGGGCGGCAAAAATTAGGGGCGGCAAAATTATGTGTGCCGGACGGTTGCACGAGGACCAACTTGTTCAGAAACCATAGTAGACTAACGTATTTGAAAATTATGTAAACAATATCACATATATATCATCCCATCTTTGGAATAGCAAGCCTATTATTATGGTGCTAGTGCTTAAGCTTACTTATTATAGTGTTAGTGTAAAGGGCGGCGAATATTATTTTGCCCGGAGCGGCTAAATAGCTAGATCGGGCCCTCAAGACCCCACGCTCCACAGTCCCGCTTGCGACTGCTATCAAAATGCTAAGAAGAAGAAGAAGAAGAGTGATAAAACTTACCACAACGAGGTCATCACCATTGTACTCCCTCTTGAAGGTAGCTGTTCCTTTTTCAGGATTGGCTGTGATTTTCTGTGTCACTACGTTCCCGTCAACTGTGTATGTGGTCTTGATCTGGATGTAGTAAAATTGATTTTAGTAGAATATAGTAATACTTCCAATATTTCCTAGGAAGAAATTCTTGATGGAAATACCTAATAACACTTTGTCCGACCTGGGAATCGAACCCCTCATGCTCAACAGTCGAGCCATCGAAGACTAGAATGAATAGCGCTAAAGATAATTTGAATTTACAGGATATAAAATATATTCAATTGTAAAACAAATGAGACATATCAAAATATTTCTAAAATCAGGCTAATGATGAATATGATAATAAGGACCAATAAAAGTTCCGAATTTCAATAACACTTACGGGAGTTTTGTCTGACCCAATGACGTCATCGAACTCCACTCCGGACTTGAATTTGGTCTCCGTGGGACCCTCGGGGGTTGCTGTGAAGTATGTGTAGGTGTCTCCATCCTTGACTAGCTTCTGATCAGGGGTGAATGACTGGTACTTAACGATCTTTTCATCGGGGACACCTGAAAAATTACGAATTATTTAAAACTTGCCATTGTGTGCTGTTTCGCTTTTTTTGGGGTAGTCTGTCGCCCCCGATTCTACCGAACCCGAAACGACGTTATACAGGGTTCTACGCGCGCCCCTTTTTACGTCGTGGGGACAGTTAAACAGTTCCCTCCGCCCGCCCCCTGACCGGAGGAGGCCCGCAGAGTCCCGGCACCAGTCGAGGATCGCGGAAGGCGCGTACGGTGTCCCCTTTCCACACCTACGCTGGGAGCGTAGGTGTGGAAAGGCGACACCGGGATGGCTGTTGTCTGATTGCTGTTGATGATGCTGTGTCAGTAAGAGTGTGACAGAGTCCCACGCCCAAGTTTTTAAAGAATAACACTGCGGGTAGAATGACAGTTCACCTCAAGCTTACTTTACCAAAATTCATCAAGAAAGATTTTTACAGAATCCAGGAAGACCACACTAATTTAAAAAAAAAAACAATTTCTAATTCAAAGTCAAAAGTCAAAGTTTAAACATTTATAGGCAGATTTACAGGCACTTTTGAATTGTCAATTTTAATTCAAACCTCTGATTGACATTGTTTTGGTCTTATGACCTTATAAAAGTTTTTATAATAATATTTCCTTACAAATAAATAAAATTGTAATGTCTGCTTGTAATTATTAAAAAGAAAAAATATGTTTCACAAGCTTCTTATTACCTGTTAAACTAAAACTAAAAAGTTAAGTATGTATAAATATTTAATTCTGAGTCAATTTTTTTTTATATAAATGCGTGTTACATTTACGAAAAGTAAAGAAGGCGAAATACTTTAAAATGAAATAAAGCAATGTTTTGATTGCCGGCAGGCTCGATAGATGGCGTTGTACCGTCTGAAGCTAAAAGCTAGATCGCGCTATGGTTTCGTTCACACTGCAAAGATATAAGCTCACTCGATTTCCACTTCATTATAAATATATAATCTCTATCCTATGGATAAGGTCAATGACTGGGAATATTTTTGGAAAGTCAGTCGAAAAACTGACTTAAGATTTCACAAAAAACTTATTTATTATTGACCATGTGGTGTCATAATTTTCATTTGATTGACCTAGCGAACTTCGTACCGCCATATTTCTTTTTATATGAAAAATATAGATGTTGGCCGATTCTCAGACCTACCCAATATGTACACACATGAAAATCAGTCCAGCCGTTTCGGAGGAGTTGGGTAACAAACACTGGGACACGAGAATTTTATATATTAGATTTGTCTTAAGCAGTGTCCATTAATGTATTTTTTTTATTAAAAATGTCAAATATTGTTCACCTCATGGATATGTTACAATGATACCAAAATAATAAAGTAAGAACTGACATATTTTCACCTGTAGCAAGCTTTAAATGAATTTGTATTTGTATTAAATAGTCAAATCAAGTCAAAACATTTATTTCAATTAGACCATTTACAGGCACTTTTAAATTGTGAAGGGGTCGGTCGGTTAGTCCGAAAGTTGAAGCTAGTTGCTCGTTCCAAAACGGAGCTAAGCTTCTAAGGAGAAGAACGAGCAAGAAACTCCACGGCACTCTTTTAAATTAGGTTTTTACAAAATTCTGGTTGATTCTACATGTGAATACATTCACGAAATAAACTAAAAAAAAAAAAAAACATACCGACAAATTTCAGAAATCCATCGAAATTCTCGTGCTTAACGAATTTGTAAGTCTTGCCTAGAAATGACATGTTGACTGCTGTTCCGACACGCGATCTAATTAAAAGCAATTAGCCAACACAAGCTTATAAATTAACGTTAATCAGCTCCACAATCATGCGATAGTAGAAAATTATGATTAATGTTTGAGAAAAAACTGCTGTTGGGACGTGACTTGTAATTTTAAGTACAAGTTAATTAGTACTCTTTATCAATCAATTAAAGTCCATTGCTTAATAACGGGTGCAAGGGACATGTAATTAAAACTTATACCATGGAATCAGTATTCTAGATCCCGTCAGAGTTAATATTTTTGCGTTTATGAATCAGCTGTTCCGTACAAAAATTCAATGCTTGAAAAAATGTATGGAACCGGTTATTTTTATGCTAAACTAACATGTCTTTGATAACTGCTCCGCCCCCGTGAACCGTAGCGTAATGTTATAGGCTAAGCGCGCACCGCGATAAAAATCGTTGCGATTTTTTTAATGCGAAATAAAATCTATGAAAAATTTATTTTCGCAATGCGCGGATTGTAGTGTATTTCTGTGGTTCACAGATTTGCGATATTTTTTCGCAACGATTTTTTATCGTAGTGCGCGCTTAGCCATACAGGGTTATTTTGCAACCACACCATCCAAATTTTCAGAAATGATTTAGAATCGATAACCTTATCAATTAATTAAAAAAAAAAATTAAGTACAAATGATTTTCACCATTATCCGCTACTAAAATCACAACGTGTGGAATAAATACAGTTCAACAATAGGTTGTTGAACTTGACGCGCTTACCTCAAAATTCGGGAACGCACACAAACAGCACGCACTACGCCCCCCTTGCTGCGTGTCTTTACATTCTGATTTCTTACGGATATTTCCTTTTTTTTTTGTTTTTGTTATTATTTTATCAAATAATAACAAAAACAAATTAATTACAATTAATTACAAAAACAAAAAAACAATTAATTAAATTATTTTTATATGTGTTTTTTTTGTTTTTGTTATCACAAAAACAAAAAAAACACACATATAAAAATAATTTAATTAAGAGACCTCGATTTTAAAATTTGGATGATGAATGAAAAGTATCCCTGTATACCCTATTCCACAAATGAATCGGGCTAGCCGATATAAAATCATTTTATCCAATTGAACTGGTAGTTCCAGGTAGGTAGGTAGTTAGTATGATTGATTGGCGTTCCAGAGGTGGGATAGGACAAACAAACAAAAATTTCTTCAGCTTTATTATAATAATAAGTATCTATAGATTAGTATAAATAACAGTACAATAATTCTACAACAATCATTTAATAATTAATATAAAAACATATATTTTTAAAAACAAGCTTTAATTTAAAATTATTACAATACTAAGTATTGGACATTGTATTTGTCACCAGAACCAAAGATGTATGCAAAATTTCAGCTTAATCGGATACCAACAAATGGTCGAAAAATGGTTTGCAATTTTTGAAAGGACAACTTATTTACATACATAACATACGAACAGTGCAAGCTAAATAAAAGCTTGTAAAAAGGTCGTGATCTGTGCGTAAGTTAAGAAATCCTTGCTCAAGATAATGAAAATTGAAAAAAACATAAATAAGTAAGCTGTCTTTCGGTAGATTTTGAAATAAAAAAGAAAAAATGAGAAATGTCAAGTGTTTTATTGCATTACATGCACACAACTTTATAATTATATTTCATAAACACATTTACAAAATGTTTGTACAGTAAAAAATCTACAGTTAAATTTTTTTTTTTGCCAGCGGTTCTTTTGCCTATGACATCTGTCACACAAGTAATTCCCCGACCCCCGACCCCTCGACCCTGAGAAGCAGACTAAAGCTGCGTTTATACTTAACCTGCCCCGCGTGTCACCACGCGTGGTTAAGGCCGCTATCACACGGACTGCACCACTACAACCGCACGCAGTCTCTATATTCAACTGCATGCAGTTGTACGTTCGACTTCGTGCAGTCGTGATACCAAGTTCTGCACGCGGTCGGCTGCAGTCGAGAGAAGTCAATATCGACTGTATGCAGTCGAGCCTTCAACTTCACGCGGTCGGCTTGCAGTCGAGAGAAGTCAATATCAACTGCATGCAGTCGTGCCTTCAACTTCACGCGCTCGGCTGCAGTTGTAGTCGACCGCATGAAGTTGTAGCTGACCGCGTGAAGTTGAAGGCACGACTGCAGCCGACCGCGTGCAGTTGGTATCATGACTGCACGAAGTCGAACATACAACTGCATGCAGTTGAATATAGAGACTGAGTGCGGTTGTTGTGGTGCGGTCCGTGTGATAGCGGCCTAAGCTATCGGTTGTATAAACGCAGCTTTTATTCAGCTTGGTTACCGGATAGGCATATTTTGACAGCGCACTGCTTGCCTAACAACAATTTACTCGCCTGAAAAGGTTCTTAATGCTAATTGCCCTATTCTGATAAAGTTACAATCATTTGGGCGCTACCTGCACTACGATTGCACTAAAACTATGATTAAAAAAAAATGCTGACGAATCATGACTGCCTGTCTTCATTTTATGTATGGCTCGAATATTACTTGTAGATAAGATTTATTTATTATTACTTATCTTATTGTACCCGTTGTATTGTTGGTCTGCCTCGTTGGTCTAGTGATCGCAAAGCGCGACTGCTGAGCATGAGGTCTTGGGTTCGATTCCCAGGTCGGGCAAAGTGTTATTGGGTTTTCCATCACGAATTTCTCGGTAGCAGCCTCGGAGTCTGGATTTGTACCCGGTTGATGGCAATAGGCTCGCCCCCTATTACATGGACTTAAACATAACTGGCGAAATGTTGGTTACACCTCTGCCTAACCCTTCGGGGATTACAGGCGTGATGTTATAATGTATTATTGTCCGTTGGTCCCGGCTGTCATACGTGGATCTGTGACAGTCGTTATGAGTCATCAGAAGCCCGAACAACAACCAGTCTTACTAAGGGTATCGTATTACCCAGTTACTGGGTTGTGGAGGTCAGATAGGCAGTCGCTCCATGTAAAATACTGGTATTCAGTTGCATCCGATTAAACTGGAAGCCGACCCCAATATAGTTGGGGAAAGGCTAGGCAGAGTAATTGTTATCTTATTGTACATCTTGAGTTTTAAACATAATTTCAGTGGTACAGTCAGCAAAAGAGATAGGTATCCAGGGTCGTTAGATACTCGTATAGTTGTTTTCTTAGAAACCGATGGATGTCTTCGATCGAAACTTAACTTAATTAATGAACTGTTTAATATCTACTTTTTTTTAATTAAATTACATTTGAAAACATCCATCGGTTACTAAGAAAACTTCAACTACTTATAAATCTGACGACCCTGCATACCTATCTATTTTGTTGACTATACATATTGTGCTATTAGAGGGTTACAAATGCGTACTTAAACATTAACTTATACAGCCTTGTAGAATCTTCTGGCAACGCCGTTCCACTTGTCTCTGGTATAGGTCTGGAAAAATAAAACAAGAGTAGGTATACACATACATAACATAATACACATAACCTATCTCTGCGCCAAATTTCTTCCAGATCCTTTCAGCCGTTCTGGCGTGATTATGCAACAAAGATACATTTATAATAGTAGTTAGATAAATTGCAATAAATTGGTCTTTATGTTATAATGCTTTATATGAATGTAGTATAGGTTTATCTAAATTACTATTTTGAACAAACTAATGCATTTTACGTTTATCATGCGCCTATACTATGATATGTACACGATTAAATGTATCCGATAATCCGAGTAAATAAAAAGTACATTTTCTGTAATAAATCATTAGGTAAGTATAGTTTTATCGTTAAACGTAACGTAATATAGGTATGAGGCCCCTCCCACAAGGAGTAGGTAATTCACCATTGAGGGCCAAAATGGTCGATGACGTCATAGTAGGTACAGTAAGCGGTCATAAATGCAGTAGCATGCAAAAGTTTGATCTGTGTGTTTAAGTGATTATGTATCAACACAGTACCTACGAACACCTCAGAATTCGCACACGACGTCGGAAGGTAGTAGAAAATGTCAACCTATTGTTTTGTGAGAATGCTACTCCACATAAGACCGCTACTGTACCTACCTAGTTGTTAAAAAAAACAATGATAAATAACAAGGGCAATTGGTTACTTGACACCATTAACCAATAAGTAATTCCAAAACATAACTTCTATAAAGAAACACTTTATTTTAGCCCTGAAAACCCGATTAATTTTCAATTTACAGTAAAATTAGATTTTTTGCGGCTTTGGTATCAATAAATAATTAGACAATTGAGTTGCCAAATAAGTGACGTCACAGTTCGAAATTGCTGTACAAAATCTATGGAAGAATCGCGTTTTGACAGATCATAAAAAGTACGTCAATTGATGGTGGTGTCAACTAGCCCATTGTATAATTAAACGCGCCACAAAAGATAAGACTTGACACACCACACAAACTTAATTATTTTGTAATACTTAAATATTAAAATTTTGTAATTAATTTAATTCCAAATGTCTTCGAAATATCCCTGAATAAATTAAAATTCAAATTCAAATATTTATTTAATCAGGTAAGTTACACCCATTTTGTTAGTAAAACATAATAAAACTACTTGTTAGTGCACTTAAATTATCATCGACAGCCGGCCAGCTATCATCGACAGCCGGCCAGCTATCATCGACAGCCGGCCAGCTATCATCGACAGCACGCGGTTGGGGCTGTCTCGGACCCGGCGCACCAGGGATGCACATCGCTTTCGCATAGTTGCATAAAAGCAGTCTACTCTTGCTACCGCGAACATCCCTGATGCGCTACAGAACCGAGGCAGCCCCATTAATACCCGGAAGGCATTGTTATATTGCACCCGCAGGGTGCTGTATGCTTGCAGCGTATATGTCGCCCACAGGCTGCTGGTATAAAAAGTAGTGCAATACGCTCTGAACAATGTAATTTTAGCTTCTTGCGAACATCGAGCAAACCTGCGAGCGAGCATGTTGGCCCTCACACACAGCGCCCTGAATAGATACTCAAATTATGGATAACTATTTCGTACATGTCAAGTTTCATCTTTCGTGGAGCGTATTAAACCTACTTTTAGGATTGATTGCAATCTAATCTCAGTCAAAAATGCCTCTAATTTTATCAATTTTTTTTGACATTCATCGTCACTGAGATGAGTTTGAGTGAGACTAGATTTTGAAGTTTTGTAATAAGTTCAACTAGCCTTCTGCACTTACAATAACCAGCTCATCACCGATGTACTCCCTCTTGAAGATGCCTATTCCTGGTTCCAATTTAGAAGTCGATGTCTGAGTCACTGTATTACCGTCGACTACGTATGTGCTCTGAATCTGGAACATTCATATAATAAAGATATGAAGCAGCCTCACTGCTGAACAGACTGCCAAATACGCATTTTTTTTTGACGTTGTAAAAATCATCATATGAGTTCTTCTGCCCTGAGCGGGGCGGAAGGAACTGTCAGACTTTCACTGACTAAAAAACCACCCTGTTCCTTCTGTTGCCCTTTACGTTCCGGGGCCACGGTATCCTGTTAAGACGTCCCGAAACCCCGGCAGGCGTTTGGCCCCTATTGGGGCCCCGTCCCGGTGCTGACAGCTCTTTGAGGCGCGCGCGAACAGAACGCGGGGCAAGCGGGGCAGACCTGCACCGTATGCTCCACCGTGTCCTCCGGGCATTCCACACAGTGGTGACACCCGGGCGTTTCCTCCCACGCAATCGACACAGGAACCTAAGGTTTGAATTGCTGTGAACACGCGATACAGGCCGTACCTACATCTGTGTGTATAAGTGATGTATTCAAAGTTAAAGTCAAAGTCAAATCATATATTTAATTAGGCCATTATAAGGCACTTTTGAACGTAATAACACACTACCTACGTACACCTTAAAATTCGCACACGACGTCGAAAGGTCGTAAGTTTAACCAAAGCGTCAATCGATTTGCTTTGTGGATTGCTACTCCACTTATGACCGCGACTGTACAGCCCTGTGACAGAAGGACAGACAGATAGACAGCGGAGTTTTAGTGATAGGGTCTCATTTGATAGTCTTTGGGTACGGAACTCAATCAAAATGATAACTTACGGGTGCATTCTGAGCGCCGATGACGTCATCAAACTCTACTCCAGATTTGAATTTGAGTTCTTTGGAACCGTCAGGTGTTGTTGTGATGTAGGTGTAGGTGTCTCCATCTTTGACCAGCTTAATGTCGCCAGGAGTAACCTTCAAGGCCTCTTTAACCATTTCGTCAGTGTAGTCTGTATGAATCAAAGATAAATTATTTAAGTATTTATACAACGTGTAACGTTAAATGCGCAAAACCTGAAAATAGTTTGATCAGAATAACGAGCAGAATCAATTGAACCACTTTTTAATATAGGTCACATTTTTCAAAAAATATTCATTAAAAACGTTGCCGTGTCTATTTATTAGTAGGTCAAGCCATCCGGCGCGCAGCGGCCCGGTGACGACTTCTCCCTCGATAGAGCGTCGTCGCAGACGCAAGACACGATCAGAATTGCCAGTAAAACTAAATCAGCACATAAAACCTTTACTTTTGTTTTAATGATTTTTTTTTTCTCTGAAATAGGTCAATTTAATTAAAAATCAGGGTGTCTGAGGTTTTGCGCATTTAACGTTACACGTTGTATACACTAGCACTCTCTCCGCGACTTCGTTCACGTAATTTTTCTTACGGATCCCTAATTTTTTGATAATAAAATATAGCCTATAGCACTCAGTGATAACGTAGCCTCCAATTTGTGAAACAATTTTCAAAATCGGTTCATTACTTCCGGATATTGCCCCCTACATACAAACTTACAAACAAATGTTACCTCTTTATAATATTAGTATAGATAGATAACATCACGCCTGTAATCCCTGAAGGGTTAGGCAGACTCGTACCCATTGGTAGTTTAGTACACCCACATTTCGCCAGTTATTTTTTAACTCCCATGTAATAGGGGGTGAGCCTATTGCCATGCTATTAAATAAAGTACTTTTACCTATATAACAAAATTTTAACCCAATGAGAAATGAGTCAAAAATCGAGCATCAAATTCGACTTGAAAGTATCGTTAAAATTGTATGTCAAATTTGATAGTAATGCGAAAAGAAAATGGAGTAGATTGGTTGGTGGGGTAGGTGAGAGACTATACAGAGAAATAGGTAAAAAAAATCATTGAGTTATAATGTACTAGTACATTATAACTCAATGAAAAAAATAGAAAAATAAATTCGATTTTTAAATATAATTTGTAAACTTTTGCCAATGCAAAAAAATAATTGTAAATACTAAAGTGTTTTATTTGGAAAAGTACATACCTACTCACTTTTTATTACAACTGACAACAAAATTATGTCGGTTGATTTATAGGTCATTTGAAACTAGATATTCCAATTTTAAAAATTACTGTTTGAAAATGGAACCCACAGATTAACCAATCGAACTTAAGTATGAGTACATACCGACTGCTTTCAGGAATTCCTCAAAGTTCTCCTGCCTGACGAAGGGATAGGTCTTGCCGAGGAAGGACATGTTGGCAGTTGTTGACTCTTGTTCCGACAGCCGATCTAATGACATGCAGTCTAAAAACTTAGGTCTTTAACAATTGGTACGATAATACCTAAAATGCTAAAAAGATAAAAAACCTAAAATTGATAACGATGCAAAAATACACTGTATGTAATAAATATTGCAACTTCTAAAAGTGTTGTTTAGTCTGAGTTAGTTAAATGAAATTTGACCAAAAATACTTATTAGGTATTTTGAAAGTGAAACGGATTTTATATAGTAGATGGAATTTCATGAGACATTTTTTATTGACTCAAGTGAGGGAAAAAAAGTTAAAAATAAGTGTAGACCGTACGACCCTCATGTTTTTTTTTAAATAATTTTTACTTTCTTCTGAGTTCTTCCGTGATAAATATTTAAGTGAAAGGTGATTTTATTTTTTTTATATGTATGTCATCTCGCAGGTCAACCTGGTTGTCGGCTGCTTAACCGGGCAATCCTGTGGTGCTTTAAAGAAAATTAAGGCCTCCAGCCAGGGCTTAAAACAACTATTACCCTACCTAAGGTATTATGTTATTTGTGTGTTTTAAGGCTGGGCGCAAACGCCCGGTTTCCGGATCAGGTTTCCGAATCAGGAGGCGTGTATGTACATACACACACATACATAAATTACACACACATGAAACAAAAAAGTTAATGTATAGTAATGTAAGTGTAAACCTGTCTTCAGCGGGTTACTGCTCCCCCCCCCCCTCCCCTCCCTAAAATGGCAACCCTGGAGCTGCCACTGCCAAAGCGCAAGGTCAATCGTGAATCCCAGTTCATAATACGTCTATATTTTATAATTTTGACATTTAATTTTTCCCTTCCCTTTGTTATGCTATTGGCCTAGTCCTGTTTTGTCTCCTGCTTGTTTGGAGGGAAGTGGAAATTATATTCTTTGTACTCCTCCGCTATTATTTTTTGATTAATTTCCTTGCGGGATCCGGGATCTAAGACAGTTGAATCGTTTCTCAGGGACTCATCTAGCTTCATTATCTCGTCGTTTTTCTTTTCGATGATTCTGGCTTTCAGTAGTTGCAGTGGATGGGAATACTGTGGCTGGCTTGCAAAAAAAATAACACTATTAGCCTCACTACTGTCTGTGAATATTGTTGACGTACCATTTATAAAATAAATAAAGAAAATATGAAAAGGCATTTTTCCAAAAACGTTGCAACTTATATGAAACCGAGTGTAAATTATGACGATTATGAATTAAAAGGAATTAGAAATTGCTTAGATAGGCGTGATGTTATATGTAATAAAAAGAAAAATAGTTTTAATTTTACACGTGTTTAGAATTAAGGTGATAGATAGGTACAGCTGGCCGTGCATAATACCTAATGTTTTCAGGGTTATTTACACAATTTATTTATATGTAATCTTAACCAGTCTTACCAAGGGGTATCTTATTACCCAGTTACTGGGTTGTGGAGGTCAGATAGGCAGTCGCTCCATGTAAAATACTGGTATATAGCTGCATCCGGTTAGACAGGAAGCCCACCCCAACTTAGTTGGGAAAAGGCTAGGCAGATGATGATGATTTTATCGGAAATGGCAAAAATATTTTACTTGCTACTGCCTCAGCCTCAACACCGACTCGCTCAGTAGCCAATAATATTAGGTTGTGTATTTAGTACAATGGGTTTGATATGTCCTAACAACAATGGAACAATAAAACCCAAAATAAAAAAAAAATGATTTTCTTGCTTATCAATTGCTTCAGAAAACCGATTTAAAAAAGAAAAATGTCTTTCGAAACAGAAAATTTCAGCCAAAATTAAAAGAATATCGGCAATTCAATTTTGATACTACGCGCTAGTAACAGAGTAGTGCATTCCAAGACATCTTACTACTAAGTACTCTTACTATAAACTATATCAGGAATTTCCCAGTAACAGCCTCGAAGTCAGGATTTGAGCCCGGTTGGTGGCAATAGGCTCGCTCCTATTACATGGGACTTAAACATAACTGGCGAAATGTGGGTGTACTAATAGTACCTACACCTCTGTACAACAGAGTCAGTCAGTGTCAGTACAATAATGCGTTCAGAATGTTGTTGGGTCTGCCGTGGCGGTGCAGCGCTTCTGGAAAGTTTGCTGAATCGCGCACTGGTGGTTTCCAGGCCATCATGCGCAAAAAAGCAGCTTCCCTGGCCGTATGCGGGGTAGCAACAACGCAATAGCTGTATATTTAGCTGTACGTTTTGACTGCCCCTTTCAAAATCAGTGGGTCAGGTCTTGTGTAACTGTGGCGAGTCATAGGTAGGGTTCCCAGATCAAAATATCAAAAATCCGGAGAAAATTCCTGACATTCCATGAAATTTCCGGACAATCTTGTTAATTTTTTATTAAAATCGTTACGCATCTTGCAAGTAAAATATAGTAGAATTAGAATAAAAAGAATTTTGATTTTCTTTGATTTAGAATAAAAATAATTAATAAATAATTTGGTTTTTTCATTTTTTATTTGACTCTTCACTTATTTGTAGAAATTCCGGACGGTTTAAGATTCCCCCCGCATTCCGGACAAAGACCTATATTTCCGGACTTGTCCGGAAAATTCCGGACGTATGGCAACCCTAGTCATAGGAGATAAAGAAAATAATGTACCTACTAGGTTAAGCGGTTATGGAATTAGTGATAAAAAATTTAACATTAGTTCCATTATTTTAAGATTCTTATAAAATGGAACTAGTGATTAAAAAAATCAACAGTAGTTCCATCATGGAACTGTTAATGGTACTAGTGACAACGAACCATGATAGAAATCCTGAATGAATAAAAATAGTTTTAATATGTACACGTGTTTAGAATTAAGATAATACAACTGGACGCACTTAACAAAGTTTTCAGGGTTTTTACACAATTTATTTATATGTACGTATCTTGCTTATCAATTGTTTAAGACAACCGATTTACATACATAAACTCACGCCTTTTTCCCATGGGGGTAGGCAGAAACCACAAAACGCTACCTGCTACGATCCTTACATACCTACTCCTTTCGCCTCATCTGCGTTCATACATCTCGTCATACAAGCACGCCGGTTACGAGTACTGCGCACCTTACCTTTCTGAAGAACCTCACCAATAAGGTCAGTGTAGGTTTTCTCTCACATTTTTTTTGAGGTGGTAAAAATCATCAAATGAGTCCTTCCGTCCTGGGTGGGGCGGAAGGGACTGTCAGACTTTTACTGACTAAAAAACCACCCTGTTCCTTCTGTTGCCCTTTACGTTCCGGGGCCACTGTATCCTGTTAAGACGTCCCGCAACCCCGGCAGGAAGAAATTAATGTACCCTTACCCCCGACCTTGCGAATGACTACGGTAAATATCAGAACAGCCACCAATTCAAGCGGAAGTTGCAGATTTACTTTTCGGAGCAAATGGAAAGAGTTGTATCATAATTCTCCTTTCTATTCTTTATTAGTTACTAGCTTCTGCCCACGACTTCGTCCGCGTCAAAGTTTGTTTCTGCATAGTCATAATGAAACATTGCTCACCCCAGCAAATAGCGTGATAATTTATAGCCTATAGACTAATTTGGCCAATGTGGAATATTCATACAAAAGAACAGAATCTTTCCGGCATTATTCGCGTGATGCTCTAACAAACATACAGACAAACCGACAAAAAATAAAAATAAAAATTTTCGGCATTAGAATCACTCCCCGAACTCATAGCAATTACTCTTTTTCAAAAATATTAAATGTACATTTTTGACTTTGCTACGATTTTATTATGTATAGATATAGATGTATTTAATATGTTTTTTTTTTATTAGCCGTTACTGTCCCACTCCTGGGCAAAGGCCTCCCCCCATTCCTTCCAGTTTCCTCTGTGTTGTGCCTCCTCTCGCCAGTTCCTGAGGAAGCCATCCAAGGCGTCCCGCCATCTCCTTCTCGGTCTGCCGCGACCTCGTCTATAGGTATGTATAAATATGTATGTATGTATGTATGTATATTTTATGGTATTTTTATAGTAAGTATGTAGTATTTTAAGCATTTTGTACTTATGTACAGTCACGAGCAAAAACATGTATACACTTAGTAAAATTCAAAAGCGGTTTTCTTGTGAAATAATGGTTGTAACTTTGATATAAGACCTATTTCATAGTAGTATTGAATTCAAAATACTATATTCCTAAAAACAAGACATTTCAATCAATATCTTCGAAGTAAATAGCTTCGTAATGTTGCTAAGTGTATACATGTTTTTGCTCGTGACTGTACACTTTATTTTATTTAGATAAATACTTTTTGTGTGTTTATTTTTTTAAATTATTTTTTTGCTGTTTAGCGCTCGTACATGATTAATTTGCACCTACCATGTTATCTCTTCACCAACTTTTGGTTGACTGTTAGAGAATGCCTAAGGCTTTAAGTCCGTCTTTGTACTTTTGTTGCATAAAGTTTAAATAAATAAATAAATGCAGTACCGTAAAGGCCCTCCCAGATAGGTGCGTTACTATTCGGACGATAATATCTACCGCTTGCGTTATTTTGATAATGCCTCCCGATTCGTTGCACACAACTGTGTTTTTATCATCCGATAATTTTGTTTCGTAGGTATTCATGTTTATGGCAGGTTTTTCCCTAATTTCGGGCAGATTTGCCATTTTTATGATGGCCATACTGTACAGCATAGATGATTTTTCGTCTGATGATGAATTAATATCTATTTGTTACAAGCTTTTGTTTAGCTTGCACTGTCCGTATGTAAGTTGTCCTTTCAAAATTTGCAAACCATTTTTCGACCATTTGTTGTAATCAGATTGAGCTGAAATTTTGCACACACCTTTAGTTCTGGTGACAATACAAAGTCCAGTACTCAATATTGTAATAATTTCAATATGGCCGCCGCTCCAAGATGGCGGATTAAATATTTTTTCTCAATCCCCTTGATATAGGTATCAAATGAAAGGACTTGAAGAGTAGAAAACGATAAAGTTAGTAACATCCCACTAAAAAGCTTGTTTTTAAAAAGTATTTTTAGAACACTGTCTTAGTTCCGTCGGTAAGACCAATCCTTGACGTACTAACGAGATTGCAGCTGTGTGTAGGATAGCACGCGTCCCAATAGAAATGTTCTAAGAACTTAAGTTCTTAGAACATTACACATTACATATCGGAACGTCGTCGCAAGACGGAGGTTTTTTTCAAACCTTGATATGAAGAAGTCCCTGCACATAATTGTCAGATTAAGAGTCAGCACGACAAGGACATCAAGCTGAACTTTCTGTCTGTTAATCTGACGCGCTCGAGTATTTCAATGTCTCAATTTTCTCCCATTTTCTCCTGTTTTCAACCTCTTCGCACGGCCACCCCCACCATGCAAACTGGCAAATTAATTTTCCTTCGTTATGAGAAACACGTGTAGCGCATTTACTATTAATATCAGATAATCAGACATGCTCGAGTATTTATTTGTGACATTTTTTAATTTTCTTTTTTTTTTAAGTCTGTACCTACGCGCTCCCCCCACCAGTGAAAGAGCATACATCTGTAACCTTTTTTTTTTAATAATTATATCTTTACTGGAGTAAAAACGTATTATAAAATACTTTGTAATTAGAGGAGAATGGGGATTACATGTGCAAAGCAAAAAAGTTAACACAACTTAAAAAAGATATGTTTATTATAAAAATAAATTATAACATTAATTAACTACTGTGTACTTAAATATTTAATTATGCAGCTTTGTAGTACCTCTTGGCAACACCGTCCCATTTGGTTGAGGTAATGGTCTGAAAAAAAAACAGGAATTATATTTTCAACTACTATCAATTTATTTTTTACCTGACTGCACAAAAGCGTTATGTGTTTATCAGCCTATGTGTGTACCTATTATATATAATTATTACCTATTACTTTATTTGTTCCTTTTTTTTATTTTAATGATTCTTACGACAATAGTTGATTAATCTTAATCTTACGAATGTCACTTATGACATGACAGTAATCAAAATTTAATATGGCGACAATTTAACGCTATATTATAAAAAAGAAAAAAAAACCGGTCAAGGGTGACTCGGACTCACAAACCAAAATGCAAAAAAACAGGTGTCTTGTATGGAGACCCCCTTTTATTTTTAACTTTCATTTATTTTTATTATTTGTTGATATAGCGGCAATAGAAATACACATTCTGTGAAAATTTTAACTCTCTAGCTATTACGATTCATGAGATAGAGGCCGCTGACGGACGGACAAACAGCAGAGGCTTTGTAATAGGATCCCGTTAGCACCCTTCGGGTACGGAACGAATTTAAAGTGGGGTATCATTGTTCATATCATTTTTCATTTTGAATGACCATTTATTATTACATTCATGCATTTCGTCTTTATTTCCCGCGCATTGAGCACGTACAAGATTAAATGAATCCAATAATCCAAGTAGATAACAATTACATTATTTGTTATCAATCATTAGTAATATTATTTCATCGTAAAACATAACATCACGCCTGTAATCCCCGAAGGATTAGGCAAAGGTGTACCCATCAGTAGGTACACCCACATTTCGCCAGTTATGTGTAAGTCCTATGTAATAGGGGGCGCGCCTACAATCAACTGGGCAAAATTCAGACTCCGAGGCTGCTACTGAGAAATTCATAATAGAAAAAACCCATTAACACTTTGCCCGACCTGCGAATCGAAATCAAGACCTCATGCTCAGCTGTCGCGTTTTGCAACCACTAGATCAACGAGACAGGCAATAATAATAAAATTAAACTCACAATAACAAGCTCATCGCCGTTGTACTCCCTCTTGAAGGTAGCTTTGCCTGACTCAGATTTAGAAGTGACTGTCTGTGTCACTGTGTTACCATCGACGACGTATGTGCTCTTAACCTGTAAGTAAAAACATTATCTTAAGTACAATCTATAAGTACTACTTATACAACGTGTAACGTTAAATGCGCAAAATCTCAGACACCCCAACTAATTTTTAATTAAATTGACCTTGATTTCAGAGAAAAAAAAAATCATTAAAACAAAAGTAAAGGTTTTATGTGCTGATTTAGTTTTACTGGCAATTCTGATCGTTTCTTGCGTCTGCGACGACGCTCTATCGAGGGAGAAGTCGTCACCGGGCCGCTGCGCGCCGGATGGCTTGACCTACTAATAAATAGACGCGGCAACGTTTTTAATGAAGTTTTTTTAAAAAAATGTAACCTATATTAAAAAGTGGTTCAATTGATTCTGCTCGTTATTCTGATCAACTATTTTCAGGTTTTGCGCATTTAACGTTACACGTTGTATACATCTGCGGTTCACTCACTTAGGGCGAGCGCGCACTACGATAAAAAATCGTTGCGAAAAAATATCGCAAATCTGTGAACCACAGAAATACACTACAATCCGCGCATTGCGAAAATAAATTTTTTATAGATTTTATTTCGCATTAAAAAAATCGCAACGATTTTTATCGCGGTGCGCGCTTAGCCTTATTCATCACGAAACATCGAAAACCTTTTGACGTATAAAGATGAAAGTTGGCAGGAAGGTAGTTTAAAGTTAGTAGACGTCCGCTAAGGAAAGATTTTCCAAAAATCGCCCGCATAAGGGATAAACGGGGGTTAAAAAATTGTATGGAGAAATCAAGTTTGCCGCAGATGAAGTCACGGGCAGAAGCTAGTAATATCATAAAGCTAAAAAGTTTTTCTACGAATCGGTTTGGAAATTTTATTTTTGTACATGATAGCAAGATTCATATTAAAGGCTATATGTATAACATCACGCTACTTTACATAGGTGAAAAAAAGAAGGTAGAAGGCTCTACTAATATAAAAGTTTTGTAACATTAAGGCTTTCTACGAACTATCGACCATGGCCGCGGCGACCACGTTCGCGGCCTGGCCGCCTAGTGCGTGCACTGCCACTGGCGGGTATGTCGGCTAGTCTCTGATCGCGTGGCATCCGCGGTCAATCCGCAGCCAATGATAGCCGCTAGTCGCTGGCTGCTAAGTGCGTAAGGGGCTCAAAGCGATTGCTTATAAAATCCAGAACGACCAGAACTCACTGGCCGCCACAACCTGGCCGCCGCGGCCATGGTCGCCAGTGCGTTAAAGCGATGATACTTTCACTGATCCTGCAGATTCAAAAATGGTCAACTTACGGGTGCCTTCTCAGCGCCGATGAAGTCATCAAACTCTACTCCAGATTTGAATTTAAGTTCCTTGGGACCGCTAGGTGTCGCTGTGATGTAGGTGTAGGTGTCGCCATCTTTGACCAGCTTCTGGTCCGGAGTGAACTTCATAACGCCCTCGATCTTGTCGGCGGCAACTCCTGTGTAATCAATGATAAATAATTTTGAATATTGCAGTTGCAGGAATTCATAACATCACGCCTCTAATCCCTGATTGGTTAGGCAGAGGTGTACCCATTAGTAAACCCACATTTCGCCAATTATGTTTAGGTCCCATGTAATAGGCCATCTATTCTCTTATTCATCTATTCTATCTAATATCAGCTATTGCCATCAACCGGGCACAAATCCAGAGATAGACTGGAAACCAACCTCAACATAGTCGGGAAAAGGCTAGGCAGATTGATTTATAGAAGACAAATTCGACTTTTAAAAGTATCGTTAAAATAATATGTCAAATTATTAGTATTATTAAAAAAAAATCTAAAGTTTTTTTATTTAAAAAGGTGCATAAGATTATAATGAGAACTGGAATATTAAATTAAACTTTTAAAAATATCATTCTAATCTGTGAATCTACTTCATCAATTATTAATGTTAAAGGCTAAAGTAAAATAAAAATTGTAAGTAAGTACTTATCTAAAGTTTATTAGGAAAAGTACTTACACCTTTATTATTTGATATGATAACAAAATTACCTACCTATTTATGTAAGTAGGTCGTTTGATTAATGGGTCATTTGAAACTAGATACTCCAAATATGAAACTTACTGTTTGAAAATGGAACCCACTGATCAATCGTATTGATGTACGAGTACTAAATAGTACAGTTCAACTAAGTATGAATGTTCAGTTAAGTTTTTCGAGTATATTTTATTTTAATTATTAGTTTCTTTACGGTTTTAGCATACTCTCACTTATAATTAAACGATTTGCGATCTCAATAAAATTATACATCATTTCTAAAACATAAATTAATATTAATTAGGTAAGTAATTAAAATATAAGTGACTTTAACAACTATAATTAACGTGATTTAAAAGTTTACACACATTTATAAGAAGTGTTATTTTATTTTTTTTATTTTTATTTTCTAGTTTTTAATTTTTGTTAATACCCAATGTTGCTGTGCCCTAACAGGGTCCATAACTGTACAGTAGCGGTCATAAGTGGAGTAGCAATTTACAAAGCATATCGATTGACTTTGGTTAAACTTACGACCTTTCGTCGTCGTGTGCGAATATTGAGGTGTACGTAGGTACTGTGTTATTACGTTCAAAAGTGCCTAATTAAATAAATGATTTTACTTTGACTTTAACTTTGAATACATCACTTATACACACAGATAGTAGGTATGGCCTGTAACCCGTGTTCACAGCAATTCAAACCTTAGCATGCTACTGCACTTATGACCGCTACTGTACCTTAGCTTTAAGCCTTATGTAACATCTATTAAACACATTATATGGTATGCAAATAAATGAATATGAATACATACCGACTGCTTTCAGGAATCCTTCGAAATTCTCCTGCTTGACGAAAGTATAGGTCTTGCCGAGGAAAGACATGTTGGCAGTTGTTGACTCTTGTTACGATCAGGCGATCAAATGACTGGGATTCGACCAACCCAGGTTTATAACAATACGTTAATCTACCCGATATGATATCGGTACGAAAAATTATGACTCTTGGGTTGATTTGATACAGTGAATCATTTTTGACAAAATAAGTTGTTTGCGTGTCCTAATAGTCCAAGATCCTAGAGTCTTCACATCTACGTCATGTCAACATAGTTAATTTTATAATAGATAAGGGTATTACTTGTATTAAAAAACGAATAGATTTTTTTTTAAGCATTAGTAAAAACGGTAGGCTGTTTTTGGAACGAAGATCCTTATCGCGCGTTGCGAAAGGGGGCTAGACGGAGAAAATTAAGACCAAAAGTTGTAACGACACTTTTTGCTATAGTTGTAAACCGTGCGGCGTGCGCGTGTTTCTCTGTCTGTCTCTCTCTCTCTCTCTCTCATAGAAAGCAAGCCTAGTTAACCGAAAGGAATTTCGTACCATCCGGGTGTCCCTTGACACCTCTCAAGTTTTTATATACATACTATAGCTAATTTTGCCCTCGATTTAATATGCGTGAATTTTCTTACGAATACCAATTTTCATCATAACATCACGCTCCAAAGGGTTAGGCAGAGAAGTTCCATTAGTAGCATAAGTCCTTTCTTGGGATTCAAACTTACATCGTACCAAATTTCATCGAAATCTGTTCAATGATTTAGTCGTGAAAGCGTATTTTTTTCGCATTTATAATATTGGTATGGATCTATCGTCAACATATCAGTCATGCTGACATGACGTAGGTCTGCCGACTCAGGATCTTAGACTATGATGTATATAATCTTTGGTTATGTTTTTATGAGTTATATTTATTAGCTATAAGTCCATTGCAATTGGTAGAGTCGACCTCATTTGCGATTACGATTTTACTAAGTTAAAGTTAGGTAATGGCTAATGCTAAAAGATAATCTAAAATTTAAATTGAATTGAAAGTGGTCAAACTTATGGTGTCCCTCAAGGTAGCATACCTGGTCCCCTATTGTTTAACATGAAATAGTATGGCCAAGTTTAGCAAAATTATCAGACAGCACTACTCTTTTCTCAGGAAATGAAATCGATAAACACATAACATCACGCCTCCAATCCCCCAAGGGTTAGGCAGAGGTGTACCCATTAGCACACCCACATTTCGCCAGTTATGTTTACGTCCTATTTATTAGGGGGCGAGCCTATTGCCATCAACCGGGCACCAATCAAGACTGCTACTGAGAAATTCCTGATGTGAAATCCCAATAACACTTTGCCCGATCTGGGAATCGAACCCAAGACCTCATGCTCAGCAGTCGCGCTTTGTGACCAACGCTTTGTGATCAACGTCTTCAAAAACGATTGATAAAGCGATTAGTTGCGTACAAAGTGCAATATTATGTATGGTCTGATCAAGGCGTGAATGATAGGTCTTTGGGTAATTATTATTATTGTTATACATATTATGTCATAACATAGCTTCTGCCCGCGATTTCGTCCGCGGGGTTTTTTCACTACGTGTTTGGTTATTGTTCTGCTCCCGTGTGTCGCAGCGTGATGTTATTTAGCCTATACTTATATTTCTCATGAATCTGGCTATCATATACAAAAAGATTTTTTCCAATCCGACTGGTAATTCCAGAGATTAGCCTGTTGAAACAAACAAAAAAACTCTTTATTAGGAATCTTAATACGGTTGATATTTTATTATTAAACTAAACTAATTAATTATAAAATATATACAACTTATAAAAAAAGACAGAAAGGGGAAACCTCATAGGGCATCAAAAAATTCGACCGCGTCGCTGTCAATGGGGCAAGTGCCCAAAAGGCTGACAGCATTATGCCACGTTGTATGGCAATGCTGATTCTTTGGCCTAAGAAAAGGCCAGCCCTCTGGTCATGTGAAAAGTCGACCAGTCGCTTCGCGATATCCCGAAAAACAAGGTGAGCGCTCGGACCCCATGGCCCCAGTGTTTCAACCCCAAACGGCTCAAACACATAACTTCCAAAAAGGTTGTTATATTGGCGCCGTTTGAGGTTTTCGGCACCAGCAGCAGCCGCCCCAGCACAGCACGTCGTGCTAGGAAAGTGGGATGGCGCAAGGGTGTCGACACATGTTGCATCCTACACCAAAGGCCTACTCTACTTCCAAGGCATGATGGACATCCCATCTGGTCTCTTCCCATAGTCGTGTGCCAAGTCAATTGGTTCTCGAACAGCTGGCACTCCGGCGGTAGCAAGAGCACGACGGATTACTTATGTCGTTAATGCTGGCGTGCCTTGCCATCCGGCCTGCGCTCTTACAACATGATAGGCCATGGTGTCCGAGGCAGTCGACTGCTTCACCGCACTGACAGCGATGCGGAGCCCCATAAGGAGCGCCCAGACGCAAGCATGTAGCGAGCCGAAATGTAGTGTCATCCAGCAATAAATACGTAAATATAATTCTTCTGTACGTGTGATTGTCACCTAAATCCTTCTAAACGGCCGTATATATTTCGATGGCTTCCTGGATGGTTTGAAAACACAAATGGACCCGTTAGGTGGCGCTGTAAACCTCATTCAGGCAGGACAACGTCTATGAGAACCGCTGGTATTAAGTTTAGATTTCGAAATCTCATCACTGAAAAGCTTTTAACTAAGAAAAGCTGTCTTGCCTATATTTATGTTTACGTTGGATATCTACTCATGATTGATTGATTGTCATGAATAGTAAAAACATTAGATCTATATCGATCAATGCTTAATTGGTGTGACAATATTTTGATTTCTTACGCAGAAATGCTTAGTCAGAATGAAGAGATTTTTAGTATTGGAAATATATGATGAAATAATGAAATGAATAACGCAGTTTCAGCGACAGCCGAAGTAGTATCACTTGCATTTAGCAAAACGTGCCTATAATCTTATAACTGTTACAAATGCGAAAGTATGAATGGATGTTTACACACATACATACATAAACTCACGCCTTTTTCCCATGCGGGTAGGCAGAAACCACAGAACGCCACCTGCTACGATCCTTACATACTCCTTTCGCCTCATCTACGTTCATACATCTCGTCATACAAGCACACCGGTTACGAGTACTACGCACCTCACCTTTCTGAAGAACCTCACCAATAAGGTCAGTGTAGGTCTCCAGATTCAGATCCGTTTAGCCGTTCTGGCGTGATTGAGTAACAAACATCCATCAAACCTTTTGCATTTATAATTAACTAGCTTTTGCCCGCGACTTCGTCCGCGTAAATGTCGGACCCCCGTTCATCCCCTTAGAGGGTTGGGGTTGCGGGACGTCTTAACAGGATACCGTGGCCCCGGAACGTAAAGGGCAACAGAAGGAACAGGGTGGTTTTTTAGTCAGTAAAAGTCTGACAGTCCCTTCCGCCCCACCCAGGGCGGAAGGAGTCATTTGATGACTTTTACCACCTAAATAAAAAAAAAAGAGGGTACATTTTGAAAAATCCTTTCTTAGCGGATGCCTACGTCATAACACTACCTGCGTGCCAAATTTCATCCCGATCCGTCCTGTGGTTTGGGCTGTGCGTTGATAGATCACTATGTCAGTCAGTCAGTCAGTCAGTCACCTTTGAGTTAATATATTTAGATAGTAGAAAGGTAGATGCAGTTTTTGAATTAATTAATAAAGTAATTTCATTTATAATTAATTCTATTGATAATGATGACGCGATACATTTTTATCGGATTAAGATATTCTACGAATCATACAAACAATATTGACATCCAATTAAATAGGAGTGAACAATAATTAATCACTATTTATCAAGATTGATAATTATTTTATCGGTGCAAGCGCAGTTATTATGGGGAAAGACTACGAGTGCACTTGTCCGAACAAGGCGACAACTAAGCTGATTGTAACTACCTATCCACATTTTAAAATTGCCATCCAACGTGGCAATGCTGCCAGAATTCCTAATTTGTAATACAAAGTCAAAGTCAAATCATTAATTTCAATTAGACCATTAAAAGGCACTTTTGAACGTCATTTACGAGAGAAAATTATAATATTGAATCTAGTACTACTTTTAGTACTACTTTAGTAGTAAGTACTACTTTATCTAGTAATACTTTTTACGTATTATGCCATAGTATTTTTTTATGCAAGGAACGTTACAATCATGTACATGTACACAAATATTGAAAAAAATACATAAAATTAAATATTTTAAAAACCTCCCTCGGCTATCTTGGACTGTTTTCATTAAACATAGTTAAGAACACTTCCGACTAATTCACCTTTCAAACCGAAAATAAAAGAAAATCAACATTGGATCATCCGTTCGGGAGCTACGATGCCACAGACAGACACACACACACGTCAAACTTATAACACCCCGTCGTTTTTGCGTCGGGGCCTATACTAGCACTCAGGGTTACGTAGCTACTTTAACAAGTAGTAGCAGCAGCAGCAATTTCGGAGATTAGCACGTTCAAACAAATAAAAACAAAGTTTTCAGTTCTTTAGTAAGTATTAGTATTAAAGAGAAAGTAACTCTGTTTGTCTGTTTGTTACCTCATCACATTTTCCACTGAATTGATTGTAATGAAATTGACATAGAGGTAGCTTGGGATTCGGATAAGGACAAATTATCTTTGGTTACTGCCCCGCTTCCGTGGGTCGAACCGTGATGTTATACATATAACCTATACTATCCCCATGAATCTGGCTATTATAGACAAAAAGAAATTTTACAATCCGGCTGGAAGTTTCAGAGATATGAACGTGTATGAGGCAAAAGCAGTATGATGTAAGGATCGTAGCAGGTGGCGTTCTGTGGTTTCTGCCTACCCCCATGGGAAAAAGGCGTGAGTTTAATGTATGTATGTATGATTACAGAAATTGATAAAAAATAAAACAACTTCATGTCTGAGAAAATTTAAGTTATTGTTAGTCCAAAAATCGTAGACAGTATAAATACTTATTAGATACAATTATTAAATTAAGCCTTATAATATCTGCGGGCAACACCGTTCCACTTGCTGGTGGTCAGGGTCTGGAACAAAAAAACAGATTATTAAAATCATATTATCTTAATACTATATAATTAATTTTAATTTGGTTGAATGTTTGTTACTCTGGGGTCGCGGGACGTCATAACAGGATACCGTGGCCCTGGAACGCAAAGGGCTACAGAACGTAACAGGGTGGTTTTTTAGTCAGTAAAAGTCTGACAGTCCCTTCCGCCCCATCCAGGGCGGAAGGAATCATTTGATGAACATTTCCACCCCAAAAAAAAAATGTTTGTTCCTCAATCAGAGTGTCGTGAAGGTCCAGTGGTTAAGGCGTCCACCTCTCATGCATGAGGTTGTGGGTTCGAATCCGGGCAAGTACCAATGTGACATTTTCAATTCATATGTACTTTCTTAAGTTTATCTTGGACATCACTGACATCGGTGAAGGAAAACATCGTGAGGAAACCTGGACTTGTAATTAATATAAGTCTGGAATCGCCAATCCGCCTTGAGCAAGCGTGGTGATCATGCTCATGCCTTCTCTGTATGAGAGGAGGCCTTTGCCCTACAGTGGGACGGTAATAGGCTGGTATTATTACTCAATCAGGCCAGAACGCCTGAACAGATCTAGATGAGTGATTAACTGCTGTAGTTGTTCTGGATCTAGTTGTTTGCGTATGTGAGTTTATATAGATATTATGTTTTACAATATGACTGCCTCGTTAGTCTGTGGTCGCAAATCGCAACTGCTGAGCATGAGATCTTGGGTTCGATTGCCAGACCGGGCAAAGTGTTATTAGGTTTTTCCAGCGGGCATTTCTCAGTAGCAGCCTGGAGAATTTGGATTTGTGCCCGCTTGATGGCATTAGGCTCGCCCCCTATTACATGGGACTTAAACATAACTGGCGAAATGTGGGTGTACTAATGGGTACACCTTTGCCTAACCCTTTGGGGATTAAAGGCGTGATGTTATGTTTACTTAATCAAACTTTTCTGTGTAAATCTTCTTTAATTAAGTAGATAAAATTCGATTTTTAGCTACTTTAAAATCAATTATTGATCATTTTATTGATTGATTTGAAAGTAGCTAAAATTTTTTTCGTTAGTCAATGGAGTTAACAAATACTTAAATTACGTCACTGTTTGAATTGGAATTTGGAATCACATTTTGACAGCTCATAAAAGGTACAGGGTTATTTTGAAACACCAGAAACCTGAAAAGGGGTCATTGTACTCATCATTATGAACAACTGTTTCCATGGGTCAGAAAATAACCCTGTATATTAATTGATTAAAATGTCTACACCCGTATTACTGCATTTTGTTTTTATCATCGCAGTAAGGTGTGTATCTTGTCTTATCACATGTCGTCTACATAGTAATATTTTTTTACAGTAACAGTAATAACAACCTGTATCAGATTTCTATGAATTCTCCGATATTTGATATCAATGTACAAGTAGGTTATCAAAAATCGATGAGAAAGAGGTTACCGCTGGTTATGGGAGCCTGTAGTATCTAATCCAAAGCATATATGTATCTAGTGCATTGGCTTGTCTCATCGTCGGCAGTATCACACAACCAACTTTCAAATTACGAGCGAAGAGCTCTTTTTTTTTTCATTAGAAATAATTATTCATGGAAATACCCAATAACACTATTACCCAATAACATAATATGGACATTCACAGTCTGAAATAAATGATTTAATAATAATCTATTTGTCTATCTATCCATCTTCTACTTCTTCTCGCTAAAACTCGAAAACGGCTGGGCCGATTTAGCTGATTTTGGTTTTGAAATGTTTGTCGTAGTCCAGGGAAGGTTTAAACGGTGAGAAAATATGGGGTAGGGTAGGGTAGAGGTAAGGGTAGGGTAGGATACGGTAGGGTAGGGGTAGGGGTATCGGTTGGGTAGGGGTAGGATACCACGCGAACGAAGTCGTGACGGGTCAGCTAGTAATAATAATAATTATGGATACTCTCTATCTGGGACACGGTTCCTCCTACTACCACGAATTGTAAAACCGGTGCACTTGATGCATAATCCACGACCTTAATTGGTGCTTGCCCGCCATCAGCGGGCCCCTTTACAATGTGCAACCTGTCCTGAGACCCCAGGGCTCCCCACACTCAGCAGTAATGACACCAATGGGTCAGTTAAAGTTGATTTTATAAGAAGAATGGTACAGTCTGTAGCTGTTACCTGACCCACCTAACTGGCTCACTAAAGTTAGACGAATTTGAACTTTCTGCTATTAGCGGTAGATTATAATATATGAATTCGATACGTTCGAGCTTTATGAGCTAGAACGACTTGTTCAAGTAAGCAAATACTGTTACGCCAATTTGATCTTTAATACGTTATGTTAGCGTAGATAATCTTTTGAATACTGTTTTGTCACATAGATCCTTACCACAGTCAGGTCGTTGCCGGAAAACTGCCTGACGATGGTGAGTTCGTTACCATCATCGTACTTCTGCACCCTGGTGACGGTGTCGCCGTCAATGGTGACGGTCGTCTTGCACTAAAAGAAAACATCAAGAAATCATTAATATTGTGCAGTGACGCGACAAATGGGCATTTTCTTTTTTTGAGATTGGCGCAGAATTGCATGAGGTTTATTTATGATTCGATACTGGAAACGTACCAATAGACATCATTGGTATCGTGATGGTAATTGATAGTGTTATTGTTGGTAAATAACTATATTATTATTTCAACTTAAACATCTTTAACGGCCGCTTTCTATAATGCTCTGTAGATCGATCCCTGACCGCAACCAATTAAGAGGAAACGCGGGCGGGTGAACTTTTCTCCATACAAACGCTCTCGCCTGTTTTCTTTCTGGTTTATGACTCTAAAGCAATGATATTTTAGAATAAAGTAAATTTCAACTATTTTTATGCCCCTATGTTTTCCTTTTTAATGAGACATTATTTTTATAAGCAATAGAACCCACAGAAAATACTCAAAATTGTCGCCGTGAACAGCGGCCTAGTATTCATATTTAAAAACTATCAATGACAAAATAAAAACATAGGGGCATAGTATTTATCCTTCTTATTTAGTTTATGAAATATCTTTTATATTGGTTCAATATTAGAGAAGAAAATAGGCGAGAGCTAAACTCCGAATTATGACTTTTTTATTAGGCTATTCAGTCGGATCTGCAGTTGTCCTTTTCGCACGCCGAAGCTCGCAGAGCGACAGAGATGGTTTCTTCTGATACCTAATTTTCAAAAGTCTCTCCTCTCGCGTTTCCTGCAGGGGTCTGCAATCTCAGATAGCCAACTGGGCCATTGATTGGTTGCGAATGGAGATCGATCTACAAATCGCGTTATAGAAAGCGACCGCGACCGTAAGTCTTATTTGGAAAGATTGATCGCACTTTCTGAACGATGCGCTTACAATGAAATGATGGTACAGTAGCGGTCATAAGTGGAGTAGCAATCTACAAAGCAAATCGATTGACACTTTGGTTAAACTTACGACCTTTCGACGTCGTGTGAGAATTTTGAGGTGTACGTATGTACTGTGTAATTTACGTTCAAAAGTGCCTTATAAATAAATGATTTGACTTTGACTTTAACATCGAATAAATTAATTATACACATAGATGTAGGTATGGCCTGTACCCCGTGTTCACAGCAATTCAAACCTTAGCATGCTACGGCATTTAATTATTATTAATATTCTAACTAACTAATTCAAAAAAAAATAGTTAAAAAAACTAAAAAAATACGCTTTTAGCGCGCACTAAAAATTACAAATAGATTTTTTTTCGTATCCCATTCAGCAAACCCTTTCATTTGATACCCATATCATGAGGGTGGATTTCAAACAGCCAGTCCGCCATCTTGGGGAGACCGCCATATTGGATTTGTAATGACGTTTCTTAGCTAGTCATGTATTGTCATCAGAACTCAGATCGTGTGCGAAATTTCATTCTAATCGAAGACCGGGAAGTGGGTCAAATTAAGATTCCAAGATTTTATTACATACATATAGTTAGTTACAAGTGAAGCTAATAAAAGCGTGTTAATAATTAATAAAAAAACGCTTTTTTTAAAACAAGAAGAAATACTTACAGGACGATCAGCGGTTTTGTCGTCGTAAGCGACTCCAGACTTGAAGCTGGTCTCTTTCTTGTTCTGAGGGGTGGCAGTGGTCTCGGTGTAGGAGTCTCCATCCTTGGTGAACTTGATCGAGGGTGCGTAGTTGAGGTAGATCTGAGTTTGCTCGGCGTTCAGACCTGAAAAGGGAATTGTATGGGATTACTAGTTGCTGCCAGGGGTTTTACCCGCGTGGTGTTGGTAAGTACCAACACAGGCCTGGGGAAGTCCCCAGGCCAACTGGCAAATTGTTAATACCTTGGGTTACATTATCGAAGTAGGGATCTCTAATTTTTTCTAGTTATAAATATATTATAGCCTATTTTACTCAGGGATAATGTAGCATTCTAATGCTGTTTTTTTTTTAATCCGTCCAAAAGTTTTTGAGCCAATTCGTTAGAAACATACAAATCTTTCCTCCTCATACTATGAGGAGGAAAGATTTGTATGCTTGTTTTTTTTGTCTACACTAATACTATGAGGCTCATAGCATTAGTGTAGACAAAAAAAACAAGTACATATACACATCAAAAGTGTCTAGGGATCAACATCCCTAACAAATATTAGGGATGTTGATCCCTAGACACTTTTGATGTGTGTATTTATTAATTATCGCCTTTACTTACATCGTATAAACTTATTGCTTGTACATTCAACAAAAGAGATAGGTCTTCAAAAATAGTTGAAGTTTTTAACCGACTTCAAAAAAAGGAGGAGGTTATCAATTCGTCTGTATTTTTTTTTTATGTTTGTTAGCTCCTAACTTGCGACTGGGTGAACCGATTTTCATGATTCTTTTTTTATTTGAAAGCTGGTGCTTCTCGTGTGGTCCCATTGTCACCATTTCAATATCTGATGATGAACTTCGGAGATATGGAATGGAACTCCTCATAGAATCACAGCAGCAATATCGTAACAAGTGAAATTGCTTTGTTTATACGTGTAGTCGATGACTGACTGAAGGAAAAGGGGGGGGGGGGTACGTCAACCCCCCTCCTACCAGTTTCCAAAATTAAATATATCGTGTGAGGTATTGTTTGAAAGGGCTTTTTGTAAGGATTTCAAACATTAATACACAAGCACTACAAAGTGAAAAATAAAAAGCTATTTTACAAAAAAAGATAACCGCCTTCAAAAACTACAAAATCAAAATAACTTTAGTTTTGGAAGTCGGTGGCAATACTTACCTACATAACAAAAAAAGTTGTAGTTTTTGAAGGCGGTTATCTTTTTTGTAAAATAGCTTTTTCTTAGTAACCGATGGATGTTTTCAAATGTAATTTAATTTAAAAAGTAGATAATAAACAGCTCATTAATTAAGTTAACTTTCAATCGTAGACTTCCATCGGTTTTTAAGAAAACTTCAACTGTATCTGACGACCTGATACCTATCTTTTTTGTTGACTGTACATGTATGTGAAAACAATATTCTTACGTAACACTAATCCTACCATTATCATGAAAATCATGCACAGATATCGTGTTTATTGATTGAATGTCATAAAAGTATTACGATATAATATGTACTTTATATTACTTGAACTGTACCTATACAACATTATTTTTAATTTTTTAGTATATGCGAAACCTGAATATAGTTTTTTCAGAATCAGTAACTGATTCGATTCCAAAAATTTTTACACCATGTTATTTTTTTTTTTTCAAAAATATTTTAATTAAATTTTATTAGCAGTTAATTACAATACAATCACCGTACGGTTAGGTACCTATTGCCAAACTATTATCACGAGTGTATAACACAGGAGACGCGGTTTACGCGGGTGTACCGCGAAATGAGCATGTTTTTGAACGGACAACCAGGTAATATACAAGTTTATAACTTTGTGATTTTTTATGATACGGTTTTAAAATTTTGTATACATAGATTCTTTACACAAAAATACTAGACAGGTGTATCGGGTTTCGCATAAACAAAAAATAATGTTGTATTACCTAAAATGCCAAATTGCCAATCGGTCAAGTCCAAAATTTTACTGATAAAACAAACGATGTTGTTGCTTTTAATCAGAAAAGTCATCCATTAGATTAGCATAATGCTTTGTACTTGATATCTTAATGCACTTTGTTATATAAGTACTTATTGTAAACTTTGATCTGTACTATAAAATATTATATCATAATTGGGAATTAGGTAATATTAGGTCAGCTTGTAAATGACTGTAAAATTACCACTGAAGTAGGTAATTTAGTGAGGTAAATTTCTCATTATGACATTCACACAATATCCCTAAAAGCGGTGCAATAAGAGCCACTTTTCGAGTTAGTGTGTTGAAAAAACAATTTTAATATGTTATTCGATGGCAAGTATGCCGATGGTCCATCTGGTGTTATGAGATTGAATTGATGGCAAATAAAAAATAAGTTACATATTTAATTATTTCAAACTAGCGATTATTTGCTACGATATTCATTCGGAATTTATATTGTGTTATTTTTAAATTTCATAACTTTGTCCCTATCGGGGGTTCCCCGCCGGCACATTTTTTTTTCTATCTACCGTGTTTAATTTAAAAAAAAAAACTTATTTACTTTATTATTGATTCGTGTTGATTATCACTAGCATAGTTGCCTCCTTGAATTTGACATGTATGCAAAAGCTTGCCACCAAAAACTTTTAAATACCATTTTAAAGTATCAGGAATTACATATGTGAGGATTTCATGGTGTTAAATAAAAGATAGTAAAAAATTACAATAAAAGACATTGCACCCGTGCGAAGCCGGGGCGGGTTCCTAGTTACGTAAGTACATAATAACATTGCGTAATTTTTTAATAAAGACCGCAGGATCGCGCTGGATGCAAGCCGCTTCCAACTGGTCATATTGGAAATCTGTAGGGGAGGCCTATGTTCAGCAGTGGACGTCCCACGGCATCAGTCGGCTTTATTCTTATTATTTTTTTATATTCATCTTCATTGTTTCCACATGTAGAAGGAACAAGAATAATGTTACCAGGATTTTGTTAAACCTAATTGAGAAGAGTGCCGTGGAGTTTCTTGCCCGTTCTTCTCCATAGAGGCCTACCTCCATTTTGGAACGAGCAACCAGCTTCAGCTTTCTGACTAACAGACTGACTCCTTGACAATTCAAGAGTGCCTGTAAATGGTCTAATTCAGGAGTTCCCAAACTTATTTTGTCTACTGCCCTCTTTAAGAATTAAACTATTTTCTAGCGCCCCATTTTTTCACCTAGGTACTTAATAACCACCTAGTAGATGAAATTACAAATCGCTCCCCAAGCCTCTACACAACGCCCCGATTTTTTTTCTGGGTCTCTTACCCCCCCCCCCCCCCCCTTTTTCCCTCTTGCCCCCTTTTAGGCCTGCAGCGAACACAAGGGGGCGTTATCGCCCACTTTGGGAAAGGCTGGGCTAATTGAAATAAATGTCAGACTTTGATGATGATGAATTTTACTCACCTAAAGCCTTAACGAAGTCCTCGAAATTCTCCTGCTTCACAAACTTGTATTCCTTTCCTAAGAATGCCATTTTTACTGGTTTCAAGACTCGGGGAATTGCAAACTAAAGGGCCAAGGGGGTATGATACTCAGTTATATAGCGGAGCACTAATCTCCTGGATTTAGATAAAGTATCGTTCGCAGTAAGTGATAAGCTTTATTGCATCTCGATCTGACGGCACCAAGTTTGGTAACAAGGTGTGTTTCGTGTTATTGGCTTTCAAAATACCTAGTATGTACAGGGCGCCTACCGCCATCTATATATATAAAAATGAAACCCGTTTTCCTTGGTCACGGCATCACGCGTGAACGGCTGGACCAATTTCGATAATTCTTTTTTTGTTGTGTTTGTTATTGTCAGGAGAAGGTTCTTATGAAAAAAAAAAGTCGGAAATGTAGGGTTAGGGTAGGGTAGGATAGGGGTAGGGTAGGGTAGGATAGGGGTAGGGTAGTGGTAGGGGTAGGGTAGGGGTACGGTAGGGGTAGGGTAGGGGTAGGGTAGGGGTAGGGTAGGGGTAGGGTAGGGGTAGGGTAGGGGTAGGGTAGGGGTAGGGTAGGGGTAGGGTAGGGGTAGGGTAGGGGTAGGGTAGGGGTAGGGTAGGGGTAGGGGTAGGGTAGGGGTAGGGTAGGGTAGGGGTAGGGGTAGGGTAGGGGTAGGGTAGGGGTAGGGTAGGGGTAGGGTAGGGGTAGGGTAGGGGTAGGGTAGATGTAGGGTAGGGTTAGGGTAGGGTAGGGGTAGGGTAGGAGCAGGATAGGGTAGGGGTAGGGTAGGGGTATGGTAGGGGTGGGGTAGGGTAGGGGTAGGGTAGGGTAGGGGTAGGGTAGGGTAGGGGTAGGGTAGGGTAGGGTAGGTGTAGGATAGGGGTATCGGTAGGATAGGGGTAGGATACCACGCGAACGAAGTCGTGGCGGGTCAGCTAGTCTCTTATAACAATATTATTTTTATATTACTTTGTAATTTCTGTTGTTGCATTTTCAACTCTCGGCGCTGAGCCAAGCGTTGAAAATCCAAGTGCTAAAAGCAAAGTAATATTAAAATAATATTGTTCTAAGAGATGGTGGTTGGCCCCCAGTTTTGTGTTCATTCAACACGAAATTCGGTTCGGTTTTGTATACGGATTTTGATGTAGATTCAATGTAAGAATCACAATTTTAGATGGCTTCTTACGTTCGTAAGAATGTATACTTAATGTACTAAAGGGATGCGTATTTGTTTGTTTGTTTAACGCGCTAAAAAAAGCGCATAAAATATATGAATTAAAACAAACACCTGTATATTATAGAAAGGGGAGGTCGCCTGCAGGGGGCATATCACTTTTTCCTTACGTGACGATTTAAGCCGGTTAACTCCTACCAAAACCGCGTTGAGGATCTTCACTCCAAAAATATGAGCCCAGTAACAAAGATGTACATACAATCCAAGCCAAATCTTTAGTAGATTACTTCTCAATAGTGACCGATCGAAACCAAAGCCGAATTTCGGCTACCGGCTCAGTTTCGGCCGAAACCAAAAATTCCATAAAAGGTCATGTTTTCGTGGGAAAAATAAACATAATTTTATCATAATCAGTCGCAAACAAAAAGGCCAAGCAAGTCATGAGACGACTCACGACTGTGAGCGCAGACGCGGCAAAATGACGCTTCGCGGCTAGCAGCTCAGTCCAGCGAACATATAGCTGATCGCAGCGTGAAATTTCTCGCAAGTAGTTACGGTTTCGGCTATAGATTCGGCCGTATAGCTCCCAAAACCGAACCTAAGCCGAAACCCGTGTTTTCACCATCATCATCTGCCTAGCCTTTTCCCAACTATGTTGGGGTCGGCTTCCAGTCTAACCGGATGCAGCTGAATACCAGTATTTTACATGGAGCGACTGTCTATCTGACCTCCACAACCTAGTAACTGGGTAATACGATACCCCTTGGTAAGACTGGTTGTCTGACTTTCGGGATTTTGACGACCCGTAACGACTATCAAAGATCCACGTATGACAGCCGGGACCAACGGCCAACCCCTGTTTTTACCGATTGGCCGAAACCAAAAGTTCGGTCATCATACTCTACTTCTCAATGCACAACATAACCTATTACACTTATTTTGCAATCGTTTATTATATAATAACAGTTTACTTAATATGTTATCAGATTGCTATACATAATACCATGTCAGGCGGTGTGCCTACCATATAATATGTTATATCTATATTTATATCTGTTTTAGTACTTTGTATTCTATTGATTAAGAGATTGATAATTTTTATTACTGGAATTATCTAGTGGACTTTTTTTGTAGTTCGGACTTGATTATTTTTGCAGTCACTATCACTAAGTCTTGCCCTTAGCCTTGTCCCGTAGTTGGGTTTAGTCCCACAATTAAACTTAAAACATGGGAAAAATTATAATGATTTTGACAAACAAAGACAAACCAGAACTCAGGCCAATAGGCACAAAGGGACGTTAACAACTGGGAGAAGCCCAGATTGACAAGCACCACAGACCAATTTTATCAGTTTGTGATCAAATATGTCGTTTACAGTTTGCCTATATATTGCAATTTTCTTACATAATGATGCAGGGTAATGATCTAGAAAATACCTGTTATCACCACCGGACGTTCTTTGACTGATAATGAAATATCTGACTGATAATGTTTGGTGTACCTTGCGCTTTGCCCGAACCTCACCATGTAACATTTGTCTGGTAATATTGGAAGCATTTTTAGGATTCCGTACGTCAGACGGCAAAAACAAAACCCTTGTAGGATTACTTTGTTATCCGTCTGTCTGTTTGTTTGTCTGTCCGTCTGTCAAGGCCCTTTTTATTAAGAACGTGTGGAGGTATCAAGCTGAAATTAGTTAACGCAATCTAAAGATAAGGTCGTTTATGGCGCATATTTTGACGCTCGCTGGGGAATCAAAACCTATAGGAGAATTCCCGTTGACCTAGAATCATAAAATTTGGCAAGAAGCAATGCCATGTAGCACAAATAAAAGGAAGAAATCCGAAAACCATAAACTCGTAGCAAGGTCACAAAATAATTACTTTTTTGCGATTATAAACTTATTTTTTGTATGTTATTGTGTTAAATATTGTATGATGGTACGGATCCCCTCGAGTCCGACTCGCACTTGGTCGGTTTATTTTGTTCCGAGTTGGAAAATATTAAGTTGATATCCACCGCCCTAGATGGGCGGAGGGGGTCAGTCAGACCCTTACTGACTGAAAACCACCTTGGTGTTCCTTTCCCACACTTACGACGGGGATGCCAGAAGCATGTGGCTTCCGCGATCTAAGACTGGTGTGGCCCTCGTCTGTGGGCCTCCTCAGGTCAGGGGGAGGAGAGAGGTGGGGTTTAGATGAAGACCACCCGTCTAGACTGGAAGATTACCCCTACATAGTTGAGCTAGGGAATGCAAATCTCGCGAGATTGGGGCTCAAGCGAGATCTCGCGAGTTTATGAATAACAATACTGCGAGATCTCGCCAATTTCGAGATCTCGCGAGATTATTAGTTTTACGTGTTTTTTTGCAAATAATCACAATATTTAAATAAATTATAAGTATTGTAAGATAAATATTTATTTTCTCGAATTTTTTCAATAGACTTTTATGCATTAAACATTGTTTGACGTATCTGTCTATAATTTTTTAATAAACTTCTAAGTAGTAAACTTCGACGTATTTTATTTCCATACTTCCGACACACTCTCATAGTCTTTATAAACTATATTCGATGACATCGTTCATTATTCCATTCGAAAACTATTTTTTGCATAAATAACCAAAAAAATACTCGAATGTATTTAAACTCAATCACGTTAGCTAGCCACAACTATTAGTAACGTAACAAATGCGCGCTGATGACGCTGCACGCCGGCTCAATTTTCGACCAATCGCACGCACGAACGTATCTAAGAGACACTTCGCCCCGCGACCGAAACGCACCGAACGAAACCGACAGATCGCAACTCCGTCCGTGTCAGTCCGCGCTGCAAATAAGACGTTTTTATGCTCGAGTGCAATCTCGTTAAACTCGCGAGATCTCGTCTTTTTTTCGTCCGAGATCAATCTCGCTAAAAAAGGCCGAGATCTCGCGAGAACGAGATCTCGCGAGAACGAGATTGCATTCCCTAAGTTGAGCAAAGGCAAAGCAGATGATGACAAAATGTCCGTGAAAGTTCTGATTTTTTGGCAAACGAAAGTAGATCATAAAGTAATAAATAAATTGTTTTTTTTTTATCATCGGGGGCCGGGCCCAACATGCACTTCATAGTCAATATGAAGTGTGCTGTTTTTATCATATTTACTCATAATTTCTTATCATCATGTAGGTACTTGATAAAAGTTCAATTTAATACTTAGTAGATTGGTCTACAACAAAAATATGAGTGTTACAATTTTGTTTGGCACTAAAAGAAATATCTGGAAAGAATATTTTGAAATATTATCCGGAAATAGGTGTGATGCAAATGGATTTATTTTGATATGAAAAGCAAGCCATTATGGTACTATAAAGTGTATGAAACGACTCTTAACGATGTCAAAAGTCACATGTTTTCACTTTTCCTATCATTGCGATATTGTTTTTTTTTCCGGAACCTATCTGGGAACTTCCTAGTTAGAGGTAAAAATTCCAATTTTTTTTCTACCCCTTTTTCACCAATTCAGGTTTTAGATATTTTAACCTAACTTTAAATGCTCCCTCATAGTCTGTTGGATGGATGCACTCGTAACGTAATTGGAATATATTGCATTGGATTTACGACCACGACGAGTTCTAATTCGACGCCAACGCCATCTATCGAGCTTGCAAACAACTTGGTTTTCTCCATGACCTAATATTTGGATTAATTTTTTTTTGTCAAAATACGAATCACGTAAAAATTAAAAAGCAAAAAGCCAACGTCACGCGGTGTTCCCAGGCGGTCACCCATCCAAGTACTGACCGCGCCCGATGTTGCTTAACTTCGGTGATCGGACGAGAACCGGTGTATTCAACGTAGTATGGACGTTGGCGACAGACAACCTAAAATTGTGAATCAGTTGGTGTCTATTTCATAAATAGTATTAAAGACATTATGATTTTTCAGTGACCTAAGTTTGTCATTATAATTGAGGCTGAATTGCAGCCCAAGCTGAATGCGACGGCGTAATGGAGCCGAGAGCGTAGTAAAAACTTATTAAAAAAAAAAATATGTATTATTAAAAAAAAATATATATATTATTATTATTATTCTCATTTATTAATTGTACATACATATAAATTACATTTTTAAATATTAATATAAAAATACAAACATTTAAAAATATAAAAAAATAGTAGTCCACCGGAGGCGGAAACAGGGTCCAAGCCACCGGCGGTCAGGGCTCCAAAGAGAGGAACCTCCTAACTATGCGGGCCGTGTCCAGAAGTACTGCTTTCTGGATCAAGCCCTTGATCCAGCCACCTAACGAGAGCCTCTTATTATTATTATTATTTTATTATTTTTATATATTATATATTATTAATAATATTGTGACTGATATACGTGTAGCGCCCTCTGTTATCGCGTAGTGGAAGCGATCGATAATAAGTGTCACTTCGTTCGCGCAACTCGCCACTGGAGGGCGTCAGAGTTCTAGAACAATCAATGCGTGTATCGATCGATCGCTTGCGCCTCCCGACGCTAGAGGCGCTGTTTTATGAATGAAATAGTGTAAAATTATGAATGAATGTCATGATGTGTTCCACTCGACACCAGAGGGAGTATCGTAGGAAGTAGTTGGAATGTTCTCGATTGTTCGAGAGAGTCGAACCGGAAGTTTTATCGCCTTCCGCCCACATTTTGTGTGTTGCGCTGTCCTGTTCGCCTCCAGACACGAAAGAGTGCACTAGTCTCGTAAGTTTTGTTGTATTGTATCACGTTTAGATAGGAATATTAAGGCGCTCCACCCACTGCCCCGCGCCCCGTCGCAGATTTATTCAGGCAGATTTTACCGTTGTATGCAAGTATCTCAATTTATATAGAAATCACGCCTAGCACAACACACTGCCGACGCGGAAACGAGCGGGAAGGCGCACCGCGCGCAGATTCTGCCAATCTGCGCGGGAGCGCAGGGCGTGCCGCGGGATATGACACACCGGCTCTGCCGTCCCGGGCGTGATTTTATACTGTACAGACGTTTGCACGATGGATTTCGACGTAGACAAATTTATTTAGCGCGAGGCCGTCGTAATCTGCTTCACCGCGCGGGGGAGCAGATTTCACCGCTAAGTAAGGCAGATCTGCGCCTCCGTCGCCGCGCGCGTTATCTGTCGCTCTGCTCACCGCGGCGGGACGCATCTTCAGTGGGTGGAGCGCCTAAACTGTAATAAGCTACGCTTGTACGTACTGACCAGTGAACGTTAAAACCTGTGGTAATATATTAAAATCTTGTAGTAGTGAATATAGGTCTTTTATTTATTCGTTGCTGCGAGTTTAGAAGTTCACTCTGACCTCGACATTGGTCCTTCGAGCCGGATCAGTACGGACAGGTGTGGTTTCGGTTTTAATATTACGTGAAAGTGGTAGTGTAGTGAGTGCAATATCGGCGACATGGTGAAGACACGCGGTATGCAAGAACCCCTCACATCGGCCACGGAGGGGAATGAGCCCGGCTCCACGGAAATGGCGACAGCGGCGGGAACGACAGACCCGCCCAATTATTCCGTCACAGAGTCGGACCAGACCCAACGTCACAGCCCAGGGGCGACGACACCACACGGACAACCACGAGACGAGAAAACCAATAGGAAGGCGTTGGCCCAGGCGAGATTGGAACTCGCCGCCGCCAGGTTAGCACTCTTGGAGGCAGAATCAGCAGACGAAGAATTATTGGAGGGAAGCTCGGCTGCATCCTCAAAACGTCAAACGGAAGCTGCAGACTTACTTAGCGGACATCGCGGCCACACCCATCCGCCGACGTCACAACCTATGACGCCTAACGGAAACTCACCCACGCCGCCGCGACGCGACGGCGCACGGACGACGACGCCTGACGACGCGCCGCCGACCTTGCCGCGACGCGGCGACGAGGGGAGCCTGCTGCAAGGACTAACTCAGGCATTGTTAGAGGTAGCGCGGGGAAAACCCGCCGCCAGCAGGTATGAATTTGATTTACCTATTTATAGTGGCCAACCCGGCGAATGGCTGCATTTTAAAGCAGCGTATAATGAGTCTGCGTCGACTCACACAGAGGCAGGGAACTTAGCCCGCCTCAGAAAAGCTTTAAAAGGGCCCGCGTTTGAGGCAGTTAAATGTCTGTTTCTAGGAGCCTCGGCCGTTCAAATTATGCAAAGGTTAGAATCGAGATTTGGACGACCCAACGCATTAATAACTTACGAGTTAAATAGATTACGTCAGTTACCTAAAGTGTCAGATAGCCCCACAGATATATGTGTGTTCGCATCGAAAGTGACAAACGCGATTGCCGCGGTGCAAGCTCTGGGAAAAACAGAGTATTTGTATAGCCCGGAGATGATCTCCGTTATATCAGAAAAATTATCGGTTACGTTAAGGAGCCGGTGGTACGATTATGAGATGGCTGCAAGTGACGCAGAGCCCGGCCTAGTGGTATTAGGGCGATTTCTCACTAGGGAGGCAGACCTCAATGCACGTCACGCCACAGTAGAGGTGGAACACGAACGTAAACGTTCTCACCGACCCGCTCACAAGACGTTTAAAATAGCGGACAACGATAAAACACCGTGTGTGATATGCAATGGCAACTGTAGTGGCGCGGCTATCTGTCCTAGCTTTAGAAAAATGACAATATCAGATAGATGGGAAACTGCACGTAAAAATAAATTATGTTTCAGGTGCCTGAACCGACGTAAGTGGAAGCATAGATGCAGAAGTAAGCGGTGCGAGGAGCCAGGCTGCGAGCACTATCATCACAAGCTCCTGCATAGCGACAACAGACAGCGAACGAGCGCTACAAGCGACGCGGCAGAGCATCCTCGCGTTACGGCGGCAGAGCACGTGGCGACGCGCGTCGACTTCGCGCCAGGTGGTGACATCATGCGGCACACCGTCATCAGCAACGCGAGCACGCCGCGCACGTACAATCAAGTTTTGCTGAAAGTAGTACCCGTGACACTATCGGGACCTAACGGTAAAGTAGACACATTTGCTTTGTTGGACGATGGATCAACGATAACCCTACTTACTACTGAAGTCGCTCAGCGGATAGGCGCAGAAGGTCCGAACGAACCGTTCTACATCGATGCCATAGCAGGCGCGCGCATCAATGCTACGAACTCGCAACGAGTCAAGGTAAATATACGCGGGAAATACACAACCGACGGCATTGACATCGAAGCCAGAACCATCGACAGACTCGAGTTAGCAGGCCAGGCAATACGTGCAAAAGACCTGGCAGACTTCGAGCACCTGACGCCTATAGTCGATGAGTTAGCATATGACGCTGGCATACCAACTATCTTGATCGGTCAGGACAACTGGGCACTCCTGCTCGCCTCAGAAGCGAGAATAGGTACGAAAGGTCAACCAGTAGCATCACGCACACCGCTTGGTTGGATGTTACATGGTAGAATATGCAGTCTGACGAAGTTACGTGTCGTACCACAGACCGGAGAACGATGCGGTCACATAAGTACAGACGAATCCATTGAAGTACGAAACCATTATACGAATTATATTTTACAGAGCTTTGACAACGCGCAGGAAGCGAATCGAGTGTCTAAAGCAGTCGACACGGTACATCGGAGAGGCAACTTCGAGTTGCAGAAGTGGGCGTCCAACGAGCCTGCCGCTGTCGCCGGTCTCGCAACCGAGCCCGCAGAAAGAGACACTCTGCTCAACAAGGAAGAGAAAATCCTCGGTCTTATCTGGCGACACCGGGACGACACTTTAGGATTCAACTTCAGGAAAGTAGACCCTTCTTATTTGAGCAAGCAGATTACGAAGCGTCAGTTGTTGAAGACGACTATGTCATTGTATGACCCGTTGGGACTAGCCGCGCCGTTTACAACCCAAGCAAAGTGCATACTGCAAGACGCTTGGCGTTTAAAAATTGGTTGGGACGAGCGCCTACCTAAAAGTTTAGAACGCAAATGGCACGACTGGTTAATTGCTCTACAAATTTTGAAAGGCATTCGTATTCCACGTTGCCACCTGGGTTATTATGACTCGACTAGGGTAGAGTTACACGTATTCGTGGACGCGAGCGAACAAGCCTATGCCGCAGCAGCATATTGGCGTTTAGACAACGGCATGGGCCAGGTGAATGTGTCGCTCGCGGCAGCGAAAGGGCGCGTTGCGCCCCTTAAGGTCACAACTATACCTAGACTTGAATTACAGGCAGCTGTACTCGGCGGACGACTGGCGCGCTGCGTGGAAGAAGAACACGATCGTCGCGCTGACCGGCGAGTGTTCTGGTCCGATTCGCGCACCGTACTGGCGTGGCTGCGCGCCGGCGCACGAGCCTTCAAACCGTTCGTCGCGCACCGAGTAGCAGAATTAGAAGAAACCACCGAACGCAGCGAATGGCGCTGGGTTCCCACCGCTCACAACGTCGCCGACGACTCGACTCGTAGTATACCCGCTCACTTCTCTACAAGTCACCGCTGGTACACCGGCCCTTCATTTCTCTATGACGACGAGAACGCCTGGCCGCGGGAAACAGACTCTCACCCCTTCATCGAAACCGGCGAGGAACGTGTCACCACTGCTTCCGCTAACGAACGGGCGACCTTAACAGAGGCACTACCGGACGTCACGCGTTTCTCTTCCTGGCTGCGACTCATCCGGGCCACGGCCCGCATTCTCCAGTTCATCGACCGACTTCGAATCCATACCGCAGCAGCTACCCGCAAACGCAACAAAGGCGTTTGTGCAGACGACCCAGACTGGACGACGAAACATCGGGAAGGTATGGGAAAACGATCCGGAGTGCGCAGCCGCAACCTCAGCACATCGCAGACGGCCTACATACCCCTTGATACACAGTACACACGTCGGGCCGAAGTCTTATGGACGCGTGCTATACAAGAAGAAAGTTTCACGAACGAATTGCGGCTCGTCACCGGCGGGAGAGCAGTACCAGCCGAAAGCCGACTGAAGCGGTTGTCCCTGACAGTTGACGAAAACAAAATAATGAGGATACGCTCGCGCATCGCAGCGGCAGCAGACGTGCCACGAGAAGCTCAATCGCCAGCAGTACTTGACGGCAATCACCGGTACTGCCGCTTGTATATTGACTGGATTCATCGGAAGTTACACCACAGCGGCGTGGAATGCGTCGTGAATGAAGTAAGACAGCACTACTGGATTTTACGCCTGAGGCCGTCAGTCCGTGCGGCAATTAGTCGCTGCCAACCCTGCAGACTACGCAGGGCTGTGCCATCAGAGCCACTGACAGGCGATTTACCACCCTGTCGACTGGCGCATCATCGACGTCCGTTCACGCACACGGGACTGGACTACTTCGGACCACTCTCCGTCACAGTAGCGAGACATCACGAAAAGCGCTACGTGGCATTGTTCACATGCCTCACTTCGCGTGCCGTTCATCTGGAAGTCGCCGCCTCGCTGTCAACGGACGCCGCTATACTCGCGCTGAGGCGTATGATGGCGCGTCGTGGATGTCCTGAAGTCATTTGGAGTGATAACGGTACCAACTTCCACGGGGCAGATGCTGAGCTCCGTAAGGCCGCCCTAGAATCACTTCAACATGAAGCAGAGGTACGTCACATCGACTGGCGATACATTCCACCAGGAGCGCCGTTCATGGGCGGAGCATGGGAAAGGTTAGTACGCACGGTGAAGACCGCGTTGAACGCTACGCTTAACGAGCGACATCCGTATGAAGATGTGCTTCATACACTTTTGACGGAGGTGGAACACACTGTTAATTCCCGACCCTTGACCCATGTGTCGGTTAACCCAGACGACGAAGAAGCCTTGACGCCTAATCACTTTCTGCTCGGCGCACCCTCCAAAGTTCCATTGCCGGGAATTTTCACAAAGCCGGACGAATTACGCCGCTCACATTGGAGAGCGTCACAACGCCTAGCGGATTTGTTCTGGCAGCGATGGGTACGCGAAGTACTGCCTACGCTTCAAGACCGGCGGGAGCCGCATGGACGCGGCGACATGATCAAGGTGGACGATCTGGTTGTAATAGTGGACCCAAACTTACCAAGAAACATATGGCCAAAGGGGAGAGTCGAACGCACGTACCCAGGCGCAGATGGTGTCGTAAGAGTCGTCGACGTCAAAACTAAGAGCGGTGTGATGCGTCGTCCTGTTAAACGTCTCGTAGTCATACCCGTAGAAATTTAGTTGTCGTCATGTATTGTATTGTGTAAACATTAGCACTGAGTAGATTAAGTACTCGTAATATTTTTTATGTATCTTGCTTGGCGTCGCTTCAGGATCCCGCCAACCGGAGGAGGTTTTTTTTATTTCAATTTTGAATAATATATGGCAGGGCAGGGATTCTGGAGCGGCTACCCTTAACTTTAATTTAATTTAGTTATATATATTGTTTACTTCGCATTCAATTGTGAAAATGTTGAGTGTATACCAGTCACTAGTAGTATGAATGTATGTATAGACGCCGACACACCTGGTTGCCCCAGTCTGATTTCTGTGATGGATCGTTAGCTTTATCACGGTGGAAAGTTTGTCCCCGGTTTAAAGATTAGGTAGATGAATGGGTTGGTGTGCTGACGTCTATACACGGCGGGAGAAATGTGACTGATATACGTGTAGCGCCCTCTGTTATCGCGTAGTGGAAGCGATCGATAATAAGTGTCACTTCGTTCGCGCAACTCGCCACTGGAGGGCGTCAGAGTTCTAGAACAATCAATGCGTGTATCGATCGATCGCTTGCGCCTCCCGACGCTAGAGGCGCTGTTTTATGAATGAAATAGTGTAAAATTATGAATGAATGTCATGATGTGTTCCACTCGACACCAGAGGGAGTATCGTAGGAAGTAGTTGGAATGTTCTCGATTGTTCGAGAGAGTCGAACCGGAAGTTTTATCGCCTTCCGCCCACATTTTGTGTGTTGCGCTGTCCTGTTCGCCTCCAGACACGAAAGAGTGCACTAGTCTCGTAAGTTTTGTTGTATTGTATCACGTTTAGATAGGAATATTAAACTGTAATAAGCTACGCTTGTACGTACTGACCAGTGAACGTTAAAACCTGTGGTAATATATTAAAATCTTGTAGTAGTGAATATAGGTCTTTTATTTATTCGTTGCTGCGAGTTTAGAAGTTCACTCTGACCTCGACAAATATTATTATTATTTAAAATATTTTTAATTTTGGTTTTTCTTAATTAGACTGAGGGTCTTTTATATCTACGAGGCCCTAGGCTGCAGCCCAAAAAGCCTTTACATCATCAGATCCGCCCCTGATAGCAGCTACTCAGTGTCAAAACCAGAGGATTCCAAAGCGTTAACTAACGCCATCTATCGAAACCTTGCCGTAACTGGTCGATGTGTTGATGCGTCGTCGGTGACAGCACGGCGAGCTATAGTGTTGCCATCTCTGTAGTCAGTGTGACAGTTTACGCAACTTAACATCAATGGCGAGGGCTGCGATCACGACAACTTTACAACAACAACGGAACAACTAGTACAACAGTAGGCCATACCTGCGGAAATCGAACCTTCGACTAGCCGCGCAGCAGCCAGTTGCACCAGCCGCGTGATGTAATCGTAACTTACATAGGTACTTGCCCAGTTTCGTACCCACAGCCTCAAGCACAAGAGGCAAATGCCTTAACGACTGGGCTATCACGGAGTTCTAAACAGAAAAGGACAAAAGATTTAGTTAATATAAATGTCATCAACAGTAGCAAACTTAAAAATAAATTTAACTTAAAAAATCTAGGTACGTGCAAGACGCTTATCCCAAAGATTATCCTTGGGATAAGTGATATGCACCTAGATTTGGCAAGTAATAAACTAAAAGACCTCTGGGAAAAACGCAGATATCCCCGCGAAATTCCACTTCAGATAATAACAAACTGTCAATCAAATGTTGAAAACAAACGGTCAATTGTTTTACACCACATTTTAAATCATATTTGTGAACAGTTAAAGGCTACTTTTCTTCATCACAATTTTGTGGCAGATACTATGAAAGGGCTCGATTATTTTGTCCATTAGAAAGTCTGCACAGTTCTAGTCAGCTCAGCTCAAGTTAGCTTTAAACACTGAGCCATTATGCTCTTGACTGCCCCCTTAAGGGAGATTGGAGTCCTGGATACACAGGTCGTGCAGTGTTAAGGTGGTTTCATACCGCTGCACCGGCAAGACGAACGCTGTATCGGATAGGCAAGAATTACAATTTGTTTAAGTAATAAATACTTTACTTATGAAGCAATATAGTTCAATGTTGTACGAACAAATATTTCAATTAAAGTCTATCGACTGCACATTCTCTTAGAGAGCTCCGCGCATGGAACACTGAGCGCCGTAGTCACAGCCCTACGTCTGGTCGAGCGACGAACTACCCCAAGTTCGCCTCCCGCAGGCCTTTCCTTACGGTAGCCCAAGATCCAACTCCCTGCTGCCCTTCTGATGCGGTTTCCTCTGCGCCGCCTTTTTTGCAAGCATCACCTCCTCGCAAAAAAAGGCAACGGCATCCCACGTGTTCGCCCTCCCGACCATGGATTGAATCACGCTTCTGACATACCTAGGTACAAACGTAATCCCCTTTTGTTGAAGTTTAACAGTGAGTGACACCTACGGATCAAACAAATAACATCAAAACCAAGATTGTTTATCAGTAAAACAGAGAAACAACAAGTAAATCCAGATGCTTTAAACTTGTATTCTATTAAAGCATTATTACTATCTCAATAAAGTTAAGCCTTCTTTATCTGATAGCGGCGACTACTCGGGATGCTGTTAAGCCGCTATAAAATGTGTAGGAGATCTATCTGAACGTCAAAACCTTGCATCTCAAGTAAGAGTGTATGTGTCGAAAGGATTACTGAAGAAGAATGGCGTCTCAGGTATTAAATTAATAGAAATACAAAAAAAAATTGGAAGTACATGTCTTAACACTGTCTTCTACCTTCTCTTGTACCTGCTATGTGTATTTTCAATCTGTGAAAACTTTTTAATTGGCCTTAATCATCATCTATGTAAGGGTCGGCTTCCAGTCTAACTGGATGCAGCTGAATACCAGTATTTTACGTGGAGCGACTGCCTATTTAGCCTCCACAACCCAGTAACTGGGTAATACGATACTATTTTTAATTGGCCTTAATATTGTTACTCAAATTAATCTTACTTTTGTACCTAGCTGTAATTTTTCCGATAAAACCTGTTTTTCTTTTTTCCAATTGATAGTTTCCGTCTAGATCTCGACAACATGGATATGGACTGGATTCAGGACTGAACGAAGCGCAACCCATGTTTCCTCTCTTCAGAAACTACAGTTTTCTTCAAAGCTGTAATTTTTATGTTTCCTTTTTCCACCTCTCCTTAGAAGAAAGAAGAGATCTCTCTGATCGATCCGTCGCAGCTGCTGCGTCCGGAGCCGGTCTTCAACGACAAGCCGCTGGAAGCCTTCCGCGACTACACCGTCGATGACACCGACCCTGTTAGGGAGCGCGTGCGCAAGACTTACTACGACATGCATACTAACGTTACTGTCGATCTTGTTAAACGTAAGTTTTCATTATATTGTAACTATGCTTTGAATGTCCGCTTGTCACGGTACTTTTTTTTTTATAAACATAACAAAACATCACGCCTGTAATCCCTGAAGGGTTTGGCAGAGGTGTACCCATGTAGATACACCCACATTTCGTCAGTTATATTTAAGTCCCATGTATTAGGGATCTCTACGAGAATATACGTACACGTAATATTATGTATATCCGTCAAGCCAGATGAATGTCTGGATTGGTTCCTGCCTCTTAGAAGCCAAGGATTCTTTAAAAAATACGGCACAAACCTAAAAGAGTGTAAGAATTAGAATATAATAACTTTTACGATTTTAATGTGAAATACAAAACCAAATATCTCCGTTTCGATATGGTTTAGAGAAATGTACCCATAATAGCTTTTGATCGTTTCATTTGAAGTTTCATTTCTGGCCGCTCAACTTCAAAATTACGCCAACTTTGCGCAAACGGCAAACCCCTTTACTGATATCTTCTTTGACATCCTCATAGAAAAGAAAGAAAAATGGTTGAAGTTCAACACGTTCAAAAGTACAATCAAGGATGCCTTAATCAAGTTGAACGAGCTGGTGGACGAGTCAGACCCTGACACAGATCTGCCAAACATCGTGCACGCCTTCCAGACTGCCGAGAGGATCCGATTAGACCATCCTGATGATGACTGGTTCCATCTAACGGGACTCGTCCATGACTTGGGCAAGGTAGGTAATAAAAGCTTTTTTCCAAAAAAAGATAACCGCCTTCAAAAACTACAAAATAAAAATAACTTTAGTTTTGGAAGTCGGCGGCTTTGGTTTTGTTTTTTGTTATGTAGGTAAGTATTGCCACCGACTTCCAAAACTAAAGTTATTTTTATTTTGTAGTTTTTGAAGGCGATTATCTTTTCTTGGTAAAAAGCTTTTTATTTTTCACTTTTTAGTGCTTGTATATTAATGTTTGAAATCCTTACAAAAAGCCCTTTCAAACAATACCTCACACGATATATTTAATTTTGGAAACTGGTAGGAGGGGGGTTGACGTACCCCCCCCCCCCTTTTCCTTCAGTCAGTCATCGACTACACGTATAAACAAAGCAATTTCACTTGTTACGATATTGCTGCTGTGATTCTGTGAGGAGCTCCATTCCATATCTCCAAAGTTCATCATCAGATATTGAAATGGTGACAATGTGACTACACGGGAAGCACCAGCTTTCAAATAAAAAAAGAATCATGAAAATCGGTTCACCCAGTCGCAAGTTAGGAGCTAACAAACATAAAAAAAAAACAGTCGAATTGATAACCTCTTCCTTTTTTTGAAGTCGGTTAAAAACGGTCGGGGATCGCGGAATGCGCGTGCGCTTCCGGGAAGTATGGGAAGGGAACACCGAGTTCAGTCTAGGCAAGAGAGGTCGATTCCATTAGTTTAATTTCTGACAATTTATCTTAGCAATTGATTGTGTGTACTGTAGCACCCAGACGTGGGTTGCTACTGTACCGGGATATAAATTCAATCTACTTGTGATTGAAACGCGTATTAATTTGTTATACTTCGTGTATTCTATTTAAATCATATAATTATATTTTAATACTAGTTTTTCGTGTCAGGCTTGACAGCCGTCGACACACCCTCTCCCTTTTATTCTAAATATTTAAAAGTAATTTATCTCATAATATCAAATAGGTTGTATATGGCTCAATCAGCCAGGGTCTCTACAGTACTTAATAATGAATAAAATGAACTCAGAATTAAAATGACAAAAATATTGCATGCTGAAAAGCTGAATATAGCTGCTCGAAATATTTGTGCAGCAACATCGAAACTTATACCTGTATTCGCAATAAGTGAATTTGAATTTGAATTAGAGTTCATGAAATGCACTATCATTGTGATTTTTTTCCAGCCAGCAGTTGAGTTTTATTTTCTGTTACATATCTTTTATAGCACAGAATGTAATAGAATATTTTCCACAAGTTTTAATCAATTCTGCCATTATATCTCTCATCATGTGGTCATAAAAAATTCCAGCAAGGGGCGCCCGGTATCAATGGTTCAATTATTAAAAGGTCGGAACCGTAAATGAGGTTATCAGTTGCAAATAGATTAGCCATGTTTATAATGAATTCACTTATTATATTATTATGATCTAGTAATTTAGTTTTGTGTTAACGTCGTGAGAGTTCAGTGGCTAAGGCGCCCGCCTCTCATGCATGAGGTTGTGGGATCGAATCCGGGCAAGTACCAATGTGACTTTTCAATTCATATGTACTTTCTACATAACATACATAACGTCACGCCTGTAATCCCCAAAGGGTTAGGCAGAGGTGTACCCATTAGTACACCCACATTTCGCCAGTTATGTTTAAGTCCCATGTAATAGGGGGCGAGCCTATTGCCTTCAACCGGGCATAAATCCAGACTCCGAGGCTGCTACTGAAAAACTCCTGATGGAAAAACCCAATAACACTTTGCCCGACCTGGGAATCGAACCCAAGACCTCATGCTCAGCAGTCGCGCTTTACGACCCCCAGACCAACGAGGCAGTCATGTACTTTCTAAAGTTTATCTTGGACGTCACTGACGTCGGTGAAGGAAAACATCGTGAGGACACCTGGACTTGTAATTAATATAAGTCTGGAATCGCCAATCCGCCTTGAGCAAGCGTGGTGATCAATGCTCATGCCTTCTCTGTATGAGAAGAGGCCTTTGCCCTGCAATGGGATAGTAATTCCAAAAGAATACACACAGTCACTTGAGCAAAGCCGCGTATCAATGTATTATATTATAAAATAACATGATCAGACCATACAATAATAAGTACCTATAAACACATAGTTTTATAGATAATGTACCATGTATGAATGTAGTGATAGATTTATCTTTATGGTAATGTTTATTACGTTTTTGATTATATAAAATTCAATACAAAATACAATACTTACTTGAAATGGAAAATCACAATACCTATAATATCAGATGAAAAACTTTCACATAGTCTACAAGTATTTGTGCAAATACCAGCAGTTTTTTTTTTGGGTGGCTTCTCTCTGGTCAGTTTTAGAGGTTGTTGACTGCTTAACCGGACTTTCTAAGGGCTCATTTACGGAGACGAGGGGCGTCGCGCGTCGCGTGCGGCGTGGCGTCTCATCATCATCTGCCTAGCCTTTTCCCGACCATGTTGGTGTCGGCTTCCAGTCTAACCGGATGCAGCTGAGTACCAGTATTTTACATGGAGCGACTGCGTGGCTTCTCGCGACGCAAAAATTAGTACGTCAAAAATCGCTTGTCCGTAAACGCACTCATACAACGCCATATGTTTGAATTCAGTGGGGGCCGCGCCGCACAACGTGAGGCGCGACGCTCCGCGTCTCCGTAAATGAGGCCTTATGGTGCCTCCATCCAGGTCTTAAAACTTATGAACTAAGCGACTACACGCTTAGGGCACCCCTTGTGGGGTACGGACCTAGGCTTAGGGCACGGGGAGGACAGCAAGGGAAAAGCTGGATTGGATCTTACTGGTGTAGTCTTTTGGAAGGGGCAACTAGATTCAATTCATTTTTCTTTTGTATTTGACGTTCAAAAGTGCCTTGTAACGGCCTAATTGAAATAAATGATTTAACTTTGACTTTGACTTTGACTTTCTCTTTTCACTCATGGGACGGCAACGGATCGAATCGTTTTCGGTTTTCAGATTTGTCATATTTCTAACATATTATTTTCATTATGACCAGGTGATGGCTTTCTATGGCGAACCTCAATGGTGCGTGGTTGGCGACACGTTCCCCGTGGGCTGCAAGTGGGCTGACTCCATCGTGTACGGGCCTGAGAGCTTCAAGGATAATCCGGACACTTACAACCCTAAATACAAGTCAGTATGAACATAGTTAAATATGTTCTATTGTCTTGTCTACATTTCACTGCTGCACTACGTGGTTAGTCTGTCTGGCGAATGCTGTACGTCCTGGTTTCGATTCCCAATTCGAGCAAAATGTCAAAGTTGATATATTTTAAAAAGCCTATGTGCTATACCAGACTATAATCTATCTCTGTGCCAAATTTCATTCAGATTCGCTTAGCTGTTTTGGCGTGATTGATTAACAAACACCCATCCATATAAACTTTCACATTTATCGCGACCCTGGAACACAAAGGGCATTAGGAGGAACACGCATGCATTTTAGTCAGCAAAAAACTAACACTCCCTTCCGCTCCGCCCAGAGCGAAAGAAGTCATTTGATGGTTTTCCATAAATTGATAGAAAAAAAAGAAGTTATAACTACTGTTCACAGATATTTATGATAATATTGTCCTCAGCACTGAGTATGGCATGTACGAGCCCCACTGCGGCCTGGACAAGCTGCTGATATCCTGGAGCCACGACGAATACATGTACCAGTTCCTCAAACACAACAAGTGCAAGATCCCCGAGAAAGGACTGTACATGATCAGGTAACATTTGTCGCCAACATCAAGACCAATTTGACTCGCAGTGGCAGCAGATAGATAGAACACGCTTTATTGTACACTATATAGTTTATGCCCGCGACTTCGTCCGCGTCATAGTTCGTTTCAAATCAACCTGTATACCTACAGCTGTAAGGTTTAATTTGGCGTGTTATGTACTTTATTATGCTAGTCGATTGTCGACAGATACCACTCTTTGTACCCGTGGCATGCTGGTGGTGACTACCGCCACCTGACCAACAAGAAGGATGAAGAAATCCTGCAGTGGGTGCTTGAGTTCAAGTGAGTACAGGTCTATGACTATTAAGAACTTATGCCCGGGGTTGCGGGACGTCTTAACAGGATACCGTGGCCCCGGAACGTAAAGGGCAACAGAAGGAACAGGGTTGTTTTTTAGTCAGTAAAAAGTCTGACAGTCCTATCCGCCCCGTTCAGGGCGGAAGGATTCATTTGATGATATTTACCACCCCAAAAAAAAGCCTTAGCTCATGTAATTTAAATAAAATCATTATTCATTTTCATACACATATCTTCACACATCTCTGATGAAAATGTAGACAAAGCAGCTAAGTTACCTCTAGAAACATGATTGCTGTGTTTTTTAAAATAAAACCTTTTTCCCAGTAAATACGACTTATACACGAAGAGCACGACGGTTCCAGACATTGAAGCTCTGTGGCCCTACTACGAGAAGCTCATCGAGAAGTACATCCCTGGAGTCTGCGAGTGGTGAATAGTGGTGATCTCCAGGCTAGGGTAGCCAACCGTACTATACCTATATTATTATTGTACTGTATTTGGGTCTGTAGTAAGATGGTGCAATTTTTATTTTAAGCAACTCTTTTTAGTATAAGCGATAAAAAATGTAGTATTTTATGGAATGAGTAAAATATAGACACATGTACCTATTTGTTACTTATTTGTTTTTATAAATATATTTTTTTAATAGTTTAAAAAACTAAAAAACACGCTTTTAGCACGCACTAATTTTTTTTCGTATCCCATTCAGCAAACCCTTTCATTTGATACCCATATCATGGGGATGCATTTCAAATAGCCTGTCCGCCAATCTGGACGTCCGCCATATTGGATTTAAGTCACGTGACTATTTTTTTCATATTTCTGACAGCAAACCCTTTCATTTGATACCCATATCATGGGAGTGGATTTCAAACAGCCAGTCCGCCATCTTGGGGAGCCCGCCATATTGGATTTGTAATGACGTTTCTTAGCTAGTCATGTATTGTCATCAGAACTCAGAGCATGTGCAAAATTTCATTCTAATCGAAGACCGGGAAGTGGGTCAAATTAAGATTCCAAGATTTTCTTACGTACATAGTTAGTTACAAGTGAAGCTAATAAAAGCGTGTTAATAAAAACTACAAACATTTCCCCTGACTACGTCCGCGTAACTGTCAGTTATCGCGGACGCACACGATGTCGCGGAATATAAGGTAGCCTACTTCCTTTCTTATAGATTTCATTAAAATCGGTTCAGTGGTTTAATCGTGAAAGCATAACAGACAGACCTTGAGTTACTTTCGCATTTATAATATTAGTATGGATGTACTTGTTATCATGAACTGGTTTTGTTTCGAACTAGTTTCTTATCTTATTTTAATTTTTTTAGCTTTTTGTCATCAAAACAAACAGTGCTGTTATCTTCAGAAGCATTGACATTGAGATTATGTCATCCTATGGTATAACTTATTGTTTTTAATAACTTTGTACATGAGTATTATTTTTTTGATTAAAATAAAACAAAATCATTTATTTTTTTTTGTTTTTTTTTTTAAACGTTTCCCTACACTGGGAATTTATCCTGTAGGTAGGTCTGTGCGTTTACAAATATATAAAGAACTATCTGAAGGCCATACAAATATTTGTTTCGGACGGTTATCGAACCTGCGACATGCAGTGCAACAGCCAATCGCTCAGCCACTGCGACAATCGTAACATAACATAATGCTCCCATGTAATAGAGGGTAAGCCTATTGCCATCAACTGGGCACAAATCTACACTCTGAGGCTGCTACTGAGAAATTCCTGTTAGAAAAACCCAATAACACTTTGCTCAACCTGGGAATCGAACCCAAGACCTCATGCTCAGCAGTCGCGCTTTACGACCTACACCAACGAGGTAGTCGAGGCATTAAATAGAACACTTCCTTATTTATTTCTCTTCTATATATAGGTCAAGGAGTTTCCTTTTCAGACCTTGAATCAATTGAGATGTCGGATGGAATCTTATATTAGTACTGTAAAGGTTACAAGGAGTTAGGTAGAACGAGTGAGGTACTTCAAGGAAGTACAGTATAAAATAAAAATAAATAAGTATAAATATAGTAGCCTTACATACTGGTAACTATATTTTCGAGCCGTTTGGGGTGGAAACCCTCGGGTCTTGGGGTCCGTGTGACCATGGGCTCTTCAAGGAGTTGTCCAAACGGTTGGTTGACACTTCCCGTGACCCAAGGGCTGGTTATTTCCTTGGCCAGAGGTTAAGCATTGCCATCCAACGTGGCAATGCGGCCAGTCTTTTCAAGTGGACTTTTACATTACCAGTGGACGGCGATGCGGATGAATTTTTTTATTATTTAGTTTTAATTTCCATTTTTTTTATTCTGTTTTTTTTTGTAATTAAATAAGCATGTACTTATATATTGTACAAATTAATTAAATAAACCCCTACCAATAATAATTAAAAAAGGGAGTTTAGTACTTATGAAAATGAACAACTTTTACTAGAACCAAAAAAAAAATGTTGCTATCGCTAAGAAAAATACAGCTGTTTAGTAAGGTAGGGATAAAGCTTAATGTTTTTTTTTTCCTTTACCCGGGTTTAAAAGTAGGCAAAATAATCATAATAATTATAACTCTAAAAAGAAAAATTATAAAATTAAGTACCTACGACCACACCTTGTATACAGAGTTAATATGATAGAGGGGCTTTAAATTAAACTACGTATACTATACGTGTTTAGTATTAATTTGACACGGTTTAAAATAAAATATAAATAATTTTCTTTAATTTTTTTTTTATTTTTCAAACAAACTAAATAGCTTACAAATCAGAGTAAAACGCAAACACCCTTTGTAAATAAATTTAACTGACCTTAGATACCTAGGGCACCTAGGGTATTAAAGCTGCAACGTCGCAAGCGCGCGACGCGCGTGTATTCTCTCGTATCAAAGCGGTCGGCCAAAAACTTAAAAAATCATTTGCGACTAAACTACTGCTCCTATTTAATTGATTTTTGGTACAGAGCTTAAAAATGGTACCTAGTATAGGCAGTTTAAAGGAAAGCCCATCTGTCGTACCAACTTTGTATGTCCAGGGAACCCTCCATTTCCGTAGTAGGTACATACCTATCTGTATCACCTTAACCGACCCAAACCTTGATCCCAAACTATATGCGTTTTAAACTCAAACACACAGACAAAGATACCCCTTACACAGTATCATAATAATCAGCAATTTGCCAGAAATAAACCAACAGCGAACGATACTATTCGCCTATTCAAGTTCCATTGAAGAATTTGTTGGACAACGGGATAAAAACAGCGTAAGAAAGCAAGTAATGGAAGATGTTATCAGCGATGGTATCGTTTTAGTCGTTGACACGTGTATAGGACACTGAGAAGCCAGGGCATCTATTTCTGAACTAAAGTCTTGTTCTGAATCAATGGTTTTTTGTTACAGAGTTCAAAAAAGGGGGTTATCAATGTACTTCTTTGTATTAAGTACAACTTTGTAAGATTTATTAATGAATGGTGGATTTGAAATGCGAAAATAGATGACAGCATTAAGGAATTTTATTTAATTTATTTATTTACTAATTTAAAATAAATAACGTGACATTGTCTGTGTAAATGTCGGTTATCGCGGACGCTGACGAAGTAGCTAAATAAAAAGTAGCCTATGTCCTATCTTGGGGTTCAAACTTACCCCGTACCAAATTTCATCAAAATCGGTTCAGTGGTTTAGTCAGACAGACAGAGTTACTTTCGCATTTACTTATTTAATATTAGTATAGATTTAAACTTTATGGAACAAAAAAAGTATATAGGTGGATTTAATGCCTTAGGCTTTCTCTACCAGTCAACCAAAGGTGATGAAGAGATAACATGGCAGGTGCAAAATAAACCCCTGTACTTATTTCAATGGATATATCAATATCTTCAAAATATTGTGTGTTTCTTGACGACTTCCTACTTAGTACACCAATTTTACTACCCTGCTGATCTCATGATCACTGCAGCTGAGCGTGGGATGCTGGGTTTAATTCCCAGGTCTGGCAAAAAGTGTAATTGTATTCTTATTTTATTGAATATAGCTTCCGCCCGCGACTTCGTCCGCGTCATAGTTAATTAATATATTATTACACTGGAACCATATTTTTTTCCGGAATAAAAAGCCTAAGATGTGCTATTCCAGACTCTAATCTTTCGCTGTGCCACATTTTATCCAGATCCGTTCAGCCGTTCTGACGTAAAAGAGGAAAAAACATCCAAACATCCATCCATCCTCACAAACTTACACATTTACAATAATAGTAGGATTCGTATTCCCAAAAACTTTACTGATCCCCAAAAATTATCTCAATAACAATAACAATTAATTATGGCGTCGTCATTAGTATAGTCGTAAGTAATATTTTCGCAAGCTTTTTTATCAATTTACGCTAAACATAGATAGCCCGACTTCACTTTTGACCCTGTCCGTTATCAATTAACATTATTTAAGTAGTGTACGGAGTGGTTGGTTACCATTACTGTTCGACTGGAGAACCGCCACAGTAACGTCTCAACATGAAGCCTAAACCAGTAAGTTGATTTTATTTTAATTTTTCTATACAAGGTATAGTTTTGAATACTTGTCAAATTCTAGGAGACTATGCTCAATTATTGTTTTTCCATATCGAGAAGTGAAAGGAAAAATGTATTAAGCGACAATTTTGTCGTGTTATATTTTCAACCTTAATAAGTGTGTAAAGAATAAAAATAAATAAGTTTTATTTACTGTTGTTACAATGGTTACCTTATAACTAGGTTAACATAATAATTATAAATCAGTAACATTTGGCGGTTCGCATTTTTGGTAAAACGGTGGTCCCCAAACTAGGCGATGCCTGTATCTTGGGGACCAGGGTTCTGATATAAAATAATCCTTGCCATTGGGATAGTTAAAAGTAATAATACAAAAAGTAATGTTGTGTACGCTTCACTCTATTCTTGTCAAGTCTTTTCTTTTTAATTAATAAGCTGTTTGGTTTTACTAAATAATTACCTAATTTAATGCTTCCAACATAATCTGTTGAAAGAGAAAAAACAAACCGTGTATTTTTTGTACCAAATTGTCGCTTAGTACAATTTTTCCTTTCACCCCTCAATATGTATTCTTAGGTGGTAACTTATAATATAATTGAGATCATTATGGACCCTGTTGGGCACAGCAAAAGGGTAGGAGAGAGGAAGCCCTGTTTAAAGAGATCATTGTGTTTTTAATAGAAAATGAAATAAGTTCTAATTTAAAAATAATTATTAATGCTGGTGATTCTCAACACGAATAAAAAAAAAGAGATTTTTTTGAATTTTGTTTTTGTTTTAGAATTTAGACCTGCCATCTTACTGGTGGATTTAGGCAGGAAAAAAAATCACAAGTTTTGTTATATTGTATGTAAATGGAACTCTAACGCAAGGCTTGACTTGTTTTAATATCTGTGGCACGTGTTTTTTCTTATCTGCAAACGTTTTCAATAAATAAATATTATGATGTAGCTAATTAGTTTTAATGCAAAACGTGCTCAAAAGAATATTGAGACAGTGACCTTGAAACTTTGATTATCTAATGTATTGTACACAATACTAGAATAAAGGTTTTTTTTTAAACACGATTCTTAACTTAGTAATTTTCGTAAAAAAAAATTGCTTAAAAATTGCACTTGCTCTTTTTTTCTTCATGACCGTGTTCTGCAGTATTAGTTCTATTCTATAAAATTTTAAAGTACCCTATGTGCTATTCCAGACTATAATCTACCTTTGTGCCGTATATTTTAATATAATAATATTATAATTTATTTAATAACAATTTACATTGTGTCTGAAATCTTTCTTAAAAAAATATAAAATTAAAATAACATAAAAGCTTTTATTTGAACATACCTACTTTAAGCAATAATTCGATATCAACTCAAGTAAATAATACGAACAAAAATCCATATAATAATACATTTATCCTCTATGCTAATAATATAATTTTAGAGCTTATAATAGAAAAAAAACTACATAGAAAATAGAAAAAAAAACATATATTTAAACTTTATGCAACAAAAAAGTACAAAAGCAGACTTATGCCTTACGCATTCTCTACCAGTCAACCACAGGTGATGAAGAGAACATAGTAGGTGCAAATTATTGCACAAGATATTAAAAACAAAAGAAATAAAATAAAATAATTAAATATTTAAAAACTGTCCCATGTATCAACAGCCTATGTCACAAACACTGTAACGTAAAGGGAAGCGAGTCATTACAGAATCGTGGGCGATCACGACAGATATATCTTAGTTCACTATCATCATTTCAAAACCACATGGTGTAGTAGTCTGTTTACAGTTCCACCATAAGTACAAGTAAGTTTGTAAACAATTTTTTCTTCGAAAAATAATGAAACTTAAATCTTTGCAGGATTCCCCCGTCTCGATGATGGACCCCTCGCTCCTGCTTCGGCCGGAGAAGGTGTACGATGGCAAGCCAGTTGAGGCTTTCCGGAATTACGACATAGATGAGAATGATCCTATCAAGGAGCGCGTGCGCAGGACTTATTACGAGATGCATACTAAACAGACATACGATTTTGTTCAAGGTTAGTTGCAATTTTTCCGTTTATTACAAAAAAAAAACTTATTTTAATGAAAATATGAAGAAAGTGGGGACAGTCATGGACATTTGCGAAGAGGAAACTTAGATTATTGGCAAGTTGATACCACTTTATAGTTTTTTTTTTTTATTGGGGGGAAACTTTAAAAGACGCCCTGTTTTCGGGGATGAGACTAGGGATTGTGGGATTCTTACCACACTCAAACCACCCCGATGCTCACCATCCACACATTAGGCAACCACCTTATACATATACCTACCTACCTACAGATCTCTTGATTGTTCTATAAATCAATATCCTTCCTTCTAGGACGCATGGCCGACTGGCTCAAGTTCAACCACTTCAAGATGAATGTCAAGGATGCCCTGATTAAATTGAACGATCTGGTGGACGAGTCTGACCCTGACACTGATCTTCCAAACATCGTGCACGCCTTCCAGACTGCCGAGAGGATCCGGGAAGACTTCCCTGATCAGGACTGGTTCCATCTTATTGGACTTATCCATGATCTTGGAAAGGTAAAGATTTAAACTTGATAACTTATTAGTGCACTACTGGCATTGGTGAAGGAAAAGATTGTGAAGAAATCTGGACTTATAATGAATTTGTTTTTGCCCCTAACGACTTCCTCCGCATCCGTCCGTCTTCTAATGGATCCCTAATTAGTCTGTAGTACCTTCTATCCTTATATCTTCCTACTAGCTGACCCGCCGCGACTTCGTTCGCGTGGTATCCTACACTACCATTACCCCTACCCTAACCCTGCTTTACCCTACCCCCTACCCTACCCCTACCCTAACCCTGCCTTACCCTACCCTTACCCTTGAGACCGACTTCCCGACTTCATATTAAAAGGGCTGTTTTTAGGGACTTCGTTCGCGTGGTATCCCCCCACCTCTACACTACCGATACCCTACCCAAACCCTACTCTACCCCTACCCTATCCTACCAATACCTACCCCTACCCTACCCTACCAATACCTACCCCTACCGTACCGTACCCTACCTCTACCCTACCCTACCCCTACCCTTGAGACCGACTTCCCGACTTCATATTAAAAGGGCTGTTTTTAGGGATTTCGTTCGCGTGGTATCCTGCCCCTACCCTTACCCCAACCCTACCCCTACCCCATATTTTCACGCCGTTTAAACCTTCCCTAGACCTCCACGAACATTTCAAAACCAAAATCAGCTAAATCGGCCCAGCCGTTCTCGAGTTTTAGCGAGACTAACAAACAGCAAATTGATTTTTATATTTATAGAGAAGAGATTGAATTCGCCATAACTTTCAAACCAAACGTCCAATTTTAAAGAATAAAAGAAGACTGAATATTATCTACATAAACAGTACTTTGTGACAAAATAGTTTATTTTGATAAGGAGTAATGACATGTGTAAAATAAATGCGTTTAAATGAAGTTCTAAAAAAAAATCAAGATTTTTAAATAAAAAAATGGTTGTTGTTTTTAACTCGAAACAGATAGGTATAGTGTGTCGCGTACTTTTTTGTAGATATTTTTAAAGTCTTTAATTAATTAGAACATTTTATGGTTCTATCTTTTATAGTTTAGGCGGCGTACGCCAAATAAGGAACTTTTTTGTATGATTTTTTACACCTTGGGTCTGAAAAACCCAAATATCTTACGGACCCCTATTTTTTCTAAAATAAAATATAGCCTATAGCACTCACTGATAACGTAGCTTCCAATTTCCGAAAGAATTTTCAAAATCGGTTCAGTAGATCCGGAGATTACCCCCTACATACAAACTTACAAACATACAAACTTACAAACTTACAAACAAATTTTACCTCTTTATAATATTAGTATAGAAGTATAGACTAGTATAGATAAGCGAAGAATTTTCAGAATCAGACCAGTGGATCCGTAGATTGTTGCGTTAAAATAGTGTCAGAAATCACCTATCCGCATTGAGCATGCGTGGTGATCAATGCTCTTGTTTTCTCTGCATGAGAAGACGTCTTTGTCCTGCAGTGGGACAATTATTGTTTTTTTTATTTACTTTAATGCATACTTGCATACTTGGAGTGATATATGCGCTGCGCAGGAGTAACTATAAACTACCTACTTATATTAGTGTAAAAAATGTCTCTGTGATAGAGAACCCATATTATATACTTAAATAGATTTAAGGGCTGCATCTGATAACGACAAGACTTTTGCCGATGTGACGATTCTGTCAAACTAAATTGAACTCCAGAATATTTTTCGTCTCTAAACAAACTTGACCTCTCCAATTTTTTCTCTAAACTTAGTTATATCATCGACAGCGATCTGAAACTTAGACATTTTTGTCTTTAACCAGGTAATGGCTTTCTACGGCGAGCCTCAATGGTGTGTGGTTGGTGACACATTCCCTGTGGGCTGCAAGTGGGGCAAATCCATCGTTTATGGAGATGACAGCTTCAAGGACAACCCAGACACTTACAACCCTAAATACAAGTCAGTATTAAGATTATGTCCTACCGTTATTTTGTCTATGATGACTGCTTCATGGGTCTTGTGGTCAGGCAACTGCTGAGCGTGGGATACTGGGTTGGATTCCCAGTTCGGGCATAGTGTTATTGGGATTTTCCATCACGAATTTTTCAGTAGCAGCCCGGTGGTAAACGCCAACAGTAGTAAACTCACCAGATACCACAAACTACTTTATTTCTTTGTGTGCACTTAGACCCATGGCTTGTTGTTTCAATGAGGCTCTTTCTTTGGAAATCTCTAAAGGTAAAATCAAAAATAAATCACGAGACAGCACTAAACAATGAAATATTTTAATGGTCTCATTTATAACTCGGAGTCAAAATGCGTCAGTCACAATCACTGACATTATTTTTCTTCTTCGCTGTTTTTTTTTTTGATTAATTTCGTTGCGGGATTAAAGACAGTTGGATCGCTTTTTTTTGGACTTGTCGAGCTTAATTGCCTCGGCGTTTTTCTGGTGGTCGCCACTGTTGATTCCGGCTTTCAGGAGTTCCAGTGGTTGGGAATAGAGTGGCGGGCTTGCCCCAAAAGGAAAGTCACAATGTCTAAATATCGATAATTGTTAATTTGCGCAATATAAGGACTCTTATATTTTATCAGCCAATCCAATGACTTGATATTCTTCCAGCACTGAATGCGGTATTTACAAGCCTAAATGCGGTCTGGAGAACCTGACGATCTCGTGGGGACACGACGAGTACCTGTACAGGGTGCTCGTGCACAACAAGGCGAAGTTCCCCAGGGAGGGACTCTTCATGATCAGGTAGGGAGAGAGATGAGAGAGGGTGTACTCTCATTGTGTTATATATTTTTTTGCCTTTGAGACTTAGGGTCAGTTCACACCGAGACGCGACGCGACGCAACGTGACGATACTGGAAGAGGCCAGTGACTTCGCGCTGCGCCACGCTGCGCCGCGAGTCGCCGCGAGGCGCATCGCAACGTCGCCGCTCTTGCACGTCGCGCGTACCGGCGATTCACCGCTGCGTCGCGATGCGTCTCGCGGCGGCGCGCGGCGCAGCGCGGCGTAGAGCGACGCATCGCGACGTAGTGCTGCGTGGTGTAACGTATTCTAAATTCTCACAATGAAATGTGTATCTTTTCGTGTAGAAAATAAAGTTATATTTTGAGTCGCTCTTTTAAAGTGTGCACGCAGCGTCGCGCCGCGTCGCGTCTCGGTGTGAACTGACCCTTAGGGGTGGTAGGTAAGATCTAAGGGGAGAGGGTGGGGGTTTTTTAAACAGTACTGCGCCGGAATGGATTATTTCTAATGCTGGCGCTACATTAGCGGGCGATGTTTCGTGTCACGTTAGCGCGCTAAAACATCGTGTATGGGCATAAGCGATGTTCTTGTCTACATTAGGCGAGCGAAGATTCATCGTGCCGGATTGTGTTGTTCTCTTTTGTGCGGCGTAACGTAGGTGTAGCCACAAGCGAATATTATCGCGAAAAATCCCTTTGATGCATCATGCGTTCATCGTCTTCGTCCGAATACTACGCGTTGCAACGATCTACCCGGCCACACGCATCATGATAACGCGAATATTCGCCGTAGCCCGCTAATGTAGCCCCAGCATTAATGTAATTAATTAAATCGCTTCGCTTTGTTACGAACCGATGACGTTAATTGATGAATCTTATTTCGTTCAATCTTCAGTTCAAGATGATTTGGGTGAATTTAAGTAAAGTGAGCTTGAGTTAATTCCACCATATTGGTAGCTTGAGGTGAGCTAATTCCATCTAATACCAGGGATTGATAACCCGTTTCGAAATCAGTTCGATTTCGAGTTCGATTTACACAAAATAGCACTGGTAAATATTATTAATATCAAATGAGACAAGACGATATTGCAGTATTTACATAAAAGATAAACACGATTATTTACTATCATAAAACATTAGTTTTCAATGATCGTCATTTTATGATAAACTTTGTGACTCTTAAATAGGTAGGGTATAGATAATCTGATGCGTTATTTACTTCCTAATGCCTAGTTTGTTATCATAACTGTAATATTCCGCAAAGATATTTAGTGACATTTTGTAAGTACCTTCGCAATGATAAATACTTTATCTTATGTGCTGTCATGTATTTAATCCTCAAAAAGGGTAAGCAGAGGTCACGCTGTCGTTACTGGTTTTTCTATCAATGCGATAAAGATGTATGAATGTGGACAAGGCGAAAGAAGTATGTCATGTAAAGATCGTAGCAGGTGGCGTTCTGTGGTCTCTGCCTACCCCCATGGAAATAAGACGTGTATATTAAGCAAAAACGTATTGCGGACTAATTTTATAGGAATATTTATTTATTTTATTTTAAGTACACACTTTACAAGGCTTTTGAATGACCATTTTTTTAACCCAGGACGCAAAAACGACGGGATGTAATAAGTTTAACGTGTATGAGTGTGTGTCTGTCTGTGGCATCGTAGCTCCCGAATGGATGAACCGATTTTAAGTTGTTTTTTTTTTGTTTGATAGGTGAATTAGTCGGGAGTGTTCTTAGGAATGTTTGATGAAAATTGGTCCAAAATGGCCGTCGTCGGAGGTTTTATAATTTTTTATTATTTTTACAACATGTGTGTGCTTTCTTGACAGATACCACTCCCTGTACCCGTGGCACGCGGGCGGCGACTACAAGCACTTGATGAAGGAGGGGGACGAGAATATTCTGAAACACGTACTGGAGTTCAAGTAAGTTACTACCAGTATCAGATTTGTGTACAAGAAAAAAAACAAGAAACTAAAAATGTATGGCATCAAAAAATTCTTACGCATCGCCGTCAACTGGAAATATTATGTCCTAAAAAACTGGCCGCATTGCCACGTTGGATGGCAATGTTTAGCCCTGGGCCAAAGTAAAGGCCCTTTGGGTCACGGGAAGTGGCACTACCTTAAAAGGCCACGGGCACAAGGTCACGACCCGAGAGTTTCCAAAAAAAAAAATGACCTTTTTTTAACGTTTCTTTCGTCTTTGCAGCAAATACGACTTATACACCAAGAGCGCCGGTATCCCTGACATTGAAGCTCTGTGGCCCTACTACGAGAAGCTCATCGAGAAGTACATCCCTGGAGAGCTGGAGTGGTAGATCATCAACAGAAGCACAATTCCAATATTTTTAAGAACGATCGCAATCTGTCTAAAATGTCTCAAATATACCTTAATTTTTTGACAGCTGAGATGAAATCGCGACTGAATTTTAAACGACGGGAATTAGCCTTCTGATATATCTTGCACAGTACAAAATGTAATTAATTATACGAGATTCTTACTTTAATTTGCGACGGACAATTGAATTTTTTATAACATTATAAGTAGGTTAAGATATTTTGTATAAGACCGCGCCCTCGGTTTTTTTTACTTTAAAAATATTACTTACTTACTTATACATTTTTTATTAAAAGATATTTTTAAACCCACCTTTTTTAAAGAAACTATGAATGCCGTGTCCAAGACAACCGCCTTCTGCATCTGACTCTTGACCCAGCTGTTGAGCAATAGTTTCTCGAGATGTTGTTACTTACTTACTTATTTTTCATAATTGGGTAATTCTCATGAAATCCCGAAATTCAGTATATAAAAACTAACAAATAATTTTGAAATAAATTTGTATTTTTTTTTTATGGATTTCGTAGTACTAATGTTACTAGATTTTAATTATATAGTGGTCCCTCTAAATAACGTGTTTTATGAGAATTGAAAAATGAATGTGAGGGAATGACGACATAGGTGAGTGAATGATCATTACGAGCTATTCATGAACCTTGGAAAATAAAAATATGTTTATTTTTTATAAGATTCTATTTATTTAGTGTCTAAATGTTATTTTCTTACACAAGCAGGAACTATTAGGTACTCTGAAAATCTCAATTTTTACCAAATGAGTAAAGTTCCCATTTTAAACTTTTTGAAAATAAAATAAAACCTGTAAGAGCAAACAAAACAAAACATTCTTGCTTCTTAATCGGTTACCTTCTTTTTTCTTGGCATTAAGCGACCCTACAACAAGATCGCAAAAAGTAAATTCATGAGTTTGTTAAAGAAAACAATAAAAAAAAAGTAAGCAAGCAGCAGTCAAAAATCATTCCCTCATAAATTATCATTCCCTCACTACAAATTTATATGAGGGAATGACGGTGAGGGAATGACAAAATAGATAATAATCAAAAAGATCGCGCCGTAACCGTGCTTTTAAAATGAGTTCTTTTGCCTATGTTTATTACTCCCAAAACCCTACTTCTCTATGCAATTAATAACGGTTCAAGTACTTACCTTTTGTTTTTTTAAGTTGTGATGGAATGACGATCAAAAATGTAATAAGTAACATAAAAAAAAAAGTTTTTTGTTTTGCTACTCAAAATGCACCACTGATCACACTAAATTCGCCATAATCTTAAATTGACAGTATAATCAACTTTCAAAAACGAATGGTAGCGTTTATGTCTGATTAAAAATGCGGTCATAAATCGATTTTCAGTAAAAATATGAGGGAATGATTTATTTTTAAGGGACATGTGTTAGAATTTTTTTTAAAAATCCATTTATTACTTTACAAAACAAATTAAGTTGTTTTTATTAATCTTATCAATTTCTTAGATGATAATAAAGTTATTGAAATTGGACCTCGGGACATAGTGAGGGAATGATTCTTGAGATATTATATATTATCTATTTTATTTATGTACACCTATGGTTCCAAGATGATAGGTAAATCTTTTAGCCACAGTAATGTAGATTTTAAGGACATATTGGTAACTGTTATATATTTGTTAATTTTTTTATAAGACTTGAAGGACAAGAATTTCGGAATTTCATGAGAATTACCCAATTATGCAAAATCTCTGCTGTGATTTAAAACACCACATATACAAACAAGCAAATTATTCACATTTCCCATTTAATTAATTTTTATTTTAATAAATAAGTGTATAGATTTAAGTGTCAAAATTATTTGTGCTGTTTCGGCAATATAGCTAGTAACACCAAAGAAAAAAAAATTATATTTTTTGAATATTTTATTAAGTAGGTATATGTATTCACATAAAAAATATGTTGGCCAATTTAATTAATAATGTAACTATGATAATGTAAATAATAATAAATTCTTATATTCTTTGTTTTTTTTTCTCTTTGAACCTTTATTTTTAAGAGCCTGGACGCACACGGGCCACCTACCACAACCACAAAACGCCGCCACCGACGTATTTCCTGTAGCTTTCGTACATTGTATATGGACTCGCCGCACTAGGTTGACGTCGGTGATCGCCACAACGCCGCTTCTAGTTTCAGGTGGCAGCGTTTGTGGCTTCGCGTGTGGCCAGTGTGCGGCCAGCGTAAAGAGCTAAAGAGTATGTTTGTTTGGATGCGCTTTTCTTCGGAACTGCTAGGCTACCTTATCCATGAGTAAGAAAACTGAGGCGGACGAAGTCGCGGGAAAAAGCTAGTATTTAAATAAGTGATGAGTTTACACAGAAAGGATTTTTTAATAAGGAAAAAGATATTCTTTACAAACAAAAATAGATTAAAAATAGGAAAAAGAGGTATTGCGAAAATAAAACACAATCAAATATAATAAATCAGGAACTTTATTTAAAAGCTATATTTACAAAAATACAATTATCTCAAAATATGTAATAATTAAACTACTAAGCATCAACAACCGAGTCAGAAATGTAACAGCGCATGTTACTTAAATTATATCTAAAGTACTTGCCCCATGTAACATTACACAAATAATAAATAAATAACACAAAATTTTATTGTTGTTAAATCCAATATCTTTTCATTTGAATCCACCTTCCTCAATAGATGGCGCTAAAACCAGTTTTTGTTTTCTATTTATAAACGAAAAGAAAAAATCTCTGAAATGTAATTTGCATCAGGTAAAATAATAGATGCATTTCGTTTTTAATTTATATTAAAAACGAAATCTATTCTTCCTCATTAGAGGAAGAATAGATTTTGTTGATTTTATAATTTATTTAATTCGTTGTGCCATATTACATGGGACAAAGTTTACAAAGTAGTTTAAAATCTAATATCAACTGATAATGTCCTCGTGGAAAAAACACACACTCCATAAAACAGCCTCCAATAAATATTTAATATTATAATTATATTCAAATATAAAGTTTTATACAGCGTGTATTTGATTTCCGATTACAATAATAAGATGTCAATACAAAATCACTTTTTTAAAAAACGAACACTAGTACACAAAACATTCAGCCAAACAAACATACGTTCACAAAATCAAAATTGCTAAAATAATTTACTATAAAAATAGATCTCGATTATTACTCCAATTCATAAAATTGATGGTTCTTAATACCTTTCCAATTAAGTATCTTTAAAGAGTTTATTAATCTACTCAATGTTTTGGACTAGATACAAAGTTAATCCAGAAAAAAAAAACAAAAGTAATAAAATCACAATTTTCACTTACCCGTTAGAAAAGGCGGTTAAATAAATCAACCAATAGCGAATCAGTATGCGTATAACGCTTAAAATCTATTGGATAAAAGGCCAAGCTATTAGCTGAATTTTTTCCGCGCGTATGTATGTTAAAACTTTATAAGTAACACAAGTTTTTGAGGTTATACATAAGGTTACATAATTATTTAAGTAAAGGCTGAATTTCAATAAGCTTTTATACCTAGTAGCTTTTATACCATTTGTCTATGGAATATTTAAGTTTGACAGTTTTTGTATGAATATTGTATTTGCAGGTTAAAACTTTCTAGGTATAAAAATTTGGTGAAATTAGTCCTTTGTAGTATTAACATTGTAAAGTAATAATAGACATTGAGGCCGATTTCCTAGAATTATGACTATTTTAAAAATATTGTTGTCTCTTACTACGAGGCGAGATGGAAGACCATTTCAGAATTACTGCTTAAATAGTTGAAATGGAATGGATGGTTTAAGATTTCAGAAGGCCAATTCTATTAATTAAAGATGTTTAAAATCTAGTCACAATCTCATCTCAACAATCAATTTAAAAAAATGAAGATAATTTAGACCCATTTTTGGCAAATTGAGATTAGATTGCGATCGAAAAATTGTAGAATAGTCCGCCTGTAGTCTTAAAGAACCTCATTTTCACCCGTGTCTATCTTATTTTACCTACTAGTATAAGATAACAACATTTTTAAATAGCCAAATTTCTAAAAATCGCCGTTACACACAATTCAATTCCATAAATGCACTTTCGCTCTAACGCAAGGGCATACCTTATTCGTATAATGGTCGAACGCCTAGCCATATGCTTACAAATACACAATCATGTTTACATTCAAAAGCCATATATCATATTGTATATTAGAATATAGTAGTTAAGAAATACATTAAAGGCAAAAAGGGGAGGAGACGAGATCTGTTGTGATAGAATTTCATTAGGTAATAGATACTATTATTGTGATGAAATATGAACTACTTTTCTTTAGACCTTTGATTTAACATTTAGATTGACTGATCTATTAATTTTGCTGGTGGAAAGGACATCATGAAAACTTCAGCCAAAATAAAAATCTGCTGTTCCATACATTCCAGTGTGGCACTTTTGAATGATGGCCGATGGGGCCATAAAGTTCTCAAATGGAGACCACGCACCGGCAAGCGCAGCCTAGGGCGTCTACCCAAAAGGTGGACAGACGATCTGATAAAGACCATAGGATCGCGCTGGATGCAAGCCGCTTCCAAACGATCCTATTAGAAATCTATAGGGGAGGCCTATGTTCAGCAGTAGACATCCTACGGCTGATATGACGATGATGATGAATTTCGAATGGAACAGCTGGTTCTTTTAAAAACCGACGAAAAATGTTTACGCTAAGGGTCTTATGGGGAATCATGTACTGAATTCATGGTGAAAGTTTTCGCTACGATGTCCCTTCCGATCCGTACGTGAATCTGGATATTTTATGACTGATATGATTATTAACGGGACTGTATTTTTATCAAATATTAACAAGCACTGAATTCATAATAAACATGAGTGCTTTTTTATACAGATCTTTATATTTTCTTACACGTCAGGGTTTAAATTTCACTCTAATTAATAGACACTAAGGATGAATTTCACAAAAACTTTGATACCTAGTATACGTCTTTTATTCGTGGAAATTAAATGAAGTCTGACAGTTTTTGTATAAATAAACTATCAAAAAATCAAAATTTGTTTGCAAGTTAAGAAGTTTAGTGAAATTCACCCTTAAAAATATAATGTAAAAACACTATATTTTACAGACACGAGCGCCATTTTGCCTTACTAAACTACCCTACTTTTAGATACCTTCCAAAAAGCCTTCTTTATTTAAAATAGCGAACTTAAATGAGACCAATACATTGCTAAAATATACAATGCAATATTTATTTTATGCTTTTCGAATATTTAAAATAGAAAAAGCTTTTTGAGTTTCACAACATCGACTGATAAAACATCACTAAATAATACAGAATGCGCACATATTTTTCGAAACCGTATGTCATTATAACATCCTGTATTATCCGATAAGCTGGTTATCATAGACAAGTTTAGTTACTTTTTATTAAAGCGTCTATAAAAGGTGAATATGATATCATGATCTATTTTTAATTTTATATAGACTAAATCTAAATTAATGGTCGTATCCCTTAGTAAGATGTTATCCCTCCTATCAATCTATCGAATCAGTCTTTATTCTGGAAAGACGGCTCAACACAACCCTAAGGCCGAAACAAGGCAATTTCAGTTTTATCACTCATTTTTAGCTTGGCATGGAACAGTTTGACGATATTAAACCTTATTCCAATAGAAATATAGATCTTCAAACGAACTCTTGAGATATATTCTTAAAAATCTCAGGCGGACGTTCTAGTAAGAAAATAAGGTTAGTATCGAAAAACACTATCACATTCATGCTAACTCATTTCTTATTAGGTATCCCATAACTTCTAAGCCTAAACAATTTCTTTATTCTCAATCTAAAGAGTCATATGTCCAAAAATATGAGGCTAATATTCAAGAATGTATTACAAGTTAAGTTTAAACGCGTAGTATAATATAAAGCTAATTTCAGCCGTACTATTTAGCTTATACATTTAGCCTTTATGAGAAAATATCACTAGTCGTATAGTTCTATTATGTTATGTTATTTTAAAAACACTTTTTTTTTCAATGACTGGTAAACATTATCATGCTTTTAAAGGCAATTTTTTATTGCAATAAGGCATTAAAGTGATTGGAAGAAGTAACCGTACATGTTATATTATAGGAATATACCTATTATCTGAAAGATTAATTTTTCGCTACAATCTGGTTATAATTTCTATAGCTTTTTACGTTTTATTTAATAGATTATAAGATTAAATTTTAAAGGTATTGAAGTTTCTATGTAACATGTTAATTTCCCCACACACTAGTAAAATTATTATATTGGCCCACGATCTACATGGCCCACATAGGTACTGTGAAGGTTGTATGCTACTGTATCCTAACTGAAAAGTTTTTTTAATACTCAGCAGAATTCTATAAGGGATTCGAATTTTAAAATAATAGGCGATTGGGTCATTTTATACGGCAGTTGTTTGCCCTGACACAGAATATGAGCAGGATATTTCATTCACGAATCTTTTTATTCCATTCAAGTATAAAAATTGGAGCCCCCTGCACACACACAGTTTAACTTGGTACCTCTGTCACAAGTGACCATAGTACTTACAACAGCGCCATCTATGGGTAAATTGTTCTTCATTGATTTGATAACAAGTACTACAATATATTAATAGACGTTGTTATTTTGTTCTCTATCACCGGTAATTAAGGTTCACATTGGTTTACGTTTCAAAGTGCTTGTAAATGCTGGTGACGTACGCCATGACTTGCTGCCAATCCGGTCTCTCTTGTTGGATCATGTCATGAATGTTCTGTTGAAAGAAAAAAAATGTACTTATTAGTTTAAAAAGCGTTGACGATACTTCTTTTAAGGCTCATTAATTTTGGCGATAGGACCACTGCCTGCAGTGCTATTCTCTAAGCATACAGCCTTGCGCGCAGCGCTGCCGCAGCGCTGACACTATGGTTTGTGTTTAGTGGATTTTCAACTTTATAGTGTAGATCATAACGTTGAAAATCCACTAAACACAAACCATAGTGACAGCGCTGCTGCAGCGCTGCCGCGGCGCTGTGTTTTTAGAGAATAGCATAGCTGATACTGTTCTTTTAACCGACTGCGTGATATAAAGGAGGGTAATATTTTATTACGCTATAATGTATATGTTTGTTCCTTTATGGCGCTCTAAAGACCAAACGCGTGGCCGACCCACAACCACTGGCACCATCAACGCAATTTACATAGCAAAATGATACTGACCAGGGTTGTAGGTATACCGACGGATTCTGCAGCAGCAAAGGCGACGGAGAAGTTGGTCCTCTTGTCGTGAGGCGAGAGGGACGAGTACGAGATGCGACTGTCGCCGAGGTACGAGTGCAGAAGCGCACAGATCGCCATACCGTCGTTCCACGATGAGCTGGTGAAATAAAATTATATTAAAGACAAAAATTGTTTAGTTCTTAATTAACGAGATCAATTCGGTAGTTTACACCATTAAACCAAACATTCTGAGACATAACTTCTTAAAGAAAAACTTTATTTATATTTAGACTTTTAATTCTATTCAGTAACTTGACAGATAAAGGGTTACCAAGTTTTGACAAAAAATAGATAGTGAGGTGGTGTAAGAGTAAACGAAATTGAATGAACTTAAATAATGTATCTAACTTGGTATTAAACCATTCTTATCATTCGTTCCTTACGCAAAATCGTTTACTACCCCAACATTATTAGTTGTAGTATGGTAACATTATTTTTCTTTGAACTGTCAAGTTACTGAATAGAATAAAAAGTCGAAATATAAGCACTTCAACCTTATGTTTGTAAACCCTCCCATAACAATCGAGAAATTCCTAATATGGGACAAAGATTTTTAAGAAAAAAAATTGCCACTGCAAACATAAGACTCTATCTCTCATTTAGCAGCGCAATTAATTCTCAGTGACAATTTGCATTCATTTCATTTAGAAACTGTCTGACCAAACTGTCTTTCTGTCTGTTAAGGAACTAATAATGACAGGCAGTCGCGCTAGAATTTAATGAAATATTTCTATATCTACATACATACATAAACTCACGCCTTTTTCCCATGGGGGTAGGCAGAAACACACAGAACGCAACCTGCTACGATTCTTATAATCTATTTCAAGTTTTATCGAAAAGCACTTACCTAAAGTTAGTAATATCAATGTTGTTGTATCCCATGGTCTTCTGTTGGCACCACTTGAGCAGCGCGTTGCGTTTCGAGCCCCCGTTTTTCACTTGTAGAGCATTCAACGGATCTTTCCTTTCACCTGTGGATATTAATAAATGTTTTATGTTCATGGATTTGGACAGTTTTTGGGCACCTACCTACGGATTTACTCTGAGCAGTTCAAAGACTTTGAAAACGACTTTATACAGGGTTATTTTTAAAACACCAGAAACCTGAAAAGGGGTTATTGTACTCATCATTATTAACAACTTTTTCTATGGGACCAACCCTGAAATCATGAAAAAAAAAATCTGCTGTTTCATTATAACTGTGTTGTATTATTGTATAGCATTTTTGTAGGGAACAGCTGATTTTTTTTTTCATGAATCTAGGGTTGGTCAGATAGAAAAAGTTGTTCCTAATGATGAGTACAACGACCCCTTTTCAGGTTTCTTGTGTTTTAAAAATAACCCTTAATTTCAAAATGACACATACCTAACTAGTCGATACCTATACCCTACCTATTTGCGAAATTTTTAATTACATATCATTTTGAAATTACGTACCTACCTAAGTTATGGTTTTTAGTGCCGTAGTTATAGGGCACCTATCTACAAAATTTCATCAAGTTTCATCAGTAATGAAAATATGACATAACTTTTGATTGGTGTTTAAGTTCTTCTAAGAACATCAACAAATAAATATCAAGTTGTCAGTTCGTATAATTTGAATAAAATATCAAATATTGTCATTTAATCCAACCAAAGTAAATTCAATCAAAAATTAAAGATGTCTGGAGTAAACCAGATGGTAATTACTCAGGGAATGTTAATGAAAATTGTGTAATTATGTTTGTTTTTGCAACATTTATCATGCAGACACATACAAGCTAAGCTAAGTACTTACCGAGGTAAAACTCACTGGTTTTCGTCTCACATAGGTAAAGGTATAAGCAGACGACAAACTATTTGTGCGAACAAGTCCACGAAGTCTATGAGATTTGTTTAGAGATAAACTACGACAACTTGCCACCTCTGCCTAGCCCATCGGGGATTGCAGGCGTGATGTTATGTTTAAAATCAACTTTAACATAAGTTCTATAGGGTACATTTTCTGTGACGCAAGTCTAATATTTGGACAAATACGCCAAGTGAAGTGCCAGTATTATTTGAATACATTACCAAGTTGGGCAGTTTACGAAAAATTCCGATGCTTTCTCTATGTTTTGACGGCAAGCTACTCACAGTGGTTCCTATAACAAACACACAAACAGACTCACATATGTCTCCGTAGCTGTTCCGTCGCACGAAGGACTCGATGGCTTTCTGCTGCAGCGTCAGCGCGCGCTGCTCGTCCGGGATGTTTGCCTGTGCAGCCGCAGCCTCTGCCCCGCCCCGTTAGGCACAACGTCAAACAAGCACGCAGCGACGGATTTGTGATAACGACGTTGTAAATAGTATTATTTGTATAGTTTATGTAAATGTTTTATTTCAAATCACTAAATACGCAATTTTTTATTTTATTTTGTATGTTTCTTTTCTCTAGATAGAAAATTTTGCCAGAAAGAAGGTTTAACACTGCTTTTCTTTTGTTTTTTTTCCTTTGGTTTTTCAAGCCTTTTTTATTTGGAATACATTTCCATACTTATTTAAACTCCATTTTAAGACCAATATTTATAAACGAGGAATTCAAATTCCTTTTTTTTTACTTTATTCTTAATTTATCACAAAACCGTCGATGGTAGTACATGAGCGAAATATCCCCACAGTCAGCCAGTGAGGATATCTCCGAGTAGACACAAACAATGCAGAGTGGTACCGTTCCCAATGAGTGAAATAGTTCCCATAAGAACCGATTCCGTTAGAATAGGGGGGAGAAGTTGGTGGGAAAGTATACCTAAAGACTCCATATTGTTTTGAATTGACGGTTAATTTCAAATAAAAAAAGAACATTTCTGCTGTCTAGCACAATAATAAAGTAAATACTCTTTTTATAGTATAGTTTCATGATATTATTATATGATAAATAAAATGTAGTAATTATATACTTGTAGCTATTTTGTTGTCCCAAAAGTGAAATACTAATAAAAAAAACAATTCACCTTCTGAATTAGACAAAGAAAAAATACCCACTAAAAAATAAAATCCCATAAAAAAATACTTTTTTCAGTACTTAATATACAGGGTGTAAAGAAATAAAAGTCTATTGGCATGCATTATGTAATGAAATTAGAGTTTAATAAATAAATTAGTAACGTCGCACACAACACATATCGTTAATTTGTCGTTAATTAGGCAAGGGTTGGGCTATGCGCCGCGTTCATGCTGCCATGCTGGAAAAAATAAGCGACTTTCATGCGATTATATGTAGCCGGGGACGGGTTTTACGTATTTTAATTTTATTGGGATTCTTAAATTAGGATTAACTTAATATTTTTGAGATTTTATACTTTGCCATATAGAAAAAAAAATATTTTTGAAAACAAAAAAACGTACTGTATACAGGGTTAATTGTATAAAATTCGAATAAAAATAAAAGAAATAATAACATGCTGGACTTTTCTACTCATTCATTGCCTAACTACATAATAAAAAATGATAATTAAGTACTTATATTTTATTACTAGTAACAAAATAATAATTTATTTGCTTACTACCATGCATATAACCCAATTTTGTAGATTTTATTTATGTTAATCTAAACGATTACTGGACATGGGTGATAGCGCATCTAACTTTAAATCCTGATAAAACAAGAAAATATGTCCTTTTTCTTCACATTTAGTCATTTTCACTAAATACAGGCTGACTTTAAATTCACTCCCTTATCTTTCAGGGAGTACTTACAGTACACCATGTGAAATATGTGTATGCGCAGGCGCATGCCTGTATTTTCATAGTCTTGACAACACTCACACGGCTAGAAACAAATTTAGAATTACATACACCATCACCTTATCCAAATATCTTATAGCTACATTAACATGTACTAGGCTATATAAAGTCCGTTAAGAACACTCACCGTTGGCGATGGGTGAGGGGCGGGCGCCCCTTGCGGCGGGCGGTTTCGTGGAGAAGGTGGTACCGCCCATGCCATTGGTAGGCGCCGTGGAGTCAGCCATACCATTCTTTAGTGTAGTTGAAGTTGTTGTTACACCTACTGTGGTTTGCTGAAAAGAAAAAAAATATATATATACAGGTTGTACAAAAAAAAAACAGAATTTTGATGAGTTTGATTTGTGAACAGCCTTTATAGTCATGTACTTAAATAAAACCTACTACAATATTAGATGTCCAAGAAAATCTTCAAGTAGTCACTCATTGGTTTTTCTGGCTTACCGTACCACGAAACATGCAATTCCTTACCTGAGGCCACTCCCCTACCGGTGTGGTTGCCGGTGACTGCTTAGCTGCCTTCGCCGCATTTTCTATGCTTTCAATAAGAGATTTGACTGACAGACGAGAGTCTTGACGGCTTACCCCTGAAAAAATAATTTCAAAAACTTTTATTATTTATCTACTAAATCTAATGATACGGGCAGCACCGCGTTATTGTGGTAATAAAAACTTAGTGCGATCAGTAATCTGTTATGTGGCATTTCTCTTTCGCAGCTGTGCGAATTTATGACCTGTATTTGAAGTAGCGGGAATCTACAGGAATAAGACATAAATCATAAGAAAAGAAATATGACAGAGTTTATATTTACCAAAAGACGTTTATTTACGATAAATAATTCAGCTTTAGCTGGTCGTGCAATAGCCTGAGGAAGTTCAGTAATTATGTGATCGTTTTATTGCTTTAAAGGGTCGTTACCTTTAGTCCTTCTGTGTGAGGCAGCCGTGGCCATGATGTCTTGTAGCGATGCACTGGTCAACAGCGGCGGTGGTGGCGGAGTCTCCTCCGTTCGTGGTGGTATAGCTGGAGGTGACACACAGGTTATTGACTGAGGTATTGTTAAACACGTGGTATTGGAAGGACGAGTTTGGGTTTCATTTTACAAGAAACAAAAAATTACTAACAGCTGATATTTTCACAATTTCAGAATGAATTTTTTAGATTTTTGCTGCTTCCCACTACTTACTATTCAAAATTTCCAAGACCAAGGGTTTTAATTCTAGTTGCGTCCTATAATTTTCGTTGGGAATAGAGCAAATAATGGAAGTCTATCTTTGTCTGGTATAATATAACCTAAATAATAATCCAGCAATCCAACACCAGACGAATCCCAGTGCTATAATAACTGAAGCAAAAAACCATGCTTATATTGTGACGAATAAATAATGTTTCATGCTGTACCTTTTTCACCTTAAACCCTGTATTCATTTGAACAGTAGATAATATTCGAAGTTGTAGGCTCTCACTCACCAATAAATGAAATAGCACTCTCAAACGCAAAGGTGAAGCTTCTGAATGCTTCTGTATTTATAGACATAACATAACATAACATCACGCCTGTAATCCCCGTAGGGTTAGGCAGAGGTGTTACTCATTAGTACACCCACATTTCGCCAGTTATGTTTAAGTCCCATGTAATAGGGGGCGAGCCTATTGCCATCAACCGGGCACAAATCCAGACTCCGAGGCTGCTACTGAGAAATTCCTGATGGAATAACCCAATAACACTTTGCCCGACCTGGGAATCGAACCCAAGACCTCATGCTCAGCAGTCGTGCTTTGCGACCACTAGACCAACGAGGCAGTCAGTAGTATTTATAGACAATCCAATGACTATAGCGTATGGATACAATATAAATATAAAAACGGCGCATGTTAGACAGAAGGTAGCGATTTTATGATCCAAGAAATTCATCCCGTGTACTGATTCCCGGAAAAGGATTTTAGTACCACTCACTACCCAGCACCATACCACACTACCCTCTGCCTAAGTCGCGTTTGAACCCACCTTCAGAAGCTTAACAATCAATCAACAAATGGAACAAAGGCCACCACCATGTAACCGCCACCGAATGAGACAACAACACACGACACTATCATGTTTCCATACATTGATACAGTTATTTACATGTAATTCACACTTGAACGTTTAAGTTTCCGGTCACAAAAGCGCTGACTTACGTAGAGGTCTTCGAGGCGGAGGGTCTTTCAGTGACCTTAACGGGTGCGACAACCGTTTGTGCTCCAAAGTCCTCCAATATGGCTTTTCTCTTGGCAAGGAACCTGTATTTGTATCTATACTGGGAGTAGTTGGGTGTTGTAGGGAAAATTTTCTAGGTGCAACCTCTGTTCGTACATCAGAAGCGAGAGGTTTCTTTTCTAAACTTTGAACTATCTCTACAATAGATCCAGTCGGTTTTTTCGGTAGATCATCTTTCGCGCTAGGCGCTTTTGATAACGATATTATCGATTTGGTGATGCTGGCCATCTCTTTCGCTGCACTTGAGCTCTCTAAGAAATCTAACGATTTCGATTTTGCATACCTGTCATTTGTTTTCGGCTTTTTGATACGTCTAGGTACTACTAGCAGATCTTCTCTAGGTATTGCAGCCAATTCTTCGTTTATTGATTGGTTTTTATTTGATATCTTTTCGTCGTCAGCTATATTTTTATCTTTGGTTATTACTTCGGATATCACAGGTCCTATTTCTTCATAAACATTTTCCTGTTCAGAATATCTTCTTTGTACAACTTGAGGTGAAGGATTCGTTGGTGTATTGTTTACGGCTTTTCTTTCCATTGGCTTAGGTTTTAAAGTCTGTGTCGAATTTATAACGAACGGGACACTGGCTACGGGCTGATAATATTTGTTGTCGATCAACCATTGTGGAGTTTTAGATAACTTGGCAACAGTTGCGTTTGGTTCTGATGGTTTTACTAAAACTTTTGGCACAATGCCGACAGTCTTTGGTGGCTCTAAAGGTTTTATTGGAGTTTTTGAAAAGTTGTTTTCAGTTTTCGATATTTCTAACGGCGAAGGAAAAGGTTTAGCTATATTTTTGCTGGGCGATGGGGTTTTCCTTTCTGGCAAATTTTCATTAGATCCGAATGTTTTCCATGACAGAAAAGGTAGTTGCTTTGCTTTAACATTTTTCTGATAAAGGCCTTTCCTTTTAGTACTGTCCTCGACGTTCTTCACTTCAGTCACTTTGCTATCATTCTTGTTACCAGTAGTAACTTGATCGATATCACTGTAGTACACAGTGCCTTTGTTAGCCTCTGGTTTTTGTTCTACTGGGACCTCTTGAGGTGCAAGAGGTTTAAAAAACACTGGTTGTATCAATACGGGACTTATAATTATCGGAGATGTCGGTGCAATATTACCATTCCCTAGTTGGATGGGAGCCAAGAAAGTTCTAAAAGTATTAACAGTTTTATTATTATGAGCAGTAGGATTACTTTGCACTGGAGTCGTCTTTGGTATATCATCACCTAAGTCTGTGGTATTTATTGTTAGATGATAGCTTACACTATCATCAATAGGAACTGCTGTTTGAGGTTCAGGAGGAAGAGTATCCTTTATAGGTTCTATAAAAGGATTGCTACTGTCATTTTTCAAATTACGTATATTTACATCAGTGGTAACTAAACTATTAATTTCTTTGGTATCATCATCATTAACTTTTGGTTTTGAATCCCTCCGAGGCTCACTTTCTGGTAACTTTTGAACGCTCGTAGGAGAAATCTTTCGAGAATCATTTATATTGTCTAATACATCTTTAGTAGTAGGATCAGGTTCAGATACACTGGGTTCATCATTTTCTTTTAGTACCTTTGTGCAAGGAGAACCCCTTTTCGATCTATTATTACCAATAATTCTGTTTATTGCAGCTTTGAATGTGAGCTTGAGTTCCTCATTTACCATTTTCAGTTGTTTCTCAACTTTATCATCTATCGGAATATCTCTCAGGATTTCTTTTTTAGGCTCCACCAAATCTACTATTGGGGTTTTTTTAATATCATCAGGGTAAGGAAAAGGGAGCACTTCCTCAGCCTTTACAACAGGTATATCTTGTTTTACTTCATTGTTGTTGGCTTCAAATACAGTATTTACTTTGTTGTTATTTTTCTCAATGGGTGACAGAAAGACACTGTCAGAACTTTCCGTGAATAGAGATGTTTCACTTTGAGTATTAATAGTTAGAAAATCTACACTAGTAGCTTCATTTAAAGCTTCTTTATATTCCTCGTTAGTGTTTAAATTGTCCATACTGTACGACTTTGGTTTTCCATTATATGTTCCAGACATGCTTGTGCTAAAGATAGTGCGTTGTTTTGGTATCGGTGCGAAACTAGAATCTGATTTAATTAATCTAAAGCTATGATTCAGATCGACAACGTTCTCTGGTGATTCTGGTACAACAGAAGGACTTTCATTCATGTCGTCGCAGAGGTCTATAGCATCTTGCCTTTTGAACTCCTTGGCTTCAAAAGGAGGTAAGACAGTTTCAGCTAACACTCTACTCGGGTACTCTTCCTGTGACGATTTTGGACTATCATCATCATTTGTTTCGTCTGTAGTGACATTTCCGATTTCTATTTTGAATGTATCTTTTAACAGATCACTCAAGTCGTTCTTCTGTTCTGGAGTATTGTTTGATCTGAAAAATGCTTGTTCTATCAAGCTTGCTTCTTTGGCTGGGGGATCAGTAACACTATGCACTCTAGACAGATATCTTTTTCTTATGCTCTTGAATACATCTTTAGATGGACTTAAATCGTCGCTCGTCAGAGAGTCCCAAGTATCAGATTCCTTTGATTCATTTTTATTGTCATCTGAATATATGCTATCCACAGATTCCGATCTGTCAACACCTGTGTTGGTACATCAAATTGAGATTAGACATTGTTTAATACATATTTGATGGTCGATCGCTGTTAGTTTATGAATGTCTACGTAGTGAAGCATTTTACACAGAATTAGCGCATGGTAATGCATGTTAATTCTGTTGATATTATTAAACAGACCTAAATATTTGGACGTCTGTATTTCATGCAAAATGAACATTAAAGCTACATCGAAAGCTAAATTATTTTCTCATTTTACAATTATTTTGTACAACTATTTTTAAATATCTGAAAAATAACTCTCATAATCTTACTTTATTATATCACACGAGTAAGAAAAATACACTTTGCGTAAATCATTTTGAGCATTTGCAAGATACAAAGCAAAGTTTAGAATAACAAAAAATGTTAACAAATTCCAAACTACTTTCAAATCTACCTGTCATACACATGCAAAGCTCTCACTTGCGCGTTTCATAGCGAAAACACCAAAATTGTAACAAAATTCTGCCAATCATAACAATTTCAGTCACGGTGCAGCAAATCCAGATACAAAAAAATAATAAAACATTTATATACAGTGCTTTTATAAGGTACAAACATTGAAATTCTGGGTAAAAACCAAAATGAGCAGAAGGCAGACTGTGCTGATAAACGAGTATTATTCACAAATAAGGAAAAAACACTTCAAATTAAACTTATCACCTTGGATACGGGTAATGGTTTCCTACAAAATGTCAATACTTTATTTACATCGACGACCTACTAATTCCTTTAACAAGTGTTGTAAAATCAAAGTGTATCATACAAAGCCAATTCATTATTTTATCAAACGCATCCACAACAAAACCTGCAAGTATTTCTCCCCCTCATTCTTCCACTTACCCTTGAGTGAGTGCATCTGGTCCTCCAGCAGTCTTATCCTATCCCTTGCGACTTTGTTCTCGGAGACCAGTCGCTCCAACTCCCTTTGGGCTTCCGTTTTGAAGTCGTTGGCGACCCGCACCGTCATGAGGAGGTCGCTTTGGAATTGCTTCCATTCGGCTTCCTGTTGTTGAAAATATGTTGAAAACGGATTTTCTTTCGACTTTCTAAAAATTGCAGTGTTTTAGGACTATTCGACAATATTCTTGTCTTGCTATGGACCAATAACTGTGTGGTGTTAATATATTAGCAATAGCTCCATAAACTTATAAAAAATTATTTGAAACCAAGAGTATTGCGTTTTAGCCTGTAAGACGCGACATTGTTTAATAATTATATGACAAAGTCGCGAACCATTTCTGGTTATTTCAGGGACAAAAAATCACAAATATATAAAACACGCTCGATAAAGGGCAGACAGTGATGGCAGCACGGCAACACAAGATTTTTAAACTTTTAAAAATGGGGAATAGCAGTTCTAATTAAACTTACATCTCTCTCTCTATCCCTGGTAAGCTGTGCATGTCTTGCGCGCGCGTCTTGTAGTTGTCGCTCCAAGTCTGACACTCTCGCTAACGCCTCGCCTGCTCGACTCATTAGAGCTAACTTTTCATCTGATGCTACTTGCACCTAGAAAGATGGAAAGGAAATGTAAAGTTAATAAGAATACGTTAGGATTTTTTTAGTGTTCCTTATTTTACCGCACTTTGAGCGTATACGTGTGCGAGTGGTATGACCCAAACTAACGATGGGAAGAGATCTAGACTAAGGATCTTCCTCATAATGCATGCTGTGTCTAAGACGACCGCCTTCTAGAGGCAACTCCTGATACAACTATTCAGCGTAGTTACTCTAGGTATTACTCAAAAGTCTTCGCTATCAAACTGAGCGATAGTTACTCTAGGTATTACTCAAAAGTCTTCGCTATCAAACTGAGCGATAGTTACTCTAGGTATTACTCAAAAGTCTTCGCTATCAAACTATTTACTGACACCACTATCGGCACAATAATTGTCGAGTCCACATTCCACCGCACGACCGAGATTAAGGTATTTTATGATCTTTTCTTTTTCAGCTTTTACAAGGTTATCATCATGGAGAAGGACAGCGATATTAACGCTTTGACCGACTAAACGATTAACAAAAAATAAAATAATAAATTCCGACCTGTATCTGCAACTCCTGAGCGTTGTCCTGCAACGTCTTTATCTCTCCCTGCATCGCCGTCTTCTCTTGACGCAACTGTTCTATCTGAAACTCCAGCTCTGATATTGTTGACTTTGCGTTGTTCCGTGACACCTGTAATGATTTGATTATTTTAAGATTTATTTTTTTGTAGATTGTCGTCAATCCCCTATTTCGTAAGAATAAAGGCTTTAAAAGTTTTCGAACTTACCATAGCATCATCATGCATCTTCCTGGCATCGGAGTGCGCCCTGTCCAGCTGCCTCTGCGCATGCGCCAGGCGCTCGGCTAGAGCTATAGCGCGCGCCGTGGCCGCGTCCGCGTCGCGTCGCGCGGCCGCCGCAGCTGCTTCCGCTTCCGCCGCACCTTCCACCACGCCATCTCGCTCTTCTAACTGAATATTGAGAGGAGTATTATACCGGGTGTAAGAAAACAGTTAACGAAGCTGAAAGTTACGTATTGTTCCTATCATTGCAATATTTTTTATGTTCTAGACCATACCTGGGAACCTTCTGGTTACAGAGATATTGAAAGCTGAAGTCCCAGTTTTTATTTTTTGTATTTTTTTACAAATCATGTTAAAAATATTCCAACTTAACTTTAAAAATCTCCAACGACCAGTGTACATGTAAAGTTACATGTTACATGTAAGCGTAAGAACAATTTTTGTATGCATTTAATTACGCGCTGCCCAGTGAATTTCATACCAAAACATATAAACCTCGATTTTTAATTCCATTCAGTAACATGACAGTTATAGGGTTACCAAGTTTTGACAAAAAAAAGATAGTGAGGTGGTGTAAGAATGAACGAAATTGAATGAACTTAAACAATGTACTTATATGCAAGCTTTTTATTTTAAATTCAATAACGTATCTTTAAAACACGATATACACTATTAAAAATTGTAGAATTAAAGAATATTTTGTTTGTCATTAGTAATACCTTACTAATGACAAACAAAATATTCTGTTATTCTGTAATGTCTGTTTTATTTGAACTACCTTTCAAATAAATAATTTAGTTAAAATATATAGGTATATGAATATGAATATGAAAATAATTACAGTCCTACCAGCAGCCCTACCATGAACTCTTATCGCGATCCAAAAACTGAACTGTTCTTCAAATACGTCAATATAATGACATAAATTGATGCGTTATATTGACGTATTTAAAGAACAGTTCAGTTTTTGGATCGCGATAAGAGAAAATACGTCAATATAATGACATAAATTGATGCGTTATATTGACGTATTTGAAGAACAGTTCAGTTTTTGGATCGCGATAAGAGTTCATGGTAGGACCCCTGTCCTATCTGTGAACTGAAAGAGGACGGAAATTCAGCAGATAAAATGTTCCACGGGGGGATACAACTTTCATTTAATGCGAAGTTAAGTAGGTACCTACCTTGCATCAATATTTACATCAGCAACTTTTCTTTTCATTGTGCTCCATTTGAGTTCAATGGGATTGAGATCACAGTGATAAGGTGGTAAATATAAGCATTTGTGTCTGTTGTCTTACCTGCATTGATCCAGGTTTCATCCCGACAGTAAATATAATGACCTTTCCTGCGATATTGTTTTATTAAGCGCAGATAGCGTTGCCGCCAAGAAATAAGGTCTGGCCTTATAAATATAAGCATTTGTGTCTTGTCTTCTAAAATTAGACAACACAGTTATGTTGGTTAGTGTTGTCAACAAAAGTTGACAACACTAACCTGTCGCTGCCGAAATTCGTTAGTATATTTGAATAACCAGAGACCCCGCCCGAGCTTCTTCAAAAAAGGTTTTAACCTTTAGAATAAAGTTTCGAGTATCACTTTTAATAGCTTTCGGCATATTTAACTTTATAAATATAGCAATATCACGACAAAACAACCAGAAAAATCCTATGTAAACAAAGGATTTTTAAAGAAAAACAACTCTATAATCCGGCTATTGCTGTATCTGCTCTAATTATTTACGTTCACGAAGCAGTTTTTGCTATCGTTCTACGACGAACAAAACATGGAACAGAGTGTTTACGAAATCATATTTACGTAAGTATTTAGAAATACCTAAATACGGCTCCGCGCGCATCTCTGCGCAATGAAATTTGAGTTTGAATATTATCAAAATGCTTCGTGTGATTCTCAACAAAACACTGTTGTTAGATTTCTTGTCTATTCATAATGTAACTTACAACGTTTTGTGTATATAGCAACTCTAGTTTTATCACAGTTGACATAGAACGAAAACGATACAATAACATAAACACTTTAAGCCAGTTCTCAGATTACATCGTTTGATTACAAATGCGACTCTCTTATGTGGGCGACATAAGAACTTAGCGGTATTAAACCATTTTTAACATTCGTTCCTTACGCAAAATCGTTCACTGCCCAACACTATTAGTTGTAGTATGGTAACATTATTTTTCTTTGAACTGTCAAGTTACTGAATGGAATTAAAAATCGAGGTATAAGTTGTTTTCCAGCAATAATTTTTGCTCTATATTACTTAGTTTGATGAACACTAAGCGTTGCTAACAGCTTTTTGATGGGTCTCGTTTTAACCCCTATATTTTATTATATCAATGTCTCACCTTAGCTTTAGCAGCATCAAGCAGGTCAGTGAGAGTGGCAATCTGATGCTGCCTCGTGGCGGCGAGCTCTTGCGCCGAGTCCACTTCGTGTTCGCATCGCGTTCTTTCTGACTCTGCTCGCTCCACACTCGCCTCCAATACACTGTATTATATTAACAACCATTACACGAGTAGCTCCAGGGGACTTTCTTAGAAACTGTTTGCAAACAGAATCAGTAATAAAATTATGTTCCGGAAATAAACACCCTCACAGTCTGAGAAATAATTTAATTACACATATTGTTTAAACTTAACTCCCTTCCAAAGAAGATTAGATAATAATATTTCAAATGAAAGGGATATTGAGCACTCCTTGACGATTTAAAAGTGTGTAAATCTTTTTGATTGATTTGACTTTGACTTTGATTAATGATTATAAAGAAAATGTTCCTTACCGTATTCTCTCCGCAAGCGTCTCATTTTCTTTGGTCTTCTCTTCAAGCGCTGTTTTCGTTTGGTTCAGCTCCGCTTCCAGCTGTTCCTGCTTCGTTAGCAGGTGTCGACGTTCTTCTTGAGATAGCTGTGAACGAAAGTTTATTGGTTAAATTAGCATGTATAATGTTAAAATTGTATTTCTCAGAGGAATAATTTGATAAGCAAAAATTTTTCCCTAAATCAGTAGTTAAATATGCACAACACCTATAATAATAATAATAAACTATCAAAACCATCGCTCAACAGCTGAGTCAAGAGTCAAATACAGAAAGCAGTACATAATTAAAAAAAATTATAAAGTTTGAGTTTTTTTTTTTTTTGTTAAAGTAACGTATGTACGGAGATAAAATATACAGGGTTATTTTTAAAACACCAGAAACCTGAAAAAGGGTTATTTTACTTATCATTATGACCAACTTTTTCTATGGGACAAACCCTGAAATCATGAAAAAAAAAACAGCTGTTTCATACATTATGATTGTGTTGCATAGTTTTTTTGTAAATAAAAAATAGAAAAAAAACCCTGTATACCTAGTTATGTATAAAAAGATCACCAAAAAAACCTCGTCTGCTTGACTTTGCAATGAGAAGTGCCCAAAAGGCTGGCTGAAGCTTTTGATTTAATCTATAGACTTGTTCTTTATGTATAAAATTTTGAAGATTATTTACTTATTTCCTCACCTTGAGAACAGCAAACAGCTGCTGATCAGCGTCACCGGACACCAGCGTCTCCGGTTCTACACCTTCGCGGAGTAGAAGTTCTTGCAGGGTATCCACCTGAAGATCAAACATCATTTCATATTAAATCGTGGAAATCTAGTATATCCCAATAAATTTTAGAGACACAGTAAATGCTGCACACTTTCACTGCTCAGTGACTGCTTCTTCTTATTATAAGGAGTGTGGAAAGTATATCCCTCCACGAGTTGGACTGACGTCCTGGTAAAGGTAACGGAAAACCGCTGGATGAGGTCAGCGCAGGACCGGTTATCTTTAGGGGAGGCCAACAGTGGACGACGTTCGGCAGATATGATTATAAGAAGATAGAGTTGTCTGATTAATGTGATGGTCATTCATAACTTTCCGATAAGATGTGGGGCGTACCAGAAGACGCAGTGTGTGTAGACCTCCCACAAAATGGTCCGAAGACCGTAAGAATTCGTTTCAAATGGAGCTGCAGAAAGATGCATAGCGAAGGATATGTGCGATGCCAACCAATAGGATTACTTACTACTAAACCTGGAGAAAACGTGTACTGAGGGGCAAGACCGGTCATTGTAACGCTGCTTGAAAAAGGTTTTTCTTTAGCTATGGACGTCTTTTGACTCTAATGATGATCACTTCCCAATTCTCTCTTACCTTGGTGCGGCTATCCTCAAGCTTCTCCGTCTGTCGACAAAGAGACTCCAGCAGCACTTGTTTCTCGTCAGCTAGTCGCTCGTTGTCGGCGTGTGCATCTGCCAGTTGTGTCTGCAGGTCTGCTAACTCTGCTAGTGTAGCTTGCAGTTCTTCGCTTGTACTGGAATAGCAAGATGAGATGGTGAGAAGTCTTTCCCTGTTTCAATACCTCTAATATGTTTGATAACAGCCTGGTTATCCAATGCATGCTTCTCATATTTAGATGTTATTAATCACAACGCTAGCGCATCCCATATGTTCGCGATTTCACACCTTATATAACTTAGGTTTCACCACAATATTACCCCAGATTCTCCTTACAAGTTTAAACCCAAGCCTGAAAAAAATTGAGTATTTTATTTGCATAAAATATAGACCATATTTTATGCAAATAAAAAACTTGATACTTTGAACATTTACCCCTTCCATAATTCGAACTATGAACCCTGTCCTAATCTAAGGCTTCTAAAACAATATTTACCTGTAGTGGTGCTCCTCCATCTGCAGTATGCGGTCCTGCAGGCACGCGACGGACACCTCACTGAGAGACGACGACGAGTGCTTGTCCCATTCCGGAGTGCTCGGCTCGCCGCTGTCACCTTCGCCCTATGAGCAGACAATAAGTTGCAAACTTAAAAACCATGGAATTTTGAGATTCTTAGCAAGATTCCTGCAGAAGAAGAAGAACAAAGATGTTCTCAAAAGATTCTATCGAATCGCTGTACTTTACTGTAAGTGATACACCCCGCAGCACGTGAATGTCTTTAACCGATGGACTACCAGGTCGACAGGCAACTAGGTTTGTAATGTACTAAGTAACGAACATTAAAAGGTTCTCATATGCTCTGCTGATGCAGATAACTTACATTAGCGAGCGCAATAGAGGCGGGTGCAGAAGAGTGCATGCGACGCGGCGCGGGCGCAAGCAACAGTTGTCGCTTCTCACTGTCGGAGAGCGGCGAGTGCGCGACGCCACGCAGCCGCGCGCGCAACGCACCGTTCTCGTCCGCCAGTCGTTCCAAGGCTGCTTCCCGTTCTGCGTCCATGCTCTGAGAAAATGAAAAAAATCAAGTTAGCTGGACCTATAGTAAACACCTCGAAATCAGATCTCTCCCCGGTCGAAGGTTGCTGTCCAATAGGACTAAGAGAGTTAGGAACAAGGCGGTGCCCCTGTGTTTACTCATATCATATTTGTGCACTGTATTATGTCCTCCGTAGTCGACTAATATCCGTTGAAATGGGCCTCGAATTTCGGTCAGAAAGCTTTTTTATTATTGCTAAATGCTAAGTATCGCGGATTCGCGGACTATATTCAAACAAGCCGTTTCTAAAGACCCACGGATTATCAGTAAATGTAAAAAACAGTATAAAAAAGAAAAGGAGCAGAAACGGATCTATGAAAACCACGAAGATGATAAAAACGACTGTGTCTTCTAGAACAATGCTAGCATTTTAAGTATAGCTGGCTACACGATACTACACTGTAATTGTCAGTCTACTAGCCAATGATGAATCCAGTTAATAAAATACCTTCACATCGTACAAACCTTCATCCGATCCAGCTCTCCTCTCAGCCGGTCGGCTTCTGTCACCTTCTCCAGCAGTTCCTCAACCCTCGCCTGCAGTTGTGCTCGCTCCATCACTGTAGCCTCCAGCTCCCTCCTCAACGATTCTATCTCCCTGACCCCGGATGCCAACGACGCCTGAGAGCAATGCTTTAAAAACAGATAAAGATAGTAAAACAGCAGTACTCAATTATCTTACTATGCAAATGCGAAAGTTTGTATGGATGGATGTTTTTTACTCAATCACGCCACTTTGACACGGATAGATTTTAGTCTGGAATAGTTCCCTTGGGATAATATTTCAATTTTGATGCGGGTGAAGTCGTAGGCAGAAACTAGTAAAGTATAATAAGTACGTAGTTACTCTATACAATAATAATACGCAATTTGCAAGGGATTTTGTTGGTAGAATGGCTGTCTGACTTAAATTGCAATACAAAGAATTACTGCGGAAATAAATCTGGAGAATAGATTATCATATGGGAACGTTTTAACAAACATCGTAGATTGTACTACGATTAACATGTGCTAGGCATTATGCCATACGAAATGACGCGTATGGAATTAAAATAATCCAGTACATGAAATCTTGGCATTCTCTCATTCAGATTAAAAGCTACTCGGAATTTTCCAAGGTCACCAGATTTATTGAAAGAAACGAAAACCCATAAAAATCCAATCAAGCTATGCGTTGGCGCATGAGTAATTATCATTACAGAACTTTATACTGTAACAATAATTTCTTTGTCAGTTTTGTTTATAAACAAGAAAGTGTGTCAATTTACAACGGTCTCAAATATTTTTATACGAATGTAATCAGAGCATTTATACTGACTTTTGACACGCTTCAATAACCAAACTACCATTATTTATACTTCCTTTAATATTCAATTGAAACAACTGACCTATGCATTGTATCAGAGTATGTAAAGCTTGGCTATAAAAGTACAGTTACTGACCTCAGATGGTACTCTAGGCCTGAGCTCCACTTCCTGGAACCCGGGCATGTGTTCGGCATTCAGAGTGACAGGCAGACTGACGCACTCCTGCGAGCCGCGCCCGTCTACCGACCCCAGCTCCTCGACACTGCTGTACGCGTGCACTCCAACCTGCCCATCTTCATACTCCAGACCTTCCCTTAATTCAGGGTCTTCTAAAACTGCATTGTTATTCCCTAAGTCCTTCTTCTTATGCGCTTTATGTAACTTCTCTTTTGACCCAAAGATTTTCAAGGTCTTGTCGCGTGCTGGGGCGACTTTGTGGTGCTTCGAGTCGAGGCTCGATACGGACGGTGCCCCCTTTAGAGTCCCCGACTCCTGTTTCCCCTGACTTGGCCCTCTACGGAACAATGATTTGAACTTCATCATCTTGAATTATTTATATCATTTTTCGTTTTCGTTTCACTGATCGATTAAGTTCGGTTTCATTTCGTTTGTTTTACTTTGTATATGTACATTTCTGTTGTGATCGGAATTAGATTAGTGCACTGTGTTCGACAATACTTTGACGTCTTGTGGATCTACTACAACGTTACTATAAATAACTATTACTTCAGAAAATAGATACTATTCTTAATTTATAAATACGCTTTAGTTATCACTCTAAAGGTTTATCTTGGTAACGGAAATCACTCGACACGTTTTTAGACTATGAGCGAACAAAAAATCTTAGATACTCCCGCACATCGCTGCAGGCGCGCAGATGTCTGTATCTTTACAGGAAACTATCACTACTCTAGCTCGATAAAGGAGTCTGAGACAACATACAACAACACATCTTATCTGTAATACGTGTATCAGATAAAATAGGGTAATTAATCAAAAGTAATAAAGATAGTCATGTATGCAGAGGTAACACACTTGGTTCACGGAACACTGACTTAATTTTCCTATCGATTGGCTTTGTAGAGACAGATTTATCAACTCATTCAACAGATAAAGAGATAATAATAAAAAGATTATTATGTTTATAAAATACTAGCTGTCCGCCGCGGTTACACCCGCGTCTTTGGTTACTGCTCCGCTCCCGTAGGTCGTAGCGTGATGGTATATAGCCTATAGCCTTCCTCGATAACTAATCTATCTAACACTGAAAGAATTTTTCAAATCGGACCAGTAGTTCCAGAGATTAGCGCGTTCAAACAAACAAACAAACAAACAAACAAACACTGCAGCTTTATAATATTAGTATAGATTTGTGTTGCCGATTTCCATACAGATTTGGCAATGAAATAAATACGTGGACCGTATCAGCTGGTAACCATCCCACGCTAGTACCTACTAACACACAAGGACACATTCGTGTGAGAAAAAAAGGCTTTAGTGTGTATATGGACGCTCTAAAACGAATCATATAACATAGTAGGAAAAGGTCTATATTTCTGTGCTGCTGTGTATAGAAGGATGGATGTGTCCTTTTGATGATATCCTATGCTCTCATTTAAATGAGGCAAAGATGACCACTATAAGACAGATACAATAATTCGATGCTTGACGCCTTTAACCAATAATTCCAAGATACAAATTCTTAAAGAAATCACTTTATTTTAGCCCTGAAAACCCGATTTATTTTCAATTAACAGTAAAAACTAATTTTTAGTTGCTTTCAAAACAATAAATAGTTAATCAATTGAGTTGGTGAATAAGTGACGTCACAGTTTGATATTACCATATAAAATGAATGGGGGAATTGCGTTTAGACAGGCATAAAAACTATGTCAATCGATTAATGGTGTACGGTACCCAATTAATCAAGATTTAATGGGTATAATAATCTGTGTTTTGAAGAAAAGAATGTTAAAATCGGTCCACAATTGACCAAGAAATCGTTACAAACATAAAAAAAAACATAGTCGAATTAAGAACCTCCTTTTTTAAATCAGTTAAAAACAAGACGATAATATGAGTGAAGTCGATACTGCTAGAGACAAGAAATGCATATCTACGCATTATACGGCTGATTCAACTAATCTTAATTGCATGGCACGCACAGTATTAATTAATTAGTTTTTAATTAGTAGATAAGTACTAGATAGTAATATACTAGTCAATGTTACTACCTATTATACATGATGTGGCGTAAATAACATAGTGTGACATGCTTTAATTATTATAGACTAGAGCCCGCCCGTGAATTCGTTTGCGTCAAAGTAAATATATTATTCTACGAGAACCGTACATTGTTTCAAGATACAAGCCTATTTGATATTCCAGACTATAAATTAGCTCTTTGCCAAATTTCATTCAGATCTGTCAAGCTGTTCCGGTATTTGAGTAACACATCCATCGATCTAAACTGGCAACTCAAAACGCATTTATAATAGTAGTAGGATAAGATGATAATTGGGTAGTTGACACTATTAATAAATAATTCCAAGACATAACTTCTTTAAATAAACGCTTTATTTTAGCCCTGAAAACCCGATTAATTTTCAATTTACTGCAAAATTAGATTTTTTGTGGCTTTTAAATCAATAAATAGTTAGACAATTGAGTTGCCAAATAAGTGACGTCACAACGTGCTATTTCCATACAAAATCTTTGAAAGAATCGCATTTTGACAGGTCATAAAAAGTACGTCAACTGATGGTGGTGTCAACTAGCCTATTATGCAACTTATACAGTTATTGGAACTGATTTCTAAGCAGGATTTTATGAATTGATAAAAAGGTAATATTAAATGCGAAGGTTTGGTTACTCAATCACGTCAGAACGGCTGAACGGATCTGGATGAAATTTGGCACAGAGATAGATTATAGTCCGGAATAGAACTACTTTTTATCCCGTTTTGCTATTCCCGAGGAATAATGTAGGACGAAATATCGGACAGAAATTAGTTTCAAACACAGAAACATGTCGTCGGATAAAACAGTTGCAACTGCAAGAATTCAAAAAGATAATTAAATTATGGACCCTAAAAATACATAAACCAAAAGCAAACTAAGATTATTCAAATTCAAAATATACATCATCCACTGCGTTGTCACCGAAGATGATTATGGTACAAAATAATGTTTATATGATTCACCCTTTCAAATCAATAACAAAACATCCAACAAGGAATCACAACCCCAATTCATATTTGGAATTCAAATGCTTTCATGCGTATGCACATCTTTTTAAAGGACATCGAAAAAAGGAATAGAATTCTAGTTACTTTAAATTCCTCGCCATTTAAAACACAATTACCCTATACGTGGTCGGTGCTTGTGCGATAATCCACGTTATTCGGAGCAGGCCATGCACCGCGTCCCCCTATATGTAGGGTTTCCATACGTCCCGTTTTAAATACGGGACTATCACAGTATCTGATCATCGTGTCCCGTCCCAACTAGCAAAATGAATAATATAAATAACTAATGCGTCCGATTGAAAACTGTTACAAAACTATTAAAAAACCGTTACATGACTGTTAGTTGTATAATTCAAATACTATACAACTTTTTTCTAATTGTAGTTTTTAGCCCGTATTTCAATTATTTAATGTAGGTGTACTAATGGGTACACTTCTGAATAACCCTTCGGGGATTGCAGGCGTGATTTATTTATTTAATTATAATTGATGATGAAGAATTGTGATGTTAGGTATGTTATGTTTTCAACAATTTCGACAATATTTAAAATTACATGCGTCCAGTTCTATGTTTATATTAAAAAAGAAAACAAGATCATTACAAAAGTAAAAAATATGACTCATTTCAAATTCAAAATATGACTGGGCCGCAAAATAAACGTGTTAATTTAAGTTACAAATTATTATTTAAAGTAAAAACTTTGATTTCGACTTCTTGACTGCCTCGTTGGTCTAGTGGTTAGTGACCCTGACTGCAAAGCCGGAGGTAGTGGGTTCGATTCCCACCCAGGACAAACTTTGTGTGATGAGCATAATTGTTTGTTCTGTGTCTGGGTGTAATTTATCTATAATATGTATGTATTTATAAATTATATAAGTATGTATATCAGTTGTCTGGTTACCATAACACAAGCTCTGCTTAGCTTGGGATCAGATGGCCGTGTGTGAGTTGTCCCAAGATATTTATTATTTTATTATTTATTCTTTTATTTGTATTGTTTAAAATGTCCCGTATTGGTCGTTAAAAGTTATGGCAAAACTACTAATATGCAAATAGATAGGGGACGGACGGCGAAGGGCAGTCTTTGTTGCTGTATCTACTGCAACGGGAACATTCAATTGCTTTTATTTGAAATCGTCACGTTTATTGTCCTTTTGTTACTCTATTCAAGGATTACAATTGGATTTTTTAAAAGCAAAATTCTGTCTGTGAATGTGTAAAAGAATTTGGTTAACTAGTTGTATTGCTTTTTGAATGCAGATTTTTTTTTTGTACTTTTATCTCTTCTTTGATAAAAGTTAATGTTTAGGTCCCTTTCGGCCTATTTCTTATTGTAATTTAATTCTAAATTATCTATCGTTATTTCAGAAATAAATCTCTACATAGTTTAGAACAAAGTCGCTTCCCGTTGTCTGTACGCTTAAATCTTTAGAATTACGAAACGGATTTTAATGCGGTTTTTATTAATAAATAGAGTGATTCAAAAGGAAGGTTTATACGTGTAGTTAGTATCTACATTGCAGCCGTGCGTAGCCGGGGCGTGTCGTAAATAAATATTTTAATAAAGAGAAATTATTTTTATTTTTGTTTGTAATGGTCATAAACTTAGAAACTAAACTACTGAACCGATTTCAAAAATTCTTTTACGGAAAGGAAATTATGTTAATTTTAATTTTATGGAAAGCTATTTTATCAGCTAGTAACATAGGATATATTTTATTTTAAATAAAAAATGGGTTCCGGATGAAAATTCAAGTTATTTTTAGAAATACCAATTCTATTTTCACACAAATTGGTTTTTACATGCCCCTCGCATTGGGAAAATCAAGGGTAACATCTAAACTACCTAGCCAACTATAATTATCTACTGTAGCATGACAGTTAATCCCTCATAATCATAGTAATTGTTATGGCTCTGCCACACCCATAGTCCAAACAGCGAAGCTTGGGCCGAGCCCTGTGTCAATTTGCTTCGTATTTGAAACATGCTATACCATGTATGCAAATGTATTACCTACTGATTTGTATGTGTACGGTGTACGGCAACGGACGCCAACTAACCGATTTAGGAATGGGACTGCACTTAAAGTGGGTAATGTGCGTTATAAGTAAGGAACGTGTGCCAACGAAGGATTGTATGGAACTGTTCTTGACGATTCGGCGCTAAATAAGGGAATACACGGTTACTTTTAGGTCGTTCTGGAACCGAAAGCCATAAACTCGATGCATCAAACTCGAAACGATTGGGACCATTTTTTTTCATGTATACAACCTGATTTTTAATCCGTTGCAAATCTTTTAGTGGGTGAATGTACTTATGAATATGAACAACGTTTATTAAGGGACATAGTACGAAATGTGAAAAAAAAAACAGCTGATCCATACAATTTGATCGTAATGAAGTACATTATTGTATGGATCAGCTGTTTTTTTTTTCACATTTCGTACTATGTCCCTTAATAAAAGTTGTTCATATTCATGAGTACATTCACCCCCTGAAAGATTTGCAACGGATTAAAATTCACGGTGTATAACAGTTGATTTTAAAGTTGGGTTAACAATTTCATGAACTAAATAATTTTGCTACTATTATAAATGTAGACGAATGTTCATTAGTCAATCAGCTCTGAACAGCTGAACGGATTTGTATGAAATTTGGCACAGAGTTAGATTATAATCTGTAATAGCACATTTTTATTCAGGAGAAATGTACGGTTGACCGTGGGATAATATATCAACTTTGATGCGGAAGAAGTCGCAAAAACTACGTACGGTAGTGAATCTCGATTAAAAAAAAACATTTCTAGGATTTTATATTAAAAAAAATCTCAGTAGTAGCCTTGAACTCTGGATTTATGCCCGGTTGATGGCAATAACTAGCATGGCAATAACTGTTTAATTACAATTTAATAAATAAATAAAATAAATAAAAAATAATGGTTTCATCTTTTTTTAAATATTTTTTTTTAGCTTGTAAGTAAAATTTTTGTAACATTTTACGTAAGTCTATGGGTGCCAATGCCTAAAATAAACAACTATTATTATTAATAAGTTCACCCCCTATTACATGGAACTTAAAACATATCTGGTGAAATGTGAGTGTACTAATGGGTACCTACACCTCTGCCTTAACATTCGGGGATTACAGGCGTGATATTATTCAATGTACAGAACATTGAATAATAAGAATTTCTGTCATCAAATAAATATGTAATATAACGTTATTCTCTCACAAATCGAGCTATGTATGTATACAGCATGTAACAAAAACTCTGTCCGATCCTTAAGGGTATTATTCGGCATCGTACTGCGTACACATATACGTAAGTAACCATTTAATGGATTTGAGATTATTATTTTTCCCCAGTGAAAAAAAAAAGAAGAAAAAAGAAGTAATTAAATTAAAATAAAACATAAAAACTGATCAACGGCAACACTGATCTGACAGGGTTTTTTTTATATAGTGTATTTAGTAGTACCACATAATAATGTGTATGTCTCATTCTCGATTAACTCATTCATACATACATGCATGCTATAGGAATGATGTAGACTACGTCTAATGCAATAAGAGGTCGACGCTCTAAGAGCATCAGATTTCCGAGCTATGAGATAAGTGGTCGGTATTTTCTATATACAATCTCAATGGATAGCATGTTACCTTGAATGAAATTGAAGTGTCTGTTTATAATATCAAAATAACAGCTTTTTACTAAATACATATTATTTTATGCACGGTAAAACTCTAATGAGTTTATGTTTGCGTCATCTCAAATATGTAATACCATTGTGTTCCTAACAAATAAATAAATAAATTAAAAAAAAAATAATAATAATTTTTGCCAAATCTCCGAAACGGCTGAACTGATTTAACGGGACTTTTACTGGCTAAGCTGAGGCTTTTATTTTTAAAAGTAAAACCCCGCAGTTAATCGACATTTACTTGGACGAAGTCGCGACATAAGCTAGTCTATAAGTACTAATATTATAAAGTGGAAGAATTTGTTTGTTTGCTTAAACGCACTATTCTCATTGACTACTAGTCTTTTTGCAAAACTTTTTGCATTATATAGACCGTTTATCGAGGAAGGTTATAGACTATATAACATCACGCTAAGAACCACAGGAGCGGAGCAGTAAATAAAGGCGAAACTTGCCGCGGATGAAATTGCGAAGTTTACCTACTTTTCAATATGTCTCAACGGCTAACATGTTATGCAACTATTATAATACATACTGTCCGTATGACTCATTAAAACTTGAGTACTCATTTTAATGAAATTTAAAACACCAATGACGTGCTACAAAAGAATAATTCAAAGGTTTTGAAAACAATGGTCGTATTAAAGATATTTTTTTGTAATAGCTTCTGCCCGCGACTTCGTAAGTTCGTACACGTGGTTATTTCCACCAGCGCAGCGTCTTGTTACGTTTTAGGTTACTGCTCCTCTCCTGTTGGTCGTAGCGTGATGTTTTTAGCCTATAATCATGAATATGGCTATCATATAAAGGGTAACTGAAAATTTACCCGAAACCTAAAAAGGGGTCATTGTACTCATCATTATTAAACAAATTTTCAATGACCCTGTATTATACAAAAGATTTTTTTCAATCTGACGTTTAAACAAACAAATAAAAAACTTCTCAGCTTTATTATAATTCGTGTAGTTTATTGAATCTATTAAGTACTAATATTACAAAGCTAAAGAGTTTTGTTTGCTTGAACGCACTTATCGCAAGAACTGCTGGACCGATTTGAAAATAATAGTTAACTAAAAAACACGCTTTTAGCACGCACTAATTTTTTTCGTATCCCATTCAGTAAACCCTTTCATTTAATACCCATATCATGGGGGCGCATTTCAAATAGCCAATCCGCCATCTTGGATGTCCGCCATGTTGGATTTAAGTCACGTGACTATTTTTTCGTATTCCTAACAGCAAACCCTTTCATTTGATACCCATATCATCGGGGTGGATTTCAAACAGCCAGTCCGCCATCTTGGTATTGGTTGTTTTGTTGGTTGGTTGGTTTGGATTTGTAATGACGTTTCTTAGCTAGTCATTATTGTCATCAGAACTCAGAGCGTGTGCAAAATTTCATCCTAATCGAAGACCGGGAAGTGGGTCAAATTAAGATTCCAAGATTTTCTTACATACATACAAGTGAAGCTAATAAAAGCGTGTTAAAGAAATCACGGTAACGCCGTTTGACTGTACCTACTATAATAGGGAACAAACTTAATTCAACGTTACAATCCCTTTTAAAGATTCGTCCTATTTCACCCCTGTATCCCTATTTACCCCGTTTGACGGTAAATTAACGCGGCTAAAACCTAGGCTAGTAAATAAATACATACCCCCTTAACCATTACATCGTAAATGATCAAAAGTTATACCAACACGTTTTACAAGTAATTTAGACCTTCCGATTTGCATTCCACCGGCAAGGTGTCGAAAAGAATGCGCTTTCTCTACACCTCTAGCGAATATTAAGGCGGCTATAGATCGATCAGACGTAACTACCTTATTAGGCGCTGTCTCCACTAGGCGTCTACGCAAGATTTATTGGCGTATTGACGTCTTTTATGAATATAAATTGGCTACCACGATGACGACTTTTTGGTGTTCCGTAGGTGAATTGTAACAACAGACTTATAATTTGTCATTTTCTCGCTCGTCTGTATATGTATAAGTTCTAAATATACTTAATTAAATTATTTAGTAAGTCACAAAATTTATATTTAACTAGATTTTTCCCGCTGGTAACTTATTTTACTCCTATGTTTGTTTTTCAATACAAACTTTGAGCCCCCGTTTTATCCCCTTAGAGGATGAATTTTGGGAATTCCAAACTACCTCCCTGCCAAATTTCATCCTTATACGTCAAGGGGTTTTCGATGTTTCGTGACGAGTGAGAGAGTGAGTGAGTAAGTGACCTTCGCTTTTATTCATTTAGATAGATTACTGGTTGTTTACCTAACTACAGACCACTAAGTGTATGTCGGACACGCAATTGATTGGTTCTATATGTAAATATCTTAAATGCTAGAAAGTTACACAAACGTATTTAACAGTTCGCTTGCATGTTTGTATGGACTATTGACTGTGGTCACGTTATATCGGCGATAAAGTGTGTTAGTACGTAACGATTTGTGTAGACTGTCGTCACGGTCTTTCCCTTGTTACTGGGGAACTTACAGCTGTGTTTGCGCGAAATTATCATCCTTCTTCTTTATCGAGTGGACAGTAAGGTCTTAAGGCGCTCCCTCACCGGGAGCATTCGCGTGTAATGTAACGTTACAGAGTCGAGCATTACATCAGTGAGGGAGGAGAACTGAGCATTACAGCGCGCACCTTGTAATGATACAAAACGAGTTAACATCAGTGAAGGAGGAAAACCGAGCATTACAATGCGCACCTTGTAATGATACAATGTGTAATATTTTGTTACAACGGAAACAACTAAATCAGAATGCTCGCAAATTCAAATCTATACTAAATGTTACATTATACGCGAATGCTCGTCAGTCAGGGAGGTAGTATTGTAATGTAATGCTCAAAGTCGAATCTATAGATAATGTTACATTACACGCGAATGCTCCCGGTGAGGGAGCGCCTTTACGACTCCACACACTCTAGTGTCAGAGTTTCTAAACCGCCTCAAGGGCCTGTGACATGGTTTGAGTGGACCAGTAATAGGCTGGTATAAGTCCAGGTATCTTCACGATGTTTTCTGTGTAGATCAGGTACACTAGTGCCTAGTACTAACTAGGCAAGTGAATATGAAAAATATGAGGACCGAACAAAGTCGTTTCCCGCCGTCTGAGCGCTGAGATCTTTTGTACTAAGCAACAAATTTCAATGAGGTCTTCATCAATAGATAGAGTGATTCAAGAGGAAGGTTTATACGTATATTTAGTATAGCTGCACTACATTGCACCCGTACGAACCCGGGGCGAGTCGCTAGTAGGCTATATTTTAATTTAAAATAATTTGAGTAACATACAATACATAAACTCATGCCATTTTCCCACAGGGGTAGGCAGAAACAACAGAACGCCACCTGCCAAAAATTTGAGATCCCCTAAGAAAATAAAGCAAACGATGTGGAAGACAAAAACTAGTTAATTATAATAAGTGAATGTAATCGTCAATTAAAAACCTCAAGGTTGGTTGACTTGCTTGAACAACAACATCTTCTATATTCGGAGATAATTCTCAGTAGGTAATACGAAATTGGATTTAATTGGAATTCCCTCCCATTGAAAGGCTGGATAAACGCTGTGAGTAATAATAAATATCGTGATGTTTTCGCAACGGGCAGCCAAATAAAATGGATGCTTTATCGATTAACGTCAAGCTGGGTTTAATGAAGCTCGCGTATGCATCTAAAGATGGCTGAATATTCAATACGATTATTCGGATACGAGTAATTTCCCATAAACTCAAATAACGTTAAAAACTGGATATTGTTATAGTCTGATTACTTGTAGACTAGCATTTGCTGCGTGATTTTTTTACAGATCTAAATAAATCATAGCCTAATGTACTTAGGAATAACGTAGCTTCCTATTAGCGAAAGAATTAACAGAATCTGACCAGTAGTTCTACAGATAGTGCGATTAAACAAAAAGACAAACAAACTCTTTAGCATTGTAATTTTAGTACCTAGTATAGATAAGCAAAACACAAAGGTCGATTATAATTATTTCAAATAGTTACAAGTTAAGGCAAAGTTTTCACCAGTCTAGTAGGTATCTAACAATGATTATTAGCATTGTCTTTAATGGGCAAACATGGGCAATAACATTCAAATAAATTGATTCCATAGACAGTTTATACCTACTGTAGAATTTCGTAAACTGGACAAAATATTCACATCACCTAATATCATAAATAAATATGAATGCAAAAGTAACTCCGTCTGTCTATTACGCTTTCACGACTAAACCACTGAACCGATTTTGATGAGATTTGGCACGGGGTCAGTTTGATCCCTAAGAAAGAACATAGGCTAGGTACTTTTTTTTCCGCGACTTCGTCTGCGTCCGCGATAACCGATATTTACACAAACGAAGTCGCGGGCAAAATCTAGTTTACTGTAATTAAAAAAAAAAACGCCAACAACAGCCATTTATGCTAAACATTTAAAAGAGAAAACATCGACCGCTCTTTAAAAAGGCAAACTCAATAAAAACCATCGACCGTCAAACTTTTTTTTAAAGGCCGTATCCCAAAACGCGCTAAAAGATACAAGTTTTTTTTTACAATGTCTATTGAGGACCGAACAGCATTCCTTGTAGCTAGGATGGCGGCCTGGCGGGTGAACGACCAGCCATGGCCGTTGCGGCCTAGGGAGGTCGCCACGCCAATATGGAAACAGCCAATACCAATACCAGTAAATTATAATCTCGTTTGGAATAAACTCTGTCACAATTTTAATGGTCGACTAGTTTGTAACGATGTAGATCTTATGTTTTAAGCCTTTTATGTCATAAATTACGAAGATGGAAGTTCTAATTTGAGATGTATTTTGTAGACTTTGTAATAAATTATTTATTAGCTTTCTGATTAAAATTTCATTACATGATATATTCAATTCATGAAACGCATGTGACCAGGAGAGTTATGAATATGAATGTGGATGGATGGAGAGCAAGAGGAAGACCAAAGAAAAGATGGATGGATTGTGTGAAGAATGATATGAATGAAAGGGGAGTCAGTGATTGCATGACAGAGTGAAGGAGGAAAACGCGTTGCGCCGACCCCAACATGGGACAAGGGCAGGAAGAAGAAGAAATATATTCAATCCTTATTACATGGGACTTCAACATAACTGGCGAAATGTAGGTGTACTAATGGGTAAAACTCTGCCGAACCCTTCGGGGATTGCAGGCGTGATGTTAATTTATCTTTCACAGGTTCACCAAAAAGACTTAGATAGTATAACTACTATTTTGTTAAAGTTATTAACTGTCGCTTTATAGGTAGGTATAATCAAATAATTACAAACCAAATAGTTGATGATAAAGTTAAATCACAAGAATAGCTTTTCTGAAGGATACAATTAAATAAAGTGCGTGAGAAACATTAATTATGTAATTTTTATTGACAGAAATATCCCACAGTTATTATTCTTCGTACTAACAATCTACTGGAATGGGCTGGTGGATATTATGAAAATGATATTATGAGATGGACAGAAAGTTAGCTCGGAATAGTATATTAGTTCTTTGGTTACTGCTCCGTTCCGGTGTGTCGTAGCGCGATGTTATAGCTTAAAGCTTTACTCGATAAACGGGCTATGTAACATAAAAAGATTTTTTTAAATTGGACAAAAAGTTTCTGATATTAGCGTGATTGTCATACACGTGGTTGCTTTCACTCATGTTAAGTTAAGTTTTTGATTACTGCTCCGCTCACGTACTTTGTAGCGTGATGTTATATCTAAATAATATATATAACTCAAAGGTGACTGACTGACTGACATAGTGATCTATCAACGCACAGCCCAAACCACTGGACGGATCGGGCTGAAATTGGCATGCAGGTAGATGTTATGACGTAGCCATCTGCTAAGAAAGGATTTTTCAAATTTCACCCCATAAGGGGATGAATCAGGGTTCCAAAGTTTGTATGGAGAAATCAACTTTGACGCGGACGAAGTCGCTGGCAGAAGCTAGTACCATATACTATTCCTCATGAATCTGGCTAACATATATAAAACATTGTTCTCAATCTGACTAGTATTTTCATACCTTAGCGCGTTCATACAAACAAACCAAAAACCTCTTCGGTTTTATTATATCAGTATAGATTAGGTCAAGTTGACAAGAAGGGTAACCCATAATTTTTGGGCCCTCTGGCTCAAGTCTTTACAAAGAAACCCATCGTTTAAAGACGATCTTACAAAATGTGTCCCAGATGCACATCCAAATTGACTAGATCAAAGTCAAAGTCAAAACATTTATTTAAATTAGACCAATTACAGGCACTTTTGAATTGTCAAGGAGTCAGTCAGTCAGAAATTTGAAGCTAGTTGCTCGTTCCAAAACGGAGGTAGGCCTCTATGGAGAAGAACGAGCAAGAAACTCCACGGCACTCTTTTCAATTAGGTTTTTACAAAATCGTGGTTAAAATATTCTTGTTGCTTCCACATGTGAGAACAATGAAGGTAAATATAAAACAATAATAAAAATTGAATATAAGAAGAATAAAGATATAAGCCATGGTATAGTGTAGTGATCGTAGTGTAGTTTTGTCTACGGCAACCGATAGTAGGTATAGATAACGACACGTTACTTAAAAGAGAAATGCAATATGTGCACGGTGAAAGATTGACGGCCTCTATCCGAACCACGACCCAGAAAGGTCGCTTTCTTGTATGAACTACTAGACAAGCCAGTTCATTCTGAATACACTCATAAATTTTAAATTGAAAAGATTGTCCATGGTGTTTCTTGCTCGTTCTTTTCCATAGAGGTCTACCTAGGTTTTGGAACGAGCAACTAGCTTCAACTTTTTAACTAACTGACAGACTCCTTGAGAATTCAAAAGTGCCTGCAAATGGTCTAATTGAAATAAAGGCTTTGACTGACTAAGACGAGTCTTAAAAGTACCTGCTCCTTTGGTTGAACTCCTTAAAATCCAATAAAAAGAAGACTTTACAAGTAACAAGTTTCATCAAATACAAAGAAATAAAGACGTCAGCTAACAAACTCACAATCTCGTGCTATTGAACCGAAGATCTCAGTATTGCTCATTCGTCCGTGTCTGATTCCAATCGACGAACAGATTCGAGAGACGTTTCGTTATTTATCTTCTTTATTAAAAAAGTAATAATACCAGCCTATTATTGTCACTGCAGGGTAAAGGCCTCTTCTCATACAGAGAAGGCATGAGCATGATCACCACGCTTGCTCAAGGCGGATTGGCGATTTCTGACGTCTCTTACTATTATTATAAATGTGAAAGTTTGGATGGATGTTTGTTACTCAATGACGTCAGAACGGCTGAAGGGATCTGGATGGAATTTGGCACTGAGAAAGATTATAGTCTGGAAGAGCACATAGCACTTTTTATCCCGAAAAAATGCACAGTTCTGGTGGGATAATTTTATCAACTTTGACGCGGACACTAATCTAAACTAAATAGGTATAAAAGCAAAAGGTCATACACTCACTTATCACGAAATATCGATGATATTTAGCAAGGAGGTAGTTTATAGTGAGTAGACGTCCGCCTAGAAAGGATTTTCCAAAATTCACCCTCTCAGGGGATGAAACGGGGGTCCAAAGTTTGTATGGAGAAATTAACTTTGACGCGGACGAAGTCGCGGGCAGAAGCTAGTTAATTATAAGTCCAGGTATCCTCACGATGTTTTACTTCACCGTTGTCAGTGGTGTTTAAGATAAATTTAGCAAGTATACAACAGAAAAAGTCATACTAGTTCTTGCCTGTGCCCGGTTATCAATTTGCTTTTTTGAAATCTTTTCGACTGTTACCTGACGAATCATCTCTCTCACTCTATCCCATTACATTTTTGAGAAAGGAAAATTAATCTTTAACTGGCAGATAGAACAATAGACAAAAATAATCTCCATAACACCGACTCTTCAACTCGAGAATAAAGAAATTCTCACGATTGTAATGCAAGATACTTTCTCTTGGTAAACTCTGGAACCTGTTTGCAGTAATAACTGCATGCCATTACAACTTAGTGGTAAGACCGACTGTTTCAGAGCAATACTGCTGAGATGACAAGGCTTTCGTGGAGTCAGTCTGATTGTATTAGAACAGTAGTTCTAAACTCTTTTGTTTCGGGGGATCATTTGACAATTTTTTTGTCTTATCATGGACCTCCGACTGTTTGACTGTAGTATTAATTATTCGTAAGATTGTTCTATAAATAAACGTATATAAAATTATTTGCAAGAATGAGTTACATGTTTAATTGATAGTATTCACATCGTGCCTTTCCGAAGTTGTGTTTGGCCCAATGTGTCCCAGACTCGTTTTATTGGTTCTGTACTTTAGTCGAAATAAACGGAGCCCCTACAGGATCACTTTGTTGTCCGTCTATCGGCCTGTCTGTCTGTCTGTCCGTGGTGGTACGGAACCCTTCGTGTGTGAGTCTGAGTCGTACTTGGCCACAGCCGGCGGACCACCTTTGGTGCTGTCAGGGTCCACACCCAACCCACCGACCACTGGTTATGAAATGAACAACTGTATTAGAAGCTATAGCTTATTTTTTTCTTTCTTTCTTCTTGTTACTCTAACTATTTTACAGTAGATACCCTTGCTTTACTGTTGCTTTCTTAACTGTTTCTTTAGTAATAACTGTTTTTCGGTTACATCTTTACAACGTCTTGTGTGGGGTATTAAAAGATACATCTTAAAACCGTTTACTTCGCATAGTGTCCATCAAACATTGAACAAAAATCATAGCTTGGCAATTATTTTAATTTTAATTTTTTATCAATGCAAAATATTACACGTACGGGTGCAGACTTAGAAGAGGCTTTAGTAAAGAAACGTTAAAACAAATTTGGAACTTTGAAGTTCAATATTTCCGTAACCAGAAGATTAAATTCCCAGGTATATGCCCGAAACAAAAAAAATCGCAATAATGGGAAAAATCATGTGACTTTTACACCCGTTATATCCGTTAAAAATATGATATATTCAGTTTATCATAACCAACTTTTATTTTACTTTAGATTTTGTAAAAACATCGCCCAGACACGACAGTTATTTGCACAGCCCTAGCAGTAACAACTCCATAGGAGATATATTTGTAAAGTGAGATGCATTTAAACATTCATCAGTGCATTCTGTCGCTAGACGCAGTTAATTGCTGATATAATGCAGCAAGCGTTGGGAAGGGCACGTCTACTAGGTCCGTAGCTAACGGCACTAAGGCGCCAACACATTCATTACTTGAATTGTTCAAATGAACAATACAGCGCAGAATATGTGTAGCTAGGGTAAACATTTTGATTCAAACATTGAGAAAAAGTTGTGACGACTGCAAGGAATACATTACTGAACTCCAACTAACGGTCATGAATAATATTACGTTGCATAAGACAACGGTGCGGACTGACAGATTAACGATGAGGAAACTCGTGAATTAATTACTGAAATAAAGGTATAATTTGTTGAAAAACCACTTTTATAACTAAGTCTGCTTCATAAATATTTGATTAGACTTCCCAAAAATTAACTCATTACAAGGTCTCGGTTCGTTAATGATGGACGCCATCTTGCAACTTTAACAGGAAGTGAAGACAACAAAACACACATATTCATAATGGCCATAATGTTTCCCATGAGAAAATATGCACGACTGAGCTGGCTTATGTGACCGAATCATCAAATAATATAGCATCGAAATTCATACATGATCGAGTAAGGAACAATGTCAAATCCTTGAGTAACACTTGTGTAAATAGTTATCGGATCCACCTTATTGATCAGAAATGACGCATTAAATACCTCATTGTACAAAAGTGGGAACGGCTTTGATGTAAGAACCATTGTTAACGCCGTCTAATGGCATGTGCCGATTGTTTTTAAACCACCTAGTCACCAATTCACCTACCTAAGCAGATTAAAAAGCGTTCATTTTTCCTGTCTGGGTTCTTATTAATCATCCAATGGGCGTCGTTGTATTTTCAGCTCTTTGCACGAAACAATAACAGTTAACTGCGTTTAAGTCATTGGCTTTTTGTTGTTCATTATTGCAGATCTTCGGCGCCTAATTTGGGCGTAGGACGACAACATTCCTTGCCATATGGTACCACCAGAGTTGATTAATGAGTCATTCCAATTCGTCACATCTTGGGGCACGATTAAAAATGAAGTCCAGTCTGTCAAAAATGCAAATAAACAGAAATGCTTTGTCACTAATTATGTTTCAAGTACCACAAGAAACTTGTCATTGGATATCTGCGAAAATAATTATCGCGCTCGGCTCCCAGCCTCAGACAAGATTATTTTTGTTTCAATATTCACAAGGTTCTGTCTGCATCAGTTACATAAACAAACACATTGTATTGTTAAGTAAATAGTTTACTCAAGTGTATACCAGCGAGTCCTCATGGTTTGCGAAAGTTTGACAATTATATTTCCGTTCTCACGAAAACATAATAGTCGACCATATCAAAAGATATGAAACAATCCCATCCATAACAACAAACAACTCAACAATTTTGGGATATAAATAAAAGTTGAAGTTATATGGAGTGTACAAAGATACTTTACATGGCCGATATGCATACTGCCCATCCAACTAAGCAACATTAAGCAAAAAATATTTCTGAGAAACGATTTTTATTTTTAGCAAGAAAAATTGCTTCTTATATGGTACGCACGTAGAACATTGTTCTCATGGGTGCATCCAACATTACAGGGGTCATGGGGTATTTAAAGTTTAGATAGAACATTTCAAACTTGACCTTCAATATCTCCGTAGCCAAAAGAGTCCCAGAACAAGAATATGATTGGGAAGAACATGTAACTTTCATCTTTTTACACACATAAATGTGCGAAACAGAGTGCTTCTTTATCCAAATACTCAGCAAAAGAATTAAAACAAATACAGTCTGAACGAATATAGATAAAACTTCATTCGTGCTGTATCTTATCTTCACTAATACCGTGGCCTCACTTGATAAACTTGAAAAAGAACAATCGTTCAAAGATTTGGTATTTTTTTATAGATATACAAATTCCGTTATCCGAATAATCTTCAAGAGCAAATAATATTGAGAGCAATCAAAGTGGAGCTGTCAATCAACTTTCAGATTGTATTTTAATATTTGGATGTTGATTGAAATGACATACAATCTCTTTTAATTTGATTGAGGCGCCATTTTAATTGCGGTGCTTAGATTACTTCCTAATGCAGTTTTTTCTCTAATTCTCTCTGCTTCTAAGTAATTCTTTTCTTGATTACGTTTTGAAAAACACTTTTAGTGCTTGTCATAAGTTCCGTATTCTCGTATTTTAGATATTCAACTAGCGTTGCTGTTCAATTGTTCATCTTTTGTTTAAAGATCTTTGGCTATGTCTATGTATATTCAGTGTAACACCAGTTGTTATTGTGAAACAACTTGTTTAAACATATGGATACGCCTTGCGTTTGCATCGCACATTTTTGTCCTAGTTAAAACACCATTACATTGTTTTTTATTTTATTTTTAGGTATGACTTCAGTTCTGTTTCGTTTCGAAGGCACTTTTGCTACGTAACAGGATAATTCTTTCATGAAATTCAGATGAATGACCCTTTTATGATAATTCTTGTACCAAATTATGAATTCAGTTTTCTGTTTTCGGAGTGCAAATCATGATTTCCGACTCGTCTGGTTTGGTTTGAGTAGAAAGAAACCACCTTGAATAACAATTAGTTAGGAGACATCTTTCGACTATTATAAACGCGAAAGTTCGGATAGATGTTTGTTACTTAATCACGCCAGAACGGCTGAACGGATCTGGATGAAATTTGGCACAGAGATAGATTATAGTCTAGAATAGCACATCGGGTACCTTTTATCCCAGAAAAATGTACGGTTCCCGTGGGATAATATATAAACTTTGACGCGGACGAAGTGGCGGGCAGATGCTTGTAATCAATCATTAGACCAAATTGGCGACAAGTGTCTAAGCCAGCAATAAATCGTATTACATAGCGACATTTCTGCTGACTCAAAGAATTTTGCTAAATCAACAAGGAATGTCGCGTACGACCGCTTTGTCGAGGGCCTGACATTTGAAAATGTCGAAGTCATTACCTTTGGGACTCAATAAAACCCAAAAGTCAAAGACAATCATGTTCCAGCTTGACTCATCAAAACAGCTTAAGAAAATGATACTTAAGGATGTAAATGATCTTGTGAAGACTTAAAAACCCATTAATTTACCGCCATACTTATTCATCTTAAATTTTATCGAACGGAAATGCATATTCAAATATTCTAGCCATAAATAACTGTACATAAAACATGTAATAGGAAGAGAAGCATTTATGTAAGATGGATGTAACACCATTTATGTAAATGTTATCACGTATTTACAATCGTTGTTATTTGCTATAGATAGAATGAGGTAAACTGCTATTCATCACACAGAATCTATTAGTGCTGAGGTAAAAACTGGAAACACTGATACCTAATCTCTCGGAACTGAAGTGGAATCCTACCCACATCACTTAACCTAATTCCACCTAAATGCCTCATTAAAATACTAATTACACGCCGGTATAGGACGCTCTAAAAGCTGAATGTAAACCAAAACATGATTTAAGTAAAGGACAAGAGAGAACAATTTAGGACACATCAGAAACGTTAAAAAGAAAACAAAAGCTGTTTCTGTTTAAAAAGAAGGTACAGCGTCTGTCAGTCATGTCATCAGTGGCTCAGTGGCCGATTGTCCATTACGAGAAAGCGGGAGCAATAAGACACTCGGTTGAATAAGTTCAATTTTTGTTAGCTTAGTAGGTACACAGTCGACGTAGACGTTGATTGAAAAACACTAATGCACACAAGTAATTCCAAACATGAATACAACACATCACAGGAGCACAATAATAACCACCATGATCAAACTCATAAAAAGTTCGTTTTGTTTGTCACTAACACAAAAAAAGTTCGAAAAAAAGCACCCGGCCAACGGGACGACATCCGTGGCCCGTCGCACCAAACAAACTTGCCTGTTGAGTTACTCCGGCTAGGTACTTGCCGTGCTCAAACAACCGGCCAACCACTGTAAGCTGTTCTTCCATTTCTTTCTATAACCCCAACAAATTCAAAACAAGCGCTCCGCTCTGAACCTAACAGCGTCGAACTACCAACCGACATTGATCATGTAACACGTCGACGAATAAATTCTACACGTGCGAAGAAAACAACTATAATATACCTTATCCTTTCTGTCGCAACCGATACGAAAGAGGAAGGGTTATGTAAGAGGGAGATGGCTATAACGACAAAAGTATACTCCATCACGTGCATGAATCAACTTGAGACGTCAAAGTATTTTGTTTAAAATTTGACTTTACACCTTTAACGCAAGGACGTGAATTGATTGTGGTTGATATTGATGTTTCTAGTTGGCGCGAGAATTCGAAATGCAACTTATTCGATCAGCAAATTATTTGTTTTTGTTTGTGTTTAAAGAAAACGCTAATAAACTTACTTTATAGGTACTCTTCGGTGTGTGACTTTGACGTCACTAGGATTTGCCCAAACATCATTATTATTAATATTCTTCGTAAGTTTCAAATTTTTGTCGGATTTCGGTCTTAATGTAGGTGGTAGTATGCTGTCGGGAAGCTTCGGTGCTGGTGGCTTGGCAGATTTTTTCACGATTTGCAGAATAACATTAGAGCTTTTATTTTCACTCTTTTTACCACTATCTTTAATGGGTTTCGGTCCACCTGGATCTGGCGTCGTGGGTTTGTGCCTGAGGGGTCGTTCAGGTTCGATGGCCTGCTTGTCAATAGTATACTGCCCAACAGACCTGCTTCGATCTACGTTCCTTTTAACTTTCAACTTATTATTATTATTATTCGACGAATCAGATAAGGTTGCTAAAAACAAAAATAAAGATGTTAGAACCGCTTTTTTTCCTAATTATGTTTTTATGTCCATGTTTTTTTTTTTCCTAATTAATTAATTACCTGTCCTCGGCCTGTTTCTAGTTACAGGCTTAGTCTCCGCGCTGCCTATTTTGATAGTTTTCTCGACGGTACTTGAAGAGGCGGGCGTTACCGCCTTGCTTCGATAGCTAAAAGTAGTTTTGAAAAAATTCGCCGTAAAATTCTTGCTGCGCAATACTTGAGACGATGTTGTGTGAGGTTGTCTAAAAAAACACAAAAAGAAAAAAATCAAAAAGGTAATCTCAGGGGACACCCGGGTTTGAACCGGGGACCTCTCGATCTGCAGTCGAATGCTCTACCACTGAGCTATATCCCCACTGACAATGTGGACGAAAATAGCGTACGCTACAGTCGGAACAGCGCCCTCTACAAAGAGTTTGTGTAGTTGTACTACGTAATGTAATGTTTTAATAAGAGATGGCGCTACTAGTAGCATGAAAGAAAATGTTTGCAAACCAAACATTAGCGTTACTAAGGTGAAGAACAATATAAAAACACTGCTAAAAAGATAACAAGTGTACGACTTACTGGAGTTTTAAATTACTAGGCACCCCGGGCGCCTTCTGCTGCATAACCTCCTCGATCTGAAACAATATTAGAGGTTTATAATAAAGGAAAAACTACAAAAAAATAACAAACACACACGGCAAGAATTTCCTAGGCTTTCAAGAAATCTAATCTTTTTTACACATTACTAAAGATTTTATCCAAACAAACCACTTAAAACCAGCATTAAATCAAATAGAAAAATGTCGAAATAAACGGAGAAAAAACAATACAAAACTCACACTTTTAGATTTCCTAAACATGTCTATAAAATAACGTGTAAACCCTCAAAATTATTTGCAACTACTGCATAAATTAATATTCTTATCGCTAACACTCATTATCTATCAAGATAGTTGATTGATTGGATTACCATTATAAACTTATATTCTCTTGTGCTATGGTAGTTTGAAATCATTCTTGCTTTTATCATTTAATTAATATTATTCACAATATTTAAATCAACGCTCCTCTTCGAGATCAAATCGATATTATAAATGTCAAGATTTGAAAAATGTCAAAGGAACATTTTAAACTTTATTTTAGTTTTATTTTATAAGCTGCCAGTGTTTACGAAGAGTATTTGACAATGAAGGTTTTATTTGAAAAGGTAGAATATACCATGGATTCTGTGATAGAGAAATGAATACTAAAATGACGTTATAGGTAGATAGTGAATCTTTTGGTATGACTAACTGCTGTTCGCGACTTCGTTCACGTGGTGTTTTTCACTCGAATTATGTTACGTCTTTGGTTAATGTTCCGTAGCGTGGTTTTATATGGCCAATACTAAATCATCATCATCTTCCTGCTCTTGTCCCATGTTACTTGACGTCGGCGCAACACGTTTTCCTCTTCCACTCTGTCCTGTCAGCCGTCATGCAATCACTGACTCTCCTTTCATTCATATCATATTTTTTAATACTAAATATTCCTCACTAATCTGGCTATCATACAAAGTCATTTTTTCCAATCCGACTGGTACTTCCAGGGATAAATCAAACAAACAAAAACTTTTTAGCTTTATTACATTACTACAGATAGGTGTAGGTGCCATTGTATAGATATGGAAGAAATTATATACTGCACCGTATCAAATTAAGATAAAGGCAATAGGGGCAATAATGATACTGCCAGTACCTACCATCCAAGATATCATATTTACCTATAAATATTGTATTACACCCTAACCTCCAAACACCGAGCTGCTACTGAGAAATCCTTAATGGAAAAATCAAATAACACTTTGCCCGACCTGGGAATTTAACCCAGAACCCCACACACCACGAGACCAACGGGGCCATTTCATAACTTACGCCTTTTTCCCATGGGGGTAGGTAGAAACCACAGAACGCCACCTGCTACGATCCTCACATACTCCTTTCGCCTCATCCACGTTTATACATCTCGTCATACAAGCAAAAGGCAATTAAATTAAAGATTTCCTCCATTAATTCCCACGACTGACCTCATTGTAGCCAACACCCATTTTCGTATCCTCGTGTCGACAATTAGCCTGTCCTCAGAAAAGATAAACACCTACTTATTATTTGACACCACAATTTGAGGTGTGCGCGAATTTGCAATATCGGCGATGGTGTAATATTATTATAATTAGATGCAAATTGAGATTTATATTCCGTTGTCGGTTGATTAGTACCTCGTTCTTTTAAAGAATTGAATATTAATTACGTCTATCACTAGCTTTTTCACGCGACTTCGCCCGAAATCAAGTATACCATAGCCTTTGCATCGCGGGAATAACTGTCTTTTTTTATTTCTTCAACCATCAATCCATCTTGAGGAAACGTGGTGATCAATGGCTTTGCCTTCTCTGTATGACAATACTAGACTGGTATTGTTATTAATACTAGGTTCAGCCCGCAACTTCGTCAAGTACCCAGAAAATAAAACAGATAAAAAAACGGAGCGATCTGTGCATGAAACTTGAGTGATTGAACCAGCATTGAAGTGTCAGACAACATTCTTCTCCATACAAAACTACCCTTTGAAAGGGGTTAACTAGATTCAATTCTTTTTTCTTGTGTAATGCGTTCAAAAGTGTCTTTTGATAGCTTTTGAATTTAAATAAATGATTTGACTTTGACGTAAGTAACATACAATCCCTGCTTATTCCTATCCGGACAGAAATACGATGGCCGTGTAGAGCAAGGATGCTCTACACGGCCATCGTATTTCTGTCCCTACTTGACGGTTCTGCGCAATTTCCGTGTTATATTCGCACTTTCCAAGAACATAAAGCTTCGAATGCTACTGTTACTACAACTCAGTTGGACGTTAAGTAAGTACTGTCGATATATTCTACAAATAAATATATATTTGTAATGTCAAAATAACAGCTGTTTACCATAGCATAACATCACGCCTATAATCCCCGAAGGGTTTGACAGAGGTGTACCCAATAGTACAACCGCATTTCGCCAGTTAAGTTTAAGTCCCATGTAATAGGGGGTGAGCCTATTGCCATCAACCGGGCACAAATCCAGATTCGAGGCTGCTACCAAGAAAATCTGGGAATCCACTGGAAACTTCATGCTTAGCAATCGCGCTTTGCGGCCACTAGACTGATATAACTGGCTAAATGTGGGTGTACTAATGCGTACACCTCTGCCTAACCGTTCGAGGATTACAGGCGTGATGTTATGGTACAATTTCAGTATGACAAATAAACTAGCCTTGCTTGTTTCAAAGCCGGCGACCTCAAGCAGTCAGTGACTTGAACCAAACCGACTGCAGCCCACGCTACACCCTTCTGTCTGTGCACAAAAACGTCCACTCAGTCGTTGAACCCTTTCACAATGATATATCACGACCAGATCGATTCAAATAGTGTAAACAGTACACGTGGGATTTATATTTGACGGACAACTGAAAGGTAATGTGGGCGCTCCAGGCAAGATGTACCATCAGCAATACCAATATATGATCATTTCGAAAACAAAATCCCCTGCGCATGATGACCACAGCTGTGTCCGCCCTTTTTATGTCGACCAATAGTAATAACACAGAAAAATTACCAAGGAAGAGTAAGTTTTTATGCTTAACAGCCCTTTTTTTTTGAGGTGGTAAAAATCATCAAATAAGTCCTTCCACCCTGGGTGGGGCGGAAGGGACTGTCAGACTTTTACTGACTATAAAACCACCCTGTTCCTTCTGTTGCCCTTTACAGCCCTAAGACAGAAAACAATAAGTAGGCGCTACTACAGCTGCCGAGCTATGCAAGCAGAAATAGTCTTTACGGTGATCAGATATTCATTTAGCTGATAGTACCTACATCTGGCGGCCTACCCCAATGTTTTTAAACAGTATTCTTTTAATACTAGCTTCTTTCGCTCAGGGCAGAGCAGTGTCAGACTTTTAAGGATTTGTCACACTGCATGCGTTCTGCGGTCTCCGGTCAGGTCAAAACGAACGCAGCCCGCATCATGTAGAACAACATTGTCGCTTTGACCTGACCGGAGACCGTAGAACGCATGCAGTGTGACAAATCCCTTAATGACTAAAACCCGTCCGTGTTCCTCCTAATGTCTTATGCGTTTTAAGGGCCGCAGTCTTTCGAACAAATCACATAACTTTGTGAAATAAGAATAATGTACAGTTACCGACACGTAAGTTGGCAAGAGTTTTTGAAGTGGGGGAAGTTTGCGCACGCACAATTTTTTACATTTTTATATGCGCGAACTTCCCTCACTACGAAAATCTCTTGCCAAGTTACGTGCCGGTAACTGTAACAGCATCTCATCTGTATCACCTCTGCGAGAGGTAACTACGCAATGTTATCAAGGCCTAACCTTGCTCTAAAACATTATCTTATCTCAAACGATATAAGTTTACGCAGATTCTTAATTTTTGAGAAGCGTCTAATCATGCAAGATGGAGCCAGTAGGAAAAGTCTCCTTTATTGTCTATGATCTCATTATCAGTTAAGTAGATTGTTAAATTTTCTGTCTCACAGGAATAGCGCTTTCATCCAGACAATGATTGCTAACTAATATAATCACGAAATTGATTGTTAATACGAGTATTAACAAAAAGAATCAGAAAAGAACAGCAGAGAATTCAGAAAAAATATAGTTTCCATTTCCCCCCAAAGGCACAAAGAACGGTTACAACTGGGAGAAACATAGACTGCCAAGCACCACGGATTACAATAAACATTAATTAATTTCTCAATGGCAGCCTCGGAGTCTGGATTTGTGCCCGGTTGATGGCATTAGGCTCGCCCCCTATTACATGGGACTTAAACATAACTGGCGAAAGGGTGTAATAATGGGTACACCTCTGCCTAACCCTTCGAGGATTACAGGCGTGATGTTATGTTATTATTTAATGGGTCCTTAATGTGAGTTGTTACATTTGATTTCGGTAATGAGTAACACTAACGAGTCAACGTCTAGGCAGCGCCTCAAGTCTGCCCTGATACACCTAAAGATTTGCCAATCTCCTATCGAAGGACACCGCTTTCCAACAAACAGTTACAAAATTATTCGGTGGCGACAAACCAGCTATCAATAAACATACATACAAGCATAATTTTGCAATTAAGAATATTAATAAAGATTAGATTATTAGAGCTGTAGAAGAGACAAAATCTGAATAATTTATTCTAATCAGAACATTTATCTACGATGTACTGTCATATAAAATACCTCCCGCAGAGTTTCTTGGCACTGCAGCTTTGGATAAAACATTTGGTTTGTCTAAACATGGAATTCCTTTCTACTTTGGTCAGCATAATACTTACTGTTCCAATGCAGGACAGAAGCCTTTTCTCATACTAAAAAGGCACGAGCAATAATACTACGCTTGCTCAAGGCGGATTGGCAATTTTTGACTTATATTTAGGGTTTCCTCACTATGTTTTCCTTCACCAATGTCAGTGATGTGGAAGATAATCTTAAGAAAGTATATATAAATTGAAAACGTCACCCCAGTATCCAACCCCATGCAAAGAAAGGCGGACGCAAATTCTCTTCTTAGAGAAAAATTCTAGCACTCTCAAAATACGTGGATTGTCCAAACATGAATCCGAGGCAAGGACTGTGAACAGATTGTGGTCGATGTATCCAATTGAACAAGTCCTTTAGTGACTGGCGTGAGAGAAAGTCCTTGTTCCCCTAGATGCCTTTCACGCAATCTCCTACATCTATGCAGGTATAGTTACTTATATTTATGGTACTAGCTTTTGTCCGCGACTTCGTCTCGTAAATGTTGGACCCCCATTTCATCCCCTTAGGGGGTGAATTCTTCGGGGTTGCGGGACGTCTGAACAGGATACCGTGGCCCCGGAACGTACAGGGCAACCTATATCTTTAACCTCATAACCCTCTGCATCTCCTTACGTTGACCTAATTTTAAAACAGTAGACTACGGTTCCCCTTCATCCAACCGGTCCAATTCTGACGTCATCAGCCACCTGAGCGGAAGGATATGCCAATCAAACAGATAGCGAAGCAATGAAGTCATGAATGTCACAGTAAGATGTCGCGATCGATATCTAGAACGGTGCTGCAACATGCGCCTACGCAACCATTGCAGCAAGGACCAACCGGCGGAGTTGCATTTTAAAGTTAATTCATGTACTTATGTGCAAATCGTTTTATGTATTAGTTGGATTCGTTTTTTTGGGTTAGCGTATGATGTTCTACCAGGATCTTGCTTAGGTTTATATTAAAGAGCTACGCGAGTGTCATGTTCACTCAAATATCCCACTAATAGCGACGCGTGCGCTGGATCATTCAGTTCCCTTCAATATCGTTGAGCGTAATCCACGTGCCATATTTGTAAACGGGAGGCTGTCAATTGAAATTGGTCATCCCTTAACTGCCATAGCTTATAATATTTTTTTAGTTGTTTTACATTGCTCTTCATCTACATTGTTTCCTAAGTATACACATCAAAAGTGTCTAGGGATCAACATCCCTAACAAATGTTAGGGATGTTGATCCCTAGACACTTTTGATGTGTGTATGTAGAAGCAACAAGTATAATGTAACCAGGGTTTAGTAAAAGCTAAATTGAAAAGACTGTCCATGGAATAGTGTCTTGCTTGTTCTTCTTCATAGAGACCTACCTACGCCTAAACCGTACCTAGCTTCAACTTTCTAACTAACTGACCGACTCCGTGACAATTCAAAAGTGCCTGGAAATGGTGTAAATTGAAATAAATGCTTTGACTTTGACTTTGTCATGTAAAGGTAAGAAAGACGTAGGTAATCTGCCAACTATAAATAAATTGGACATGGATCCTAAGCAGGGTAATGATTATAGCTCATTGATTTCCAGTATATAATTAACTATGTTCAGCTTTCATTACAAACCCATCGAGTGAAGTGATAACGTAAACGCTTTTATCATAATGAAGAGGATATCATAGCTGATACTGTTATCTACTCTCGAGTCCCGTATATCATTTCCCCAAAATCATGTAAAACATTTAGTAGTACGTGGATGTTAGGACGAGAGATCTCTTCCGGTGTACGCTACTAGAAAAAATCAATGGCACCAGATGATAAAATGATAACGAGTCTTTAATTTCCAAAAAAAATAGCTTTCGAAACACAAAGTGAAAAATACCTTTAGTTTCGGAAGTCGGCAGTCTTAGTTCTTGGTTCTGTTTGTTATTCTGTATTGCCACCGACTTCCAAAACTATCCGTTTACCAACCCGAATACAGGTATCATCGACTTCCATGATGACTTGAACACGGAGAGAAGCTTACTAACCAGCAAGTATCTTTAATCTTCATTATTGAGGAGTACCATCGTATAAATCCGAAAATTTGAATCAGATCTTTAAGAAATGAATATAGTAGCACCTCAGGCGTAGGCTTTCAAACACAAACTAATTACGTAAATGAGTACAGAAAACGTTATAAATCTAAAAAAGATACAACCGAAATACATAAGCTGCTCTTTTTTTTATGTCGGCTACAAATACATAATCATATGAATATAAACATAAATGCTAATTGTGCCACCTGGCAGAGTAGTCTAACAGTCTAATCGATAATATGCGCAGGCGCTCGATTGACAAACAATCCATTAAATGATAACATCGATCTCTGAGATAACTTTGGTCTAGCATAGTAAATTCAGCCTCTGTGGTTAGACTATCTAAATTATTAAGGACACAGTATCCTTGACTGTCAAAATTGTTATTTAGTGGTTCAGATTCGTCATTATATTAGCTAGAATTAAGTATGAATTATCAGCTATTTTGTGGTCTAGTTTAATGAATTTAGACATTTAGTGACGCCAACTTAAGTTGAATAGCACGTAACATAGCCAAAGCATTACGATTGTTTGACATAACATCACGCCTGTAATCCCCAAAGGGTTAGGCAGAGGTGTACCCATTAGTACACCCACATTTCACCAGTTATGCTTAAGTCCCATGTAATAGGAGCCGAGCCTATTGCTATCAACCGGGCACAAATCCAGACTCCGAGGCTGCTACTGAGAAATCCCTGATGGAAAAACCTAAGACCTGAGGAATCTAAGACCTCTTGCTCAGCAGTTGCGCTTTGCAAGACCAACGAGATAGTCATACGGTTTTTTTTTTTTTTTTGAGGTGGTAAAAATCATCAAGTGAGTCCTTCCGTCCTGGGTGGGGCGGAAGGGACTGTCAGACTTTTACTGACTAAAAAACCACCCTGTTCCTTCTGTTGCCCTTTACGTTCCGGGGCCACGGTATCCTGTTAAGACGTCCCGCAACCCCGGCAGGATAGTCATACGATTGTATGAGAGTATATCAAATCATTACTTCTGATGTCTAATATTATAATTTAGTATTCTGTCCATGTCTTGATGTCCCAGTGGTTAAGGCTCCCGCCTCTCGTGCGCAAGGCTGTCGGTTCGGAACTAGATAAGTACCAATGTGACTTCTTCAATACGTATACTATCCAAAGGTGAAGGAAAACATCATGAGGAAACCTGGACTTATAATTATTAATATGCATAAGTCTGAAAACGCTAATCCGAATGCGGTGATCAATGCTTGTGCCTTCTCTGTATGAGAAACGGCCTTGGCTGGTATTAATATTATTAATTTTATCAATGTGAATGTTAGTAAATTAATTTTTAACAGATTTTCTTTGAAAACGATTTAATAATGGATTGAAAAATAGCACGTCATTGATGTTTCATTATTGAGCTAATGGTATTTCAACAAGCAAGCAACTTCTAACTAATCCAAATTGATAATTGCACCACTCATAACTGATGCATGATTCATCTGATAAGCATTGAAAGATACAGCAGGTACTTGAATAGTTAAACTAATAAAATTTACAAACACAGACAAGTTAAAGTAAGTACGACTCTTGAATTGAATAAACAGTTTTTCTTTCTTTCTTTCTGATGTGTCGTGATGGCCCAATGGTTAAGGCGCCCGCCTCTCATGCATGAGGTTGTGGGTTCAAATCCGGGCAAGTACCAATGTGACTTTTTCAATTCATATGTACTTTCTAAAGTTTATCTTGGACATCACTGGCATCGGTGAAGGAAAACATCGTGAGGAAACTTGGGACTTACTGTTCCACCCAAACCATGTCAGAGGCCCTTGAGGCGGTTTAGAAACTCTGACACTAGGGTGTCTGGGGTCGTAAGACCTTACTGCCCACACAATAAAGAAAGAAGAAGTCGCGATTTTCTTGAGAGCATCGGGAATTTTCGTCTGCAAGCTTTTCTGTGCGGTCGATAAATCTTACAGTGCAGAGTACGCTGTACGACAGATGAGTTTGAGCTATACCCATATTATGAAGAGTTATAGTTTGTGAATTTGTGAGGTCGTGGGGGGTAATCTTTGGATTTACTGAACCAATATTGAAAATTATTTCATAAATTGGAAGCTACTTTTTTTGGAAAATAATCATAAAAGTCATAACATAACATCACGCACTGTAATCCCCGAAGGGTTAAGCAGAAATTGTACCTTTTAGCACACTCACATTTCGCCAGTTATCTTTAAGTCTCATGTAATAGGGGGCGAGCCTATTGCCATCAACCGGGCACAAATCCAGACTCAAAGGCTGCTACTGGGAAATTCCTGATGGAAAACTCAATAACACTTCGCGCGACCTGGGAATCGACCAAGACCTCAGGCTCAGCAGTCGCGCAATGCAACCATTAGACCAACGAGGAAGTCAAAAAAGTCATGCTTTTACAAATTGATAAGTCGAAGATAAAATCAGTCGATACAGCAGAAATCTACAGCCGTATCACACAGACTACACAATGGCACTGCGCACATGATCTCACCAATAATAGCAATGCAAAAATTGAATGTAATTTGGAACACAATGATACTGTAGATGAATTGATGTTAATTCGGTTCAGATGTACAATACATGAATTCTTTTTTATATCAACCGCTATTGATATCACAAACAGTCCGTATCGGATAAAAAAACTTTAGATTAGTAAGTGGGAGTGTTTCATTGACAAATACGAAAATGTTGAAGGAAACGACGATGTGTTATAAGAGTACCTACCATAGCAAAGAAATTATAGATTTGAAGGGATATAACACAAATATAGAAAAATTCCACCTTCAACAAGAACGTTAGTCTGTTATCAATCGTTATCATTACCAACAATGATTGTAAGACGCACGTAGGTACACAGCACTCGTGTCTGTGTACCTAAGTACACGGAGAGTCAGTAAACTTTATACAGGCTAGAATTAGATGTACCTACACTTGAATCTATGTTTATCCACGGGGTGACTAGACTACTCAATGACATCTTGCAGCTTTGTGGGACTGTATTATAATATGTTTTAGAATAAATCCATATGTAACACACTGCTTACTGTTACTTCAATTATCAGATTTGCTTGTTCTACATATAGTTTGATGAGACTCTATGCTAGTTGAGGTTTCCTAGTGGTTAAATCAAATCAAATCTTTTCTTTTACTACTATTATAAATGTGAAATTTGGGATGGATGTCATTGAATTTGGCAAAAAGATAGATTATAATCTGGAATAGCTCATAGGCTAATTTTTATTTCGGAAAAATGTACCTACGGTTCCCATGAAATAATATGTCAACTTTGACGCAGATGAAGTCGCGGTTATAAGTTAGTTTCAGATAAACGATTAAAAGGCCTTTTGAAATTGTCAAGGAGTCCGTCAGTTAGAAAGATGCAGCTAAATCCAAACAGTGGGTTTCTATGGAAATGAATGAGTAAGAAACGGATAACGCAAGTGAAAAAAAACACGTGTACGAAGTCGCAAGGATCAATTCAGACAATATACGAAGTAATAATATCAAAAAGGTAGAAAAATAATCCCGAAAAGGGTATGCTTAGATGGTTCGGTCATGTTGAGAGAATGAGTGAAAGACGATTAAGAAAAGGTATAACGTATTTATATGGCAGAGGTGAGTGGGAACGCAGGGAGAGGTCGCCCTAGGAAAACCTACACTGACCTTATTGGTGAGGTTCTTCAGAAAGGTCAGGTGCGCAGTACTCGTAACCAGCGTGATGTATGACGAGATGTATGAACATAGATGAGGCGAAAGAAGTATGTAATGATCGTAGCAAGTGGCGTTCTGAGATTTCTGCCTACCCCCATGGGAAAAAGGCGTGGGTTTATGTATATGTAAATAATACCGATACGATAATTCTGACCTGGTTAAGGCTACCGTCGGTAAAACTTACTCAACCTATGAAGTAATACCCAAAGGAAGCCAAAGCGGTAACAACACTAATTGAGTTGTCACTACACCAGCCACGTTTAGCATTAACTGTCGAGCTAGAGGTGGCATAAATATTTATCTAAAGACTACTAAACTTTACGAAAAGTCACGTACCGGCAAATGCCGAGAAGTGATTAGGCGCCAGTTACTGTAACGGATGAGAATGTATGGTGTACTAGCTTTTAACCGCGACTTCGTAGATAGGTCTAGGATAGGCGTAGGTAGGCCTGAGAACACACAAACTGGATCTAAGCTAGATCAATTTCTATATGTGACACCATCAAAAAAAGCAAAGATACGTGGCGCCATTTATTATCGTTAGAACATTATTGTTGTTTTGCTCGGGAATAATACTTTTTTGGGATAAAAAGTACCCTATGTCTGTTTCTGTACACCTGACAACGTGTTTGCAAAATTTTAAGATGATCGGTTCAGTGGTTTAGGAGTGAAAAGGTAACAAACAAACTTACTTTCGCATTTATAATTTTATAGTTAGGATGATGACAGATAGGAATGGTTACCTTTCTACCTCTAATTACATATTATAAGCCCTCCTACATGTAGAGTTTTAACTCTGCAAGCTATATTGCGTTACTTGTGATCGAGTATTCAAATCGGTCTGACGAGTCATATTAGATAACTGGGAAATCATTTTAAAGGGTCGCTGCTATTAAAATCAATATGAAGGACCTTTACAGGTAAAAAAATCACTTGGTCTTAAAGTAATTTAAAAAGGGATACCATCGATTCTAAGGGCAAAAAATTACAATACCAATACAACAATATCTTTTGGTCAGTGGGTCGTCATAAGGGCGGGACAAGATAGAAATCTCGTTGATGCTATCGTTAAGGTTAAAGCATTCAAAATCGATACCAAAACTCACTCACTCATCACTTAACAACAAAAATAATGTAACGGATTTTGTATTAACTTAATTGAAAAGAGTCCGTTGGAGTTTCTCGCTCGTTCTTCTACATAGAGATTTACCTACTTTTTGGAACGAGCAACTAGCATCAACTAACTGACCGAATCCTTGACAATTCAAAAGTGTTGAAATACATGCTTCGACTTTGACTTGACCTAGGCAGGTCACATAATGAGGATATTTGGAACTCTTTTCCTTCTTTTGATCTACTTGATCTTCTTTGATCTTAGATAATTATGTAAATACGTAGTAGGTCGTCTAGTCGTGTGACCCCTTAAATTAGAGTAATTAGTTGACCTACGTTGTTAGCTGTTTTATAAATTAATTTTACATGTTAACCTGCTTAAATCTTATCTCTAATATGTCCCACGTTCTTAATTATACCGCTTCTAAAATATTTTAATGGCTTTATAATAACGTTTATGGAGTAAACCGGATTCCGTGTATTTCTTAAATCGTGGCATTTGATTTATCTCAACGCTGTTTTACGCGTTTTAACTAATCCGACACTGCTAAATAAGTACGTGTTATGTTGTGCGAAAATGTTGCAAATGTTGAGATTTTAATTAAATTGGTATAATAATTTATTAAGATTTAAAAAGCGCGTTACGTTTTTGTTTTTTTGTGGTCATCTATCTTACTTTTCTAACTCTTTCAAATATGGAATCCTCATTCCATATTTGAAAAAAATATAATCTTTCGCCCAGGAGAGAGGCAGAACAGGATAATTTAAAAAAAAATTACACAATGTTAATTCTCTGAGCATTTACAGCGTTCTGAAGAATTTAAGATACACAATCAAAATAACAAAATTACTCTTGTATGATAACCAACCTTTTAGTGCCTTCGATGGCACTTCAATCCAAAAACAACACAAATCACAGCACCATTACCAAAAAACGATTTAACAGATTATTCAAACAATTAAAAATAACCGAAAACCGTTATCGAAATAACACAACACCGTTAGAACCGAAACGGAACACGTGCGTCTATTATCGCAGATGCACACAGACTGAATTTAAATCCTAGTGATAACGCGCGACTGTTTTTTTTTTCTTTAAATGAAGAGTAAACAATATACTTGTCACTTGTCACCTGATTTTTTTTTCTAATCACCATAGATTCGCGCGTTCGCTATAATGTTGTGTTGGTTACTAAATGCGAGAAACAGATTCGAGTATTGCGTCAATGATGTGGGTGTCGTGATAACACCGAATTCGCGGTATTTTTCATTTATATATTTGCATTGTTTTTGTTATGCGTTTGTTTTGACCGCCATGCTGTTAGATGTGACATTTATAATGCTAATTAGTGTACTAAGAAACGTGTCTTGAATTGTAATTAGACAAATTGGGAAGGAATATTCTGAGTTTGTTATTCATTGACTCACCATTAAACGTAGATGCGTCTTCGCTTAAAGTTTTAATTTTCTGGTTCGAAATTTAAAAATTGCTTTTCATTAAATACCCAGCTGTCCTTTTTCCAGTGTTTATCAAATTTGGTTTAGTAGTTTCGCAGCAAACACTCACTTTCACAATGACGAATTAGTATGAATGAAAAGAGTAAGAAGTTAACAGAATAACGTAATAAAACCTTGCGATATGCAAATTACGGGTAGTCTAACTACACTCATTGATAAATTCAAGTCATGAATGACAACATCAAGGAAAATAAAGAGTGTAAATTACATGCACGTTCTTTCCATTATTACGATTATATTCTTTGTCCATACCTGGAAACCTTCTGGTTAGGGAGATATTGAAGGTGAAAGTTCTAATAATTGGGGGGGGGATATTATTTATCTAATTAATACCTATGTACAATATTTACAGACTTAATTATGAAATAAAACCAATCAGAAATAAAAAAAGGAATTAAAATTGAAATGGCAAAAAAAAATTATCCGCATCGCCGTCAACTGGAAATGTGCCCAAAAGACTTTTAGGCAAGCAAGTTTAAAATGTTCTACTTAACTAAACTTTAAATATTTCTATGACCCCTGTACAGATGCACTCGTAAGCACATTGTCTTGTGTGAGTTACATTGCGCAGTCCCATAAACATGATTTTTTACACCCCTTCTTCTTTTCGTGTCGATTGACTCAAATTTTGTCCGACCAATATTGAGCAACCTGTACCTACTGTTCTATCAGCGTCATTTAGATCTTGGATGGTGCAGGTGGTTGTGCACGACGGGCAACTGAGGAGGTGACTCTCGTCCTGGCCCTGTTTTTTACACCAAAAATATAAATCATTTCCTAGCAATCATTTTTGCTCAATGTTACTTGATTTGATGGACAATGTGTCTTTTTACCCTGTATGCTCATGCGCATATCAACAGCCCTAACCGCGCCATTTCCACAAACAATTTTTTAATTTACCGCCATAGCATTTGAGGTGAATGTTCAAGAAAAAACCCACCCACATGTATTCATCAATAGTATGTTTATTTGCGCAATGCCAGCAAGCAAGGTACCAGCAATCAGGATAACAATGTGTGCGTGTCGTAACTCGCCCACGAGCACACCTCGGCACTCCTCGGTAGTGCTCGGCATTGTCAGCCAGATGTGGCCATCAGGCTGAATCGGATCCGGCTCAGAACCCCGCTAAATGTATAGCCCTTTCACCTTTTCGGCCTATTGATACGTCTGCAGTTAATGTAGGAGGCATTCGTCTTAGTAACGACGTGGGTATAATTATCAAAGTCTCCGCTAAAGGAGAGAATGAAGGACCTCTTTCAAAAGTGGGTCCTCCAGCCACGGAGAAACTTTTGGTGGAGGACCTACCTGTACAAAATAAATTCAACCCTTAATTTGAACCTTTATTTTAGGTAGGTACATGGTCTTCACATTCCTATTTTATTATGGGATTAATGTGCCTGTACAACTTATTGAATAACATTTTTTTTACATACAGAGTATATATGGAGTTGAAAGCCTATTCTTCTCCATACCAAAACTACTTTTTGAAATGGGCAACTAGATTCATTCTTTTTTCGTGATCTAATTGAAATAAAGATTTAACTCACATGACTGGCATGATTTGACACGATAAAAACAATAACAAGATACACCTTTTCTGGGAAGGAAGATGAAACTGTATACAAAATCTCCAAAAAGTAGTATGGAACCAAAAACGGAACGTTATGCCTTCCTATGAGAAACGGTTCTAAATCTAAAAATATCATCATAGCTGAGGGCAATGAAACTCCAATATCAACACAGGATATAACAATATTTTAGTGATAGTAGGCTATCGTAAATTGAATGATTCTTGCTTGTTTTTATTATCCTTCAATCAAATACACTTGACGTTGTTATGAAAAACTTCATAAATTCTTTCTTCTTGTAGGTATTCTTTTCTTGTGTTCTTATTTATTATGATTTAGTAGAGTGATGCTACTTAGCATAATATGTTGTTATTTTTTTTTACTGTCAATTTCTTTTTACTTATTTGTAGATACTGTTACCGTACAAGTGTACATAACAACTCTTTGAGATTATTTTTTTGTTATTTTTAAGACTATTTCAGCTCTTCTCGCCTGAAATACAGGATTACCTAGTTCAATATTTAATTATGTAATTTACATTTAAGCAAAAGTGTATTTTTATATTTTTTCTTATTTCAAAACTTTTGTAATCTTAACGAGTTCACAATTTACAACTTCAATATGCATTTCTGTAAAAACCCAAGCAGTATTTTCAAGTTTAGACTACTTAATAAATTAGCATAGACAACATTGTCTAGTGTGAAAAACTACACGAACCTTAAATTCGGAAACTAGGTCAATGTCGCTGATAATATTCACTGCACCGGTCTAGCATAAGTGCCTGAATACACGAGCCAAGTGTCAAGTAGTTTCTGCTACTTTAAAATGTAATAGAAATGTTTCTTCTGTTAGGCAAATTATGAATTATAATCTAGACGACTATAACATGGGAATAATCAAAAGAAATGCTGCATTACACATTAATGCTGTGTAGAAGATATGACTGGCTAGAAAAAGGGTTGAAACTGAGATGACGATTAATAAAAATGTAAGGTGGAACACATGTTAACTCCGACCCCAAACTTATTAGGATAGATCAAGGCATAGATGATAATAATATGTACCTACCTAAATACTTGAAAAAGCTGGATTTTTTGTGTGTGTTTCCTTTTAGAGTTCCGTACCCGAAGGGTGCCAACAACCCCTATTCATCTGTCCGTCAGCAGGCTGTATCTCATGAACCGTAATAGGTACAGAGTTCATATTTTCACTGAGTAAGTAATAATTTATTTTTGCTCTCAAAGTACAACAGTAACTTAATCTATGACTTACATTTTATAAAGATGTTTGATGGTTGTACAGCACATAATATAATATATAATAGATCTACCAACTCCCAAACTAAGTCAAGCTTGTATTTTGGAAGTTGGTGGTTCTTAAGATGTAGGGCTTACATAGACACAACCTTGTAGCCTAAATTATAATATTCTATTATATTTTATATACTGGCCGCTATAACAAAAAATCATAAAAAAAACAAAACTTAATGATTAAAGGGGATCCGCATACAAAAAACTTGTTTGTCTGTAGTGTTAAATAATAGATGACAGTGGTACGGAATCCAGCGCGTGCGACTTCGACATGCACTTGGCAGGTTTTTAGATATTTTCTTATGACAACAAATACAGCTATATTTAAATAATTGCAGCTACATAACCAGTACCGTTTAGACGCCAGATTTTACTATTCACTTGAGCACATCTAAGTGAACTAACCAGTAGATAGGTAGGTAGCTGCCAACTTGCCAACAACAGTAAACACCCGCTATCCAAGCCTAAGTGGCTGGACTGTCGTGCAAACGCACAGTTTACCTGCAAAAACCGTACTCCACAAGCAGAAAACAGCAATTTACATACACGCTAATACACAAAACAGTTAAATCGTAGAAATTAAAGCGTGCAGTAAATCGACTCGTGTAATGTCACACTAACTTACACCTGATTCGACGTTGTTTATTGAAAATTGTACTTTAGTGTTCTTAGAAGAAGGATTACTTTTGTGTGTAGACGTGTTGCTTGAACAAACAACGTAATGATGGAGCGAATCAATTAATCATAAACATTAGCAGAATAATAACGACGTGGTCTAGTGTAATGTATACCGCGTGGGAAGATTAAGGTGGTGTTTACCATGCGTTCAGTGATTGGAAAGTATTAAGTCATTTGTTTTTATTACTCTTTCAATGAAACGTAAGATGCATAAATGTATACCGATAAATCACGATATGTTTACTTTGTATGTTGATCACGAAAGGCAAAGTACTTATGACTTCTTGTCAAACTTTTTACCCGACTGTGGCGAAGCCCAAAAGAAGGGTTGTGTTTAACCTGTATACTGTATGTATGTCCGTTCCTATATCTGCTTGTAACTATTCAACAGCTCAACCGATTTTGATAAATGATACGTCATTAGATAGCGCGAATGTCACACGTATACATACAATTCAATTCAATGGCGTAATATTATAGTCTAGACTTTAACAGTCGGGATCCATTAATTTTGGGCCGGCTTCCTAAAAATGGGTCCCGGCTATAAATTAACGGGTAAGTGATGTGTCTTTTCACACTCCACATAACTTAGGAGTTTTAAAGTCTCGCTTGAATGAATGGTACTTCTTGCCTAGAAGTTTTTTGCACCATTATTGATCTCATCATCGCGTCAGAAGAAAAAAACGAGATCAGAATGTGGGACTAACCGAATAAAACCATAGAAACAAAACATCATGGTGACCCTACTGTCCGGTGACAGCTAAATAACACTATCGCTATAAAACAAGTTCAAGGGTAACCAGCTGTTAATAAGATATTAGTAAAGGCATAATTAGTAAGCAAAAACTTGACACATGAACCAACGGATTTTATTGATAGATTGCAACGAATGCATAAGAACGTTATGAGATGTTTTTTGTCTTTTAATATAGGATATGACGATAGGTTTGGTGCAGTGGCTGAGCAATAAATTGGCTGCTATGCTGCTGTGCTGTAGGGTAAAAGCCGGATAGTCGCCCCGGGGGTATAGTTGCCTGCAGATTGCAATTACTCTAGTTTCGCTTATGAAACACATGTTATTTTATTTATCTATCGAGAGACTCTGCAACTACAACTAAGTTGACCGTGTTGCATGTCTCTGTGCGATTGCATGGGACGGCTAGGTGCGATCAAAGTTTTTGCGGGATAAATGTCCTCTGTCGCGACGAGGCATCTATCCTAAATGTAATTTATATAGAGATGGCAACTATCCCCTATATGGGATAGATGTCCCAAAATTTAGAGGTCCGCATAAATCGCCAATTCTCTGGAAATATCAAAGATAATATTTATTCCTTTCATAAATTTGAAGATAATAAACCAAAGTAGTTACCCGTTTAACAAATAAAGAATCTCGCTTTTTATACTAAGAGATATGAAGTAATTTCAAAAAGTGGGGCAACTATCCTGGTTTTACCCTACTGCTGAGCGATTAGCTGATTACTGCTGCTGAAACCTACCTCGGTTTTAGAACAAGCAACAAGCTTTAACTTTCTGACTAACTGACTGACTCCTTGACAATTCAAAAGTGCCTGTAAGTGGTCTAATTAAAATAAATGCTTTGACTTTGACTTTTGTGCTACGAGGCGCGGCGTCGATTCCCGCATGAAACAAATATTTGTATGGTCTACAGATAGCTGTTCTGGGTCTGGTTGTTTGTGTTTGGGAGTTTGCAAACACAACCACAATACAGGAGAAATTATTACTGTGGAACAATTGGCTTTTTTTTAAATACAAGAAATTAAAAAGCATTGATGTGAAATTAAAAAGGTTGAACTTTGAAGAGTAGAAAATAAGGACACATAATGATGTTGACTTGAAGACGTTACATAATAGCACGACGTTATATTGCTTCAGCTATGTTCCCGTCTCTATCTTACACTCAAATTTTGCCAGTAGTGTGACAGTGACAAGAGCAATACTTCGCCAAAGCACTAGCTAGGTAATGCTTAATAATGTCAGCCTTGGAAACTACTAAAAGAACAAAAATGACGTGATCAGGACGTTTAGCTCTTTCGTAATTTCTTCCAATATTCGCAAAAGCCTACAACTACAGGAAACCGATCATAAAGTTAAAGTACCTGTTTTTATTGTACAACATCAAAATGAACCGCTTCGGCTATTTTATTTGCCATATTTGATGTCTTTACGTTCTAAATATAGCAAAAAGCTATTATAAAGTTATGTTTAAATAGATATATACAAGACAATTCATTCATCGATCCGGAGTATATAAAAAGTTCAACCCACAACGTTTCCATATATTTGTGCTAATAGGTGGTGACGTACTCTTCTAACTGGTAGTATCATCAGTCACATAAATTCAGATTATCATTAAAAATCTTCCATTTTATGAGCAAAATATCTACTCTTGATATATGGACTGCCACTTAGATGGTTCTCGAAATCGAAAAATCTTGCCACCCCATGTTTTTTAACTAAGTATATGTTTACTATGTTTACTTTTATTTATTTATGTTCACAACTGCACATTTGTATATAAAAAACTACAAATTAATAAAAATTTGTAGACAGTGGGTGGGTCATATGAAAAAATTCATCGATGTGACAACTCTATAATGCGAAGATATTATTATGCTGTATACTTACACAACACAACAGTGGCAATATAATTTTGAGAAAAGATTTGTATTTTGATTTTAACAAAGCTTCTGACATGGTAACTATCTCAATGTTGGTTAGTTAAATGGGACACATTTCACTTAGACGAATATACTATAGTGAGAAAAGTGTAAAAAGACTGAATATGCTATATACCTATCCATCCTGTTCGTAGTATGTAAACAATAACAGAATTACTAATCGATGTTTAAACGGTGTACCCCATGGTAACATCCTTGGGCCACCCCTATTCGTTCCCAATTAATTTTAACTAATCTGAAGTTATACTATCTCGATAGATAATTGATTTGATTTGTGATTGATAAATAAATAATTACCATGTCTAAAATACTTACTATCTTGAGGCAGTCCTACGTTTCGCACCTTACAAAATAATTAGTAGTTATTTACGTATGCTTATTCTAATTACACCTATTTAGTATCTCGTCACCAGATCGTTATTGATCCTTATATTAGTAATCTATTTTTGTTTGTTTGTTTGTTTAAACTTGCTAATCTCTGAAACTTCAAGTTGGATTCGATAAATTCTTTTGTATATGATAGCCAGATTCGTGAGTACAGGCTATATAACATCACGCAACAATCTACGAGAGCGGAGCAGTAAAAAAAGACATAACGTGGGTAAAAGTAACCCGCGGACGAAGTCTCGAGCATTTCGGAATATAAACTCTTTTGCAAAAAAAACGGGCACTTTAGATTTTTTTCTTACTTCAATGAAGAAGAACAAGAAATAGGTTTTATTAATTTGACGATGTATTGGCATGTTATTTGAAGCATCCTGGCATGATTCTTTACGTTCCAAATTTAAAATTTGAAATTAATAAAATAAAAATAATGATTATTGTGGATTATTCTAAAATTGCTTTACTAATGGCGCGAATTGCTGAAACGATTTTTAACTGATTACGATATTTTTAAACTTTTTGGATATTTTCTGCAAATTAAACAATTTAATCTTTCTTTTTACATTAAATACCACTTTTTGATATGAGTGGTATAGCGATAAGGGCCGGTAAAATTATAGCCCTACTTGAAGAAGGTTGTTCGCAAACTTTACGTGTCTCAGCGGCTAAATGTGAGTCGTTCAACTGTCCAGAGGACTTGGCAACGGTATCAAGAGACCGGTTCGGTCAAAAGAAGACCCGGTTCGGGAAGAAAACGATGCACAGAACCAAGAGATGACCGCTTTTTGGTGAGTCAGGCGTTGCGGAATCGTAAGGCGTCAAGTGTGGACCTGAAGAAGAGCCTTGAAGAAGTAAGAGGAGTAGAAGTTAGCTTGTGGACGGTCAGGAGGAGGCTTTTGGCTGCCAATATCAGGAGTTACCGCCCAGCTCGGGGCCCTAAATTACTCCGTGAGCACCGTGTTGCTCGACTTCAGTTTGCTCGGAACTGTGCTTCATGGACTCTGGAGGACTGGAATAAAGTATTGTTTTCTGATGAAGCTAGAATCTCTTTGTGTGGAGAGGACCGACGCCGGCGAGTGCTGCGAAGACCACGGGAACGCTATGCGGAAGTGTGTTTCGAAGAAATCACTCCTTATGGCGGAGGCTCCGTTATGTTTTGGGCAGCAATTAATTCGACGGAGCGTACGGAGTTAGTTTTCATAGAAAATGGAACATTAAATGCACACCGGTACATAATTGAAGTCCTAATTCCATATGCACAACCCACATTGACTGCACTTGGGGAAGATTCCATTTTTATGGACGACAATGCTCGCCCGCACCGTTCTGGCGACGTGGAAGCGTACATGCAAGAAGTTGGGATCCGTCGTTTAGATTGGCCAGCTCGAAGTCCTTACCTCAATCCAATTGAGCATGTCTGGAATATTCTAAAGAGACGGGTAAGATCAGTGCAACCTGCTCCACAAAACATCAGGGAGCTAAAAAGAGTCATTGCAGAAGAGTGGGAATGTATTCCTCAAAACGTTATTAAAAACATCGTGGAAAGCATGCCCAGAAGGATTCAAGCTGTGATTTTGGCAAGAGGAGGTCACACTCGTTATTAGGTTTTTACATTTGTAACTTTATTTAATTAAAAAAAGTAAAAAAAAAATCTTGTCTTATTTGCCGACCACTTCTTATTGTTTGGGCGTGTACATCGGTTTTAAAGAATCCATCCTTTTTTTTTATTTAATTGCCCGAATTCACTTCACGCGCATTAATTTACACGATTATAAGTATACAGACTACGTCAAAGAAATAAATTTCATTTAATTAACTCAAATCGACCTTAGAACGTAAATTTCCTTAGGTGCCCGTTTTTTTTGCAAAAGAGTGTATTTTTCCAGATTATGTACAATTGTAGTACAAACAAATTGGCAGTAGCATAGTAAACAAACGATAAAGTAGCTCGGGTTCGGCGGGGAATGTCGGAAAGGTGTGAGGCAGTGCGTCGGCGAAACATTCGGGTCAGCGAGGCACGTGGGCTTTGTACCAGTCAGCCGGTGTATTCTGTAACGGGGATTTGATGTAGAATTTCATCTCTTAACTGTCACGGCTTATATCTTTATTTTTGAACTGTTTTCTTGATTTTCACCTATGTTGTTTTGACATATTAGAAGCACATGGAAAATGTAACCAGGATTTTGGAAAAACTTCAATGGAGTGTTCGTGGATTTTTTTTAAATTTGATATGGGTTTAGGTCAGAGGTGACAGAGACAAAGTCGACGATGGAGTGAGCTTACCCAAAAGAAATCTTCACTCGTAACTTTGAAAACATTCTATGCGTTAGAGAATTCCACTCCTTAGCTGTGCGCATTATAAAAGACGCTTAGTGCAAATTGGTATAATAGCAACAAGGTAGGGATGGTAATTTGCAGTGCATCTAAATTCCACCAATTACAAATCCAAGCCAAAACATTCATAAACCAGTATTGTACAAGTGTCGATACAAAATCTACATCGCAGCTACCCATCAGAATAGCGCACCTACCTTAGCATACGGCACAACTGTGAATTATTGTGATTGCAGACAAACCACATGAGTCAACTGTACGTCCTTGAGCTGCGGGCATTATGCCACTGATTCTTGTTTATTTATTTATGTGTATTTTGCCAATTACATAAAATATTAATAATAATAATATTAATTTTATATTAATTTTATTTAGTTGGCAATAAAATATCATGGTGAAATAGTTCCTGTACGATATATCGAATGTAGACATGTGTAATTTCCTATATTAGCGCTTATGTTGCTATAAGGGGCGTACCTATAGAAAATGGGCGCCGCGTATCTACTATAGAAAATAGTTGCGCCTATTTGGAAATTTTCGTAATACAAACAAGAAATACACTAAATAAAACAATCATATTTTCATAAAATCATGAAATAAATATAATAATATGAAATGGTGTATTTTGATATTGAATTTTAATAATTGGCGATTTTTTGCGCCCACTTCGATAGTGCCCTACTTGCCCCACCCTAGATACGGCTCAGGTTGTTATTACTCATGCTGTAAAGAACAACAGCGTGTTCTGAAGAATTATGGTTTTAGGGTTCAGTTTCCGTTTTTCCGTTTACGATCACTTTTTGTCCGTATGTCACAGAGTTTTTTTTTAGATCTTATCAAAGTAGCATTTTGCATTTTAGCACAATGTTAGATCTTGATGAGACGCTCACATATCGTCAGTGCAAGACATTTTGTTTTGCTTTCATTTAATTAAAATAATTTAGGTTTCATGCAAAAAGAAGCTTCATAATAACAGACATTTACGCGAATGAAGTCGCCGGCATACACTAGTATCAAATAAAATAAAAACTTACCCATGGTTATCAAATTCCTTTACAAGCCTTGAACAAATATTTATACAGTCAACACCACTCTTTTATCACTTTATATCACAGAGGAATCTTTGGAACTGTCACTATTTTCACTCACTATAATTCAATTCAACTGTTATTGTTATACATGAACACACAAACAACACTGTGGAATTAAAATATTTATTAATTTACACTTACACAATATGTGTAAACAAGGCAGAATCGTATTACTAACTTTGCCACAACAACCGAATTCGAAAAACAAACGACCTGTCAAAATTGGCGCGCTTTTTTGTTTATTTTTTTTTTTAACCAACCGTTAGTACGAGTCAAGAACAAAATACAAACTGTATAGAACACAGAACATTCATTAAAATTTGTAAAAGTGCTTTTTTAAACACGAAAATACTTTCATTTAATTACGTGTAATTGCAATTATATGGACATACGTAGAAAAGAGAAGTGACTTGTGTTCACTATGGTGTATCTATCTTTGAATCGCTGCCTGCACTAAACACCGTGGCAGGTAAACTACCATGTTTTCTATTTATAGTGTGCCCACACTTTATGGTAAATAGAGGATACTTCATAAATGAGGTAATGTGATGTTCAACGTTGTTTATGGACTTATTGTCTGAAAATTCTTCAATATTAATTGAGATGACAATGAGAGCGGGCTTGGAAAGCCGGTAGAGTGGTTATTTGGCCCTGAGAAGGGCCGCGGCCACCTAAACAAAATTAAAAGAAAAAAAATAAAAAAAGAATTAAGTTTTTAAAATCAGCGACTCAAAAAGAAAAAGAAGATGGTAACTACAATTTTAATTTACCATTTTTGGATTAAACTGGTAGGTAAGTACAGGGTTCATAATAAACCTTTCCAAATGACACCGTTAGAGCAAACTAATATAAATATTTAGCCTGCGTTGTCCCACTGCTGGATAAAGACCTGTAAGTCTTTGCCCTGCAGTCTTTGTCTGATGAAGGTCTTTCTCCTTTCTCAATTCTCTCTACCCTGGGCAAGTCTGAAGATCTAAATCCAGTCTAATTACCTCATCATCATCATATCAGCCAATAGCCGTCCACTGCTGGATGTAGGCCTCCCCCAAAGAGAAGAAGATCCCGGTCTTGGGACTCTTGGGCAGCCCGCAGCCATCCGCTGCCCGCCACCTTCTATTACTCTACTTACTTCTTTCTTTTCTTCTTTCTTTCTTCTTGTCTACCTAATGCAGCAAAAACGTGCCAACAACATCCACAACAAAATCCGTTTCCGTAATAAAATCCTGTCTACGCCAACCGTTAACCACAAGAACAGCAAACATAGTCACCCCACAAGACCCGGCCATACATCTAGCACTCGTAAGCTTTCCCCAAGGTATCTAAAAGTCCGCTTTCCAGTAAAATTATGGTTGCCATACTATAATAAGCGTCACCGAAAGAAATCAAGTAAACTCACTGGCCAGAAACAAAAAAAGTGTTTGTTAGAAACTTTCGCGTTGACATTTGCAGGTTTATGAACAAAACATTTTGAATAAAGAAACCTAAAAAAAATATGGGACTATGGGTTTGGAGCGTAAGCCGTACATTTTATACAAACTTTCAAGTGGAATGAATGAACCGATTTCATTTAAACTTCATACACATAAGCAGGATATATTATAGGTCTAAAAGTTATTTGAGATCATAAAAAAAAAATTGTGTTACAGCAAAAATTGAGCGAATTTAAGTTTTCCATAAAAACAGAGATTTCCAATTTATTTTTGACATTTCGAAAAAAACTTACAGGGGACTGAAAGTTAGCTGCCGTGAAATTAGCAGGACTTTCTCAAATACGGCATATCAAATAATTATCATACTTATTAAAAGAAGGGATAACAAACAATGCTGTAATGCAATACCCACATAATTTAAACTATGGGTAATATTAGTAGGTTAATTATACCTATGAAGAATGAAGCAATAAGGATAACTTGGAAGCCTATTAATCCCATTGAGTTATATAACAGTTCTGTCCGGGGAAAACATTCAATTTCACGCAGATGGCCGGGGTTTTTTAAGTTTTTCCGGCAATTTTGGTGATTAGCGGCCCTACCCGTGAAGTACCTACTTATCAAGAATGATAAGGTACTGTAAAGGTTGTATGCCGCTGCGACCTGGCTGAAAAGTTTTATTTTATCCAAACCGAATTCTAGATGAGATTCGAATTTTAAAATAATATGCTTTTGGGCCTCGTTGGTCGGCATAGTACGGCACGGGCACAAATCCAGACTCCGAGGCTGCTACTGAAAAAATTCTGATAGAAAATTCCAATAACACTTTGCCTGACCTGGGAATCGAAACCAAGACCTTGCTCAGCAGTCGTGCTTTGCGACAAATAGACCAACGAGGCAGTCCCAAAAAAAAATTTCAAAATTCAAAAATTTATTCACTGTTCATTACTTTTCTGTTAAACAATAGTTCTTTTAAAAACGGCACGGAATTTATTACGATTCAACAGCAGTTCCAATATTTGCCATACAATGACGATGACAATTCCGGTCCAGTGGACTGTGAAATCCGGAAGCTTGTTACAAAGCTGCTCTTTTGTTGATTAGGTTCCTAAATCAGCCATGGTTTCCTGACACTGCAAATATAGGTCTCCTACGAAATTGATTATGTAGCTTTTTAGGCAGTGGCGGATTCAGGATTGTGGTTTGGGGGGTAGGGGGGGCTTGTTTGTTTTTTGCCATACGTTTTTTTTATGGCAATGGTACACTTGGTGAGGTGAAGTACAATTGGAATAATATCAAGTTTACTTTAAGATTTGTCACAGAAGAACTCATATGCTTTTGGGGGGGGGGGGCTTGAGCCCCTTAGCCCCCCTCTGGGTCCACCAATTTTAGGATATAGTCTAGTCATATTATATTTTGGTCAATCTATACATATACAGAAATAAACCAAATTGGAGAGTCAAAGTAACAGCTTTTAAGTTATTTTTTTGTCTGACTGTCAGTTTGTTTCGGCTTATCTCCGAAACGGCTGAAACGATTTTGACAGGACTTTCACTATAGTATAGGTAATGTTAGAAGCAGTAACGAAAGGTACTTTTAATTTAGAAAAAGAATTAGAGTTCCGTGCAAAAAAAATACTAGGTACCCCACAGATAACCGATCTTTTGGCAGACAAAAAGTCTCGGGCATAAATTAGTAAAAAATTATACGACAATAATTTTGAAGACGTTAATACCGCTCTAACATTGAGATGCAAATTAACAAACAGTATGTAATTAGCCCAAGGATCTGCGACTAAATAACAAAGGTAATTAATTATTACTATTTAGAACAGATAGATAATAATAAATTAATGACTAAAACATAATGAATGGCTTCCAAAGATCAGGCAAATAGAATATGGAAATTGTATTGACGTCATAATATTGTTTCATGTTATTCAGTCGCCAACACATCAAGGTATACCTTTTTGTTGTAAAATTGCTCTATAACTGCATAAATGCGTTATAAGTCCGTACGGGGTAGATAAGTTTGAAGCCTAAGAAAGAACAACAAGGCTACTTTTCAACCGACTTCAAAAACTTTTTTTTTTTGTATGTATGTTACCTGATTACTCAGCCAATTATGAATAGATTGGATGATTCTTTTTCTGTTTGAAAGAGTATACTTTCGAATAGCTCCCAAAAAAATATTGTCATGATCTGATGATGAACTTCGGAGATATGGAACGGAACTCCTCATAGGATCACAGCAGCAATATCGTAACAAGTGAAATTGCTTTGTTTATACGTGTAGTCGATGACTGACCGAAGGAAAAGGGGGAGGGGGTTCGTACACCCCCCTACCACTTTCCAAAATTAAATATATCGTGTGAGGTATTGTTTGAAAGGGCTTTTTGTAAGAATTTCAAACATTAATACACAAGCACTAAAAAGTGAAAAAAAAATAGCATTTTTACAAAAAAGACTTCCAAAACTAAAGTTATTTTTTATTTTGTAGTTTTTGAAGGCGGTTGTCTTTGCTTGTAAAAAGCGCTTTATTTTTTTATTTTGTAGTTTTTGAAGGCGGTTATCTTTTTTTTATTATGCGAATTCATCTGCGGCCGCGATAACTGACATTTACGCGGACGCAGTCGCGGGCAAAAACTAGTAACAAAATAGGCAACAAAAAAAAACTTAGCACCAATTTTCCACAATCGAAGGTACCTATTTCGGCGTCTCCTAACAAGATCACAGTTTAATTTTATTATAATCCGATAATAAACGGATCGTGCCGAACCGACGACGGTTACAACGGCGTAGTTTTTATCTTGTTACGGTTAACGGATTCGGCTGTTTTTTCGCGTTTTTTCCAAAATGTTTTGCCCATTTTGTGACGAATAGAAAGCGGAGTAAGGTTTACGATTTTTTTCTCATTCATTCGTGTTGCAGCGGATTTTTCTACCGAACATAGCAAGATGAGCGTTTCTGGATATTTCAGCCATCTTACTACTGTTATAAATGCGAAAGTTTCTAGATGGATGGATGTTTTGTTTTATTTTATTGCTTTTAGGAAAACTTACAGCTAATACATTCGAGTAGTAAGAAGTAATAAGCAGGCAAGAGCCAATTACAAGTTTCCACTTATATTTGTTACTATATACAGGGTGTAACGGAAAGGGTATATACTTACATAGTTACATACCAAGAGCAAGGCTTCTTTGGATGATAACTAACGATATGGCAAGGGTTTTTTAATCTTATCTCTACATGTTCGGAAATTATGATCAACAAAGAACACCGCCTGCAGTAGGCTACTATGCGGTACTAGGCGTGCAGAATTACGGAAGAGATTTATCGTGATATTAGGCAAGTAACGTGGAAAGTTTTTGACCCACGCAGTGCGGTGACACGTTTGTTATGATTTGAATTTAAAAGAAACATATGAAACCGAAAATTTGGTATCAATTCTTAGAGTATTTTATATTGAGCTGGAACCCTTGCCATTTCGTTAGTTATCATCCAAAGAAGCCTTAATACTCTTTGTATGTATAATTATACCCTTTCCGTTACACCCTGTATATGTTATGTTTGTTAATAAACTTAGATACTATTACTATAAAATAGTTAATGTTAACTTAGAGGAGCGAAACCACCTAATAAAAGCAAATCTTTACTTAAAAGGTGACTCCAACCTAATTAAGTTATTTAGGGACATACGTTGATGAAATAAACATTTTGTTTTTGTTACTCAATAACGCCAGAACGGCTGAACGGATCTGAATGAAATTGGGCACAGAGATAAATAGGTCTAGAATAGTCAAAGGCTACTTTTTATTCCGAAAAAATTTACACTAGTATAGTGGTTCCTAACCTTTTCAATGTGACAATTTTAACCCCTGTGAACAAGTATGGGAATTGAGTTTACCCCTAGCTAATTTAAAATAATTAAAACCACACAAATTTGAACGAAAATAATATGTTTATTATGTAAGAAATTGCCCGTTTAGGTAACTAGTAAAGTAAATATAAATCTCGGAGCCCTCAACTTTTAATGAGTTATTTCATGCCATCCCGTGTTACCCCTCTAGAATCTCCGTTTTACCCCTGCGGGGGTAATTACCCCGGAACCACTGCACTAGTAGGATATAAATCAACTTTGACACGGACGAAATTGCGAGCAGAAGCTAGTTGGAATTATAATGTTTAAACTTGTATTTGATAGGTGCGTTACTCCATGGTAGGTAAGAGGAAAATGAATGTAAAAGGAAATAACCAAAATTCAATTACGAACAAAATAATCATCCAAATTCATATACCTATCACAACTTTCCTTATGACACTCCCTCATCCCTCCGCCTCAAGGGTCGGATGTGTTCGGAAATACAGACGCAGGCAGAAAGTTCCACTCTTTTGCTGTGCGCATTACTCTTATAGCCATCCAAATTCATCTATCTATCACAACTTTCCTTATGACACTCCCTCATCCCTCCGCTTCAAGGCCCATGGCCCGAATCATATACTACCTAAAATATCTATTGTAAACTAACTACTTTAAACACGGTAATTAAATGAAAAGTTATCAATGAAACTGTTTACAAAACATATCGATGAATTAATTAACTTGACCTAATTATACTTATCAAACTCATTAATTGAATGAAGGCAGTAGATATCGAGTGTAAAAAGGTGCTTAAAAGTTGCAATGATATAATGTTCTTTTAATTGCGATATTTTGCGAACAAAAATGTTCTGACCATTCCTGGAATCCTTTTGGTTACAAAGATATTGATGGTCAATAGTAGATTATTAACCAAGGGGATAAAGCAGTGTCTTCTGTCGCGGGTGACGATTTAAATCGCGAGCGTAACGAAGGACTCGAGGTTTACTCCCGAGCGTAGCGAGGGTGTTAAAAACTGAAATCACGAGCGAAGCGAGGCATTTAAGGCGAGTCCTGAGTGTAGCGAGGGATTTAAGTTCACCCAAGACTAAGACAGCTTTATCACCGAGGAAAATACTCTACTTTTCGTACCATTTGCGAAAAAAATAACACAATAATAATATGAGATATGCATTTTAGAACATTAAGTTATTTATAAAAATAAATTAAAATAAACTTAACGTTTATGTATTTGAAGAAAACAAAACAGGCAAATTCCTAGACTAATATTTTTTTGTCGGAAAAGCAAACGCATCAAGCTCATACGGCCTCATCGGTTTTCGTAATTTTATTTTAATAATCATAACTGCATAAATTAAATGCGTATTCCTTTTTCAAAAAGATGTATATAATGCTTTATATACCGGTACAAACTCAATTGTGTAAACACAGATGTAGTGCAGTATAAATTTCGGTTAGTATTCCAAATTTAAATCACATTCTCTCCCTAGAGGATAAATGAAATTCAGTACAATTTTCTTTCCCTGTTTTTGACAGATTAATAATGACTATTGTTATGTTCGCTTTTTGTGGCATAGAATGTCACTTTTTTGAGCAAGTGGTACGAAAAGTATTTGTAAGAAAGCAAGCTTTTTTTTACAATTTACAATTTATCAATAAAACTGTGAGTCTTGTGTTTACATTTCGAAATTAATCCTAACATCTAAACAAGGCAGAGCGTGTATCTTAAGCCTTAGCTTGTATCTGTAAAATGTACTAACTAAACTTTAAAAACCTCTGTAGGCTGTTGTACCTATGCACTCATAAACACAATAATTTGAAAGAAAAAGTTGTTTCCCAGCAATCAACAATAACTTTTGCTTAGTTTGATGGACAGTATGCGCAGTTAATGGGTATGTGAAGCATCTTACACTGCGTATATAAGTAAGACTTCTTTTTCCAAACCTAGTGTTGTTAGGTCGTCTTTGTAGACCATCATTCAGGTCGTGTAAGGTTTCATCTGCGTCACGCGAGCTGGACCGTGAAGAAACATGATGGATGCATTATCTGACGAGTATTACCTACTAGATTCTGTATGCAAGCCGTATTATGTAGAATACAAAGTCGTCATGGTGACAGTTTGTGCCTGTCGCTGTCTTTTGAGATCTTGTCTTTTTATTTACTTAGGTAGAGTGGGCACCTATTTATGTGAGATTTTTCTCTTTCTAATCTTCTTCAGCTTGCATAATGCTCTTTTTCATGAATATTAATCGTATCATGAAGGAAATATCTATGCGCGGTAGTGGCGCATATTTCTTTTTGCATTTTATTTTTTAGACTTAATACTTACAAACTTTTTTTACTTTGCTTTTACGTACCATTTTTATTTTTTCTTTTTATGTTATGTGCGTCATTTTCGTGTGAAAAAACAGATTTTCTTTCTTTCTTTCTTTCTATGAAGAGAGAGATAAAAATCTGCAGACCCCTAACCAATGAAGTGTAAGCTGTCGACTCATCATATTAGGTCGATTTTGATATCTCACGTGTTTACTGATGTGTGAACATTAAATTCTTATGTTCCTATCTACCTTAAAGATCGATCTTAGTTTTGCCTGATGCCTGATATAAGATTTTTGACTTTGTCGACATGCCCTTGAAAATTTATATTGCAGCAGAATATTATTGTCCAAAAATGCTATAGAACACTGCTTATATTACCCAAAAAACGGTACTTGGCTTGCTTCCAAGGTCTCTATTTAATCAATTTATGGCAAGCACTTCGATGCCCTAATCAAGAGATGAATATCTACTAAAGAATATCATTACTCTAACTACTGCGGCAAAAACCATTCGATAGGCTACAAACAACAAATAACGTATTGCCGAAATATCCTCCAGTCGCGATAGGATAAAAACTAGTAGAGCTTGTTAGGCAACATAAGGAATGCGAGTTCGCTATTTTTTTTATACTATTAACAATGTTTATTTATTCAGATCCGGTTGTGAACGTGATCGAAATTTCAAAAACCGGCGATATGTGTATTTTGTCAACCCTAAATGACCCTGATTCCGCGGAGTTGTTTATGTCATCTCCACCGATCGATAACTATTAACCCTAGTGCTAATAATAGCGGCGCTTCTACGAATAACAAAGCAAAATACGAGAAAGCCAAGAGAGGGAGGTAAACAACTACATTTAAAGTTTATTTCGAATGCACCAATGCAGTAGCAAACAACAAACACGATCGATAAACTAAACGCACTGCACTGCCGATTGGCTAAATTCCCGCGTTTTTTCACGTCAATACTACGTTTTAACACGCCGGAAACGCACTTACAAAATCTTGAATGTTAACGCCACTTTTAAATAATACTAAAGCAATATTATTTCCACAATTTATAACGAAAAGTCACATTTTAACCGGATTGCTGTAAATAAACAGATGCGACAGTCGACACTTATTACGTTCGTCGCGTAACTGACGACGACCGGCGAGTAGGGTGCACGGCAGGACGCTAGAGTGCGCCCAAACTATAACCTAGCCGAGTTGAAGTAGTAGGGTGAGCGGGAGCGCGGCGTTTGACAGTGGTGTGAATAAAAATAGGGCGGGTTGGTAGCCATTCATGTTAGGGGACGATGCATCTGGCTGACTGGACTGATAGCTTCCGCATTCATCGGCCGCCGCGTAAAAACTACCTGGGGTATGAAACAGTTATTTTGAACGCATAGTTATCATTATTGTTGAGTATTATGATTTATGTTTTCCGGTTCGGAATGTGCTTATTTGACGTGGTTAGGGGAGATTTTTTGACAATTGTACTTAACTGATTAGGAAAGCCAAAATATTCTTCGATGACAAATATTTTAGCGGATCGCTTTAATCGCAAGAAACGCAAACGTTAAATTCAGTAATTTTTTCGACAATTGTCGCCCTTTGACCGAACCATTATTTTCAAACCTGAAAGCATAATCTGTCGCTAGTTTATCAAAATAAAACCGTTTAAAGGCCACCAAATAGAAATATAAGTTGTGTAAAATAGCAGCAATAAAGCATAAAATTTCAGAATTGACTACAGATTAATTTCCAAACAGATCTTTGCGAGGCGGTCCTGATAATGGTCATAATAGTTCATTATATTGAATTTTTATTTAGTAATTGTTTTGAGCGGAAAAATATTGCAATTCAATTTTTATCTATTTACTTAATCTATTTCTTGCACAGAATATCGATGTTAATTTTCTACGCAAAGTTATGTTTGTCATACTTTATATTAAATAACTGCTTTATGTCCGAATAAAGTAAATTAAAATTCTGCCACGTTATTACTAATTAATTATTTGTTCCACGGTGCTTAGCCTTTTGCGTACAAAGCGATGTGGTGCTTTTTTCGACCTTCATTGCTTCGTCGCTTTTCTGGCTTTCAGGAGTGGCAGTGGCCGGGAATAGTGCGGCGGGATTGTCCAAAAAAAAGTGATGTGGCCTTTTTTGTGGCCCGTACCTAATAACAGTTTAAGACAGGACCAACGAAGGCCAGCGAAACCCAATCGTTGGCATTCGTTGGGGCGGTGTGTACACAGAATTAGTAAAACTACATTCATAGACAAGAGAGTAAAATGCAACAATCTATTTCATACAAACTTTATTTAAATCAAAAAATAAAATCTACAATAATCGTTTTACTTTCAATTATGTATAGTAATAAAATTTGTTTTAGCATCTCAATCTATATCGTTAGCAATTTATTAGCCATAACCCCAGTGGTCAGGCCACGGCTCTTCTCCAAGGCATTCATACCCTCCATGTTACAAAATTGTTACCAATTTATTTTTCTCAACTTGACATTCTGTCCCTTACAGGTCTTCAAAATAAAACTCATTAACTAACTTACACATTTTCCTTGATTTCACGATATAAGCGACAGACTGCCAATATTTTAAATCTTTACACAATTATCTTAACAAATTATATTAAATCCTCTTTTACAGCTAAATTACAATGCATAAATTTTATTTTCAATAAAAATACATATCTCAATATTTATGAAAGAACACTTTTACCTATGTATTTGTTAAGTCGGTAACAAATGAGGCACTATTTCTTTTTCATTTATTTATATTAATATGTACATAACTTGGACTCTTTAACTTAATATTACATCTTCAGTCCATTCTTAGGTACATCTATTCAAATCATCTTAATGTTGCTGTTCAAAAAAATATTTTCATAATATTTCACAGTGTCAACAAAGTTGCATTCATGCAAAACCTTTTTTGGTTTTTTTAAATAAATCAATGGTCTCATAATCACATTATTTCGATAGTTTAAATTTAAAGTGGAGGTGGATAGTGTAAGATATTAATTAACAAATGGATAACTATATGAGGAGATCGATGAACGAATTAACTAACAATGGTTCATGCACCAACAACTAATTTCTAACCGAAAAATATGTTGAGTTTCACTTTTGTGTGTTTGTACAACTATTTTATGCTAATAGATATGTTTAAATAAAGTTACCGTAGCTCGTTTGAGCTCTGTCACAATTAACTATTTCGGCACAAGTAACAAGCATTCAATATGACGTCCTAAAATCAATAAAGCTTAATTAGGAAGTACATAAAACAATTCTTTTCCCAAAAGAATAACTTCTCCAATATCTAGCTAAGTTTATATAAAATACACTTTAGCACGATCTAAACAAATAATTTTGGTGTTAACTGTACACAATTTCTCTGTACATTTTCCATAATATTTATGTATAGCACTCTTAACTAATGTTATATTTCGAGAAAGCACTCTTGGTATAGTTCCAATTAAGTAATATAATAAAGATTTATTTTTTATGATAAATATAGTAGGTATACTATCAAGTATAATAACAATTGTCAAAATTTTCATGTGTCTAAAATATTGTGAATAATAATCGGTATCACCCTATTATAACAAATACTGCAGTGTAAAGCTCAAGTGCCACATGCTCAGATAATATTAATTATATTAATTATCAATTACCAAATCAGGACTCCAAGTTTAACATCAACAGAGTCTCTGATGAGAAGGTTTATTGCTTAAAACTTGAGTTTCAAAAAATGTGATCTTATTAATAAATATTTATAAAATGTTAACATGTTGTACTCTCGCTTTATAAGGCAGATTATCTATCTGAAGTTACTACGTAGCCTCTGACTCAACGTCACAACAATGAAAATCAGATTCACATTTCGCCTACGGTTAAATGCATTACGATAGAAGCTATAAATATAGAGAAAATAAATATCTACTAGGGCTAATAAAATCCTCCTGGTCCACGCGGTAAACTTACACGTTAAATATAGAATATACCTTTGTACTATTGTTTAACGTCGACGGCGGCCGCGGGCCCCCGCCGACGCCGTGGGGCCCCAGCAGGCGTCGCGGGGCCCGGGCCGCCCCGAGCGGTCCACGGACAGAGTCACCCAACTCGACTACTTACTGCCTAGCCGCCGTCTGCGGCGATGCCCGAGACGGCGATAAAAATAAAAAAAACAACAACAGAAAATCAACCGTATACGACGCAGTCAGCTTTGGATCCGACGTCGGCGTCGGACCGCACAGGCACGGGCGCGGCGGCCGGTCGCGCTACTTGGCCAGTCGCCGGCGCAAGCGGTTACGCAGGGCCAGCGCCGGCGCCCACGGGCCCGTGGCGCGCTTGCCCAGCGCCCGCGCGCACCGCTCGGGCGCCAGGCGCGCGGACTTGCTGGCGCCCCCGCCGCCCTCCTCCCCGCAGCGCGTGCGCTTGCAGGCGCCCTGCTCGCGCACGCCGCGCACTGGCTCGGTGGCATCGTTGCGTGACCGCAGGGCGCGCGGGCGGGCGGGCGTGGGCGGGGCGGGCGCGCCTGCGCAAGCAGAGGGCGGCGGCGGCTCGGCGGTGGTGGAGTGCACCTCGGGGTCCTCGCGCGCGCTATCTGTGTGGCGCGTGCGCGGGCGCGGCGGGGGCGAGGGGGGCGGGGGCGAGGCGGCGGGAGCGGCGCGGGCGCGGGCGCGGCCCCGGGCGGCCCCGAGGTTCTCCTTCGAGCGGTCCGGGGGCGGTCGGCGCGCCGCCGGGGTCCGCCGCGCCGGGCCCGGGGCGCGCGCCGAGTTTCCCGCCCGCGCGCCTGCCCCCTCCCGCGCGCCTGCTCCCGCCCGCGCGCCTGCCGCCGCCGCCGCTGCCGCAGCCGCGCCGCGCAGCTCGCGAGCGTACAGCCCGATGCTGCGCGTTATCTTCTGAGCTAGGGGAGTCACGCCCTGCGCGCCCTGAGAGCGCGTGGAGCGGGTGCCGCTACGTTTCGCCTCTTCGTCGATAGGAATGAGCTCGACGGGTGCGGGTGCGACGCGACGCCCTGAGCCTTTGGCGTCTCCTACAGTCAGCCGGTCGGTTCTGGGCGGTGGTGGAGGCGCGGGTGAAGGCACAGGCGGCGCACGGCGAGTGAGTATGACGACGCGGTCGAGCGGAGGGGCGACGGGAGCGCCCGGCCGGGCCCGCGTGGCCTGGCGCGTGTGCGGGCGCTGTGGCGGCTCGGGCTCGTGGTGCGAGCGCAGCACGCGGTCGGGTGCGACCGCCGGGGGGTCACGCTTCGCGTCGGTGCGCGGACGGCGCCCGCGCGACTTTGGTGGGGCCTCTGTGGGCGAGCTGGACGAAACTTCATTGATCTGGATACCACCATCGTCGTCGGGCAGACTTGAGGGTTCTGCAACGGTGGCGGCCGGTTCACAGACAGCGGCGCGAGGCGGTAGAGGAGGACGTGTGGCAGTGGACGCATCGGACTCTGCGTCGACGTCCGGCACGACGGTGGCAGGCGCGGGCGTGGGCTCGCGGGGCTCGGAGGGCTCCCGCAGCGCCGGACTCCCGGCGATCTCTTCGTGGACCGCTGACAATGTGTTAACGACGCGGGTACGATTGAGGAGACGGGCCATAAAATATGATTCCGCAGGGTTGCCGTAGTTGACGATGGCGTCGTCGTCAGGTTCGGGCGCGTCGCGCGTAGTTTCCTCCTGCGGAGGGACAGGAGGCAGACGGGTGTCGAGCGTGGCACAGGGCGGCAGGGGCACGTCGGGCGGGGGAGGCGGGGGCGCGGCGCGTTCACCGTCGGAGTAGCGCGTCATGATGGTAAGTCCGTTCTGTGGCACGGGGCGCGGCTCGGGCTCATCGGGGCGCGGTTCATCGGGGCGCGTGGAGGGTGCAGGGGGCGCGGCGGGAGTGGGGCGCGCCGCACTGCTGCGCGAGCGCAGGACGGTGGCGCGCGGCGGACCCGGCGGGTCCAGCATTAGTGTGACCACAGACGTGTTGTCGGCTCTCATTCTAGTATTTGACCACCTATGGGAAAATAATTATACGTTCTGTTAGGTCATAATTATTGCATTAAAGTCAGTCCCGTTATGGCGCATTTTCATTAGTCGATAGGGCCCGCATGCGGGGAGGGTCCGCATGTGAGATAACAACCAATGAAAGTTACAAGTCGTTACACCGCATGCATTATATCGACATGCGGGCCCTATCGACTAATGAAAATGCGCCATAACGAACACGGTTCCCCGAATGCGGGCCCTGTGGCATGCGTTCCACAAATCTCTCGCACCCCGCATGCGGGCCATATCGACTAATGAAAACGGTTCCCCGAATGCGGGCCCTGTGGCATGCGTTCCAGAAATCTCTCGCACCCCGCATGCGGGCCCTATCGACTAATGAAAATGCGCCATAAAAGTTATCAAATTACTGGCAGGAATCTTACTGGCAGGCACAAAACAATTGAACTATTTGCTTCGAATTATAATTGATCAGGCACAGTGTATAGATTCTGTTCAGATCAGTGAAAGTAGAACTGATTATTTTGTACTGTTTGGACTGGTACTCATAATACAGACCTTTCCAAAGCATGATCCACTAGACTTTTGGATGGATTCAACCAGTCTCTCGGCTGATTTCCAGTCCCTCCAACAAGTGCAGCCTCATTGTGCCGCTCGGTAGCCTGAACTAGACTAACGGCGCCTTCCGGCGAGATCATATTCCACAGGCCATCAGTGCCAAAGATCAGACACCTGAAATGTACCAATGACAAACGGATTAATATATTAAAAAGGATTTATATTAATTTTTATTAATAGCATTATACTTTTTTTTTGTTATTTCTTTTTTTCTATTTGAAATTGGAGCGCGTGAGAAACTTTACGTAAATTCGATCGATTTTTAAATTTGAAATACATGTACACATTTGCACAAAGTATTTCTTCGTTTTGAAGCCTTTATTAATTTCACACAAGGTGTAGGTACATAATTAAACCAAGATCCTTTAGGACACTCTTATTTCCAATTAAAAAATTTACTCCAAAACAATACTTTTACTTTAAGACACATTCACACATGTGCAATGCCCTCTGAGTCAGACCTCGTTTGGCGCAGCTGTGGGGCACACAATAATGTTTTTTTATTTTAGTTTTTTTTTCTTTGTTGCCTTTTTGTTTTTATTATTTTTGTGTACACATGGCCTATGTCTAATAAACCTTTTTTCTTTCTTTTTTTTTTCCTTCAAATCTCCGCCCAGATTTACATTCCCATCCCTTGCTCAAAAACACCCTTTGCTAGAGCAAGAAGCAGATATACAAAGAACTTACAGGAAAAGAACCCGAGCCGATAAGCCTGACATCCCTATGTAATTTCCTGTTCCAAAAATAACTCACCGAAATTTAGACGGGTCTATAGACAACACTCCGACATCAGGGTCGGGACTGACTATAAACTCATCATTTTGAGGATTATAACTCCAAAGGTCACCTAATGACCTTGCTACAGCTAAGAACGGAATTTCATCCATAGGTGTGTTCTTCTTGATAGGTCCCTTGTGACCGAGGCGTGGTCTGTTCCACACTACACGGGGTACGCCAGCCTTTGAGACTACTTTACCACCACATCTTTGGATGCGCTCTATTTCTGTTGTGGATTCTGGTTTGTGGTCTGATGTCAATGGTTTTGCAGCCCACTCCTCACAACCTGTAAAAATTTCAAGTTTTAGCTTTGGGTGTGTGTTGGGTGTTTTAAGTTTTACAGAATATACTGATAGAATTTTTTTATTTTTGTTAGAATTTTATAATTTTTTGTTAGAATCAAACAGCCTAATTTGAAAAAAGAAGATACTCAACAGGAAAAGAGTAAATAATTTTTTTTACAATAAATATTTGTACACAAAGCCAAACACAACACAACCAAATTGGTTTGGTTCTACACAACCAAATTGTTGCTTGGTAATATTTTCCTTTATACTACTAACTACTTATTATACTAGTAACTTGTAATGCTGATTTTAAAATAAGTAAAAATGCTTAGGCTAGCACACTAAATAAATTACTGATGTAATCATACACCAGGTATTATTTTCTTGTCCAGCCTTGAACCAGCGGTCCATTATTAAATTACCATATTGACACAAACTCACCATCTTTTTGGTAACCAAGTACAATAGCGGAATCCCCAACATGTCCAATATATATTTTACCACGGCGTATAAAAGCTATGCTTGCGGTTGTACCCGCCGTGCTTGGTAACCCTGTTACAGTTTTTGGCCATTTCTCTGTAATAAAAAAAAATATTACGTTAATGTTTACGTAACAACCTACACGCACAATGGTTCACCATGAGGACTAAGTGCGGAAATGTTGATGATAGACCTAATAACAGAATGTTTTCTTTTTAATAGTCATTCAAATTCCTTTATTTTAATGTAACAGATGTTAGAAATATGATGTGCTTAATTTCATGTCTTTTAAGATATTTTTAAAGCTGTTTTTTATTTTTTTTTAATATTGCCATTAAGATAATTATACAGATGAATTAATAATTTTTTTTTTTAGTTGTTTTTTTAATAACATAAATTATGCAGAGTGCCAGTAGCAAATCTTCACAGATTATAACTTTTACTTCTTAAGAACAGCTTAAAAATACCTTCTAACAAAGTTGACATGTTTACGTAGCAATTTAGAAATGGACCTTAATTAGGTACTAATGATTTCAGTTCTATGCAAAGTTATTTCTAATTGAAACTATTTCATTACCGTTAAGCTGCTTTCGTTTTCGTGAAAGGAATTTATTGTATTTTAATTAGCCTACATTTTTTAAGAAACGGCTACTTGACATGACAAACATTATAGCCTAGAAATAATATGGCTTTCAAAATTAATGACACATATTCATTATTTATTGCATTTTTCTACAGGAAAAAAGATCTGTAAAAGTTGTTTTCTACATTATCATTAGTGTGAAAGTTAGAGGCTTTAATATGAACTTGGTAAAAACTAACTTTTAATGACAAAACATTGTAATAATCAATATACTATCTTCAAAAGAGTAGCTACCTACCTAGTTTCCTTTTTAGAAACTACTGTGACTTTAAATTCTTTAGTCATAAACATGTTTTAGATATTTGAATGTATGACATAATACTCTAGAACCAAACATATAAGATATGTATTACAATCTTGATGATACAACATATAGTCTAAGTAAACAAGTCTCAAGTTTCTCAGAAAGCAATCTTTGAACAGTTCTTTAGTTGTTCAATACTGCAATTATGACCTTATGCATACTTATATTTTCGTGAGAGGAAACATGGACCAATATAAAAAAGTCAAACTGGTAAAACTGCTTTCACTTGGCAAAGTGAGTGGGATTCCCAAAAAAGTTTGCAAAGGTAATTTGTTTTACATGCTATTATCTAACAAAGCAATAACACGGTCTATAACGACAATGACCATTCGAAAAACTTCTGTAAACTCAATGTCAAACCACTCAAGAAAAAATTATGAATAACTTCAACAAGGTCAAGCTAAACATTTGGTACAGTCACTTAGAGCTCGCCTTGGGCCTAGACAAAGCAGTTTTAATACGATAAAACGTAATTAAGTTAGTTAATAACGTGAAATTTGGTGTTTACCTAACTCTTTCCACATGTTCAAGTGGGTCAGCATGTAACCATTTCTGATTGCTTTGAGTACATCCTCATCGTTGTCCGACCAGAACTGCCTTTGCTTCACAATAGAGTCCATCAAATGCTCCTTCGCGAAAGCTGCGGCCTCGCTCCCGCCATGGCCATCATATATTCCGAAGAAAGCATACTCCAAATCCCTCTCGTCTTCAGTTTGTTGATAAGCAACGGAAAACAAGTCTTCCATATACTTTCTCCCGCCTTGGCTGCAGTGGCCAGTTACACGTAAATTGACACCAATAGACGCAGGCATTTTAGAACTACAACACTACAACTTAGAATAACAAAATATTTACGATTTCATTGTAACACAAACGTTTCTTTCCTGTACATTTTGCATTTGCAATTACGCGAGTCGCGACTGACGTCTGACGACAGATCACGTGGACATATTGATCACTACGCGTGCCCAGTACTTTACGAGAAGTTTCATGAGCAAGAAAGAGATAAACATAGAGTTGTCGGTGTGTCGTTGCAACAAATAGACGCCATCATTCTTTCCGCCATTTTTGTACAAGCTCACGTTGACCTTCTTTTAAAAATAATTCTTTCTTTGTCACGAAAATATTACACACAAAATTCAAATTACTCTAAAAATTAATTATATAGTTAATTTATTTTATTAAAAAGTTCAAACTCATTACAATCAGACGTAAAAAGTAAAAAGTTTGATAACAATTTTTTGAAGAACTTGTGAAGGAAACTTTTTCGTTCAGAAATTGAAATTGTGTAAATTGATGTTTCGTTTTGAAATGAAGGGAGCAGACTGGTTTATGGTGTGGTCATAGAGCAACACGGGTACCATGGGTGTGGTGATTCCACATGATTCAATGGTTCCACGAGAATAGATAAGCTGGCCAGTATACTACACACATCAAAAGTGTCTAGGGATCAATATATTATTATTACCAAATACATCTTGATCCCTAGACACTTTTGATGTGTATATATTAGTATTTGAGATAAGTATTTTTCCACTGTATCTGTGAACTGGGAGAAGTATATTTATGCACGACTGCGGCCAAGTCCAAGGGGGGTTTTTCTCAAATGTATGAAGCTAAAACATTTTATTTACATTTTCATATGCCTTTCAGATGCACCCGTAATCTAGAGCTGTGCCTAGTTGATGGGAAAAGGCTTCCCCCTTATTACCTGGGACTTTTAAATCATCATAGGAAATGTAAGGGCTATTTTCAGCAGTGGATGGCTAAGAAATTCTCGAGCTCTCTTTTAAAATAAACATACAGTAGTAATAGCCGGTAAAAGTTGCCAGTCTAGAGTCAAGCTTTCTTGCTAGAATACCTTTCATATAAAATGTTTTCCTAAATATCAAAAAAATCTATCATTGAAAGAAACTACACTTTTGCAGTGTAGGACACTGCAAAAGTGTAGTTTTATTTCATTGCTTAGTTTTATGGTAATTATTCTTGACTTCCACACATAATGAAATTGTGGACAGAATATTGTATTTTGATAAAAAAGAAAGATTTGCATTCATAATTTATTTTGTTATTTTTTTAAATTATCTAGGTACTACTAACTTAAATCTAGAAACTATTGCTCAGCAACATCCCATGGTTTTTCTGGCCGGTGTAGATCCCAAGGATTAGGTTTCTTGTATACTTCGGGCTCTTCCAGCTTGATACCGCCTTTGACAACCTCTTTTATAAACCTGTCGACTTTTCCACCTTCAACAGGTTGAATGTCACAGTATATCTCCGTGATACCGCTTTCAAGACACCGTTGTGCGAATACACGGCCCAAGTTAATGTAGGCACAAGTGTCTGTGATGCTGTACAGTTGTTTGCGTAGTGCCCACTCGGACGTTTTCGCTTCAATGACTGGGCCATTCACAAAATGGACTACTTGAGCTGTTACTGTGCGATTACTGGACGTTAGTGTAAGCCTGGAATAGATAACATGGTATTAACTACTACGCTCCAGTACCTTCGGTATACATCATTTTGAAGTAATGCTAGTTATACAAACTTGTGCCAGAATTTCCTGCCAGGCGCATCTAAGTGGTAACCATCAGGTTTGCGAGCAATCCTTATTCTTTCCAAGTTTCGAGGGTTTCTGTTGACAAATTCAGTTGGAGCTGTAGAACTAAGTCTAGACGAACTTGGAGCTACTAATAATCTTCTTAGGTTATTCATTTTAAGTCAAATTTTCAGTACTTTTGACTTTCTTTTCGATTTTAATGAACACAAAAATAACCTAACTTTACGATATTTTGACAGATTTAGTTTTCTGTCAATGTCACTATCATGTCAAATAATGTCAATGTCAAACCATTACCAAAGACATCCCTGACAGACAAAACAACCGTACCTTTAATAAACTAGGTTTGTACTACATCCGGCTTGATTATTCGACTACAATTCAAAGTAAAATCGACCATCATAATTACGCTTTAAAATAATTTAAATTACACATTCATTAGAGACTTACGACATTTTTTACTTGCTAAAAAATCAAACGTAATATGCGTAAACATGTTTTTTTGGTATTCGGAAATTTTTTAAACTTTGGCTAAAATTAAATGTATGTAATTTGTAATTATTTAATAATAAAATCTCTCCACTAAATACTAAAAGGTAGTTTTTGAATTTATTTTTTAGTAGAATCAGTATAAATCGGTAACACTAATGCAATAATAACCGAAAAACCGAAAACCGACAATTTGATGCAGAACCGCATCACTAAAACTGACGTACATTCTTGTGTTCAATTCATTCGCCCACCCACACGTTGAGTTTTGATAAGAAAAAAGTACTAGTTTGTATTTATTCTAGGCACGTTTTGTTACCATATTCACCGTCTTCGGCTATGTGGCGGTCGCCGAAGTATGTGCGCAACAGCCGTTTCTCTGTGCTAATTGTTTAGTGTAGTTGTGTGATTTTGGACAGGCGTGAGTGTGCGGGGCAGTTGCATACATGTTTTGTAATTAATTTGTACGCCCACTCCGTGGTCCGCTCTGGTGGTTGCTCAGTGTAAGTGATGGTAGTGAGCAGAAGGTAGAATAAGTGTGGATTGTTGTTAAAATGTCGCTACAGAAGAGTGTTAAAAGTGCGGGAGGAGACAGGAGTGAGCAGGGCGATACTACATCGATATGTTCGTCGGTGACGACGCAGCCGGATAGACACGGCTTTTTCGGAGGTGCTCAGTACAGTCCAGAACCGTAAGTACCTACTGCCAGCATCTTACACAGTACAAACATAAATAAATTGTTGTGTACCATTAAAGCTTATTGTTTATCCCAAACATCATCAAAATAATTAGGTCATAATCATTGTTTACTATGTTTTAGAGCATAAACAAATAAGTATAGAGTGCCAAAACAATTAGCACAAAGTATTTACACTTCTTTATTTTGTATACATATCATTGTTATTAAAATGGCATACCTTTAAAATAATTTGTGTGCACAGTGATACTAATTTGGAGAAATTAAATTATAATTTAAGACTTTCATTTTCTCTTCATACTTAACTAATTACTATATTGCTTACTTTCTTTAAAAAATTCACTCTCATGTTAAGTGGAATACCTTGTTTTAAATTCGAAGCATATTTAAGAGAGAAAAAATATTGTTAAGAATTCCTCATCAGCTTTAAAAAAAAAAAGGTTTCTGTTTATGATTGATGGAAAGGTATCACCCTGCTTATTACCCACTGCAAAGCAGGGTTATTTTTGTCTGCTTACTTTTTGCAGTTAATGAAAGAAAAAATTTGCAGTAAAATAGCACAGAACAAAAATAGGAAGCTATGTCCCTGAGTACTTAGGCTATATTTAATCATAAAAAAACATTAGCAATACGTCAGAAAAACACCAAGGACGCATTATCATACAAAATCTGATCTGGGATTTAAATAAAAATGGATATTGTATTTAAAATCCCAACAAATATTTTACACTTGCACCGTGTCATGTCCAATCATTGTTATTAAAGTGTATTATATTTCAGTAAAGTGTTACAAATAGCTAACGCCCAGCTGTCACATTATTGTGACAAAATCACTGACTCATGAGGATATTATATCAAGTTAACCTGATAATCTGTAGGTATGTGTGTCACTTATCATGGGAAATGTAATAAAGTCCTAAGCATTTCAGCATTATGGGCCCTTGACTCGCATAAGTACCTACATGTTTTTGCTTTTTAGACCTTATCACTATCTGTCAAACAAATATTCCAAAAGATATTTTCATATTCTGAACTAGCGACCCGCCCCGGCTTCGCACGGGTGCATGTATTATACATATAAACCTTCCTCTTGAATCACTCTATCTTTTAAAAAAACCGCATCAAAATCCGTTGCGTAGTTTTAAAGATCTAAGCATATACATATAGGGACAGACAGACAAAGGAAGCGACTTTGTTTTATACTATGTAGTGATGAAGTTATTTATAAGCTGGAATTGCTTAGACTAATATTAAAAGGGGGTATAGTACTACCAAGTTACTGGGTTGTGGAGGTCATATAGGCAGTCACTCCATGTAAAACACTTACTGGGATTCAGCTGCGTCCAGTTAGATTGGAAGCCGATCCCAACATAGTTGGAAAATGGCAGATTGATTGATAACACACTAATCTCTGGAAAGACCTATGGGATTAGACACTTTCTTTTTGTATAGGATAGTCAGATTCATGAGGGATAATCTTCTTTAAAGGTCTTTTTGGTTTACCAACACACAATTTAACCCTGTATTCCCTTAATGTAATGCCCTTGGCATCAACAAATTTCCTTGTATTAGTCTTATTTATTTAATTTATTTTTTTGTTACGAAATGACCCTGCTCATGCTCTGATTCATAAATAACTAGGTAGCGTAGACATGGTACAAAATGTGACTAATAAAAAATACAAATACAGAAGTGCTTCTTCTTTTATACTGCTGCTTTTGTAATATTGCAACAAACATTATTGTAACTAGTAAATCTGGACTGGTGTAAAAGTGGAGTTTCTGCAGTTTTTTTTATTGTGTGTGTATACCTTCTGTTTCTCCTGGACTACTTTTACCTCAGGAAACTAGGAAAGCCAGAGGGGTGTGTCAGACTACCGCCTAAAACACTACTGTCTACCTTTTGCTGGCGCACAGGGGTTGCTCAGAGCATTCTTCTGCACCTCGGCAAGTATTGACCCGCCAATCATTGACTGCACATAACTTTTTTTTTGTGTTTGCGGTGGAAATCCTCATGGACTTCCTCCATTGTGGGGGTGACAGGGAAGCATGCCGTTCTTCTACCGGCTGATATCACTGTAGTGTTCCACCTCAGCCTAGGGCCGGGAGTGCGAGATGCACATAAGTATTCACATAAACATTGTCTCTGATATCATTATTGCAGATTAAAAAGGCTGTAAAAATAGCATCTTCATCGCACATTATCATCATCAAGTTACCACAGATAAAAAAAAAACTTCCTATGAGTGTTAATTTACTCTGCTAATCTTATCAAAATGACTACGGTGACTTTCTTTTTAATGATTGCTACTTCAGGATTACATTTTAAATCAATTTGTTTTGTGTTTTTTTGTTAGTGTATAGATAAAAAAATGCCTATGGCATGCAATAAACGCGATAGATTGATAGCGATATCAAAGCGCTTTATTAAGTCCCATGTAGTAGGGGGTGAGCCTATTGCCATCCGACCTGGAAATCTAACCCAAGACCTCATCATGCTCAGCAGTCGCTCTTAGCGACCAATGTGGCAGCGAAGCAGTGAGGCAAACCTTCACCATCTTTACAATAAAGACAAAGTCAAAACATTTATTTCAATTAGACCATTTACAGGCACTTTTGAATTGTCAAGGAGTCGGTCAGTTAGTCCGAAAGCTGAAGCTAGTTGCTCGTCCCAAAACGGAGGTAGGCCTCTATGGAGAAGAACGAGCAAGAAACTCCACGGCACTCTTTTCAATTAGGTTTTTACAAAATACTGGTTACATTATGCTTGTTGCTTCTACATAACAAAACAGCTATAGCTAGAGGCATCTCAAAATAAAATAATAAAATTTGCTTGCCAAATTGAAGATTGCAACAAGTAAGAAACAGAATCCAACAAAAGTATAAAACAAAACTAAAACATATGACCTCAAATTACATTTTAGTTTAACTGTACAGTGAAAATATTGAAATTAATTAACGTGTTTACTAACTTAATTGCCAAGCACTCATTAAAAGAAGAAAACTTAGGCTTGAAGTATTTTTAATTAGTTTAAATGTGTGTTACAATTAAATAAAATGGTCATTGAATTAATTTTTAAACTTTTACTGCTGAAAGTGGAAAGAAGTATGGTCAACAACAAAAGTCGATTAACAATGTTACTTTATTATCATTAGCCACTAAGAACACAATGCACTACTTATCAGTATTTCAGGAAATAGCTAAGGGTTTATTCTATCTTAATTGTATATTTCATTTCGCATTTGCTTTATTATTGTGCTCAATAATTAGTATTTTAAAAAAAAATGTTAATCGACTTTTGTTGCTGACTGTACCTACCTACTTCCGTCGATCCGTAAGTAAATTCACGAGGATGAAGTCGCGGGCAGAAGCTAGTATTAAAATAAATTAAATGATTTGACTTTTATTCAAAAGAAAAGACTAGAATTATTACACAAAACAATTCAATATAGTAGACCCTACTTCAATATAATTTTAATTTAATTTGTGGTTGACGTGTTTTCTGCTGTTATGAAAACAGAATTGAATAATAATTAGCAGAGGGAATAATGATACCTATTAATAAATGTTGCGTAATTACCTATTTTCTATTCTGCTCTGTTATGTGTATCGTATCGGTATTACCCAGTTACTGGGTTGTGGAGGTCAGATAGGCAGTCGCTCCATGTAAAAGGTATTGCAAGCTGCAACTGCTACAACTGGTAGCCGACCCCAATATAGTCGGGAAAAGGCTAGGCAGATGATGACTGTTGTAGGTACTTGCAACTTCACAAAATAATGATGAAAATGTTTGATATTTTACGCTGACGCAATTAATTGCAACTGCCATGTTATCTCTTCACCACCTTTCGTTGCCTGGTAAACAAAGCCTACGAAAGACGCGTGCAAAGTCTATCTAATCTTGTTTCTCCATACAAACTTTGGACCCCAGTTTCATCCCCTTAAGGGGTGAATTTAGTAAAATCCTTTTTTAGCGAATGCCAAAATTCAGCGCAATCCGTTCAGCGGTTTGAGCTGTGTGTTGATGGTTCAGTCAGTCAGTAACGGTTGCCATGGCTATCATACATAGTATAGGCAAAAAAATCAACTAACAATTTTTTTTTTAAATGAAATAATTTTATGCGCAAAACAATTAATCAAAAAATCCCCGTGATAACATGACATTAACTCGAACGAAATCGCGGGCACAAACTAGTACAATCTTCTATACATATAATAAAATTGTAGAAAAGTGGTGTCTGTACAATGGAAATATATAAAAAAAAAGTAGCAGGGGTTGTTATTACATCGATGCCGAACCTGAAATTGTAATTAATTTTTTTTTTGTCTGTTTGTCTGTTTGTCTGTTTGTCTGTTTGTCTGTTTGTCTGTGTGTTTGTGCACGCTAATCTTCGGAACTACTTGACGGATTTGAATGATTTTTTTTTTGTCTATACATATAATAAAATTGTAGAAAAGTGGTGTCTGTACAATGGAAATATATAAAAAAAAAGTAGCAGGGGTTGTTATTACATCGATGCCGAACCTGAAATTGTAATTAATTTTTTTTTTGTCTGTTTGTCTGTTTGTCTGTTTGTCTGTTTGTCTGTTTGTCTGTGTGTTTGTGCACGCTAATCTTCGGAACTACTTGACGGATTTGAATGATTTTTTTTTTGTTGTATTGGTATTAAGTCCGGGCAACATATAGGCTATAATTTATCTTGGAAACTTGAACACCTGGTGCAGAACCGCAACAGACCAGCTAAACTATAAGAGATACAAAAATGGTACCATAGCAAAAATTGTTTCACGTGATGAGCATTTTCTGCTAAGAGAATAAATTTGAAGATCTGGAACACCTGATGTGGAACTCCAAGAGCCCAGCTACACCATAACATATATAGGAATGACGTCTTAGCAAGAGTTGTTCAGCCTGATGAGCACTCTCTGATGTCGTATAAAATTTGAAGATCTGGAACAGCTGATGTGGAACTCCAAGAGCCCAGCTATACTATAACATATATAGGAATGACGTCTTAGCAAGAGTTGTTCAGCCTGATGAGCACTCTCTGTTGTCGTATAAAATTTGAAGATCTGATCTGGAACAGCTGATGTGGAACTCCAAGAGCTCAACTACACTATAACATATATAGGAATGACGTCTTAGCAAGAGTTGTTCAGCCTGATGAGCACTCTCTGTTGTCGTATAAAATTTGAAGATCTGGAACAGCTGATGTGGAACTCCAAGAGCCCAGCTACACTATAACATATATATATAGGAATGACGTCTTAGTAAGAGTTGTTCAGCCTGATGAGCACTCTCTGTTGACGTATGAAGATTGTAGATCTGGAACACCTGTTGTGGAATTTCAAGAGCCCAGTTACACTATAATATATACAGGAATAACGTCTTAGCAAAAGTTGTTCACCCTGATGAGCACTCTCTGTTGACTTATAAAAATTGAAGATCTGGCACACGCGTTGTGAAATTCCAAGCGCCCAGCTACACTATAACATATATAGGAATGACGTCTTAGCAACAGTTGTTCAGCCTGATGAGCACTCTCTGTTGACGTTAAAAAATTGAAGATCTGGAACACCTGATGTGGAAATCAAAGCTCAATTTCACTGTATAATTATAAAATAACATAAGCTGGGAGTACCTCCACGCGGTGAAGGCGGTAACAGTTTAGGACTGATTTTCGATGAAATCTCGCTCATCCCGTTGTTTTCCCGTCCCCAGGCCTTAGAATTCTACATCAGACGTTTCAGATCTTCGATTTTGACGACCCCGTTGTCGCTGGCATAAGCAACAGGATCCGCGTACGAAGTCGCGGGCAGAAGCTAGTATAATAATACATTGCAAGTAACGGAAGTTCGTTTATTTCTCAACTTCCCAGATATTGTGTCGGTCTGTCGTAACCACTTGTAGAGCTGTCGGCTTTTTCGATCAAACTTGTATGAAACAATAAATTAAATTAGCAAAAAAGTATGTTCTGACAAAGTATTGTTCCGCGATTCCAATCTCACGTAATATTCGAAGGTAGTTTGTGAATGCAGGTGTGTTATCATGTCATGCATGTAGTGACGTCACGCTGTGCTGTGCTATAAATTAAAAAATACAGGCAGCTCTGAAATTATGCTCGATCGAATTGTATTAAAGATTTGAATTTAGAAAAATAATCGAATGGGTTATTTTTTATTCAAATCCCTAATGGAATTCTATTGAGTGTTTGGAATAAAAATGTTTCAGCCAGGTTGTCGTGGTATGAAACCTTCACAGTGCCTACCTATATCTTGGATCTTTGAGAAAGACATTACACATCGCAGTCAGGCTTGGTCGTGAATCAATACTTTGTTACTAACTTAGCCTTACGAAAATCTGGTTCTATTATGTAACCCTGCATAAAACAAGAAACTGGTCATAAAAGAGGATGAATACGCTAATAAGCGCGTGACGAAATATTTTTAACAGAGTGGAACTTGTACATATAAAGACAAGACACTGCGGAGATAAGTTCCATATCAGCTACACTGTGGTGTAGCTATACATCTTTATTTATGTTTGGTGGGGGGGAGGAAGGATCCTTATGGATGTTCCCTGTCGTGGGGAGGCGGAGGGGCAGTCAGGGTCTTAACGACACACGCTTACGCCGGGGATCCGGGGGTCTCCTCATGTCAGGGGCAAATGAGGTGTTTCATTGTCCCTGCAATGTTGAAGAAGGGCGTGCGTGGAACACTACGCGATGCCGCCTTAGGTCCAGTTGATTGAGGGGCAACAGACGTCTTGTCCGCCGCCCCTGGACAACCAGGCTATAGCATCTCAAAAAGCCATCTAGATAGATGTAGCTCCAAGTTATTTCAATAGGTAAATAACTTTATGAATCATCAGAAGGCCAATTTCAATATTTATTTTTCTTATTAAACCTCACATTCAAAATCCAGTCGCAACGTCGCGAAAATTAACAAAAATATAGGTAAATTAGAGGCATTTTTGACAGATTGAGACAGTTTCGAATGCTTTTAAAAATCAAAAATTGCCTTCTGTTCTTAAATGTTCTTCTAAATTTAAAAAAATCCTGGTTCCATAGAAACTTCACGCGGTAGAGGTCGCGGGTAAAAGCTGGTATATTATAATTGTAAATGTGACACGATACCATCAGTCTTCGTAAGTCGGGATGTGGACTTACAATGGTGGAGACCGGAGGCTATTACTTAGGGCGTGGACACATTATCACTTCCGTGAAACGCCACGACGCGACGTCTTGCCGCGCTACGGTGCTCCACGCCGCGCGCCGGCTCAAGGCAACAACCATCCAACGGTTCAAATCGCTCAACTCTTGTCTAGATCTTTAATTCTTTAGTTCTGATTTTTATTAATGCGTCGTCTAAGCAATAACCTATTATTGCTTAGACTACACAGAACAATACGTCTTTCGCGGTCCATATCTAGACAAGAAATGAAAGTTTGAGTACACCGTTGCTGCCGTGAATCGGCAAGGCGCACCGTGCCGTCTCACGGTGGTGACGCCACGCCATGTTGTTGTGTACACACCCTAAAAAAACTTTATTCATGACGTGCAAAAACAGATGCCGCGTGAAAGAAAACGAATGGCTGTTATTTACTTCTTCCTTATCTTTTACTTGATAAGGTAGAATATCACACGATTGTCAGTCTTGGCTCCCAATTTTTAACGGATCATACCTACATCCTAACCCTTTTGCGAATGGAAACGAACATGCATAAATGATGATTTTGTCAAATGGACCGGCCTTTACGGATATACTCGCATAAAAAGTATATAAAAACCTGCTAAGTGCGTGTCCGACATCCAGACGAAGGGTTTAATAGGGAAAGGTACAATATTTTACAATACATAATTGTATAAAAAACCTGCTTGTATGTTGCCTTTAATTTAAACTTTATTTTAAACTAGCTTTTTGGCTGGCGAATTGGCGATCTAATCTTCTTTCTCCATACAAACTTTGGGCCCCCGTTTCATCCCCTTAAGGGGTGAATATTGGAAAATCCGTTCTTAGCGGACGTCTACTAGCTATAAACTACCTCCCTGCCAAACATCTTTATACGTCAAGCGGTTTTAGATATTTCGTGATGTATGAGTGACTAGATTTTATTGTTTTTTATTATAGTGGCTGGCTACGTTTTAATCTAGCACGTTTCAACAAACCAACAAAAAATCTTTAGCTTTATTATAGATTCAATTCAATGCATCTAAAAATAAGGTAGTATTTTAAAAGCCATCAATCACAATTCGATTTTTGTCACGTTCGTCGAACATAATGACGTATGTTACAATTACATTCGATGAAAGCGGTGAAACCTCTGGTCGTTTGAAAGTGCAGGCTTATACGGCGACGGTATATCATCGGATTGCTATTAAGGCCAGTAGCCACCGCCCTGCTAGTAACCTAGGCAAACTTACCGACTATTTTATATCTATAGTATATTTTATTTTAGACTGCCTCGTTGGTCTAGTGGTGCATGAGGTCTTGGGCTCAATTCCCAGGTCGGGCAAAGTGTTATTGGGTTTTTCCATCAGGAATTTCTCAGTAGCAGCCTCGGAGTCTGGATTTGTGCCCGGTTGATGGCAATAGGCTCGCCCCCTATTACATGGGACTTAAACATAACTGGCAAAACGTGGGTGTACTACTCTGCTTAACCCTTCGGGGATTACAGGCGTGATGTTATGTTATTTTATCTATCTGATCAAAAAATGTGTGGTCTCTACCATCCAGCAAGGTTATACAAGAGTAATGTAGTCTACAGCCAATATTAGGCCCTTGGGTTTGGAATGAGCGTCCTCTAACTTTTTATGCTGTTGTTTTTAAACATTACAACAAGACTTGGTTTATTAATCAACTGTTTTCATCCGGGTTAAGTTACGTTTTTGGTTGCTGCTCCGTTCCCGTGGGTCGAAGCGTGATGTTATAGCCTATACTATTCCTCATCGATCTGGCTATCATATACAGAAGATTTTTTCCAATCCGTTTAGTAATTCCAGAGATTAGCGTGTTTCAACAAACACCTTTATAATATTTTACTTTAGATTATTGCAACTAGGTAAAACATGCGTTTTACGCGTGATTAATTAACAATTAATAATGTCAAAGATCAAGCCATTAATATGCAACGAAAAGATATCCGTGCTTTTAGAAAAAATGCGAGGTAGTATCAGCGATATGTTTTAAATAACTTGGCTATAAGTTAATCTTTACGTGTCATGTGTTGATCGACTGTCCCTTTGGTCTCCAGGAATTCCACCAATTCCAGGATTTCAGGTCGGACAAAGTGTTATTGAGTTTTTCCAGGAATTTCTCAGTAGCAGCTCGGAGATTGGAAATTAGTGTGTAACACCCCGTGTCTATGAAAGCACGTAAAGCCGCTAGACCCGGCTGTCTTTCATAGATCTTTGACAGTCGTTACTCGTAGTCAGAAGCCAAAAATCTGACAAACAGTCCTACCAAGGGGTTTCTTACCCAGTTACTAGGCTGTAGAGCTCAGATAGGCAGTCGCGCCATGTTAATCACTAGTATTCAGCTGCATCCATTTAGATGGTAGCTGATCCCAAAATAGTTGGGTAAAAAGGCTAGGCAGATGATAATGATGACAAGTATTGTGTTCATTATCATAATACCTAAACGTTTTTCACACATAAGTGTTTTGATGATTTTAAGTCGAAGGACAATGACATACACAGTTCGTAGTCAGTAAATAAAGATAGTTTATTTATTTTAGCAGGTATATGTACAATTCAAAGACACCTTGGAATCAACATTTTTTATGTCTGTTAATTTTAAGTCTGACGAGCCTAGAAGCTTCTGAATACACGATATTGTTATCGTTATCAAACGCTAACCCAAAACCGTCGTTGACTTCAACAACTTTTTCTATAGAAGTAGTCGATTTTCTAACAGCGTATATACCGTCTTGGAGACAAGCGTAGACATTACCATTGATATCTGTCGTCAGACTCCTCAATACAGGATCTTCTTTGTACAAAACAGCATTTTTCGTCCCCTTCTTTTGAGCGTACAATCCAGTGTTATTCGTAAAGAAAATATCATTTTCATTGTCAATAACGAAATGATCCACTTTTGTGTCTTCCAAATCTAGGAACCTTCTAGATTGTCCATCTTCTAACGTGTAAAGGAACTGATGAGGGAATAAGGAATAGTACAGAACTTCGTTGAAATATAGAGTCCAGATATTAGATCCTCTTTCTCCAATAATTTCAGCTGTGTTGTGTCCGTAATCGTATTTGTAGATTCCATCGCTTCCACCTATGTAGATGTCGTGTGTTCTTTGGTCTACTGTTTGAGCAAACCCGTTAGTGACGCCTTCGATATTGTAGAATTCTTTGGTGTTAAGATTCAGTCTTGCAGACCTGAATTCGTCATCATTTTCTTTGATGTTGTAGCTGAAGTATAGGTTGTTTGTGCTGTAGTCTACTGCTAAAAGATACGGTCTATCCAGGTCTTCTTTCAGCGTTTCAGTCTCATAGTAGACTCCGTTTATTTTCACGCCTGGACATTCATTTTCTTCTTTGATGACTCCAGCTTGGATGGAGATGAGACCGCACAGGATGATGACGAGTTTCATGTTGACTCTGAAATTACGGAAAGAAAGGATTATTGTCTGAATTTTTTTCAATAAACATTGGTTCACGCAATGGAAAACTGATGGCATTTTAGGAAGTATTTTCGTGTTCTGCTTTTAATTAATGATTTGGCCTTGGTTAAAATACGTTGAATTGTTAAAGAATAAACCGGAATAACGCAAGCTATACCTTACGATTTCCAAATTCCCTACGATTTCAAAATTAATTATTCTTACATTTTCTAAATTCCCAGCACTATGCCTTTCCAATTACGTAGTTAACATCATTAACCAATAATTCCAAGACACAACTTCTGTAGAAAACACTACTTTACCCTAAATACCGGATTAATTTTCAATTAACTGTAAAAATAGATGCTTAATTACTTTGAAGTCAATAAATAGTTAGTCAAGTGTTGTGCCGAAAAAACGACGTCACAGTTTGCTGTAGCCATGCAAAATCTATGGGGAATCGCGTTTTGACAGCTCTTAAAAAGTAAAAGTCGGGCAAAGTGATAATGGGTTTTTCCATCACGAATTTCTCAGTAGCAGCCTCGGAGTCTGGATTTATGCCCGATTGATGGTAATAGGCTCGCCCCCTATTACATGGGACTTAAACATAACTGGTGAAATGTGCGTGTACTATTGGGTACACCTTTGCCTAACTCTTCGGAGATTACAGGCGTAATGATGTTATGTTATTAAAAAGTAATTCAATTGTTTTACTATACTATCTAATTCTTGTTTCTAACCAATTTGGTTTTTACAAAAGAAATCGTCTAAGCATAAGTGTTTAAAATGAATCGTTCTTGCCATATCAGACCCATTACCTTCATCTATAAAACTATTTACTTCTATCAAGGCCCTATTGATACTAATTCATGGTCGAACTATGTAAACTCTAATAAATTATTTACTTAATTAGTTATTGTTAGCACTTACCGCGTTTCACTGTAGCCGAATGATAAATGAAATGATAAATATTACTGGCCGGATAATTGGATATTATCGTCATGCCAATATTGAGATTTTGTACGTCAATGGAGTTGCTTATTTCATTTTTTTTTTACATGGTTTCTTTACTTCAAAATATTCTAGGCTTCGCATGGTTGCAACCTTCCTCTTGAATCGCTCTATTTATTGATGAAAGCCGAATTAAAATCCGTTGCGTAGGTAGTTTAAAACACATGAATATTTATTCTGTGGTTTAAAAGGTCTGAGCGTACCACAGAAATCTAAATAATATAATAATAATTTAGATTTCTGTGGTGCGTACAGACGGCGGGAACCAACTTTGTTTTATATGTAGAGATTTTACTCGTAATTTACGTAAAAACTCACTCAATTTAAACCCCTATTTTATTGTACTGATGTGTATTTATTGCATATCTGCCTCAGCCTCGGAAGTGGACCAGTGGGAAGTGACGTGGAGGTCATAGGCGATAGAGCTAGAAATGTGTTGGCATTAATAGGTTTAGTCTACAAACTAGATTGCAATAGGAATGCAATATACAGCATGTAACAAAAACCCTGTCCGATCCTTAAGGGTATTATTTGGCATCGTACTGCGTACACATATACGTAACCATTTAATGGATTTGAGATTATTATTTTTCCCCAGTGAAAAAAAAAGAAGAAAGAAGAAGTAATTAAATTAAAATAAAACATAAAAACTAATCAACGGCAACACTGATCTGACAGGGTTTTTGTTACATAGTGTATACTACAGGAAAGTATCCGTTTCTTGTAATGTCAATGTTTTTTAACCCGAGACGCAAAAACGACGGGGTGTTATAAGATTGACGTGTCTGCTTGAGGGTGTCTGTCTGTGGCATCGTAGCTTCCAAACGGATGAGCGGTTTTTGTTTGAAAGGTGAATTAGTTGGGAGTGTTCTTGCTATGTTTTATAATGAAAATTGGTCCAAGATGGCCGTCGTCGGCGGTTTTTTAAATTTTTATAAAATTCTTTTTTTACTCAGTTGACACGTGAAGTTTGTCTTCCTACTGTCGTGTGTGTGTAGTACGGGTGTCGCACGGCGTTTTCGATGTGTCAACTGTATGAAAAGACATCCGTCTGTTTGCAGACCGACACCCAGACTGCTCCAGTGTTGCTGCAGTCTGCATAAATTAAAAGAGCCCTTATAGTTTTATATTATCAGTAAAAGGTATTAAAGTACTGATACGAAATATTGTAAGAACTACAAACAGCAATAATCTTACTAACAGTAATAATCATTTCTTTGAAAAATCGCTTTTCAAAAATAAATCAAACGATTTTGCAAACATACCATGAAAATAATTCGAGTAAAAAAAATCTTAAGAACGTTACCTCTCCACGTATTCGTTGTTCTGTTATTGTTACTCCTCATGGTTGAGATGACAGGTCATAGGTTATCACTACTGACAATTTTATTGAAATATTTCAATAATTTGCTTTTAAAATAGCTATGTGTTATGCTAGTGTATAAGGATAATTCGTTGAAAAATAAAATCAAAGTCAAAATTAAATCATTTATTTCAATTAGGCCATTAAAATGCACTTTTCAACGTCATCTATCTATCTATTTATACAAATAAAATTGGCTAAATGTGTTGCTAAGCGCAAAACTCCAGAACGGCTGGACCGATTTGGCTGATTCTTTTTTTGTTGCGTTCGTAATTTCCCGGGCAAGATTTTTTCGGAAAAGTCAAAAATTTTACACCCGTACAAAGCCAAGACGATTCGCTAGTGTGTACAAGCAATATATTTAAATCTAGTTGCCCCTTCCAAAACGTAGTTTTGTATGGAGAAGAATAAGTAAGAAACTCCATACATAGGTAAGTAATCTTCTTTATTCAGTGACCAGAAGTAATTTGGCCTTCGTGCTCCCGGATATAGTGGTTAAGGGTTATTGCTTGATTGTGATTGTCGAGGAGTTGGCTCCAATAAGGAGCTAAATCGACACTATGAATCATAGCGGTGTTCCTATGTGAGACCGTTTTAGATTAGCTACAGTCGCTTGGCTAGATATTCAATGTACCGTTTTGGTCTAGGTTCTTAGAAGAACAGAATCTTCCGAACGAATTCAACCCTAATCTCTTCATAATAAGAGTGAACAGGCTTCTTCTGGGTAACCTCACTCCTTCGTAGACTTTGTCTCTGTCACCTCTGACCTAGACTGGAGTCGGAAGCAAACCCATCTCAAATTAAAAAAAACCTTAATTAAATCTTCTTACTTCTTTTTTATCTTTCAGTCATATTTACAGACTTAATAATTAAAATAACCTATAACAAACATGAAATACGTTTGAAATCGCCAATCCGTCTTGAGCAAGCGTGGTGATCAAGATCAATGCTCGTGCCTTCTCTGTATGAGAAGACGCCTTTGACCTGCAGTGGAACAATAATAGGCTGGTATTATTTATTTATTTTATAACTAGCTTTTGCCCGCGACTTCGTCCGCGTATATGTCGGTTATCGCGGACGCAGACGAAGTCGAAGTCGAATAAAAAGTAGCCTATGTCCTTTGTTGGGGTTCACACTTACCCTGTACCAAATTTCACTCAAATCGGTTCAGTAGTTTAGGCGTGAAGAAAAGACAGACAGACACAGAAAGACAGACAGACAGACAGAGTTACTTTCGCATTTATAATATTAGTAAGGACAAGCAAATCAAAATTTAAAAAATAACTAAAACAAAATGGCGTCTTAAAAATTCTCCGCGTCGCCGTCAACTGGAAAACCACCATCCACTTCCATCATCATCCATACCATCTACTTACTTAGTTTTATTTTTTGATGGTTTGCTTTCAATTTTATAAGGAATTAATAGAGATAAAATAATGAATCTAATATCTGTTTCTAAATAAAGACGCCTAAACATCTCCACATGTTATTTATCACAGTGACATTGAGTGACCTTGAGCAAAAAAATATGACATGAAAAATATGATGTACCCAATTAACTCATTTTTGTCTTTTTTTTTGAGTTAATTATAATATTACTACTTAGCTTCTGCCCGCGACTTCCTTCGCGTAAATGTCGGAACCCCGTTTCATCCCCTTAGGGGGTGGATTTTTGGAAAATCCGGTCTTAACGGCCGTCTACTAACTATAATCTACCTCCCTGCCTTTCATCAAGCGGTTTTCGATATTTTGTGGTGAGTGGACTTTTCTATACACGACGTATATTACTAACTAGCTTCTGCCCGCGACTTCGTCCGCGTCAAAGTTTGTAATTTATAGCCTATGGACTAATTTGGCCAATGTGGAATATTCATACAAAATTTGAACAGAATCTATCCGGCAGTTTTCGCGTGATGCTCTAACAAACATACAGACAAAAAGACAAACAGACAAAAATTCTAAAAAAAATATTTTCTGCATTAGAATTACTCCCCGACCTCTCAAAAAATATTAAATGTACAGTTTTGACTTCGCTACGATTTTATTATAAATGTATAGATAAATAATACAATAATAATTAATTAATTAATAATACTAAAAAGAGGAAAGATTTAATTGTTTGTTTGCATTGAATAGGCACCGAAACTACTGAACCGATTTGAATAATTATTTCACTGTTGAGAAGCTACACTATCCCCGGGTGACATAGGCTATATTATAGTGTAGGCTATATTTTATTATAAAAAATTAGGGATCCGTAAGAAACATCACGCGAACGAAGTCGCGGGGAGAGTGCTAGTCGCTTATATTTAGATACACAGAGATGAGACTCGTCGCCCTATAACCATAATGGCCTCTTGTCCACTGTAATTGAAGGTCAGGAGTCGGCCCACCTCCTAGAGAGGTGATCTTTAATTTATTTCCGTACTAGATTTTGCCCGCGACTTCGTCCGCGTATATGTCGGTTATCGCGGACGCAGACGAAGTCGAAGTCGAATAAAAAGTAGCCTATGTCCTTTGTTGGGGTTCACACTTACCCTGTACCAAATTTCACACAAATCGGTTCAGTAGTTTAGGCGTGAAGAAAAGACAGACAGACAGACAGACAGAAAGACAGACAGACAGACAGAGTTACTTTCGCATTTATAATATTAGTTAGGATAAAGGCTGAATGACTTGTTTCTTAGTTGATTGGGGATGGGGAAAGACAAGTGGTTTACTTTTAATGACTGTATCTTGACGTATTAGTAGTTGTAATATTACTAATCTTACTACTATTATAAATTCGAAAGTTTAGATGGATGCATGTTTGCTACTCAATTACACCAGAACACCTGAACGGATCTGGATGAAATTTGGCACAGAGATAGATTTTAGTCTGGACTTTTTATGCCAGAAAAATGTACGGTTCTCGTGGGATAATGAATTATCATCTTTGACGCGGAGCAAGTTGCGGCAGAAGCTGGTTAATATGTATTTATACATTTCGAGCTCCTGACGTTTATTTCAATTGGAGGGGAAAACTCTCTACGCCTTATTGCCAGCTCTTACCACAGATTATAATCTATACTAATATTATAACGAGGTAACATTTGTTTGTAAGTTTGTATGTAGGGGGTAATCTCCGGAAGTAATGAACCGATTTTGAAAATTATTTCACAAATTGGAAGCTACATTATCACTGAGTGCTATAGGCTATAAATTTTATTATCAAAAAATTAGGGATCCGTAAGAAAAATCACGCGGACGAAGTCGCGGAGAGATAAACTAATACATATTATAAAGTTAAAGAGGCTTTTTGTTTGTTTGATTAAACGCGCAAACCACTAGAACTACCTACCAGTAGAATTTGAAAAAGACAATAACATTTTCGAACTAGACTTGCAACTTTCCGAATTCGTCATGCCATTGATCTCTACACTCTTACTCTTATTTTTAAGAAGAATACCGGCCAACATTTGTATTCATTTCCGTTCTAGAAATATTTAAATTTGGCAAAGGCTTCTGTATACCTCGGTACGTCGTTGGCATGGTGTCTCCAGCGATGTTTACTCAGGTGGGTTGTATTATGAATTATTTGAAGGTGAATATCGTAAGTGACTCAACATTACTGAGTAGTATTGAACAGTTGGCTGAAAATTGCAATAAATCATCATATTTTTTCCCTTAAACTTTTTGCTTACCTAACAAAAACTCCTTTGACAAACTTAGAAGAAAACAAAAGAAAACCTGTTTCTTTTAAACACTTGAATAGGTTACAGTTTTTCTGTTACATAGTCTGCTATAACTATAAGGCTCGGCGCAAATGGGCCACCGACCACAGCCACCGATGGCTGTGGTCGGTGGCCCATTTGCGGCGAGCCTGGCTCGGCGCTGGCTCGGCGCAAATGGGCCACAGACCACAGCCACCGGTGGCAGTCGCGCGCGTCTGACACTCGAAATGTGGCGGTAGCGCGCGACAGCCACCGGTGGCTGTGGTCGGTGGCCCATTAGCGGCGAGCCTAAGGGTACGAGTTGGTAGCCGACTGCACGCGACAGCAGCAGACGACATGTCGTCGCTTCAGTACAAGTTGGTAGCAAGTTGGTAGCAATTTGTACAGTTGCCGGCACGTAACTTGGCAAGAGATTTTCGTAGTGGGGGAAGTTCGCGCTAAAAAAAATTTATGAAATTGTGCGTGCGCAAACTTCCCCCACTACAAAAACTCTTGCCAACTTACGTGCCGGTAACACTACTGAGGCGACGACATGTCGTCTGCTGCTGTGGCGTGCAGTCGGCTACCAACTTGTACCTTAAGATACTAGCTCCTGCCTGTGACTTCATCCCCGAGATTTTTTTCACCTAAATTAATTTACGTCTTTGGTTACTGCTCTGCTTCCATTAGTCGTAGCGTCATGATATATAGCTCATACTATTTCTCATGAATCTGGCTATCATATACAAAATAATTTCTTCTAATCCCACCAGTAGTTCCAGAGATTTACGCGTTTAAAGATACGAAAAAACTCTTTAGCAATTTTATTACTTGCTTCTGCCATCCAAAGTTATTATATTATCACCACGGAAATTGGACATTTTTTTGGGTTAAAAGTAGCCTATGTGCTATTCCAGACTAATCTATCTCTGTGCCAAATTTCATCTAGATCCGTTCAGCTGTTCTGGCGTGGTTTTTTTTTTAAGGTGGTAAAAATCATCAAATGGCTCCTTCCGCTCTGGGTGGGGCGGAAGGGACTGTAAACGATGCGCGTTTCTGTTCTATAAATTTTGATTTAATAAATATAGCGACGAACGCGTCGGTAGCAGCGAGCGTGAGAGGTAGGGGGTCCGGGCGCGCGGGGGGAGGTAACGCGTGGCGACGCGCGACGCGAGCGCCGCGACCGGCAGTTGGTTTTCTCGCTTAGCAACTAACACGCGCTCTGCTTCCGCACGTTCGCCATTTTACGCACCAATATCGCGAGTTTCATTAAAATACAGTCCCCGTTGCTTACAATCGCTGGTCTTCGAGCCGAATCTAAGTAAATGTACCGAACTCCGCCGCGCACAATGGTAAATACACGCAGTACCAGTAATCAGAAACTACAAGATGATAAGGACGCGGAGAAGAAGCTGCAAACGGGTGCTGGAGCCCAGGAAATGCCACAGCCTACACCTGTAAAGAAAAAAGATGATGAGCACAACGTAAGAAGTACTTGTGTCGCGAGTGTAGTGAAGTCGGAACGAACCGGAAAACAACATCCGCTTTCACGTACATCACGTACTACATCTATACAGACCCAGAAGAAGAAGCTGGAACTAGAGGCAGCCCAGGCTAAAGCGCGTATACAAATGGAACTCATTGATCGTAAATTAGCGGCAGACCTCGCCGAACTCGAAGAAGAATACAGTCCACCATCGGAAACATCGGAACAAAATGGCGCCGATATCGAAAAGTGGTTAGAAACCAGTCAGCAGGAACTAATGAAGGCCGCCGGCCCAATACCTTCTGCTACTGACCCAGTACTCCGGCCAGATCGCATGGCCGCCGCGCACGCGCTCGGCGGCACCGAAGACACCATGCACATGCTGGCGAGTGCACTTAAGGACCTAGCCGCTGCCACCACTAACAGTACCAAGGAAACCAACTCAAACATGTTTAACCGTCTGTGTACGCCTAAAGACTTACCAGTATTCGATGGTGACCCGTTGGAATGGCTACACTACAAACAAGCATACGAAGAATCTTCTGCAGTCTGCAGGTTCAGTGACAGGGAGAACTTATGGCGGATTCGAAAGAGTCTGCAAGGACGTGCTAAAGAGGCAGTTACGGCGCTGCTGATAGGCGTTACCTCTCCTAGCGACGTAATGGCTACACTACAGCTGCAATTCGGAAATTCCGATGTAATAATATCAAGAATATTGAATGATATCAACAAACTACGACCGATGTCACAAGATTATCAAAAGGAAATTGTTCCCTTCTCAGTCAAAGTGAAAAATTGTGTCGCGACAGTGTCAGCTATGGGCTGTGAAGATTACCTAAAGGGCATGGCCCTCATGTCAACTGTGTTATCAAAATTACCTACAGTATTGATATCCAAATGGACGGACTACAGTTATCCCCTTCTAGAACAAAATACGAAGCCAAGTCTCGTCGTGTTATCTGAGTTTTTGAGTTTAGAAGCCCTGAAAATAACACAGTGTAGTGTAAATCTATTTACTACGCAATATAATAACAGTAGTCACAACAAACATAAGTCACAAACAGTACTAGTGAACAGTGAACAATCTGAAAATAAAAACAACAGTGATAAATGTGGGTTTTGTCATCAATCAAAACATACATTACCCGAGTGCAGGAAGTTTAAAAAAGCACTATGTAAAGTTCGATGGACATATGTTAAACGCCGTAATATCTGTTTTAAGTGTCTGATGGCACGACACAGAAAAGACACTTGTACTTCTGCCGCGTGTGAAAGTTGTGGCAAAAATCATCATCGTTTGTTACACTATAACGTTAAAGAAACGACTGAAGACGAACAACCGACTTCGTCCACATCTACAGTTACCGAAAAAAGTGAAAATAAAAGTGAAACTAAAAGTGATACTACTGTTGCGGAAACTATAACACATATAAATCTGGACAATCGTAAAGTGTTGTTAAAAACTGTACCTGTTATAATAAATGGACCCAACGGAACGTCGTCGCGCAGTGTAGCACTTCTGGACGACGGCTCGACAGTGACATTGATAAGCGAGTCGCTCGTAGCGCGATTAGGTTTGCGCGGCTATAGGCAATCTATGCGTGTGTGCGGCGCTTGGGACAATAGTGAATTAATATGTGACAGTGAAATAATAGACTTAAATATATCAAACTTTGATGGAAAAAACTTTAACGTAAAAGCGCGTAGTGTTAATAATATGAACTTACCGGCACAAAACAAAACCTTCGTCGATCTTAGTGGTTACGAACTGAAACCTGAAATAAAAAGTGCAATTGGTGATGGACAATGCAAGCCAGAAATATTAATAGGTCAAGATAACTATTACTTGATGTTACCATTAGAAATAATAAACGGCAAACCAAACGAACCTTACCTGACACGTACTCCTTTGGGGTGGTGCGTACACGGCTGCGTGCGCGCGCCGTCGAGGACAGGTGCTGCATCGTCACTGCATCTGCAATCTACATTTTTCATCCATGAAGAAAACCTGGAAACTGAGCGTATTCTGCGAAACATACACAATGAAATACGCCAGTCTTACGCAATCGAGAACGTCGGTGTTTCTGTTAAACCTAGACAGAACGTAGAAGATAGTCAGGCGCTAGCCCACTTGGAACGCACTGCCGAATTAAAAGACGGCAGGTGGTACGTCGGACTACCGTGGAAAGAGCCACTAAGTGAAATGCCTGAGTCATATACTAACGCGATGTCAAGACTGCGAGGTGTTGAGAAGAAAATGTCCAACACAGGCTACGCCAATAGATACAGAGAACGCATAGAACATCTGCTATCTAATGATTATGCTTCACAAATAGAAGACACAGATGGGCCTAGCAAAACTTGGTATCTCCCACACTTTGGGGTCGACAACCCCAACAAACAGAAGCTGAGGTTGGTCTTTGACGCTGCCGCCAACTCTAACGGTGTGTGTCTAAACGATTATTTATTAAAAGGCCCCGATCTACTTATATCTCTGTACGGAACTATGTTAAGATTCCGAGAAAACAAAATAGGCATAACAGGCGATATTCGTGACATGTTTCTTCGTATAAAAATCAGAAACGAAGACAGGGATGCGCTCCGATTCTTGTGGCGAGAATCGTCAGAAGAACCTGTAAAAACTTATGCGATGAGTTCGTTAATTTTCGGTGCTAATTGCTCGCCATTTATAGCGCAATTTATAAAAAACAAAAATGCCGAACAATACAAAACATCCATGCCAGCCGCCGTGCAGGCGATACAGAAGCAACACTACATGGACGATTACATAGACAGCTTTCAAGACGAAGAAACAGCTTCCAGAGTTGTGAACGAAATAAATCACATACATAAACAGGGAGGCTTCGAAATGAGGAACTGGACCTGCAATAATCACGCCGTGTTAAACACAATACCTAAAGACTGTTTACGATCGACGGCAGTGACGTTCAAGGTCGGACAACCATACGACGGCGAACGTACACTCGGCCTTATCTGGAACCCGAAAGACGACACGTTAGGATTTGACGTGTCATTTAAAAAAATCCCTAATAATATTATTACGGGACAGAAGAAACCCTCAAAAAGAGAAATGTTACGAGTGATCATGTCCATATTCGATGTCTACGGTTTCTTATCACCGTTTACAATAAAAGGTAAAATTATGTTGCAAGACGCATGGAGATCTGCTATCAGCTGGGACGAAGAGATTACAGACGACATGTACCTAAAATGGACACATTGGTTGAGCGCGTTAAAAAACATAAGTAACGTGCGACTGCCCAGGCATTATGTATCGGCTACGAGATCGCCTGCTACGAGTGCTACGAGTGCTACGGCGGCTACGAGTTCGACGATCGACGATCTTCACGCACAGGCGGGATCAACTACGAGTGGGAGCGAGACGCACGTCGGGGTCGACGACTATTGTCAAAACCTACAACTACATGTGTTCTGCGACGCGTCAATCAAAGCTATGTGTGCCGTAGCGTACTGGCGATGGCTTGATCGTAATAAACAAATACGTGTGGCGTTTGTTTCTAGTAAGTGTCGAGTCGCACCTGTTAAATATGTCTCTGTGCCACGACTTGAACTTCAAGCTGCTTTAATTGGTGCACGATTAGCAGACACAATAAAACAAGAACATAGAATGAAAATAACACAAAAGTTTATGTGGAGTGACTCCGCTACAGTTTTACATTGGATTCGCAATGATAGGCGCACATATAAAGCGTACATTGCACATAGACTCGGTGAGATTGACGAGTACACACAAATAGAGGAATGGAAATATGTACCTACGAAGATAAATATCGCCGACGTTGCGACCCGCGAATGTTGTGAAATGGAAATATTAGAGAATGAATGGTTATATGGCCCAACATTTTTATATGAACACGAAAGCCGGTGGCCGCAACAATTTGACGTACAGCTACCTGATGTTGGTGATGTTGACCTTGAATGCGTAAATACCTCTCACATCACTCCTATTTGTTTACCGGCTGTACCCGAACCAGAGAAGTTTGCGAGTTGGCATAGACTATTGCGAGCTACGTGTGTTGTCATGTCGTTCGTAGAAAAGAAATGTAAGAAACGTACCGGCACTGTTGACGGGGCCATGATGGAGCGAGCAGAGAAGTTGTTATTAAAATACTCGCAGATGCAATCGTTCCCCGAAGATCTAGTAAACCTGAAACAAAATAAATCATTAACAAGAAAAAGTAAATTACTTACCTTATCACCAACCATTGATGACGACGGTGTTCTCCGTGTCGGCGGCCGCATCGACGCTGCTTCTGAAATAGAACAAGAGGTGAAAAAACCTGTTATACTTGATGGTCGTAACTATATTACTCACCTGATCGTGAGACAGTACCACGAGAGAGCATACCACGCCAACCAAGAGCTAGTGGTGAATGAATTAAAACAAAAATACTGGATTATACGACTTAGACCTACCGTAAAACATATAACTGCAAAATGCATGCTCTGTAGGATCAAGCGAGCACGACCTGAACCTCCTAGGATGGGTGACTTACCTAGCGCACGATTGGCCCACCATCAGCGCCCCTTTACCTTCACTGGCGTTGACCTGTTCGGACCAATGGACGTAACCGTGGCACGACGACGGGAAAAAAGGTATGGCGTGCTATTTACCTGCCTAACCATAAGGGCTATTCATATAGAGATTGTCAGTAGCCTTACCACAGATGACGTAATAATGGCTCTCCGAAGGATGGCGGCTCGACGTGGATGGCCAAAACATCTTTATTCAGACAACGGCACTAATTTAAGAGGCGCTGACAAGGAACTGAGGAAATGTGTCTCTGAAATGGATGAAGAACAGCTAGCTCGTGACGTACTTACCTACGGTTCGACGACCACATGGACATTTTCCCCTCCCGCCAGCCCACATTGGGGTGGGGCATGGGAGCGGCTCATACGATGCGTAAAGAATGCCTTGAAGGTTGTCCTAAAAGAACGAGCGCCGCGCGAGGTGGTGCTGAGCACGTTAATGGCAGAGGTGGAACTCACAGTGAACAGCCGCCCTCTTACCCACGTAAGTGTTGAACCTTATAGTGAGGAAGCTTTGACGCCAAACCATTTTCTACTTGGCTCCTCTTCTAATCTACCAGCCCTGGGCACCTTCGACGAGTCAGACACATACCTCCGCAAACAGTGGCGTATCTCGCAGCGGTTGTCAGATTTATTTTGGCGAAGATGGGTGAAGGAAGTGCTGCCGGACATGAGACCCCGAAAAAAGTGGCAGCAGGAACAAAGGCCCATACAAGTGGGGGACCTTGTACTGATTGTGGATCCTGCTTCTCCCCGAAACGTCTGGCCACGAGGAAGAGTGGAAAGGGTGATGCCCGGCCGGGATGGCCGAATCAGAGTAGTTGAGGTCAAAACGAGCACTGGTTTACTGCAGCGCTCCGTAGCGCGCATCGCACGACTACCTGTTGGAAATGAGTGCTGACGCACTGGGGTGGGGTGTGTAAACGATGCGCGTTTCTGTTCTATAAATTTTGATTTAATAAATATAGCGACGAACGCGTCGGTAGCAGCGAGCGTGAGAGGTAGGGGGTCCGGGCGCGCGGGGGGAGGTAACGCGTGGCGACGCGCGACGCGAGCGCCGCGACCGGCAGTTGGTTTTCTCGCTTAGCAACAGGATAACACGCGCTCTGCTTCCGCACGTTCGCCATTTTTACGAACCAATATCGCGAGTTTCATTAAAATACAGTCCCCGTTCTTTACAGGGACTGTCAGACTTTTACTGACTAAAAAAAAAACGGGTTGCACTCCGGGAGTGCCGGCAGAAGTGAAAACTTGATTATTAACGTTTACGTTTAACATACACGAACATTCGCGCAAGCGCCCTGCGCTGTCTAAACGAAACAGTAGGCCCAGGCATACATTTTCGCCGCGCCGTAGAGAGGGGATAGCTGTTTACTCTCCATCCGTCTTACGCTTTTTCGATCAGGTCACGTATCCTGACGCGCACGTGTCCTGACGCGAGTTTAAGATTTTATACCCATTACAGAAAAAGTGCTCAACGCCGCTAAAGAAGTTTTCACTTCAAAAACCACCCTGTTCCTTCTGTTGCCCTTTACGTTCCGGGGCCACGGTATCCTGTTAAGAGTGTTAAGACGTCCCGCAACCCCGGCTTCTGGCGTGATTGAGTAGCAAACATCTATCCAATTTTTCGCATTTTGAACTAGTAAGATTATTTCTCAGCCTACAGCATTCAATGTTATGTAGGCACTGACTGCTATCCCTTGACACCGTAATCGCACTGACGTAATCCTCCTTATGTAACAGAATTCATATAAGGTCCGCAATATCACGATCAAGTATATATTTTCATATCGATGTCGTCTGCAGATTTTAATTATGCTCGTTAGTTTTCATTACACATTGTCTAATGTCTTTGGCTCCTTTTGATTCAATTTGGCACAAACCTTTATTTGGCGTCAACGATTTTTGATGCTAGTAAAATTTTGTCGTTTATTGTGGTTTAGCTTATGTCCGCTAGTGTCGGTTATCATGAAGAACGCTACTTCTTTTTTCTAAAATAACAGTAAACTTACTTAAGTACTTCTTTTTACATCAACTATTTGCTAGTAAAAGTCCCGCCAAAATCGGTTCAGTCGTTTCGCAACAAACAGACAGAAAGTAAAAAAAAAAATGATTTTTTCCTTTAAACAGCACGTTTTTAAAAACATTCCTATTTATTGTGTATAAAGCTGTTTTTTGACATTACAAAGAGAAATTAATTTGTATAAAAAATTTATTTTTGAAGAAGCTTCCTTTTTTTTCTGTTGAAAACTCCAATTTTGAAAAGACAATAAGTTAAAAGTTTAATTAAATGCTGCGATAAATAGTATACTTGAGATTCTACAACCAGATGTTGAATGGAACTTGCACATACCTCTTCACAGCCTCCACACGATAGAGGCCGGTATAACAAGAGGCTATGCGTTGGAATGTGTCATTAACTTGAACATTTCCTCACGATCTATCTCAACGCGTCGGCCTACATTTTATTGCATTACTTTTATGTCTGTTTTGTTGTCACAAGGCGTTACAACATTTCGCCTATGCGCCACATTCGCACGTTGACTTGGTTAAAACATTTTGACAAAGTCAAAGTCAAAACATTTAGACGACCTTACAGGTTACTTTTGAATCGTCAAGGAGTCTGTCAAAGTTGATATCGTGCAAGTTGTGATACATTTCCGTCGATTTTCGGTTAATTTTGACACGCCAGCCGCGCGGTCCCGCAATGTACGACAAATCGCACGATATTTCTCGCATTCGACAATCAGGCTTTAGTTAGTATGAAAGTTAAAGCTAGTTGCTTCCAAAACGTAGGTAGGCCTCTATAAAGAAGAATGAGTAAGAAACTTCACGGGCACTCTTTTCAATTACCTAGATTTTTCCAAAATCCTGGTTACAATATTCTTGTTGCTTCTAGCCCGCGAGTTCGTCTGCGTCAAAGTCGATATACCTATTATCTTACGAGAACCGTACATTTTTCCGGGATAAAAAGTAGCCTATATGTAGGGCTGTCATCATCTTAATTGCCGACTCCGGACAAAAACTTCAAAACCCCGGACATTTGGGTGAAATTGAGTTTTTTTACCGGACATCCCAGATTTTTTTTTAATAATAAAAATGTAATTATTCGGGATTCCCCTGTCATTAAAAGTGTCCGGGTTCTACCAGGACTCTTTTTGACAACCCCTTCCGGACGTCCCCCGGACACCCTCTAAACTAGGACAAATCCGGGGAAACCCGGACGGATGGCAGCCCTACCTATGTGCTATTCCAGTCTATAATCTATCTCTGTACCTACCAAACTACCAGACGTGATTGATTAACAAAAATCCATTCGTACTTTAGCATTTATAATAGTAGTAACATTTGCGGAATGCAGCCAAAATTGTTTTGTTGCTATGTTGTTTGTAGGATGTGACGTCGTACATATTTCTCTGGGTACGTCACCGCTATTTTTACCACAATTTATGCAATAATCTCATCGTTACCTAATGATCCGGTTTTGGTGTAAATCAAATGTTGATGGACCTTGACGCTTGTGCCAATTTGATCAACTGATTTGAAAATAAAAAAGTATTGCTTATGTAAGCATTTTGTATGTAGTCATGTATTTTTATAGCTAACTAGCTTTTGACTGCAACTTCGTCCGCGGAAATGTCGATTATCGCGGACACAGACGAAGTCGCGGAATAAAAAGTAGCCGCCCTAGGTTCCAACTAACCCCGTACGTACCAAATTTCATCGAAGTTGGTTCAGTGGTTTAGTCGTGAAAGTGTAACAGACAGACAGACAGAGTTACTTTCGCATTTATAATATTTGTATAGATATACCTACATAGTCCAGTCTAATGTACTTAATCCTTTTATGGAGAAACATCGAATGTACCTTGGATATACCCATATATTGCATTATTAGCAATGACGTATTCAGCAACAAAATATGACGAACTGGTTTATAAATGAGATGCCATATACAGCCATCTTGTAGCAAAACATTTATGAATGTCCATTTCGTTTTGATAAATGCCCAAGAGTGCCTAACCCACAGAACAGAAAAAACAATGAATCCCGTGAAACACGCCAATTTTGCCCCCAAGGGAAACTTTGCCCGAAGAACAATTTATAAGCATATCTTAAATTTGCAAAAATATTTTAATGTTATGGAAACATTGATTGACGGTGTTGGAAAATAGGTTATATGTATGGCAATACTGACTATCGCGTTTGTTGCTAACTTTGCTAAGTAACTTGTTTTAACTCTTCGAGTGAGGTGTGTGTTTTTGCGGGCAAATTTTAGTGCAACTTTGGAAGTAGATTCTGCGAGATGGCGAAAACACAGATGAGTTTACTTTATAATATGTCATAGAAAATTATTCAAAGAGTTTATTAATGTTAGTGTCATTGCTCAGGGTCTTTTAAAACTAAAGTTATGATGATAGGCAAAGTTATCTAGTAATGTTCCGACCTACGATTGACAACATTGCCCGCCATCAAAAAAGGCTTAGGGTTGGCAGTTTGGCAAATTACGAAACCAAAAATTATTTATTGTTATCCGACGGAATGAAGCAGGTAGGCATATGCGGGAGGTATACGCGATTTATGAAACTTCGTGGGTTTTTGCAAACTGCAGAAGAAAACCAAAAACATTGATATCTAATATAATTTTACCTAAGGATAAAATTTTTAAGAGTAGGTAATTAATAAACCCATACTTTTGCTATTTTTTTTATATATCTCTACATTATTAAGGTTAATATATGTGTTTAATTTCTGAAAAAATAGACATGACATAACTGAAGTGATAATTATTATTATTTCTAATTTTGTTTATTCTCCAGTTATTGAAGTTCATTAATTAATTTGTGAATTAGTGAAATGTTAAAAAAACAATAATTAAAGCATAATAATTATAGGCCATTAATAAAAAATATCCATAATAATAGTACCTAAGGTAACACCCCCAATAATCGACACTTTAGCGTGCGCAAACAAGCATTTTTTAAAATATTTTCTTTCTTTATGATATTATAAGGTATTTTGGAGCATTGGGTAACGCTTCAGACTTCGTTGCGTAATATTTGAAAGCAAACATAAGTTTCATATAAATAAATAAAGTAATAATTTAACGAAATAAATTAACGTTTTTTGGTCTAGTGATCGACAGCAGAATTCTATTTTTCGACACCCGGTAATCGACATGTTCCAGTAATCGACATCCAATAATCGACATATTCCTAACACTTCTAAACAATAAATCCCAATAGAAAAGCCGAGATAATCTAGTATTATATGTGACGAAATAAAAACTTAGTCTTAATCAGTATTTTGATCATTTTAATCAACAAACAATCTTATAATAAACAAATAGTGGCTAGTAATTCGTAGGTTTCTAAAAAAATACACTTTTGCAATATAATACATCTCTTAAATGTTAAACAATAAATGTAGAAGATGTGTCATTTGGTTTCGGTTTAGTATCCGCCTTTTCTTGTTTTTTTATTGTTTTTACCTGTTAGTTTTTTTCTGTTTTTTGTTTTTCTATCTTCCTCAATTTTAAACGTTTTCTTTTTTCTCTTTCCTTTGATTTAATTTCTAATTTTTTCACCTTTCTGACAACTTCTATTGCCTGTATTATTTGAAAAAGTGTGGAATGCTTTTTTGGTGCCATAAAAAACATTTATGTCGATTATAGGAACATGCGAAAAAAATAACTCCAGTTATCGACAAGCGTGTTTTCATATTATATTATAAACTTACAATTGCAAAGACATTACTAAAAACTAAAGAATTTGGGTTCTAACTTAATAAATAATTTACATGCTCGGTCAAGCAAAACAATCAAAAGTTATGGGCATTATATCATGCTCACCTCCTTAGGGATTTCGCTAATGAAACGGGAATTTATTTAGAGATCTCTGCCGGTTGGTATGTTCAGCTACGCCATTTTCTTTAAAACAGCCGAATCTATGAAATATCTTTCGCAATGATAGCTAGATAATCCTAAACTATGTTTATAGTTCAAATACGTTCCGAAGCGAGACTCAACTCTTGTGTTTTTTCGTTAACTTTTTAAGTGTCGAACACTGGGGCTCTGTCGAACACTGGGTGTTTTACCTTACATATTTTTTTTATTTTAATAAGAATAAAAAATATATTATATAATTTTTAATTACTAAACGAAATGTCTCTTCAAGTCTTTATTTAATTAACCTACCATAACGAGTATTACTAGTATAAGCTTTTACTATATAAAAAAGTGGTTTGTAATGTCAAATTCTAATAAATACTAATAAGCGGGAAACATTTTTCTAGGTTTTTTTTATTTACTTAAACACATATTCTTTGTAGAAAGGAAAAAACAATATTTTGTACCATGTGCCAACCCTAGCACTTTTAGAAGTCGAAATGTGGATTGTATGAAAAAGAGAAAAAATGACAGGGTAACATTGCCCAGTCATTTTGGTATGATACTTTTCATAATTTCGTTTACATTCCTAAAGTAAACGCCTTCTTTACCAAAATTCTAGTATTGGTTTTTATGCCATCTGCATAAATGCCATATTTGCGTCAAAAATCAATGTGAGCAAAGTTGGCCAAAAGTCCAGATAACTTTGCCCGCCAACAAAATCGAACAAATATTGAATTAAATATTGAATAATAGTAAATTTTGCTATTCTAACACATGCACATGATCTTACAGTTGTAACTGATGAAAGAAAATACATACGTTTCCATAGAAAAATCGTATTAAAATTGTAATTATTTGAAAAAAGTGGGCAATGTTGGCGTGTTTCACGGTCCACTATTAGGTAGGTATATTATAGTGCTATAGTTCGCGCGCAAGTACTAGTCACCCCCTGAGGTATGGGAGCGGTGAGACTGGGGAGGGTGCGTTTTTGACAAGATGCACATAAGGTATTTCATTTGGCAGATAAATCTCAGGATAACATTTTAGAACTGTCTTAATTCATATAATAACCTCACCCTCCCCCGTCTCACCGCTCATATAACTTTTTTTTTTTTTGGGTTGTAAAAATCATCAAAATAATGAGTCCTTCCGCCCTGGATGGGGCGGAAGGGACCGCTCCTATACCTCAGGCGGTGACTAGCACACGCTCGGGCTATATCATAAAATTGCTTACGTACCTATCCGAAGAGTGCCAATTGGACCCTATTATTAAGCCTCCGCTGTCCATCGGTCTGTTAGCGGGCTATATCTCATAAACTGTAATAGGTAGAGAGTTGACATTTTCACAGAGTGTGTATTAGTATGGCCGCTATCACAACAAATTATAAAAAAAAGAAAAAAAAAGAAAGAAACTGTTTATTCACGTGATAGTGACTCACATAACATAAAAATTGTTGTTTACGAAAACCCAAAACAAAAACAAAAAGTTATAAATGAAATAATGGGGACCCCTTACAAGAAACGTGTTTTTGTAGCGGTAAGTCTCTACCTAGGTGTACTTTATTGTACGAAACCCTTCCCGTGCGAGTCCGACTTGGTCGGAATTTTTCTGTTATTATTAGACAAAAAGGACGCCGCCCATTCTTTTTTTTTTCATAGAATCTCAATAACCTTGAGTGACTTAAGAGAAAAAAGGTTTATTTGACACAAGCCATGTGCAAAAATAATAAAAAAAAGGCAAAACAAAAAAAATATCTAAAATATCGTGTGCCCCACAGCTGCTGCGCCAAACAGGCCCAGTTCAGCATAAAATGCCAGACCACTTGTGCCTGACGCTGGTTTTCAACTGGACCTTTGTGTGTGACGTAATACGGATGTAAACCAGGTTTATTATTGAAAAAAATATAGATACTTGATTCATTTTGATCTTTAGGGTTGGGGATGGCAGCTACCTAAGAGAAGGTCCTCAAATTTTTACTTCCGTTATAAACTTATAAAATACCATATATGTACTATCTAGGTTTTCTCTTAGACATCACTGACATCGGTGAAGGAAACTTGAGGAAACTTATATTTAACTAGCGACCCGCCCCGGCTTCGCAGGGGGGCATTGCAGACATGTACATATTATAAACCTTCCTCTTAAATACTCTATCAATTGAAGAAAACCGCATTAAAATCTGTTGCAGAGTTTAAAAAATCTTAGCGAACAGAAGGCGGGAAGCTACTTTGCTTTATACTATGTAGAGAGGTTTGTTTTATACTATGGTGATCAATGCTTGTCTGTATGCAAAGGGGCCTTTGCCCTGTAGTGGGACGATAAAAGAATGCTTTTTATTATTTAAAAACAGTCCCCAATCTCCAACTTTATCTGTAAATTCTCATAATACTGGACCTGTACTATAATTGATATTTTCCGTTCTTATTTACTTGATGAGTGTTCTCAAGCATTGTCTATTCCGAGTCCGACCATGAGAGAATTTTGATAACAGCATGTGAACTGGCGGTGAATACTCGTTTAGTTTGATTAGTAGCACTTTGACTTGTTTGTTATTCACTTGTGAGTAAAATATCACCGTTTGTGTTTTGCGTAATGTCACGCAAAACTTTTTTTTACTCTTCCGCTATTCTTTTCTGCTTATCCTTGCGGGATCCAAGACAGTTAATCGTTTTCTGGGACTCGTCGAGTCTCTGGGCCTCCACTGTTGATTCTGGCTTTCAGGAGTTGCAGTGGGTGGGAACAGTGTGGCGGGCTTGTCCCAAAACAACCTGTATCACCTTCATACACCTCCACTACTACTTTGTAATGAGATTGGCGGTCTCGGGTCAGTTTGGTTGCCGATGTTCGCCCGTCAATTTGATAAAACGTAGTACTGTATAATTTTCTTATACCCTCTTTCTGTTGTGTTATGTTCTTAGTTAACGTTGCGTGTTTTACGTTTAGTTGATCTTAACCATGTAGTCGATGATTATGATGCACGGTAAAACTCTAATGAGTTTATGTTTGCGTCATCTCAAATATGTAATACCATTGTGTCTCTAACAAACAAATAAATAAATAAAAAAAAAAAAAAAATAATGTCACGCAAACCAAAAATTATACTTTCAGGTGTAGTATAGGGGTTGTTAAAGTTTAGTTACAAATTTCAACTAGTCTGCTTTGTCCTGAATCAGACGGACGGATCAACGCACAGCCTAAACCGCTGATCGTAGAGACCTGAAACTTGGAGGGAGTGTTTGTATGACTTAGGCATCCGATAAGAAAGAATTTTCCGAGAAGGAGGGTGAAAAAGGGGGGCAAAGTTTGTATGGAGAAACAAGATTCGCCAATAACCGACATTTACGCAGACGAAGTCGCAGGCAAAAGCTAGTCCAATTACAAAACTAGAACAAATCGTAATGTGTCAGAATCAGACGTCGGAAACAATAATGGTACAATAATAGCAGCAGTATGTATGATTCAGTTGCGCTTGCGCTGAGCAATCGAAGGCCGAACTGTTACAACACGCCATGCCTGCTTCAAGCTCAATAAACTCTGTGGACACGGTAAAACGTTACGTACGGAATGTTGTTGCTAATGTTATCTTAGGTGGACGTCGCGAATCCGTACTAATATTATAAATGCGAAAGTGTGTCTGTCTGTCTGTCTGTTACTTCTCTTCACGCTTAAACTGCTGAATCGATTTTGATGAAATTTGGCATGGAGATAGTTTAAGACCCGGGGAAGGACATAGAATAGTTATTATCCCGGAAAACACCCCCTAAGGCGGTGAAAAGGGGGGTCGAAGTTTGTATGCAGGTACAAACAAGTTCCACGCGGACGTAGTCGCGGGCAAAAGCTAGTTTAAAAATAAACCCTTTATTTGGACCTTTAACCTGCTTGTTGAACATTTTTGAAAGTTTACCTGAACATACTGATCCTAAACTTCGTTTGCGTCTATGTCGGTTATCGCAGATGCAGACGAAGTCGCGAAATAAAAAGTAGCCTATGTCCTTTCTTGGGGTTCAAACTTACCCCGTACCCAATTTCATCAAAATCGATTCAGTGGTTTAGCCGTGAAAGCGTAACAGACAGAGTTCCTTTCGCATTATAATATTAGTATGGACTATCTTCTCCCGCGACTGCGTTTACGTAAATTTCTGAATTAACCCAAAGTCCTAAATTATCCCTCGGGTACACAAAATAGGGTCAAAAAGCCTATGTGGCTATTCCAGACTATAATCTATCTCCAAATTCCATCCGTTCAGCCGTTCTGGCGTGATTGAGTAACAAACATCCTTACATCCATACTTTCCGGGGTTGCAGGACGTCTTAACAGGATACCGTGGCCCTGGAACGTAAAGGGCAACAGAAGGAACAGGGTGGTTTTTTAGTCAGTAAAAGTCTGACAGTCCCTTCCGCCCCACCCAGGACGGAAGGACTCATTTGATGATTTTTACCACCTCAAAAAAAAAAAAAAACATCCATACTTTCGCATTTAAAATAGTAAAGTAAGATACCTAATAATATTTTCTCTCAATACGTAGTAAATTCAGACAACGTCTTCAAATAACAATGAATGATGAAGCAAGTAAGACATGACATTGAAATGTCAAGTATTTACGAAGTGTTTTTAACAAAAAACATATGACAATGCTTAGTGCTTATCTTGATGCACTTAATTTCAAATAAAATAAAAGATTAGTTTTGACCCAGAAAAACAGTATACAACACACAGCAAACAACACAGATAGAATCAAAGAATTAATTAGTAAAACCCCAATTACACCACAAAAATGAAACTAACGACAAAAACGTTTCATAAAACTAAAATAAAATTAAAGTATCTGTTTGTAATATCAAAATAAAAGCTTTTTATACAAAATAAATACAGTCTCTCAGTCTTTCTGTTACTGACTGATCCCTTAAAATGGCTGCACCGACTTTGACAGGATTTTCACGCTAATGAATAGTTACGCACTAGATAGCTTATGTTTTAAGCTATCTAGTGCCATGTTGAGAGGATGAGAAAAAGACGATTAACAAAAGGTATTTATATGGCAGAGGTGAGTGGCAACGCAGGGAGGGGTCGCTCTAAGTCTACACTGACCTACACTGACCTTATTGGTGAGGTTCTTCAGAAAGGTCAGGTGCGGAGTACTCGTAACCGGCGTGCTTGTATGACGAGATGTTTGAACGTAGATGAGGCGAAAGGAGTATGTAAGGATCGTAGCAGGTGGCGTTCTGTGGTTTCTGCCTACCCCCATAAGAAAAAGGCGTGAGTAACTACTTATATTTTTGAGAAATAATTCCGCGCAAAAAAGAAACCTTTGTGATAACCGACATTCTCTCGATCGAAGTCGCGGGAATAAGCTAGTTGTGAAATAATATGAGGAAGCATATATCTATAGCATGTATAACCATCGTCATAACATTACCATTACTCTCGTATGCCACGTAATCAGTGTAATGGGGTTCATTACACCGCCTCCCATTGTTTATGGGGACCGAGCCACTTTCAGCACATCATTGTGAGCATTCCATTATTTCCATTTCATTGCAGCTGGCATTATGCAAGCTTCTTTAGTCGTGTTGTCGCGTGCTAAGCATAGAACTGAGGCTTTATTTAAACCCATTGCTGTTGACTAACGGAAGAGTATTTATAGAACTAACTGCTGACTGTTTTAATGCTATTTTGGGATGTCCTTATCCGTTTTCGACATCCTTAGTTGAAATAAAGACAAAGTCAAAGCATTTGTTTCTATTAAAACTTTTACAGGCGGTTTTGAATTGTCAAGGAATCGGTCAGTTAGTTAGAAAGTTGCAAGCTAGTTGTTCGTTCCAAACGTAGGTAAGTCTCTATGGAGAAGAACGAGCAAGAAACTCTACGGATAGTCTTTTCAATTAAGTTTTTTAAAAATCCTGACTATATTACTGTGAGTAAATAAGTGTCAGTTCTATTTGGTCTAGCTAGGTAGTTGACATGGTTTTTGTTGTTTCTTCTTTTCCTGCCCTTGTCCCATGTTACTTGGGGTCGGCTCAACACGTTTTCTTCTTCCATTCCGTCCTGTCAGCCGTCATGCTATCATTATACTCCCCAAAAACGCGTTTCCTTAGATCAAACGATTTTAGCCTTGAGAACTTTGGAAAATTCTCGACAGAATGGTAATTAAAACTACAAATTATCTAACGACTAAGATTTTTTAAGCCTCTGAGAAACTCAACCACTTTTCACCCTTACGCCCTTAGTAATAAGGTAGAAAAGTGTTCAACTACCAATATCCTCGGTTGTACATTAAGCAACAGTGTCTGGCGACACATATGTGTAACAATACATTACTCTCATGTCTCATACCGGTACAATGTCTGTAAGTGTATAATGACCGGGCCACGCGGGTCGCAATTTGAATGACGTTCGCAACGCAATGCAATTCATTTGAAGTTTTTGACTTGACTGAGTAATATGAATTATCACCATCTCGTATGTTGCCTTTCTTTCTTCCTTGCTGGCAACGGTCTTGTAGTTGGTTTCTGTTGTGAATAACATAACTTAACATCATGCCTGTAATCTTTGAAGGGTTAGGCTATGCACCTAAGTACAGCCACATTCCGCCAGTTATGAGAAAAACCCAATAACACTTTGCCAGACCTGGTCTAAATTGAACCAAATACCTAATATCATTTTTCGCGTGAATAAGTTCCATACAATCCAAGATATGTCCAAATCTGGACATACTTGCATATATACATACATGCATTAAATTATGAAGTAACACAGTTATTCAGCTGTGTCGTAATCGGCATAATGTGGATCATTACACCTGCTATTTGGCGGTTACGGTCCCCGACCACGCAGGTCGAAATCTGATTGTATGCATCCGTCATGCTGTTATAAATTACCCATTATATTTTTATGCTGGATTAGTCACATCCAGATGTATCAATGACTGAAGCCGCTTCAAAGTCAAAGTCAAATCATTTATTAGACCATTAACAGGCACTTTGGAACGAAAAGAGAATTGAGTCTAGTTGCCCCTTCCAAAAGGAGAAGCAAGAAACTCCATACTTACACTTTTAAAGTAGATGTATTACAATATTTTAAGTGCATAAAAACTACTATGTATATTATAATACGTACAAAGTATTACAAAGAAGAATTGATGGCAAAATTGTGTCCAAAAATACTTTAGTTGATGCTCCTTGGTTACGGTAAAAAATCGATCAAATCGATCTGTGTTTCACCAGATAAAGCTATCAGAATTAAATGGCAACTGGTTAATGACGCCCCCAAGCAAATGACACCAGTAATGGTTATCATCAGTTTAGTCACATACTGAATTATCAGCATAATAAGCAGCTGGTCAACATATTACTATGGTTAACACTAGGAAATGTGTTACGCAATATGAAATTTAGACATGGCCTGACAAATACCAAGAAATGTGCGTAATGTGGAAATCGACAACCAAAACAATATGATTAAACCTGCAGTATATTGCGAAAATTGAATGTAGCATTATGTTTCTACATTATCGATATTTGGATAATCGTTTAAATGGAGTTTGTCGTTCAATTCACCTGTTTTGTGGCCACAGTCCGCAGCTTCCCATACATTGCGATCTGATTGTGTGCATCCGCTGTACACTTCATATATATCCGTCTGGATTTCGGTACCATTACTTTGAAAGCATCGTCTGTTTATTTGATTCGAAGTACCAATAACAAATTAGAATTTTTAGAGACCCAGTGTGGGAAGGTCCACCTCTTGGGGGGCCTACCCACACTGCGTCTCTAAAAGTCCCCCAATAGGTGGACCGACGACCTGGTAAAGATCGTAGGGAACCGCTGGATGCAGGCAGCACAGGACGGGCCATTGTCGCCATCTTTAGGAAAGGCCTATGTCCAGTAGTGGACGTCGTTCGGCTGATATGATGATGATTGGTTTATTTTAAACACGAATTCATCTTGATCTGAAACGTCATGATAAGATCACAGTCTAAGAAATGCTTTTATAACTCTGCATGAAATTGATGAATCTAGCGTAGCTGTTAAGACCTATAGATAGCCTATCGCATTTTTGTAACGTTACAATACGTGCTAACTATTCTAATCAACTATGCATAGCGAAGATTTTAAACTTCCGTTAGTCACGTCCCGGTGAAGCATCGATCGGACTGACGACTTTGAACAGCAACTTTTAATTGCAGGAAGGGAAAAAGCAATAAGTTTCTTTAAAAACTTTCTGGAAAGGCATGTCAATTTTCTGGATGATTTCTTGCAGCCTTTGAAAATTTGGACTTCCCTAACCAAGTTTATTTAAGGCATCCGCACCTCATACATGATGTTGAGGGTTCAAATCTGGACAAATACCAATGTGACTTTTACAATATTAAAATGTACTTTATAAGTTTATCTACGATATCACTGACATTGGTGAAGGAAAACATCGCAAGGAAACCTGGAAATCGCCAATCCGCCCTGAGCAAGCGTGGTGATCAATGCTCGTGCCGTCTCAGTATGTGAAGAGGCTTTTGCACTGCAGTAGGACATTGATAGGTTAGTGTTACTATTATTATAAGCAAGTTCATCTGCTGGACATCAAAATTGGTAGTTTGTATGTGTCTGTGAACTGTCTGGACAGTTTGCTCGCCCACAAATTGGAGATAAGATTTTTTAGAACGACTATCTTTATATTCACCTACCACCATGCTGATTAGTGGATAAAAAACGATCTGTGTAGGTTGTTCAACTGTGTTTGTACAAAAAATGTTAGGTATGATAATTGCTGCCATTGCAGCAAGTCAAATAATAATTCTAATTTCGGGTTCTTTTTTAGATACTTAGTCAACAATTCAGTAACGGACTGCTTCTTGCATCGAGCTTGAATAGAACGATAATTATGACTTTGAGTGATTTTCACACCAAAAATAAAAGTCATTTCCTCGCAATCATTTTTGCTCAAAGTTTCTTAGTTTGATCAGATTTGGTCAGTATGCGCAGTTAATGGCTGTGTGATTTGTCGCTTAACTCCACGTATAAGATGTTCTCTGATAGAGGAAAGAGCTACTAGAATTTCGTCTTCTTCATACACTGCAAGTCTTCCATATCTTCTCCAAATTATTTCTAAGACTCTGGCTGCAAGCCATCTCCGTTCAGTTATATCTTCATCAAATTATTTCTTACCAGAAACTCCTTCCCCATTTCAAATAAAGTGCATTTAGTAGAACTTAGTCATCATTTAGCAGTTCCTAGGCGCACGGTCGATGTATCGCGTAACAGAATGACATCACTGTGCCTGCGATAAAGCCATTGAAACAGTGACGCAGCTATAGCGTATGCTTGGGTGAACTGGACAGTGTTGTTGGTTGTTGCTTCTTGATATGACATAATATCTCGCCTGTAATCCCCGAAGGGTTAGGCAGAGGTGTACCGATTAGTACACCCACATTTCGCCAGTTTAAATCCCATGTAATAGGGAGCGAGCCTATTGCCCAAATCCAGGCTCCGAGGCTGCAAGTGAGAAATTCCTGATGGCGAAAACCCAATAACAACCCGCTTTGCGACCATTAGATCAACGAGGCAGTGGGCTGGATATAATATTTATGTATTGAAGTCCTTGTCCAACAGTGAATTCATTTTATAAAAGAAAAAGAAAGATTGTAAATATTTCGGTATGTTTTGTATTTAACCTAGGCTCACTTTTCAACAATATTCATCAATAAAAGTAGGTAAAGTAAAACACACACATGCAAACATTTCATAACCCTTCCTCCTAATTCCGCTTGGCTGCTCGCAGACGTGAAAAAATTTAATTATCACACTACCCATCTTCTGAGCAATGTAAAGCGAATGCAATTTCACAAGTAATTGAGAGGTCGAATACCATCAGTTTACTGACCTTCGTCCAAGGCTGATGGAAAATAATTAGAGCTGCACTAAAGCACGCGTAGACGCATACGATAAATTTTTAAATATTTACAAAGAAATGGAATGGATTTGTCTGTTTGTAAACGTGGAACCAATGTGACTTTTTCTATTTCATTATGTAGTTTCTGAGTTTATTGGACATCACTGACATCGGTGAAGGAAAATGTCGTGAGGAAACCTGGACGTAAAATTAATATAAATCTGAAATTGTCAATCCGTCTTGAGCAAGCGTGGTGATCAATGCTCGTGCCTTCTCTGTATAAGAAGAAGCGTATTATTGCCAATTATTGTACTTTGTTGTGCCCACAATTAAGTCTTCGTCGAAGTTAATATATTGCCACGGGAAACGTACATTTTTCCAGGATAATAAGTAGCCTATATGCACGCACGCACGTTAAAGCTGTTGGTCCCGGCTGTCATACGTGGATCTTTGACAGTCGTTACGAGTCGTCAGAAGCTTAAAAGTCTGACAACCAGTCTTACCTAGGGGTATTGTATTACCCAGTTACTGGGTTGTGGAGGTCAGATAGGCAGTCGCTCCATGTAAAATACTGGTACTCAGCAGCATCCGGTTAGACTGGAAGCCGACCCCAACATAGTTGGGAAAAGGCTAGGCAGATGATGATGAAGTAGCTTATATGCTATTCTATAAAATAATCTATCTCTGTGCCAAACTCATCCAGATCCGTTCAGCCGTTCTGGCGTAATTGAGTAACAAACATCCTTGCATCCAAACATTCGCATTAATAAAATAGTAGTAAGACACATAACATAACATCACGCCTGTAATCCCCGAAGGGTTAGACAGAGATGTACCCATTAGTACACCCGCATTTCACCAGTTATGTTAAGTCCCATGTAATAGGGTATAGCCTTTTGCCATCAACCGGGCACAAATCCAGACTCCGAGGCTGCTACTGAGAAATTCCTGTTGGAAATACACAATAACACTGCCCGACCTGGGAATCGAACCCAAGACCTCATGCTCAGCAGTTCCGCGTAGTAAGATTTATACCGAATTTTGATTTTACTGCAAATAAATCAGTTTTTTCAAAATCTACAGTTAACAGTGACAAAAATAATAAGAGACCTACTTTTATTATCAGATATCAACCGTTTTGATACAATGATAAGTCTTTTATCACCTACCAACGGCCGGGCGGGTTAGCGTGCCTCACAGCTATTAATACAAGCCAGGAACTACGAGTATCATAGCAATTTATTAATGAAAAATTACTGATTTATTAGGCTGATTGTAAATAAATCTTTGTGTTTGTACTATTAATCATTTTAATGGATAAGGTCCTAATTTAATTTAATAGGTGTACTGTTGTTAAACCGTTGGTCCGGGCTGTCATACAGGGATATTTGACAGTCGTTACGGGTCGTCAGAAGCTCGAAAGTCTGACAACCAGTCTTATCAAGGGGTATCATAATTATTATTCAGTTATTGGGTTGTGGAGGTCAGATAGACAGTCGCTCTATGTAAAATACTGATATTCAGCTGCATCCGGTTAGATTGGAAGCCGACCCCAACATAGTTGGGAAAAGGCTAGGCAGACAGGCAGACAGACTTTTCTTGATATTTTTTCTTGTAAAAGCTGAATTGGATATTGGATTAAAATTGTTTAATACTAGCTTATGTCCGCCACTTCGCGTGAATATCAGATATCAAGGATTTTTACGGGCATACCTTGCGCGAAATCTTAAGTATTTTTTAAAAACAAAAGTAACCTAAGTTACTCCTTATAACATCAGGTATCTGGCAGTGACAGTCCTGTCAAAATCGGTTCAGCCGTTTCTGAGATTAGCTGGAACAAACCAGGCCTTATGTAAATCAACATTGTAACTAAAGTTGTCATAAGCTGGCCTACATAATAATTATAAAACGTTACTACCGCGCTGTGCCGTTTTGATAAACCACTCCGTAAAGATACGACACACAAAAAATTCTTGTTTATTTCAGTGTAAACTAAATAGATAAGGTACTACCGTGCCGTGTTATTTTCATTACTGCAATGTTGTCACCAAAAAAAAAATGGTGACCAAAAAAAATTTTAGAGACTATTCTTTTCAGTATTGATTACAGGTTTATGATTTGGCAAATTTTGCGATAAGTGAAAGTAATTAAGGCTAACATTTTTATATTTGCTACCTATTAAACAAAAAAAACAACTGTTCCCTATAAATGCACTAAATACAACGTAGGTACCCGAATGGTGGTTTTGAGTTGTGTCCCTTTACCGCAGTCATGTCAAAGATACGGCCCGCGGGCCGAATCCGGCCCTCGGGCCATTTCGATACGGCCCGCGATCACAATATATCACAAATAAATGAATCTTGGAGATTTTAGACTGCACTCGATGCCTCTACGCAGGTTTAAAAATGCGCGCGCTTTACTTAAAAGTAATTTCAAGAGTAGCGCCTGACTAGACGAGCGAGAGAGTGTTATGTTAGTTATGCTTTTCTCTCCTCGATCCTCGAGCTCAAAATAATTACCCTCTTTCTTACTTTTGGTATGATTTGTAACAACTATATATAACTAAATAAATAAAGGTGTTATAATAATTCAGTACGTTTTAGTTTTTACAAGCTTTTATTTAGCTTGCACTGTTCGTATGTAAGTATGTATGTAAATAAGTTGTCCTTTCAAAATTTGCAAACCATTTTTCGACCATTTGTTGTTATCCGATTGAGCTGAAATTTTGCATACTGGTCCAGTCCCCATGACAATGCATGTTTATGATAAGCATGACGTGATGCTGCTGCCAAGATTGGCTCCAGACGAGGAAACTCTTCAACGGTTAATAGCAGGGACATGAAATTTTACATACTGGTCCAGTCCCAATGACAATGCATGTTTATGATAAGCATGACGTGATGCTGCTGCCAGGATTGGCTCCAGACGAGGAAACTCCTCGACGGTTAACAGTAGGGACATGAAATTTTACATACTGGTCCAGTCCCAACGACAATGCATGTTTATGATAAGCATGACGTGATGCTGCTGCTAGAACTGGCTCCAGACGAGGGAACTCCTCAACGGTTAACAGTAGGGACATGAAATTTTGTATTTTACATACTGGTGTAATCCTAATGACAATGCATGTTTATGATAAGCATGACGTGATGCTGCTGCCAGGATTGGCTCCAGACGAGGGAACTCTTCAACGGTTAATAGCAGGGACATGAAATTTTACATACTGGTCCAGTCCCAATGACAATGCATGTTTATGATAAGCATGACGTGATGCTGCTGCTAGAACTGGCTCCAGACGAGGGAACTCCTCAACGGTTAACGGTAGGGACATGAAATTTTGTATTTTACACACTGGTCCAGTCCCAATGATCATGCATGTTTATGATAAGCATGACGTGATGCTGCTGCCAGGACTGGCTCCAGACGAGGGAACTCCTCAACGGATAACAGTAGGGACATGAAATTTTGTATTTTACATACTGGTGTAATCCTAATGACAATGCATGTTTATGATAAGCATGACGTGATGCTGCTGCCAGGATTGGCTCCAGACGAGGGAACTCCTTAACGGTTAACAGTAGGGACATGAAATTTTACATATTGGTCCAGTCCCAATAACAATGCATGTTTATGATAAGCATGACGTGATGCTGCTGCCAAGATTGGCTCCAGACGAGGGAACTCTTCAACGGTTAACGGTAGGGACATGAAATTTTGTATTTTACATACTAGTTCAGTCCCAATGATCATGCATGTTTATGATAAGCATGACGTGATGCTGCTGCCAGGATTGGCTCCAGACGAGGAAACTCCTCGACGGTTAACAGTAGGGACATGAAATTTTGCACACCCATTGGGAAGACATTGGGTGATGTTAGTGGGTCCACCATGAAATTGCTGCCACCTTCAGAATTGGCTCCAAACCAGAGAATTCCTCAACGGTCGGCAGTAGGGACTTGACATGTTGCATAACCCGTTCGGATATGATAGACAGTTGGTGAGTTCACCATGAAATTGATGCCACATCCAGGGTTGGCTCCAAACCCTGGAACTCTTCAACGGTCAACCGTAATAACAGGCATATGAGGTATACCATGACTTGTATAATTTGGTGAGATGGGCGCCAATAGCATTGGTTTGCAACCTGTCTAGGAGACGGAAGATGAGCAAAATACAAAAAGTAAAGTGATGTCATTCTAAATCCAATATGGCGGACGTCTCGAAATGGCGATTTATAATTTCAACAGTAGCCCTTACGATATGGGTTTCCAATAAAAGGGCTTGGTTAGCGAAACACAATAACTAAAGTGACGTCATTGCATATCCAATATGGCGGACGTCACAAAATGGTGATTTATAATTTCCGTAGTAACCCCTATGATATGGGTATCAAATGGAAGGGCTTGGTGAGCGAAGCATAATAAGTAAAATCACGGCATTCTTAATTCAAAATGGCAGACGTCTTATATAACAATGCAATATTGTTATGACATGGAGCTGACCTGATAATGGACCTGGAATATAGCACATAGCTAAAAAAAATTCCTCGTGGCTAAGTTAATCTTGACTAATGCTAAATCTTATATTGATTGCAAGATTTCAAAAGACTAAAAAGTAGAAAATAAAATATAAATAAAAAAATATTTTTAAAAACAAGCTTTTATTTAAATGAAAACGTAGCCTAAAAAAAGAAAATATAATGCGAACTAAAAATAAAAAAATAAATTTAAGTGACTAAATGATGTATATATGAATATAAATCTTTTCAAAATGTAAAAAATATATAAATTTTAAAAGCTTGAGGCACTCATATTGTGCAGTACACCTGTATAACAGATAGCGTACATCAGTGCCTCATGCTTTTAAAATTTATATATTTTTTACATTTTGATAAGATTTATATTCATATACAATATGTCGTTTTGCATCCTCGTCAAAATTCAGGAGGTTGTCATAAAAGTCATAAATAATCAATTAAAATTACGAGACCTGAACAATAATAATAACACCCTTTTTTATTAGTTGTTAAAATTTAATCGTATTTCAGAATAATCCATAACTTGAAATTAGAGAATCACTCTCTGCGCTTTAGCGCCAATTGTCTCTGTGTGCGTGAGTGTATCACATGCGTAGGTATGCTATGCGCGTCCAAGAAAAGTTCACGGTGCTTAGATTGTCGTGAGTATCTACGGTCAGCTGATTAATAAAACGTTAGTTTTGCTTATTACGTTTTATTGCAAATTGCAGATTTTGTTAACCTTAGATGTTAATTAATAACACTTGTTTTTATTATTAAGATCTAAAAATACGTACTACGATTTATCTACCTGGGTCTACGTTATCAGCTGATAGATAAAATGTTAGTTTTGAATTATTATTATTACGTTTTATTGCAAATCTACAGATTTTGTTAACCTTAGGTCTTAATAATACATGTTTTTATTATTAAGATCTAAGAATACGTACTAGGATTTATGTACTTACCTACGTTATCAGCTGATTGATAAAATGTTAGTTTTGCCATTTTGCTTTATTCTGTTTTATTGCAAATCTACCGATTTTGCTAAGAATACATAACTACTAGGATTTAGGTACAACCTGAGACGTTTTGCTAGGCTGTGGCACATTTATTTGTTGTGAGCGCGGGATTTAGGTTAGGTAAGTACCTACTTGCTGCCGGCGGCGGCAGCGGCGGCGGGACGCTCTTGGCGCATTGTAGGTAAATTCATGATTTATGAGTACCTAATTATTAGTAATGATTTTGTTTTTATTTGTAGATTAAATTGGTTGATTTTAAATTTCCCTTCCTACTTTAACGGGCTGAGGACCGACAAAAATACCTACCTTAGTAGGTATTTTTGTGTGCTTGCCTGTGGCTCTCGCTGGAAGTACTCCAGGATATCTTCCTGCAAGGCGACAGGCAGACCTTCACTGCCGCGAGCTTGAGCATGTCGGGGTACGTCAAACTGCCGAAAATCCCGCAGTCTCTGTGTAGCAGACAGACAGCATAACGCTCTGCGTTGGCGGTTCCCTATTGGGAAACCGTTCTGCGAACATCCGGATGGCTGACAGCCACGTAGGCTGTCTCCACTGATGGCATCACAATCACATAATTCACGTATACGACCGAAGCACACCTAAGGAGCGAAATTTGCGATACACTCACGGCCGGCGGCGAAATCACTTGAACTAATTTAATATTTTTTTTGCTTTGCGCCGCCCGGGCGCGGGAGTGGGGCGCCTCAGGGGTAAGGGGTGCGCGCGCGGCGTCTATTGTGTTGTGGTTTTATCGTTTGCGATTCTTTGTGTGTGTGCGCGCGGTCAGCGATCCTAAACCTAGTCTTAAGATGGGCCGCATTTTCACCGGGGTGGTTTACTGATTTCCGTAAATAAGAAAACATTAAAAAAAAAACACCTACCTATTTTATTATTGATTCGGGTCTAGAATCACTAGCATAGTTACCTCCTTGAATTTGACGAGGATGCAAAACGACACATTGTATACATCATTTAGTCACTTAAATTTATTTTTTTATTTTTAGTTCGCATTATATTTTCTTTTTTTAGGCTACGTTTTCATTTAAATAAAAGCTTGTTTTTAAAAATATTTTTTTATTTATATTTTATTTAATTTGAACCTGGCCCGCCTACACATTCTTAATCTAATATATGGCCCTCTGCAAAATTGAGTTTGACACCCCTGCTTTACCGCATTGTGGTTCATAAATGAACCAAACCATATTTTCTTAAATATTATAAAGTTTCCCTGCTCATTGTACCAAATATGATCTAAAGTGGAAAAATGAAAATATTTCGAAAACTTTTTAATAAAAAGAAAAATCCTGAAACATGTGTCCATTTTATTAGTGTTTCCTACCACATATATTTTTTCGAACATAAATAAAAAATCATGCTTTCATTTTCATGATTTCAGAAAAATTTCATGATCGACAGTATTTCAGAATACACCTCTTCCAAAGCAAAGAATCGCCCCGTTGCGTATCCGGTAGTCAGTGTCGCGCGACTCTAATCACTTTTTGCATGCGGATTCATCGCCCCCGCCTACCTAAACCCAGCAGCAAAATAGCTCCAGTTAGAAAATAACATACAAAAAAAACATATTTTTATTTCATTAGTGATTTTTTTTTGCAATATTAATTATAATAGGTAGATGATATTTTTTGACATTAGTAATTTGTGTGTTGGTAAGTAATTGAGTTATTCATTTCAAATGTGTCTGTCGTTTCGACACAATATTTATATTTATTATTATTTGTAAGATCTCGAGTAAAATACATTTTACTCGAGAGCTTACAAATAATAATCCACTATCCATCCATCCATCTTATTATGACATCCTATTGTATTTAAAATCTACATTTACGAATAAATTTGATTTGATTTAATTTGATCACTAGCAGTTACCTCTTTGAGTTTGAAGAGGGTGCAATGCAAATGCACCTTCTAGAAATACCTACAAGAAAGTCACCCCGTATACCATTGGATTTTAAATCACCCTTCAAAAGTTTCTTAGAAAATTCCTTTCTAGCTGCGGAGATTGAACGTCAAAGTAAAAAATGCGCGTCCGGCGTTCCATGCCACAACTAATTCCAACGCCCGTCGACTATGAGTGCGTTTTTTTTATTTCCTTTGTGGCTTTATTGAATGCCTGCCAGCCAGCATTCGACTGGATGACTGGCATGTCGAAAACTAACATTACTTTAAAAATGTTTTAATTTTTGTGAAATATTCATTTTACTGGGTACTAGCTGAAGCCCGCGACTTCGTTTGCGTAAATGTCGGTTACCACGGGGATTTTTTTTAAAGCCTTCTATTTTCAAAAGACTAAACTTAAGTTACTTCTTGTAACACCAGCTATCTACCAGTAAAAGTCCCGTCAAAATCGATCCAGCCGTTATAAAGATGAGGCGGAACAAACAGACAGACACAATTTATTTATTTTAGTTTTCTTTTTCATACCTGCATTCTTTATGGTAGGTATCGATCGTAGCCACATTGAATTGTCGTAAAAGTAGGATTACCAAGCAAACTGTTCATAGCGTGTGAGTATCCGGGATATGAACCCTTCTAACTCTAACTAATTACGACGGGCCTCAATCTTCATTCAATTATTTCATTTATCTTTTTTTTTATCGATGCTCTTTACTACTAGACAATGTTACATCTACGTTAATACGAGTAATAATATAGATTGAGTAATCAAACCAATGATAATGATTGCACAAGACCAATGAAGCGTTTCATTGATAGAATATCTTCTACTTAGGTACCGAGAACTGCTGGTATTTTTATAACCGAAATAGATTTGGATTTGGAAAACATTCTGGAAAACTTTAAACATATATGGAATGAATGAAATTTAAGTTTCAATTCAAGTTTTCCTGTAAAAAATATAATGGAACAACCACAATTCACTCATTCATCACGAAAACAGGTTGATGTATTTTCCAAAACTCACCCTTTAAGGGGATGAAACGGGGGTTCAAAGTTTGTATAGAGAAATCAACTTAAAAAAAAATTTGCACTCCGGGAGTGCCGGCAAAAGTGAAAACTTGATTATTAACGTTGAGCATGTTTGATATTTTGGAAATGTGAGGGAATAATTTTGCACCAATTGCTTTATCAGTATAAAAGTACTATCATTTATGTGGTAGAATACAATATTCATTTATTGCGCTATCGTACACAAACATGACAATTTATATTACATTAAAAATTTAACTTTAAAACTATTACAATTATCATTCGCGCAAGCGCCCTGCGCTGTCTAAACGAAACAGTAGGCCCAGGCATACATTTTCGCCGCGCCGTAGAGAGGGGATAGCTGTCTACTCTCCATCCGTCTTACGCTTTTTCGATCAGGTCACGTGTCCTGACGCGCGTGGTCACGTGTCCTGACGCGAGTTTAAGATTTTATACCCATACAGAAAAAGTGCTCAACGCCGCTAAAGAAGTTTTCACTTCAAAAATATAAGAACCCATGTGTAAAATTTTATATTTAAGTATTCACAGTGATCATGTCAGACGATCATTGGGTTGGTCCAATGATCTCTTAAACGCATGGCCCAATGAGTCCCTGTACATGGCAAGCGACATCGCGGCATACCCAGATGTAGATGGCAGAATAAGCAAGAATCCTTCGCTATAGACTGATCCTAAATGTTGTAAAAAAAACTGCTCAGTGTTATAAAGAAAGTACGAGTAAATACACTCTTCTGTTAAAATACAATGCTGCATAAAAATTCCAAGTCAATCTATCGACTACTTTCAGAGTTTTGTGAACTCAACCATATGAAAGTATAAAAAATGATTTTTCTACTAACTGCTAATTTTCCTTGTTTCAGCAAAAGGACTGTATCGCCGAGCACAATACTGAAGCGTGAACAAAAATGGCTGCGCATGCTCAACAACTGGGAGGCGTTCATGAGCAAGAACTACAAGAAAGTCAGGGAGAGGTGTCGAAAAGGTATTCACACAATATTGTTAGCAACAAATCTGTCTGTTTTGATTAGGATCTTGGTACTAATGGGGACTTTTCTTTGGTACTACAGACCTCAGGTAAACCTTGATGTCAGCCTCATGCTGACTCCTGGGTTATAGATGTTCCTAGGTGTTTAATCTGGCAGGTTCGGTCAGTCAAAGTCCAGTAACAAGCGACTCCAATGAAGATTGTGATCATCAGGCTGGCGCCGTTGGCGCCATTTTACATTAATTTGACCTGGCCCCGGTTTCTTGCTGCATAGGGTACAATTATTTTGAACATTCTAGAACACTGTTTGCGATATCTTTTTCTATATTTAAAGAACCATGTTAACATATCCTGGTTTCTCGAACAAAACATCACGCGGATGTGTCTGGGCTTGGTTGTTCATCAGTGATACCAAGAGTGATTTACTTACCCAAAACCACTATCTCCACAGGTATACCAGCATCAGTGCGTCCAAAAGCCTGGCTCTACCTGTGCGGCGGACAGCTGCTGCTGGAGAAACATCCGAACGAATACGAGGAGTTGCTGCAGGCGCCTGGCGACCCTAAGTGCATGGAGGATATCAGGAAGGACTTGCATCGACAGTTCCCGTACCACGAGATGTTTATCCGGGAAGAGGGGCTCGGGTGAGTGTCCTTTTTTATTGATTTTAGTATTTTAGGTTGTTCACTCTCCCATTCCGCATGTTTTGTCCGCGCTTTACGCTCTCTCGGACGCGCCTGACTTTGATCTTGAAGACGATCTGGTCAGTATGTTTGATGTATTGTGAAAGGAGCGTGTGAATGTCGCGTTAAACATAATTGCGCGCGTTAAATATAATTATGTCTTGACCGATAAGTCCATGATCCATGATCCATTTTATGACAGTGGAGTGTTTTTTTACTGGGCGGAGCGGACGATAGTGTCAAACTCTTACTGACTAAACCTCATCCGCGTTCCTCCTAATGTTCTTTGTGTTCCATGGCCGCGGTAACTCTTTCGAACAAAATCCGCAATCCTGGCTGGAACTGCTAGGATACTACTTGGTAGAAAGTCTAAAAAATTAAGTTTGTTACCATCACTTCCTAATAACGAGAAACCATAATTACAATATCAAAAATACCTCTTTTGGCAAAACTTCAAATCAACATATTAAATGAAATAACAACAAGCGCGGAATTAGAACAACACGACAAATTGTTTTGATTTTCACGACAGCATTGAAGCAAAGTGTGATTGTTTGTTTACACTCTCGCTTCGTTCAGTTGCCAAGTGCATCAACACGTTATGAATTTGGACAAATGCCACGTTGAGTGGCACAACCATATGATGTATTATTATCAAATAACCGTAATAGTTGTAAATTGTGTCGTGTTTCAGCATCATTCATTGTGATTTATCAGTTCATGAACAAATTTTCCCGCTATTAAATCAACTGTCAAATGGAAGTGGTTAGTTACCACGCGTGGTAAACGGATTGGTGATGTCATTGAGTTGTGTTCGAGTGTATTTTTAGGGTGACGATTGAGCTGAATTTGAATAGGAAAGACAGAACTCTTATGCTGTCATGTTCGGGCTTCAATTGAACCGAAAAACGTCCTGTTACCGCTTATTTGTATCGTTTTGGGAAGCTAAGAGACCGTGGAAGTTTTAGAATCTACTTTGGGGTCATTACCAACCTTCTTTTGTTTTTTTTTGAGTGACGAAAATCTAAAACTAATTTTATCGAGCAAATTTTTTTCCCTTTGAACTAAGTTTTAATCACTTTGGGTGATCAGATCAAAGCAGACTTTCAAAATATATTATCAAAATAAATATTTTTTATATGCACAGAGTAAGTGAAAATTAATAAGATCTGAAATCAAGTTACCTCTTAAACTACATAAAATCGTAGAACACACATGGGAGTATTTTGGATAGCCCATAAAGAGAGATTTCCAAAATTTTCCATTGGACACCCTTTTCTGGGCCAGCCTGTATGCATAGCAACAGTTTGGAAAAGAACTCAGCTAGCTAAATTCAAATTACGCATTTTAAGACTAAAGAATTTATTGATTTCAATACAATCGAAAACAAAGGCTAAACTATCTAGATTGTATTAGCGTAAGCGAACAGAACGTGGCAACCGGTTCATTTCGTAACGACTCGTTAAGCGTTCTCGTAATTAATAGATTCATTAGTATTTCGATTAATTAAGTAATCGCTTGGTTGTTTGTTTTGTACAGCTTGGTTTTTTTTTTCGTATTGATTTTTTCTTATCTAAGCATGTGTTTGTTTCTGTGTGGCCCGATTAGTTTTTCGTACTCGTAGATACCTAATGCTGGGCATACATGTACTTGCGCAATTTTAGACTTTTACAATTGATATGGAGGGAAGTACAAATTACCTGTGTTTTCTCGGACCTTAGCTGTTCTTTTCTGATTAATTTCGTTACTGGATGTATACCAGTTGAATCGTTTCTCCGGGTCTTGTCTAGCTTCATTGTTTCAGCTCTTATCTGTTGATACCACTGTTGAGGCTTTCAGAAATTGCAGTGATTGGGAATTACACATTTATTTAGTGTGAACCTTTTTCTGGGCCGTCCTTAGCCAATGCCGTCGATCTTTAAGCACCCATTGCGTGGAGACTCTTGCTCAGCAGTGACTGTGCATGCAGCTGACGTGTCCCTGACAGCTTTTATGCCTGTTATGTCCGTTTTGGGAAAGTTCTTTTTTTGTGGTCTCATTCAATAGTGTATGAAACTGATTGTTCAAGCTGTGGTAGTCTTTTGTCTAAAATGACCATAAATAGTTGAAATTCATCACAATAACTAACTGCAAATGTTATCGCACGATGGCCATGGAGCTTCACTTTTGTGGTTAGGGGCTGCCCGCAATAATTTGCTGACTAACTGTACCTTATCGTTGTCGCGTCATACGAATGACGTGTCTCTACGTATTATGGCGTTGTTTTGCAAATGCGCACGATATTTATTTTATTTACGGGTTTTTTTACACTTGGTTATTTGTAATACTAGCTGTTGCCTGCGACTTCGTCTGCGTGAACTTGGAGTTCCACATCAGGTGCCAGATCTTCAAATTTATTCTCTCAGCAGAAAATGCTCATCACGTGGAACAATTTTTGCTATGGTGCCATTTTTGTATCTCTTATAGTTTAGCTGGTCTGTTGCGGTTCTGCATCAGGTGTTCAAGTTTCCAAGATAAATTATAGCCTATATATTGCCCAGACTTAATACCTATACAACAAAAAAAGAAACATTCAAATCCGTCTAATACTTTTTGAGTTTATCCCGGACATACATACTTTCCTACCATTTTATTATATGTAAATATAGATTACAAATACACAGACAAACATGTTAACATTATTACTTTTTATATATTAACAAGATATTTCTTCTTCTCATTCCAGCCAACAGGAACTGTTCTCCGTGCTAAAAGCCTACTCGGTGCTGAACCCGAAGGTCGGCTACTTCCAAGCGCAGGCGCCGGTGGCTGCCTTCCTACTGATGCACATGCCGGCGGTGCAAGCCTTCTGGTGCCTCGTCAGCATCAGCGATAAGTACCTTAGCGGGTACTATAATCCGGGACTTGAGGTGAGCATCTACTGGAATTATTTTATTACTAGGTTCTACCTGCGAATTCGTCTGCATCAATGTTGACATATTACTAGAACCGTACATTTTCCCGGAATAAAAAGTACCCTATGTGCTATTCCAGACTATAATCTATGTCTATGCCAAATTACATCTAGATCCGTTCAGCCGTTTTAGCGTGATTAAGTAACAAACATACATCCATCTAAACTTTCACATTAATAGTAGGTAGTAAGATAAAATATTTACTGCTGGTTGGCCATTCCATGTGTTGGTTCCATGTGTTGTTCCATGCATTCCAACACAAGACACAAAAGTGTGCGTTTGCGCAGCGCCTAAGCACAATCTCAGGCATCGATTAACACGCCCCCTACTCTATCAATCATAATCTAACAGGATCGAAAGACATTGTGTATTGATTAGCTATAGGTAAAGGAAACACAATACCGCAAATCAAACAAAAAAAAAATCTTTCTTATCAAGATAAGAAAAAAAAAAACCGATAAAAATACTGCAATTCTATATTTACTGCAACAAAGTATGTATGAGGTGTAAAAAGCACATCATAGCCATTAACTACGTATACTGCTTATCAAACTAAGTAACATTAAGAAAGAAAATATATGATGAATATCGGTTATCTGTTGGGTTTTAGACTTTTTTTGTGCGGAACCCTAATTCTTTTTCTGAAATAATAGTGGCCTCAGTTACTCATTATGACATCAGCTATCTGCTAGTAAAGTCCCGTCAAAATTGGTCTAGCCGTTTCTGAGATTAGCTGGTACAAACAGACAGACAGAGAGACTGACAAAAAATTAAATAAATATTTTATGGTATCAGTACCGTGTAAACATAAGGGGTATCGTATTACCCAGTTACTGGGTTGTGGAGGTCAGATAGGCAGTCGCTCCATGTAAAATACTGGTATTCAGCTGCATCCGGTTAGACTGCAAGCCGACCCCAACATAGTTGGGAAAAAGGCTAGGCCGATGATGATGAGTACCGTGTTTGTAAACATTCATTTGCATTTAATAAAAAGCTGTTATTTTCTATGTATGAAACTTTCGGCTTCTTTAAATGTATTTTTATACCCGTTACATAAATCAATGCACGATTTAAATTGATTTAACCCGTGATTGGTGTAATTTAAATAAATTGATTTGACTTAATATATTATTACAATGACCTATTCAATTTGATCGCTTGTCAAGTCTCATGTCAAGTGATTCGATTGGCTTGAATCATGATCGCTAAACTGATATTTGACTGAAGATTTATTGATAACGGTCTGGATCTGGGACTTCGTCATCGGTCTACTTCGAAATCGAGATATTTAATTGTCGAGATGAGGCACAACATCGATGGTAGTGGAAGGAATAGGGGTATGGCCTTTGCCCAAGAGTTTGACTATTATTTCGATGACGAAATAATAGTAATAATACAAGGTGTAATTGATGAGAGGTATTTGAACTCATCTTTATGAACAACTTTAAGAATGGAACCAAGATCATGAAAAAGAAATTAGCTAATCCATACATTTAACATTTTGTTGTGCTATTCCAATTTTTTTGCTATGACACTTACTTTGATGATGACATCAAAGTACCGAACATCCCCAGGTCCTCCAACGTGATGGCGACATCCTCCACGCCCTGCTCCGGCGCACGGCGCCCGCAGTGCACCGCCACCTAGTGAAGCACAAGGTGGAGCCCGTCCTGTACGCCACGGAGTGGTTCCTGTGCGCACTCACGCGCACCCTCCCGTGGGACAGCCTGTTGCGAGTGTGGGACTGCTTCCTCTGTGAAGGAGTCAAGGTATTCAGCGTTATTTGTATATTATAGCCAGTTTATAGAAGAATGAAAGTGGCGCAGGCGCAGCGGAACGTTTACATGAAAATATTTAGTCACAGTTTAAGCGACATTAACATCAAACTCTACAAAATTTTATTTTGTAGACACAGTCAACCACATGTCCATGGTAATAATTCTACACTGACCTTTATATCCAAGTAGTAAGAGTGGTTTTTGTAGTACAATAGTGTTATCACGACTGTCGATTGCATATATTATTAACCTGTGCCATTGAATAAACTAATCTAAAATTTTTTAGTGACATATTTTTGTCCGATTTCGATAAAATTTTCATGGGACCATTTGGGAAGTATAACCTTTCCAAAAAACAAGAATTTTTCAAATCGGTTGGCAAACGACGGAGTTAAGCGCGAACAAACCTAAAAAAAAAAAAAAAAACATACAAACATCCGAATTGAGAACCTCCTCCTTTTTTAGAAGCCGGTTAAAAATGACAGCCAACCCCCTTTGTGTGGCCGCCATTTTGAATTCGTTTCTATAATGGCGCGGGTTATACAACATAACCATTTTACAAACCTATTGCCTATGTTACAGGTATTATTCAAAGCGGCGCTAGTGATCCTAGCTGGCGCGCTCGGCCCCGCCAAGGTGCGCAAGCGCGCGTGCGGTCTGTGCGAGACTCTAGAAGTCCTCCGTCACCCCCCAGAAGGGATCTTAGGAGAGGATTACCTAATGTACCACATGACACGACTCAACCTGACGGAGGAAGACTTTGAGTTTGAGCACCAGAGGCAGACCGCGAGGCGGCGGGCTATGCCTAACAGAAGGTGAATATGGGATTTTGAACCTTATTATTTACACTTTAAGGTCTTATTTCGACCCTGTATCTATAGGTGGAGTTGTCGTTACACGTTTAACCCTTTATAGGGCAGAAGCGAAATTAGTATGGCGTCTGTAACCACCCGACAAGGTTGACAATAAGGTTCATATTTCTCTTATAAACTTGCATTGGTAGTCGACCTTATTGCATAAATGAGTTGTCTAGTCTACTAGTCAATATCACATTTTATTCCAGTCCTTATGTTCCCCTAAACCAATCCCGACACAAAAAATTCAAAATCAACAAAAAATATTTCTGCCCTATAAAGGGTTAAGTTACACATACATCTCAATACAATACAATAACCTTTTAATAGTTCAGACCTTAATAACCTTCAATCAGTGTCAATAAATAAAAGAAAAAGAAAAATTGATTTTTTTGGCACTAAGAGCATAGTCATCCATTTATAAATTATTCATAATTATTTATTAATCATGTTTTATATCCTCATTCCAGTGGCAGCTGATTCAGCGACTGTTCCTACAAGCGTTATTCCAAGAATAACGCCAGGGATCTGTTCAATACTCTGTAAGTTGAGTGCAACTGACTATAAGACAGTAAGACAGTAGGTACGCCAGTACAGTGTACCAGTGCTTTGTGATAGTGAGCGTAAACGACGCACGACCAAACAGACGACTGAGTGGGGTAGGTTACGTTAGAGTAAGCGGCTTTCTCCTCGTCAACCAGTATCATATGTTTAGGTGTATTTGTTCGGCAGTTCTCGAGAAAATGTATAGTCGTCGCAAGGGAAAATGAGCTTTGTACTTGTCTCATTAAGCGCCAAAACGAGAAATTCTGGTAAATCAAAATCTTTTTCCAAAATTCGAAAAAAGAATACGGCTAACTTAAGGGGAAGGGGACAATCACCCTAATACCTTATATTTCAGAAAAACGAAAATTTTATTAGACTAGGCATTACAGGAACAGTCACATGTGCACGTTCTATACAAATTACACGTCACGTGACTGAACTGAAGTTAGTTTGACAGATGTGACATTGACAGATGAAACGTCACTTGCTCTGTTTAAGTGTAGCAATGGTGAATACCACCTTTGTAAATCAGCATTACCTGAGACAAGAGCTTAAATGTCTCGTACATGCTGCAGCAAAAATTCAATCAAATACATACCTTATTCATAAAGTACGCAAAGCTCATATCCCTTAGCAATTATAATTTAAAAACGACTTTTCATTAACTATCATATAAGTCTCTCGTTTGACTTAATGATAATTGATTTGTTGTTAATTGTGTGTCTTGTTAGATAAATATGGCTTCAAATAGTGACGTTATAAAAATGTAGGTATTTATAAAGAGAATAATATGCTAGTTTACGTAGATATTGACGAGGTTGCAATAAGGCTGCGTGTATGATATCAATAAATGTTAATGGTTGAATTTAAATTCACTGACCATATTTTAGAGGGTAAAGGTAATTCTGAACAACTGTTTCAGATAAAGTCAAATCATTACCATTATGGCTCATTTTCACTAGTCGATAGCGCCCGCATGCGGGGTGCGACAGATTTCTGGAACGCATGCCACAGGGCCCACATTCGGTAAACCGTTTTCATTAGTCGATAGCGCCCGCATGCGGGGTGCGACAGATTTCTGGAACGCATGCCACAGGGCCCGCATTCGGTGAACCGTTTTCATTAGTCGATAGGGACCGCATGCGGGGTGCGACAGATTTCTGGAACGCATGCCACAGGGCCCGCATTCGGGGAACCGTTTTCATTAGTCGATAGGGACCGCATGCGGGGTGCGACAGATTTCTGGAACGCATGCCACAGGGCTCGCACGTCGATATCACGGTCGGTAAAAAGCATGCGCGGCGGATCCCCGCATGCGGTGTAACGACTTGTAACTTTCATTGGTTGTTATGTCGCATGCGGGGACTCGCTGCATGCGGGCCCTATCGACTAATGAAAATGCACCATTAGACCATTAAAAGACACTTTTGAAAATCATTTACAAGAAAAATAATTGATTAAATCTTATTGCCCCTAACTAAAGAGGAATGGGCAAGAAACTCCATAATTAAAAATGCTTACAATAATTTGTAATAATGTTCTCCAGACAGACCGATTTTGCGGAAGATATTATAGTGCACAAGTGTGTGGCGCAAACACAGGTCCTGGTGCACTCCCTCTTTCCTCATTTTCATAGTCCGATGAGACGGAAAAATAATAATAGTATATAGTTACATTAATTCAATGATTATATGAATGTTAAAACGATGTTACTAGAATAACAGCTATAATTAAAAAATTAAAAAACACGACTGCAAAAATTGCACATATTTGTACTTTGTTTACTCGACAGTTTTTTTTTTTACGACGTTTTTTATTTACAGGTTTGTATATTTTTTAAATCTACTTGTCAAATTCTAGACGATAAACATAGACACGAAAAGATTCATTAAAATAAATAAATTGAGGCTGGTATTAATTTACGTTTTAAAGTGACCACATCGGTTTCTTTTTATTTTTTTACTAGCCTATGTTACTCGGAACGATGCAAGGATTGTAACGATACCCCATACATCTAAATCGGTTCAGGCGTTTAAAAGTTATCGTGGAATAAAGAAACTCACATACATACATACATTAACCCTGAACACATAACACTCCTTTTTTTTGCGCAGTCGTGTAAAAATCAGTTTAACTACTACAGTACCAAGTGCTACAAATAAAAAAAAAGAATTATCCAAATCAATTCATAATTGGCGGAGTAATCGTGTAACAAATATACAAAGAAAAACATACTGACGAATTGAGAACTACCTCCTTTTTGAAGTCAGTTGAAAATACTGAAATGAAATTCTGTGGAACAGTTTTTCCGCAAGCTGGTTCCATAGTACTTAATAGTTTTTCATGTATTTGAGTGCTTTTTTCCTCTAAAATATTGCCAATAAACGCAAAGTCAACACATATTTTATTGTAATTTTCTTATTTTCTGTGTATATAGTATTTATGTAGGAATGGACATATTTTGCGAGACAAATTATGACCATATTTGTACATTTACCGACTGTTTTCAATAATTTGTCAAAAAATAAAGGAAATTCAGTACCTAACTGTATTTTGCATTGTATATAAATATTTTTTCTAATTGATTTTCATACATAATTTGTTATATAAATGTATTATTTTGGAAATCTTTTTGTATATCTTTGAATAGTGTAATACAGGTCCATTGACGTATTCAGCTGAGAGCAAATTGAATAATGTATTGCTATCCCTTACTGGCATATAAAAAAAGAATGGGATAGAGGATCTTACATAAACGTCACATAGTTCAATTATGTCAAAGTGACAGTCCGTAGTGGCTCTCTTTCTAGCTCTATATGCTAGAAAAGGATAGCAATAACTTGAAGTTTATTGCGTGTACTACTGAATATCGTTTTGGAAGTCTACTGCATTATTACTATTATTCTTTCTTTTCGCGATATTTAATTGTTATAAATTATTGCATTATAAAGTTCAAGACTTAGCCAAATAATTGAAGTATACCTTACTTTCTATAACATGCATATCTAGTAAATTGTATTGTAAATTATTAGAGTTAAGTTTGTAACCGACTTCAAAAAAATGAAGTCCCTATGTAACGATGTAGTTATCCGTTTATGTTCTCGAATCTACTTATCACATTGTATAATAATTTTCAAACGTTTTTGGTGCATGTATAATTTGTATATTTGTCTCTTTCTAGCTATATTGGTTGATAGGGAATGTCTGAAGCAGCGATGACCATAAATACCGGACCCACTGAATGACTTACCCATAGGGGCCAAATGCCTGCCGGGGTTGCGGGACGTCTTAACAGGATACCGTGGCCCCGGAACGTAAAGGGCAACAGAAGGAACAGGGTGGTTTTTTAGTCAGTAAAAGTCTGACAGTCCCTTCCGCCCCACCCAGGACGGAAGGACTCATATGATGATTTTTACCAACTAAAAAAAATAATGGCTTACCCCTTTTTTCTTACTCCGCCGCTGTTTTTTTTTCTGATTAATTTCGTTGCGGGATTCAAAACAGTTGAATCGTTTTTCCGAAAGTCGTCGTTCATTGCTTCGGCGCTTTTCTGGTGGTCGCCACTGTTGATTTTCGCTTTCAAGTGTTCTTATGGTTGGGAATAGTGGCGGGATTACCGATGCGTTGCGATTTTGCGTCTGAATCGTCTGAGCGGTAACGCAATTTGCTCGTGTGGCACTCATACATACATAAACTCACGCCTTTTTCCTATGGGGGTAGGCAGAAACCACAGAACGCTACGCTACGATCCTTGCATACTCCTTTCGCCTCATCTACGGCACTGTAGCACTCTAGTCGAAATCAATCATTGCGACGACGCAGCGTCCATGTGGCTTCACCCTTACTTGGTTGGACAAAGGCCTGTTTGTGAAACAATTACACAAAAAAAATCTCCTATGATAATACCAGCCATACCTATTGTTTGTCCTACTGCAGGGCAGACGTCTTCTCATACAGAGAAGGCACGAGCATTGATCACAACGCTTGCTCAAGACGAATTGGCTATTTCAGACTTATATTAATTTTAAGTCCAGGTCTCTTCGCGATGTTATATCAGTAATGTCCAAGATATACTTAGAAAATAATGTCCTATTTACCTAGTCAAAATTATAAGACATGCTACCGAGAAATACGATTTGCTATTTAAAAGAGCGATACTGGAAATATGAAATAACGTAAGGGACATTTGGTCGAAAATCTCATTTTCAACCTAATGTCAAGTCATTTTCAGTCTTAAAGTTCTTTCTTTTAGGAAATAAAAAGTCTATAAAGATATTAGTCGGTTTCCTTTACACACAGTATTTTTAAATCTGCCTCATACATTCAAGCGAAAGGGTTTTTTTATTCTAAGTTCGTGAGTTGTTACTTAGCTGTTAGTTTTTCTATTAAACTTATGATATCTTATTTATTTTTTGTCCTAAAAAATATAACTAAGTGCGGTGGTAGCTTGTACGCTCACGACTTGACTGGGGTTGAAAAACAAAAAATATCAGGTACTTTTTAATTGTCAAGGAGTCGGTCCGTAAGAAAGTTGAAGCTAGTTGCTTGTTCCAACGTAGGTAGGTCTCTATGTAGAAGTACGAGCAAGACATTCCACGGATAGTCTTTTCAATTAAGTTTTTAGAAAGTCCTTTCTACACTCTAGTTGAATATGTATAGCTAAATTGCTTAATTGAGTCCTCGCGTGCTGACACTGTTCACCGTTACATTTCGCCTCTTGTATATCACGCTACAAGCCCCCCCCCCCCCACCGTTATCGTCCTACCTCAGCGCCCCCTATACCCCGTAGGCGAGGCCTCTTAAGTGGTGTAGAAAAAGTAATAATCCCAATCTAGCGTAAAAGGAGACTGTGTAATATAAAATTGTAAAAATAATACAAAAATTACTTCATAATACATTGTGATAAGATTAGTAATTATTATACAATAAATTACATATCTAATAATAAAAATGTTTAAAAAATACCAAAAAAAAAAAGAATTGTTCGTGAAGTACAATACAGTTTTGTTTAAATTGGCATGTATGGCAATGCTTTATACAATATTTATCCATTCCGTGATTGTATTAAAGATAAAAAATGTATACTTTTTAATGGACATGTTATTTGAATATTAAATCTTCTAAATTCTTCATAATTCTATGTGTTGTAGCTGTCAACCTTTTTGTCTTTGAAATAATGCAATAAATTCATTTTTGTGCGTTTGACGCACGTTGCGCTAACGTTGCGTTGTCCAGTGCGACATTACTCTTGTTTATCAGTAAAATCTTTGCGTTCCAAATGCTAAAATATTTGCCTCTCTTTATCCCATTTAAGGATCGCGAAATAAAAGAACCGAACCGGTCCGCAACGCGCAGTTCTTTGTTTACACTGCGCAAGCGCACGTGGACAAGTACCTCTAGTAACAGACATCTAGCAAATAAAAATGTGAATTTCTAGCGAGAAATACGTTAGTATAACGTTATGTAGATCCGATTAGAACCCAGTTTGTGAGGGTAGATAATCTAAACAATATAATATGTATAATAAATCTGTAACTAGTAATTAATATATATTTACATTCCCATTAAGACCCATTAGTCTTCCCATTCACCCGTATGTACAAGAACGACGATATTAAGAGATCTGTATTTTTTAACACTTTTTCAAACAATATATTTAATAAAAACCTCATATTTTACTACTCATTCTGTTTCATAGACAAATACACTATTCACTGTAATAACCATAAAGAAAAAGGTTTTATTTAGAAATTATTATTTTTATAAATATGGCGGAGGTAAATTATGCTATATTGTTGGTAGTGAACGATACTTATACCTACACTTGATTGTACTCATGATAACGATTAAAAAAAATTATTTACGAAATTACTAATTACGAAATTAAAAATAATTATTTTTCATTTATATAGCGCATGATCTCAAGCAGTCAAGCACCTCAATAGCATATTAAGTAGACAACGTACCCGGCGATAAATATTGCACATCGACCTTTATCGTATTTCGTATTTCATACAAAGAATAAAAAGAATAATCAAAAGAAGCAAATCAGAATTGTTTTAACAGCTCCTAATGGATACCGGACTGTATGTATTTCGTGCGACAGAGATAACGCTCTACGAAGCCGAAATTAGCCGATTGTCTCTTTCCAAAGGTCGATGTGCAATATTTATCGCCGGGTACTGTAACACACAATCAGCTTTGATTTAATTAAGTTACTTATCCCTTTTAACACACAAAACTATTAAACTTCTACTATACATTTTTTTTTATTAAAATTTGTAACCGTACGGAACGCGTGCGTTCGAACGCCTTTGTGGTAATTGGAGTCGTGCGCTTTGCAAATTAAAAAAATATTTATATGAGATAGTTGTTTGTTATCATGAGTACCTTCAACCACGACTGTGTATAAGTTATTCTATATACTTTATTTACTCTGTCAAAATAATAAAAATCTATAAACTCTATGATTTTTGTAATAATTTCGCAACTCGACTGCCTGTTACCATTGTAATGTATGGATTAAGTAAACAAATATCGAATCTAGGCTATGATTTAGTTGATAAGAATGCGCACATGCGTCATATGGTGCATAATGTCTTATTTCCATTACTTTATTTATATTTCAACGACTTAGCAACTGGCGAACGTCATAGTGTCACTTCTAACGCGTGCTATTCAAAAAACGAATTCAAAATGGCCGCCGAACAAAGCAAAGGATTTTATCATGCCCTTTCACTTGCATAGTATAGAGTGAGTGAGAGGACATGATAAGCGGTGCCATTTTAAATCTTATGAAAGCAAAGTCCCTACATGTTACGAGATAGTGTCATGTGACTCTTATGTACCTAATTGTTATAAGGTATAAATTACAATGAATGACACGCGTTTGTAAAAATTAAATGCGTCAGTTACTAAGTCGTGTCAATTTCAAGTATTGCTTAGTATTATAGTCAAGAGCTTGAATCTTTGGAGTTTGAGTGATAAGAGATATGAATATTAAAATATTGCAGTATGGTAACACTTTGAAGTTTTGAATATTTTAGTTTTTGCAATCTGGTACTTTCAAGATCGCATGAAGTGCATTGTTCAGTTGCTTAATTGCATAACACATAATGGCAATGCTTTTACTTTTGACGTAACAACAATATTCATTGCTACATTTACTTTGTCGAGTAGACAAAGTTTACAAACATATGAAGCAATGGATCATGAATTTCTTTAAAAATTTTTCGGTTTGTCATACCAATCTTATTGTTGAAATTAACAAATTGTTTCAATTCCGTCAAAATGTAAAGTGATCTAAGGGTCTGTTCACATCTGACGGAAGATACGTCGAACGTGTCGTCTTTAGTATGGTCGACGCATTTAACGCATCATCGGTTATGTGTGTATGGTTGGATATTTTATTATCTATTTGACTGTTTTTGCGTTACGCGACTGACGATACGCGGCGTATCTTCCGTCAGATGTGAACCGACCCTAAATACTTGGGTGTCGTGTGTGTGAATTTCTTTTGTTTATTTTTCAATGAAATTTTTATTCAACGTTATTTGCGTAGATCGTAACTATTATTATTTTATTTGTTGTTATTGTTAGTTTCCACATTTAGGATTAGCTAGATTGTACAGTGGTCCGTGGGGAATGCCTACTTTTAATGAATACAGTGCGAGACTATATTTTTCAAAATCTTTTAAAATGTCTTCTTCATAATAAATATGATTGTGCGCTGCCAGCAAAAGCCGTAACTATACTTCCAAACTGTAATAAGACGTTGTTAAATAAGCATTTACTATACTCACGTGCAAAAAATTAGGACACTGCAAAAGTCAAGTGATTTCCTCGTTGAGCTCAAATTCAATCTTCATCTCAAATCATCTTTAAAGTATGCTTAAGTTATGCTTTAAATAAATTGATTATACCTATAATCTAAGGAGAAAATTTGAATGTTGAAGTGTCCAATATTTTTTTTGCACGTAAGTGTGTTTATTTTTATGAAATTGTGCAATACTTTATTAGAATTTGAGAGATGCACACTACACTTTTCCATATCATAATAATACGTTATACAAACCTAGAGTGCCAAAATAGTCTCGTACAAAAATGCAAATAGGTACTTCTTAATGCACAGCACAAATCTATGTAACTACTTAAGATCATAATGTTTTATAAAATGGTATGTTTACCAAAATAAATGTTCCATGATCCATCACATTCCTTTGAGCAGACTTATGTTATGAAAGGTAGGTACCTAAATACTTGGATGTCGTATTTTTGTACAGTGGCCGAATTTCATATCGCTGCAATATTCAAGTTGTAAATAAATTAATTATAAAATATTTTATTGTGTTTAATTTTGTATTAGCCACCAAGAACCACCAGATTACATTTCGCCAAAATCAGATAAAAAATAAAACAAAAAAAAAAGATGTCTGTATAAATTATAATTTAATACAAAATCGTAATATTCACTATGGTACAAACAATGCGCCGAAATTACACACTATCTGTTAGGCAGAAAACATCTTTTTAACCTTTTGACCGCCAGTCATGTATAGATGACAAACCAAAGTAACCCTAGCACGCCACGGTCAGGACTACGGACTACATGACAGGCTTTTTACAGACAATTTCTTTTACTAATTATGTTTCTTGAGTCATCCTAATTTATACTAGTTGAACTTCTTTCTTTATATTTCATCTATATTAACATAAGATGGCAAAAACTAAAACCAATTATAAAGTTTCGAATAGTGTTGTAAAAATAAGCACTGAGCGTCGAGCGTTGAGCGCTGAGTCGACGCTATTGAGCGTTCAAGACTTGAGCGTGAAACGCTCGAGCGTTTAAGTTCGAATTCTTAACTTGGCGCCAAGGGCACGGAACTTTATTTGCTTCGGAACTATGTATATTTCCGCTGCTATTAATGAGCACCAAATCGTGATTTTTTCCTAAAGCATTCAAAAATAACTATAATTTTATTTTCCATGTTAACGACTAGAGATTGAGAATTGTGACTGTTTATTTGAAACGTCCTGTCTTCTTAAAACATTTTTTTAAAATCCCAAGATGTTTTAACAACTATGCTGCCAGGATATAGCAAATAATTAAGTATTTTATTATGCATATTTTGTATTTTATCAATCACCCACAAGAACTGTATGATCGCCGTTCTGCAACAGCAGTTTGAACTGTATAAGTACCTATATTAAACGCTATATTCGATTATCGTGGAGTATTTTAGTATGTAATTAATTTGCATGGATTACATAATATCTCACAGTATTCAGCACGCTTTCCCAAACAATCCATTAAATAGTAACTATTAGAAAATTATAATTCGAATAGAAATGAAACTTACACATCGCTTTATACACTTTTTATTTAATTATTCAGCATTTTGAAGACACAGGAAGACTAGTTGTGTATACAGACTTAATAAAATTGGAAGTGCAATATATTGACTGTGACTGGCGGGACCCTTGCCCTTGATATGCGCAAGCGCATTTGTCGTCTAAGAGCCCGCAGACTTAAAATTCCAAGTTTGCCGACTGAATCGCAGAATTTATATTTAATAGATTAGAATCCGCACATTGTATCCAACTAACTTGTCCAAATTAATGATTGTATTCCAACCGTATCAGTATCGAGATTCCCTTCCGATTACCAGAATTATAATATTGGCCAACTATCGGCCGCCTACGTATTAGCTCGGTACTCTAAGCAAACTTGCGGACTAACTAGGTATCCAACTAAGTTTGGTCAGCCGCATGTAAAGTTGGTCGATAAAATTGTGAAAGTATACTATTTAGTTGTTCGATAAAATCAGCCAACTGAAATTGGTGCCGGTTCCCAACTAAAATTAGACTATATCTATCTTTTTCTGGCCAATAAAACAAGAAAGGGGCGGAAATAAATTTGAACTGTCAATTTTAGTTGACATGTCAGACCGCATTGATTAAAAACACGAAAAAGTTAAAGCCAAAACTAATTTGACATCTCTAACTTTGTTCTAAAATGTCACCGTCCTTTTCTTTCGCTGTATGTTTGTAAGAGATGCCAATTTTCTAATTTTAGTGTAGTTAGTGAACAAGGGAATCGGCACCATTGTAAGTCTGCGGGGACTTTATTGTGCAGGGAGAATGCCAGTTTATTAAGAGTCTTAAAAAGTTGATTTTCAGCAGTATCCATCTTAAGTTTAGCTAGCTTTAAAGCTGTGTAAATCAACTAAATGACTACTGTCTTTACAAAATTATGCTATTTCGTGTCTTAACATCCATAATAAGGCAAAATTCTGTAAATATATTTTATTTTAAAAAATTCATTCGCACATCGGTTTCATTGATTGTAATTTCTTTTTTTTTTAAGATTTCTGATGATACAAGGACGTAAATATTACAATTATTGACTAATTCAGTTACAACAATCGATATAGGTCGGTTAAACCTGCAGACTAATTACGTAACACGAGTAGTTGACACCATTATCAACATAACATCACGCCTGTAATCCCTGAAGGGTTAGGCAGAGGTGTACCATTAACCAATAATTCCAAAATACAACTTCTCTAAAGAAACACTTCATTTTAGCCCTTAAAACCCGATAAATTTTCAATGAAAGCCTCGTCTCCACTAGGAACATTTGTCGAGCGACATGTGTCCCCGGTGACATCGGGCGATATCGGACGACATCGCCGCGACATTGAAGAAACTGTTCCTTGTCGCACACATTGTTGAAACTGTTCCTTGTCGCACAGTCCCATACAAGGAAAAGTTTCAACAATGTCGCTGCGATGTCGTCCGACGTCGCCCGACATCGCCCGATGTCACCGGGGACACATGTCGCTCGACAAATGTTTCTAGTGGGGACGAGGCTTAACAGTGTAAAAAGATTTTTGATTGCTTCGAAATCAATAAATAGTTAAAACAATTGAGTTGCGAAATAAGTGACATCGCAGTTCGATATTGCCATACAAAATGTATGGAAGAATCGCGTTTTGACAGGTCATAAAAAGTACGTCAATTGATTCGTGGTGTCATCTACCCTATTATATCTTACGCAATTTTCAACCTTACATGTGTTGTTTTACAGTTTATTATCAATTATACAATTAAAACTGAACTGCGTCTGCGCAGACCTCGCTGTAACTATCGACGTCACAATGCCGACACCAACAACCGCGAACAGCAAAGACAAAAAAGTATTTACAAGATATGTATATTTATTATAAAAATCAATACTTAATTATTTCGTACAAGCACTTAGCAGCAAGGCATCATTGTAGGAGAGTCTTTAGGTATTTCGATTTCCTTTTGAGAATATTCCTAACATCTGCGAGCATATCGTCCCTTCCATTTTTAAGTTTACTTTCTACTATACTTTGGTATTTTTCGTCTACGTTTACAGTTAGTTTAGCAAATGATTCGTCTAGAGTGTTCGCGAATTCGTACTTCGGCCATTCGTCAAGTATATTTTCGAGGAAGCTGATAGAACTTTGTACAGTTTCGTTGAGTTTGTTCAGTAGTTCTGAGGTTTTGAGTTCGTCCGGCGAGTGGTTGGTCTTCTTCTTGGATTTCTTGGTGCTTGCGGGCGAGAACAACTCGTTGCAGACGCCCAGCAAGAATGTTATGATACCTATGAACTGGGAATATTAAATCTTATTTAGCAATTATTTGTGTTATATAAAAACTTTGCGTAAAGTAGGTTGTAATATTATTCCAAGGGAACACATTACCCAGTTATTGTTAATCCAGGAAATGGTCTATGTGCACAATTTTCATTCAAATCTGTTCAACCATTTACGCGTAATTGAGTAAGAACATAATAATAATAATAAATAAATATCTTGGGACAACTCACACACGGCCATCTGATCCCAAGCTAAGCAGAGCTTGTGTTATGGTAACCAGACAACTGATATACATACTTATATAATTTATAAATACATACATATTATAGATAAATTACACCCAGACACAGAACCAACAATTATGCTCATCACACAAAGTTTGTCCTGGGTGGGAATCGAACATCTTCACCAACTTTCACATTTAAATATTAGTAGGATTGCCCTACACTAGGAATTTCTTCTGCATCGTGGGTGTGTTTACCAACACATAAACCCAAATTTTCAAACAGCGTAACCCTATCAATCAGACAATCTGTAGGCCAAACAAAAATAATCGAATCAATGGACTTATTAAAGGTCGTCGTGAACTCAAATTTGGAACATTGATGACATCAAAATGATAGCCAGTATGTCATGTAGTCTTTCAAACTGCATAAATTTTTTTTCATAGAATTAATAATTTGATTTTGTAAAAACTTTATTGAAAAGGTTGTCTGTGGAGTTCCGTGCTCGTTCTTCTCCATAGAGACCTACATCTTGGAACAAGCAACTAGCTTCAACTTTTTGACTAACTGACCAACACCTTGACAATTCAGAGTGCCTGAAAATGTTTTGACTTTGACATTGTATTGTCCGACTGCACAAAAAATCAAATATGGCATTACACTTACCTCTAAATAATTAGACAAACTTTCCAGACAATCTCTCATACTCCACACCGGGTCGGCTTTCATTGCTATCTCAGTTTGCAGCTGTAACTGCGCCTTAGGTAACAGTCGCGCGGCCGCGTCGCACGCGCCGTGCGCTGCGGTCGTGCGACCATACGCTAGCTCGGCGACTAGTCGCAGGATCGTCGCGTAAAGTTCCCGATAGGGTACCGGGGAGTTTACAAATGCTGAAAAAAAATAAGAATAATGATGAGAAGATATTCATTAATTAGTGAATCCGTGTGATTCGAAAGGTAACATAAAAGAGTAAGTAGGGTATTTGAAAAGGGTATTATTACAAACAAATGGGGAAATAAAAGACAATTTATTTCACACTAGCGACCCGCCCCGGCTTCGCACGGGTGCATGTATTATACATAAACCTTCCTCTTTAATCACTCTATCTATTAAAAAAAACCGCATCAAAATCCGTTGCGTGGTTTTTAAGATCTAAGCATATATAGGGACAGACAGACAGGGAAAGCGACTTTGTTTTATACTATGTAGTGATAATGTCAACTTTCATTATTAAAGAAAACAAAAAGGTTTTTTTACTGCCTCTGAGTTTGCAACCACTTGAATTTAATTGTAAGCATTGCATTTGTGATCAACATAAAGCTGGGGAGTATTTTTGTTTGTTTGTTTAAAGGCTCTAATATCAAAAACTACTCGTCGAATTGGCAAGAATTATACACTATGTAACAAAAACCCTGTCAGATCAGTGTTGCCGTTGATCAGTTTTTATGTTTTATTTTAATTTAATTACTTCTTTCTTCTTTTTAGGGTTCCGTACCTCAAAAGGTAAAAACGGAACCCTTATAGGATCACTTTGTTGTCCGTCTGTCTGTCTGTCTGTCTGTCTGTCTGTCTGTCTGTCAAGACCTTTTTTCTCAGGAACGCGTGGAGGTATCAAGCTGAAATTCATATCAAATAGTCAAGTCTATGGTCTCTTGGAGCTGTGAAAAAATCAAACTTCTAAGTCAACGCGATCAAAAGATACTCCCGTTTATGCCGCAAATTTTCGACACTCGCAAGGGAATCAAAACCTACAGGGTACTTCCCGTGAACTCAGAATCTTGAAATTTGGTATGAAGCAACGTCTTATAGCAGAGATATAGGAAAAATTGCGAAAAGTATAAATTTTTAGTTACATCATATAATAAAAATATTTTTAATAATTTTAAACTTACTACCCCTTTCCTCATGAACGCGTAGTGGTATTATATTGAAATTCATATCAAATACTCAAATCTATAATACCTTTAAGCTGTAACAAAATCAAACTTCTATGTCAACGCAATCAAAAGAAACAGGAATTAAAACCGCATATTTTGAAACTCGCCACTACTCGCAAGGGAATCAAAACCTACAGGGTACTTCCCGTGAACTCAGAATCTTGAAATTTGGTACGAAGCAACGTCTTATAACACAGATAAAGGAAAAATTGCGAAAAGCATAAATTTTTAGTTACATCATATAATAAAAATATTTTTAATAATTTTAAACTTATTACCCCTTTACTCATGAACGCGTAGTGGTATTATATTGAAATTCTTAACAAATACTCAAGTCTATAATATCTTTAAGCTGTAACAAAATCAAACTTCTACGTCAACGCAATCAAAAGATACAGCAATTAAAGCCGCATATTTTGAAACTCGCGACTACTCGCAAGGGAATCAAAACCTAAAGGATACTTCCAGACGACCTGGAATCTTGAAATTTGGCATGAAGCAACGTTATAAAGTACACATATAGGAAAAATTCCGAAAATCTTAAATTTTTAGTTACATCACATAGTATATTTTTTTTCATAATCATAAACTTACTAGCTGACCCAGCAAACGTTGTTCAGCGATTAAAAAAAAAAAACAGATGTTGGCCGATTCTCAGACCTACCCGATATGCACACAAAATTTCATGCAAATCGGTTCAGCCGTTTCGGAGGAGTTTGGAAACAAACACCGCAACACGAGAATTTTATATATTAGACTTGCTGACCCAGCAAACGTTGTTATGCGATTAACAAAAAAAAATAAAAAAATAGATTTTGGCCGATTCTCAGACCTACCCGATATGCACACAAAATTTCATGCAAATTGGTTCAGCCATTTCGGAGGAGTTTGTGTACGGAACCCTCGGTGCGCGAGTCTGACTCGCACTTGGCCGGTTTTTTTTGTTTACTGGGGAAAAATAATAATCTCAAATCCATTAAATGCTTACGTATATTTGTGTACGCAGTACGATGCCGAATAATACCTTTAAGGATCGGACAGGGTTTTTGTTACATGCTGTATAAGATCACGCTACGAGCCCACGACCCAAGGGAGTGGAGCAGTAACCAAAGGTGAAACACTCACCAATAATCCTAGACGGGAACGGCGCAGATATGCTAATCCTCTCCTTCTCACAATACACCTGCCGACACTTATCCATGGCCGCGCTAAACGCCTCTACACACGTATTCAACTGCTCGTAATGGCCTTTCTTCTCCTCCACCGGCCGGCTATCGGCGAGCTCGATACACAGCGCTATGGCCGACACTAGGGCGTCCTTTAACCGGAGATAGGATACCTCCTGGTCGAATGTCCGGGCTTTCAGCAGATCGTCTTGAAATTGTGGAGGCTCGAAGTTTACGATTACGTTTAGGTCTCGATTGTCGCTGTGGAGTGAAAAAAAAGTAATTTTAGGTTTAGGACTGCCTCGTTGGTCTAGTGGTCGCAAAGCGCGACTGCTGAGCATGAGGTCTTGGGTTCGATTCCCAGGTCGGGCAAAGTGTTATTGGGTTTTTCCATTAGGAATTTCTCAGTAGCAGCCCCGGAGTCTGGATTTGTGCCCGGTTGATGGCAATAGGCTCGCCCCCTATTACATTGGACTTAAACATAACTGGCGAAATGTGGGTGTACTAATGGGTACACCTCTGCCAAACCCTTCGGGAATTACAGGCGTGATGTTATGTTATGTTTAGGTTTATGACCGCAAAATATTTTTTATTATTGTTTTATATTCTTTGTATCATTGTGATATTTTTTTTGTTATGGACTGTATTTGGGAAACAATTTTTTTTTGTTTTATTTCTCAGTAGCAGCAGCTGAGTCTGGATTTGTGTGGATGGCAATAGGCTCGCCCCGTATATGCTATAAGCCATAAACCGGGCACAAATCTAGACTCCAAGGCTGCTACTGAGAAATTCCTGATGGAAACCCAATAACACTGCCCAACCTAGGAATCGAACCCAAGACTGTATGCTCGGTAGTCGCGCTTTGCGATCAATAGACCAACGAGGCAATCGAGGCAGTTTTTGGTGGACGTTTCGTCTGTAATACTCACGTGGCACAGCTGGGCAGCCTGCTGGGCTGGTGCAGCAGCGCGGGCGGCCCCGCGAGCTGCGCCAGTAGCGCCTGCTCGCGCGCCGCGCCCGCGCCCCACGCGCATGCGTCCAGGCGCGCGCCCCACGCGCCCAGCTCCACCAGCTTCTCGAACGTGCCGTACTTGTACGCGTACGTCAGGTGCTCCACGCTCTGGGGAAACAGAATTCTAATTATATTAGGACACAGATCATTTAACGACATCTAAGCTTAGAGCTGTCAAATCTGACAGTTAGCCAACCTAAACAAAAAAAACAAGGAGAAGAAAAACTCTGCCAATAAATAAAATATTCCACACTCCCCCAATCCACCTCTCGTTCAAACCTCTTCTCCATGTGCTTTCGGCCGGACATAGACTATCCAGCTTATAGGAAGGACGGATATCCGACTATCCGGCTTATAGGAGGGCCGGATACAAAAAATATCCGGCTCATAGGTGGGATGGATACTCGACTGTCAGTTTTGTAGGAGGGCCGGATACTCGTCTATACGCTATCAGTTTTATAGGAGGGCCAGATACTCGACTATCCGGCTTATAGGATGGCCAAATATTGGTATCAGGCCAACCAAACAACTACTCGTTTCAACAGCATTTACTCACGTCCTTGCTGTGGTGCTTCAGGAAGGCTCTGGTGTCTGCTAGCAACTGCAGCGCGCGGCTCGCCACACACGCAGGCGCGAGGCGAGCGCAGTGCAGCCAACCTATAGACACTAACTGTATGTGCTTCACTTCCAGACGTTGGTATATGCTGTCTGCCGCTAATGCGTTACCTGTGGGACAGTTGAGACTGAAATTAATCTTGTGTCTTTAGAAAGGGTGTGTACACTTCGAAGTCGGAAGCTACATGTTCTTTGCAAGATTACGACCATGAAAATTTTTGTGTTCTGAATCATACCTGGGAATCTTCTGGTAACAGATGTCTTAAAGGTCTAAGATCCAACCGATTCTTTTTTCTGTACCATTGAAATAAAATCGTGTTTCTGTGCTTTAAACCATTGAAATAAAATTGACTAGCGAAACGATGCGAATATTTGCAAAAATACGTTTTGTTTTTTATGCAAATACTCGCAAAACTTTGGAAAACAAAATGTACCCTCAGAAAATAGAGATAAAATCGATTTTATATTGCAAAAGTGTACTTACCTAACAAATGATACAACTTGACGAGAAGCAGTTTGGCGTGGAAGTTGGCTGGTGAGTGATGAAGTACCAGCTCTAGGAGGCACAGGGCATCCACCACCGGCGCTGAACTACTTAGCAGCACTCCTGGACAAACAGATGTCTGGTATGATGCTAGGTTTATTAAACATCTTTTGTGCATCAAGATCAGCAGTACCTAATGTTAAAGTTTCAATACGTAAGTTAATTTCATACTAATATTATAAATGCGAAAGTAACTCTGTCTGTTACACTTTCACCACTGAACTTTTGATGAAATTCAGTATGGTGTAACTGTAAGTTTGAACCCCAATACAGGACATATGCTACTTTTTTTTCCGCGGCGTCGTCTGCATCCGCGATAACCGACATTTACGCGGACGAAGTTGCAGGCAAAAGCTAGTATAAAAAAAAACCTATTAAATGTTCAGAAATATTGATTTGATCCAGCTTTTAGCAGTGAATGGGAGAAAAAAGTGTTTAATTTTTACTTTCTTTTGTAAATCGTTCCACGCACTAGGAATTTCTCCTGTATCGTGGGTGCACAACAAACATATAAAGTCACATACACAAACAGCCAGACCCGGAATAACTATCTGTAGGCCCTTTTTAGCCGTGCGGGTATCGAACCCGGCACACGCAGTGCAAGAGCCAAACGCTAAGTCACTGTGCTAACAGTGTCGTCTTTTAATGATTACTACTTTTTAACCAACTTCAAAAAAGAAGGAGATTCTCAATTCGTCGGATTTTATTTTTTTTAAATTTCAAGTTTTACACTAGCAACTTACCAGCATAATAATAATGATGAGCAGCAAGTATGCCGTACGCGTCAGCAGCACAGAACTCAGTAATACTGGAAGTGATCAGCCCCTTCTGCAGGCACCTGACGTAGTGGCCCTTGAGGGTGGTAGCCAGGGACAAGGCACCGTCGGCGGGTAGTGGCGCCGCCACCAACCGCCACGCGGACAGGCAGGACACGTGGCGTTGGATGTCGTCGGCCTAGAGCGTTATATGTTTAATTATCTATACAAATAAATAAAATTTAAGTGTCTCTTAGTAATAACAAAATTACAACTTTTTACTTAATGCTTAAAGAATGTTTACACGGAACTTAAGCCCAACACACACAGAGAGCGGGACGGGAGCGGGGCGGGAGCGGGACGGGAGCGGGGCTGGAGCGGGACGTGAGCGTGTCGGTTTGGGTTGTATTCCTTGTATTTATATGGATGTTCACACACTGAATGCTAACGTCTTGCTCACGTCACGCTCACGTCCCGCTCCCGTCCCGCTCCCGCTCTCTGTGTGTGTTAGGCTTTATACCAAACAACAAATTTTTTTAATATTGTCTGTCTCCTAAACGGCTGGAACGGTTTTGACGCGATTTTCACTGGCAGATAGCTAATAACAAGGGTTTCGTGAAAAAAAACATGAAAGCAAACTAGTGTTGACCTAACTTAATATTAACATTTAAGGTGGAAACATTCAAAGTGAACTAAATAAAACTCACCGACTCAGGCTCACTGTTCTCGTCAAATCCAAGACACGTCAAAAACTCCCTACAACGTTCCTCTCTCTCCTTCTGCGGTATCATTCCAAGGTACGGTCTCAAATCTGGCACCGCACATGGCTTATTAGCAAACACCCTTAAGTATTGCACACACAACGCCAGACCGCTACCAATCAGAGACGTTGGGTCACCATCAACAGCCAACCGTTTCCACAATTCCAACCTAGCTAAGTACGGACCTCTCAAAGTTCTTCCGGATGTCATACTTTCAACTAACGTACAGATGAACTCATGGCATTTTTCTGCACTATTATCAATAGCACTTTCAGAATCCTCTGAATTCTCTTCGATGAGGTGGAAGACAGAGTCGAAATACGGAACGTAGTAGTCCCATCGGTCCTGATTGTCCCAAAGTAACTCTTTACAGACCATGTTAAGACGTTTCCATTCACCGAGTTTCTTTAGATACGGGATACAGGCTTGGGCAGTGTTTCCTGGGACTAGCTGAGAATATAAAGGACTCTCAATGAATTTCAAGATGTCTTCCCATTTTTCTTGAAGTTCTAAGATCATGATGTAGAGACGTGCTTCTTGTTCTGCCTCCATTTTGTTCTCACTTATAAAGTTGTCAACCATTCTTTGTGCGAGGGCGAGTAGTATGCCTCTTTTCGTGTTGTCATCTGATGTTTTGGCCTGTTGAATAGTTATCAATTTCAAAAAGTCTGAGAAAATAGAACAGGCTTTCTTGTGAACCTTTGACACTCAGAATAAAAGATACTGAACATAAGAATTTAAACATACCTGTAGCCCATACATATATTTGTACAGTGCAGTAATGGAACCCACATCTCAGGTTGTCAAATCATTATGTACTTGACTATTTTAAAGAAATTCTGTTCTAACTTTTACTGATCTTGTACCTCAAAGATGCAGATTATATGTATAACTGTCTAGTTTAGGGTTTAATGTCAAACAACACTACTGTTACCTAGCTTTATGTAATACTAGCTGTCCGCCGCGGTTACACCCGCGTCTTTGGTTACTGCTCCGCTCCCGTAGGTCGTAGCGTGATGGTATATAGCCTATAGCCTTCCTCGATAACTAATCTATCTAACACTGAAAGAATTTTTCAAATCGGACCAGTAGTTCCAGAGATTAGCGCGTTCAAACAAACAAACAAACAAACAAACAAACAAACAAACACTGCAGCTTTATAATATTAGTATAGATTTGAAGTTATCTTGAACCTGCTGATTACCATATTACCCCGGGAAATAAAAAACTATTTCTAATACAAATAATATACTAACCTGCAAAACAATACTCATAACAGCCCAAAAGTAGTACGGGTTCTTGGGAGCAAACTTGTACAGTGCCATGGCAGCCCGCTGCTGTGACCGGTAGTCTCCGACCCTTACGTATGACATGAACAGGTGCGAGTGCAGCTCTTCACTTAGTGGCTCAGACTTTACTGCATTTTCATATAACATGCATACTTTGTGTACTGGGGAGAGAGGGAATGAGGTATTAAGTATACATAATTATATTGCTTGTTTAGGAATTTTTTATAACATAATTGCTTTTATAATATACATAGTTCAGCGGCTTTACGAAGCAGTACTCTGTTCAAAAAACACCTGCATACAGTCACAATCACTATGTCTGTCCATACAATATTATCATAAACTTTTAGTTTTCATAACACTCAAGATATTTTGAAAGATCTAAAGTGATTTTGATAATAGTGTTGAGTAAATGTATTGAGTGTTTAATTTGTAATCGTAAAAGCGTTTATAACTGATAAGGAATTGTGCTATCAAATCTCATTGTTAGTTGTTGTGACTGCTTGAAAATAACAAAATTATTATTTGAGTAAAACATGCTCTATTATAACATTGCACATCCAACCATTACACTTGTATTCCTGAAGTGTAGGCAGAGGTATGTCAAACAGGGTATAAAACTAGGCTGGATCCAGGGTGGGGTCATCAGGGCTGGATCCGCCCTTGGTGTAAAAAGACACAACACAATGCCGTTTAAACTACACATATTACCCATCAAACTTAATATCATTAAGCAGAAGATAATTGCTAGGAAAGATTTCTTTTTTTTTGGTGTGATTAAAGCCTTGTCTATGCACTCAAAACATTGTACTTATGCGTGCGTGCGTAACAGTACAGGGGTCATGGGATTTTTAAATGTTTAGCTATTACACTTTTTGTGTTGAAAACACACAAGTTATGACTTTCTGTCTCCATAGCCAGTAGGTATGGTCAGTGGCGGATCCAGTAATATCTGGAAACAAGCAGGCTTAAACCCGCTGAGGGTAGGTTTTTGCATAGTAAACACTAATAAAGACTTTATTTTAAACGTAATAACTAAGGCAGGATAATGCTTGTAAAAAAAAAAATGGAATAATATCAAGATCACTTTAAGATTTGTCACAGAAGAACTCAGGTGCTTTTTGTGCTTGAGACTTATAGGATCCGCTAATGGGTATAGTTAAACTAAAGCAAATACAAATATGAGATAGCATTTAAATTTTGGTCTTTTTACATCCATACCCGTCACAGCACACCCTCATGGGTAGCTAGGCACTCAGGTATATTATTGTATGTATTATACTACTGTGTAAAAAACTCAGCAACACAATTACTTTTGAATCTAAGAATAGTTTTATGAGATTGTAGGTTTAAATGAGATTTGATTTATTTATTTAAACTTTATGCCACAAAAAAGTACAAACGCGGACTTAATGCCTTTAGGTTTGATTATGATTACTTAGCTATAAAGGCAGAGAATTCAATTTCTATATTTGATTTTGATTAAGTGCTAAAGATACATATAATTCAATAAAAATTGCTAGGTAATTCACAATCAACAATATATTTTCATTGGTGCTTTTTTTATTAATGGAATGCTCGAATCTTATTGGTTTATTTGTGAGGATTTTTATAGCTGTTGTCTGGTTTATATAAATGTAGTAATAAAACTTACATTGCTGAGATTCTCTGTAGGATATCGTCATCGCCTGTAGCGTGGTATCATCGCTCGGCTTCTCGTCGGCCAGAGCGTCAAGTACTACGTGCGCTTCAGGACCCTTTCCTAACCTAAAAAGTGCAAGGGCTTTCAAAGCTCTCGCCGCCTGTAGAGAAGGACTCTTTTTAAGCACTTTCTCCGCTTCCTGCAGTGCCTTCTTGTTATTACCATTGTCCAACCAGTCTGAAATAATCATAAATCTACATATCTTCACCGAAAAACATCTCTATTTCTGAAGAGGTTGTCTGAAATATTGAACTCTTGCTCAAGATAACTTGTTACCGTAAATTGGTCGCAACCGACGCTCCACAATACCACCGTCGTGCATGTGCTGTGGCCGCACCGCCATTTTTCATTTATAAAGATTTTTCGCAAAATAAATTGCCTTTCGGTACTTTTTTTAGCTTTTTCACAGCACGTTTGTTTTGCGATTTTTGTCTATGGTTACAACAACTGACAGTGACAGTTTGGACCGATGTTGCCAATTAAAAGACCATAGACCAAAGCCACAGTAAGTATTAGAAACACATTAACGTCACATTAACTAGCCGCCACGCCACAAACTACTTTTATTTCAAGATGTATTTCACTGCTTAAGGCTCTAACTACACTTATTCAACTTTTAACGATAGAAAATTCGTTTAGTATGAAGATGCGTACGCATGTCTTCAGCTTTTCGCGTCTCAATATTTTGCGCGTCTGTTATAAATGTAGTTAGTTAGTCCTTATAGCAGTGTATTAGGTAATCAGTTTTAGCTCTTATTTCCTTAGTTTGTATTTCTCACATACATAGAAAGGAGGTTATTTGATTAAATTATTTTCTCACTTGTGAAAGGCATTATTAAAGTTCTAAAAGCACCAACGTGCGTGCTCTCGTTTCAGACTATGCACTGGAATACAAGGTCACGGCACTGCATTGCCTAGGCTAAACCCGTATCATTGAGGTAGTTCCCACAGTGATAGTAACTAGGCGTGGACTCTCGGACTGTACGGCACAGGTACTTTCCGAAGTAACCATGTTCGGGAAGCATCTGTCAGCCGACAAGGTAAGATCACCACCCTCTCGCCTGATTGGCTCTCTTATAGCATGCCCTATCATAGGGCCATGAAATAATACTAGTAGGTGTAAATTGGGGTTTCTGGATCAGAGGAGATCCAGAAACACCCAATTTACCCTACCATTCATTTTATTGAAATGAATGATCTAGTGACACCTATACTTATCTATTCATTTAATGTGCATTTCTACATGCATTCTAATTTTTCATTGTTAAATTAGTACGTTCATTCATCAATTTTATTCATTGACACGCGTATGAAATTCGAGCATATATCGGAGCACAATGCAATAGCACATATCCTAATAGAGTAATTCTTTCAGACAGTTATTTATATAATATATTCCTTTCACAGCATTCAAATAAAAACATTGGGGAAAATGTGTAGCATGCTGCATCCAAGGATCGTCGAAAATCTCCCAATCTTCTATAACACCTCCACATGAGAAACACGCTGCTTTATCATTTACACCATTTCCACAATAAAAAAATCCGGCTTCAGCCATTTCCGTCACCAACCTTATTCTTGAATTAGCCGTTGCCCAATAATGTCTGAACGAAATTTCACGCATTTTATACGTATTATAGATGTCATAACGAGGGCTGCATTTATTTTGAAACATGTTCTGTTCACTCACTGTTTAGTTCTTCATACGGATAATAATAAAAGTGAAATGATATTGTACTGCTGTAGCCAGCAACTTAAGAAGATTATCATTTGATTGGTGGGGATAAAAGATTTGAAAATTAAACAAGAAAATAATTATTTAAAAAATTTATTATTTATACACCATTTATTTAAGCACAATACATTTTTTAAAGCACATACAGAGTCATGATAAATACAGTTATATAAATCTTGAGAATATTTATATTGATCGTATAAACTTATCAAACTAGGACAACCTTCATCTTCTAAATTGAATATACTAAAATTACTATTTTCTAAAATATGCTTTAACCACAACACTTTTTCTGAACCTTTGACATAAATACATTTATCTCTTAAAATATCTATAACCAAATTCTGATAATTAGAATAGGGTACAAATCCTTCGTGCCAGTGTATCTTTCTGTTACGTTCAATCCAACTAACTTGTTTTTTTTCTTGTTTCGTTAATTTTTCGAATGGAAATGGTGGGCTAATTAAAAACACTTGTAATTTTTGATTATACAATATAGCAATTTCTTTTATTATAAATTCATTTGTTTCTGTTTTAAAGCCTTGAATATCCACAATAGCGATCATGATAATCTGCGCACAATGTTGCTGAGAGGTTTGTATTCCACAAGTCGATCGTTTATAATCAAACAATATGCAGTCGTCTTATCTGGTATTTGTGTTGAACATTCAAATTCCAATCGTACATCCACTGGACCAGTTTTTAAACTATCGTTTTGCCTCGAGCAGTCTAAGATAAAGACTGGAGCCTTTTCTTTAAAGTCCTGTAGATCAAGCAACGGGTCTACCGGAAAGTTGTAATACGACTGACGAAATTTCACATACATTTCATATAATATACTATATTTGTTCTCACAAAACTTTAAAGATAAAGGCTCATAAGGATAATATTGTGAATTTAAAAAGAGCGTCACGTTTGTCACCTCACAATGATCAAACACTGAACTGTCTTTAGTTCTATTATTTTTTCTGTTAGTCTGCAAGCAAAAAATGACATACCGTGGCTTTTCTAATTGAGAAGCAGTCTTTATTGACCAAGAATGCTTTGTGGTTTTAGGTAGTAAAGGATACTCATATAAATCCCAATTTCTAAAAGCCATCTGAATAGGTTTATCTCTTTCTAAATGCTTTAAAAGTGTTAAACGTTCTCGATCTGAAACTTTTATATGCGGTACTCTCCATTGCACCCTTTGTATATCTATTTGGACCTGAACGAGTTCATCAGTAAGAATAATGCTATTTAAGTTAGAATTACTCCTATTCAATATAAGTTCGTGTTTACAATTTATCACAATTTTATTGTAATCCTCTGCAAACCCTAAAATCTTATTTAATGGCACCACAACACTAAAATGCCCATCACTTTGGAACCCGTTTAAATTCCAACCCCATAATGCAGCAACTTTACTTTCTGCTTCATTTAATGAGATGTATGACTTTATTGTTGATGTTATTCCGGAATTTTTTATACGATCTATTTCAATTCCATTCATTTCGTATCTGATGTCTTGAAACAAATGCATAACAGGGTTATTAGTGAACGTAACAGTTTTCTTGATCGGATTCCCATCCTTACCGAACAGCTTTGCCTGACCTTCGATGTAGATTGAACTGGCTGATGGTAGCACGTATATATCTTGCTGATGTATGGGGATTCTGATTTCATCGTTTTCTCTAAAGCTGTTATTGTAGGGATTGTATGAATGGACTTCATAACTTTCGATTGAACTATCAAAGTGTGGTAAATCAGTAATCTGTAGTATACTCATACTTTAAACCCTAAAGCTTTAAGAAAATCTTTATTTGATTTAGTCAATTTCTTCACGTTTTTCTTACGTCTGTGCACCTTAACGGATGTTGACGGAATAGGACGTTTTATTTTCACGGGAGGGTTTTTATCATATACTATCATTTTGCTTTTCTTAAATGAAGACGTAATTGAATATGTTCTTCACCAAAGTCAATACAGTAACCAAACTGATCTACAATCCTGACAGATATGGATGAAATTATATTTTTGTTCACTGGAAAGTATATAACGTTCTGAGGTATTTCTGTGTAGCCACGATTTGAGGCAGTATCAGATATGAATTCGTGAATAAAATGAGTCGGTAATCCGTTGTAATATGAACCGTGTACAAGATCACATTCGATTCTGATTACAGCTGTTAAACTGCTGTTATTAACGGGCACATTTGGTCTTGTTTTTAATACTGAAAAGTATAGTAAACCGCACTCGTACTGATCAGATAAATGAAGAGGTGGTTGAAAATACGAGACCAGTTCTGATTTATTTCCAGAGATGGTAACCGTTGTAGACATGCTTGCATACTGAACTCTTTTAAATAAACCTGCTTATTTTATTTCTTGATTATACCAAAAATTCTTTAAGAAATTTAAACATAGATGTCCACAGTTGAATGGGTGATCACGCTGCATATTTTCATAATTATATTGAATGTTAGAACCTACATATTTTATAAATTCCTTTGGAGGTTTAAGATTTCCATAACTGTCAAAATACTCAACATAATCATTATATTTTGCATAGGCTACCCAATGAGAACCAGGATTTTTAGAACTGTCTAAATTAATAACTCCACATTCTTTTTTATACGGATATTTAGGGAGCTCATCTCTCATAAAGACACCTCTAAAATGAGGAATTCTATTTCCATACTTTAAAATGTCAAAGTTAGTTAAGGCCCGATTGGGTAGCCAATATCTTAGTTTTTTTCTTTTGATACGAAAATTCCAAGACCGCCTTTATGTGGTTTAAGGTGTAGTCCTTTCCCAATACATAGAGCTTCCATTTTTTCATTGTGTCTTCTCGATTCCTCATACAGCTTTTTAGCCATTTTAAATTCATTTATGGTTTTGGCAATACCAGCTGCACCGCCTGCTAAAGCTCCCGCCGCTGATAATCCCGCAAAAATAGGAATCAGCGGTAGTACTCCCCCAGTTTTTGGAATAGGAATAACACGAGGGAGCTTAATCGATGAATCATCAGCTAATTCTCTGGTAGCGGCAATAGCTAATTCTATAGCCATTTTCTTGCTCTTAGGTTTTAATTTTTTTATGTGTCTTTTTGCTTTTGTAATAACAGTTTTTAATTTACTTTTTAATCCTTTTCCAGATGTAACTTTTGGAGTACGTTTTTTTCTCAAACCAGAACCAGTTTTAATTTTTGCCGACATAGCCTTACTTACTAAGCGTGCCGCGAGTTTTTCGCCTATACTGGCATCGGAAGCAACCGCTCGCTGTTTCGCCATTTTTAACAAAATTAAATCGGCCTTATGGCGATCTTTCAAGTTTGATGACTTGTGATATGCAATATCGTGATCCTTGCAATATTCGTCCAACTTATTTACACCGTTATCTCCTTGTGCAAGTCTTTTTATTAATTTAGTACCAGGACCACAGTAATTATATCCCGGTAAGTGTAATTCAAATGGTAAATTATTAATAAGCCAATTGAGAAGACTACTCTCTCCAAAACACATTATAAGACTGATGATTCCGGTTTGAATACTTTAATAAATAGTTAAGCGATTCGAGTTTGTTGTTAAAATTATTTTATTTATAATATAACATTCGATTTATCAATCCAACTACTTTCAGCTGAAGACAAACCTAACCATTTTACTAAAACCCTGTTACCTTTTCTTCTAAGAACTTTCTCTACTAGATATACATTAGGATGTTTTGTTTTTTGAAGTTCTTGTGTGTAAAATGCACCTAAAATAGGCTGACCTCTGATAGTATCTTCGATTAAGTAAGTTATAGGAGTTGTATTTTGTATTTTACGAATTTTAAATATTTCTGTTGACCAGTTGGGAGTATAACCTTTTTCAAATGTTCCTTTGTATTTACTGATACGCACATAATCACCTACTTTGTACTTACTTTTTAAATTATCATTTTTTAGCAACTTTAAATACCTTTCGTATATCAGTTTTTTATTATTATTGTCCACATTAGCAGGGATTTCATTAATAGTGCGATGGTGTGTGTGATTGTATTTGTAAATAACATCATTGAGGGTATTATTTACCCAATTGTAATTGCCTTTTAAACTAAATTCCTTATAGACTTTAGATTTCAATGTTCTGATAAATCGTTCAACTATTGAAGCCTTTTTTGTTGAAAAGGTTGAATAATGGTTAATATAATACGATGTCATAAGCTTTTGAAATTCGTTATTATAAAATTCTGCTCCATTATCCGTTTGCAGATTTTTAGGAACACGTCCTTTATCCAATAAAGTTTTGAAAGAGTTACACACATCTTCTTTGGTTTTACTTCTCATAGGAAAGGCCCAAGCATATTTCGAAAATGTATCAATAACGGTAAGAATATATCTGTAATTTTTATTTTCTTTTGAAATTGATTGCATATCAATTAAATCTGCTTGCCACAAGTCATCTATATCTTTCATGATAACATGTCTTCGTGGATAGTTCACCCTCGCATTTTTATGAATTTCGTTTACTACGTCAGCTTTGCTCATGTTCACAATTCAGTATATTTGTCTTGAATTCAGCTTTAATACTGAATAAAAAGCATACTATTATAACTATTTATTATTTAATTATGTCAGCTTCTTTTAATTCTTCGATTATTGATAAAATTTCATTATCATGGTTTGTATTACCAGCATCTCGAGAAGCAATTAATAGTTTCAATCTTTCAACCAATTCGTTAGGATCGTCCCAATATACCAAGTCAGCGTCTTTTTTGTATTTCTTTAGCGTTGGTAAGCTTCCCCCAAAAGTGACAATATTACTGTTTAACGATTCAGAAAACAATGGTTTGATTATTTCACGATATTTTATACCTTTATCGCCTCTAATTTGCCCATTAGGATTGAAATCTCTCTTATGTGCATTTGTATAATGCAACATATCTTTATAGACAAGTTTATCTTTGCTTGATATTAGTTTCAAATCAGGTTTTTTTCGAAGTAAAAGTTCTTTTAAACCAGGAGTTAAATTGTAGCTTTTCTCACCAATTTTAATTAAAAGGACATTATCATCATTCACACTATCTATTTTAGAAAATGAAACTATTGAATTACCCATTAGTATTTTTTTGTTTGCACTCCTTATTCCAAATGGTATATTTAACCCATCATAAATATCATGAATATCACGACCCTCTAATGATATTTCTAAATCATCCAGTAATTCCGTCTGGGGAGACTTTTTGGGGATCTGTACAGGATTCGGGTTTGGATCGTAGCATTCTTCAAACTTTGTTGATGAACTAGTATTAATGTCATCCAATTCCATGTCTTCAAAATTAGAGTGTGTATTTTCAAAACTTTGTATTTTCTCTATTGTCTTATTCGAATCAACTAGGGTTTTAAGGGGATCTGTGACAGGTTTTAACATTTTATCAAGTGACAAATTCATTGAGTGTTCCTGGTTTTTCATTTGTTTTATTTTATTCTTTATAGAGTCTACGGACTTCACTAATTCTATTTTAATATTTTTCTCCATTTTATACCTATTATAACAACTGTGTTCAGCTAAAGAACAAATTATACTGAATTTGATTTTGCATGTTAATTACTTATATGTGCACATAAACAGTCACTCAAAATTAAAAAACATATCAAAATTCTGTCTGTACCTTCCATTATTTAGTGACGATTCTTTATTAATAAGTAAAAAATTATAAGGTTTACTCCAAACAGTTTGACAAATATTTCTGAACTCTTTCCACTTTAAATCAGTACTAACATGCTCCGCATAAATATGTTTTAAATTCACATCATCTTGTTTGAATATAATAAGAAAATTCACATTGTCACGTAACAGTTGTTTCGGTATTTTAGAGTAGGTTTGAGATAAATAGAAACAATCTATTTGTTTATGCCTACCCATACAGAAATAATTTCGAATATTTACTTGATTTTCACACGCAACATCATCAAAAATAAATACAGAATTTGTTAATGCTTCACTTGGAGAAATGACATCTTTATCATCATTGAACTCGTAGAAATTAACCTGTGGTACTCTTTTCAATACTTCGGTTAAGAAACGGTATTTAGGTTGAAAAGAAGTTTTCGAGTAAAGATACAGATTTCTAAATTTGAGCCCATTTTCATGCAGCAGTAAACTAATCATAACATTTGTTTTACCGCAGTTCGACGGACCACATATTATACAGCGAATGGTATTCGGTAATAAAGTGCTATGTCTGATGTGGTGGGCAGATTCACTTAATCTTATATTATTAACATTTAGGGATATGGGTTGCTTGATCAACTTCATCTTGTCGATTAATTCAAATGCTGTTTAACATTCACATATATAGGTACCTACATATCCAAAATATTAGTGTGAATTAAAAATAATAATAAAGTCAAGAATGTCTTGTATGCAAGAATGATGCTATTCTCATCTTACGTTTTATATAGGGTTTAAAAATACTTAATGTGTTATATTTATTAAATAAGTTACTAACATATAAATAAGTGCTTGTCATTTATTTTATATAACCATAATAAAAAACAGGTTTAAAAGTTAAATATTTTATTTAAATACATTAAAACATGTTACATGTCAAAAATTAATTAAGTTATAGGTAGACATTAAATTAATAAATACATGGCCTTATTATAAAAACAAAATGATCATAGTAGTCTAAACAGGTTTATAAGAACGTACATCAAATAAAACTAGTGTTTATAAATCCGTTCGATGAAACTATTACATACCTACAGATATTAATTATTAACAAATCAAATACCTAAAGCTTTTACAAAACAGTATCACAATGACCCCAAGGTAGCGTATTTATTTGATTCGACTGAACTTGTACTTTGTCATCAACTCTTTTCAAAATTACTTTATTAACTGTTTGCGAATATAATACATGTTTAATGGATTTTATCATATTCATTTTACGCTTTAATTCAACATTGTTAAATAATGCTTCCTTATAGTTGGATGTATTCAAACTTTTTGTAATTGGTTTTGATACTCCTTTAGCTTTTTTAATTCGTGTTTTTAGCGTTTTAATGGAGTAAAGTTTCGCTCTTAATCCAATAAATTCTGTGATAATATCACCTCCCAATTCGTCCTTAAATAAACCAGGTACTTTTTCGTTTACTTTTAGTATACCATAAGGGTTATTAACGTCAAAATTGCTAGTGTCAAATTCATGTATATTATTATTCATATCTTTATAAAAATCAGGTGTCTGTATTAAGTACAGTAAGCTATCAGTATCGGTATAACATAGTCTGGCATTATCGCCATACTTATTTCTAATGAAATTATAATGGAAATTATACAAATGCTGTTTTGAGTATTCAAGCACAGTAAATCCAATGTATATCGGTCTATCTAAAATAAGCTTTTCGTGACTCAATTGAACTGCAATAAATTTTTCATTAAAAACAGAAATACTTTTTAGATTTGGTTTTGTAATCAACTTCTCTGCACCTAGTGACTTATTTGTTTTATTGCAATCATCATTCCATCTAGTAACTAATTTAACGTCAACCTGTTTACGTTTATTTTCAATTGTCTTACCAAATATTGAGTTATTTAAAAGCTTGAAGAAATCTTTTTCAAATGATGTTGAAGCTGCTTGACGTAATTTAGTATTTAAGTCAATATATTTTTTTAAAAAGTTATCTTGTTGAAATTGAAGCACTCTATGAATTTTTTTTAATACTAGACCGTGTCTAAGACATTCCTTCAGGTGAACATAATGTATTATGTAATTATATTTATCATACAAATTAGCAATTAATTTAGGTGTCTTTCCTCCAATAGGTATAAATTTTTCTGGAGCGAAGGGCAAGTCACTATGCATATTATGCAAATGATCTGGATACATCATATCAACTTCTAAAATATAACCTTGGCTATTATCGTCAGGAATATCAAACAAATTAAAATTCAAAATATCATCGTTTTCCATAAATTTAAAATCTGATATAGGTAACATCTTGGTCATTGCATAACCGTAAAGATTGTTACAGTCAAGATATATTAAATATGTTGAAGGTTTGGAATCATCAAATTGAGGCAAGTAAACGTTATTGGCTTCAGCATATCGATGAGTGCACTGTACTAACCCACCACGTATTCCTTTTTCTAACATTTGATAAATTTCTAAATCATTAATCAGCTCTAGTTCAACGCCTGTGTAAAAAAGCATAGCATCCCAACTAAGACTAGGTGAAGTAACATAATATGCAGGATCAAGATTATAATTCTCTAAACATAAGTTTCTAAAATTTTCGAATACATCACATAGCAAAAGTACATCACCTTTTAAATATAGGTCAGTGTATTCACCGATGGAACCAATACTAAAAGATTTCCAAACAGTATTTGCATGTTCATATTCATGATCCGTTATATTTGTCATTAGCAAGCTGTTATAAAAACAATCTTTAGATGGAAGTTCTGTTTCATTATATTTCTCCCATGAATTAATATATTCATACGGATATATACCTTTTCTTCTTAATAAATCAAATTGGTCCTTGTGAGAATAATGGGATGATAAATGCACGAAATCCTTGTCACATAAACTTTTAGCCAATGTATCAATACTTGAACTAAGAAACTGAAAAGAATCTATAAATTTAATCTGTACGGGCATTCTATGATTATCTTCTGATTTTATAATTTTCGTTATAGACAAATACTTTTCTTTTGTTTTGGGAATAACTTTTATTTCACCTTCGTATTTAGACAATTCTGTGATAAATATGTGGGCATCATAACCAGATAAATTATGAAATATAACGGGTATGAATGAACATACTTTAAATGATATATTACAATGTGAATGAGCTGCGCCTCTATATTCAGATGTAATATGGTCATGATCACGGACTTTGTCGTCAAATAATAATTGCTTGCATATGTGACATACAGTTGCACTTCGATAATCGTTAATTTGTTCTTTAGTCATTGGTTTCATGGGCTTTTTTGTAATTAAAATCTTATGAATTAACTGAGTGTCCTTAATAATTCCTCTAATAAATTCTTGTACACAATCTATTCCTCTGTATGAAACAAATTTATTCAAGCTTTTGTCATGGGAACAACATATATAATATGCAAAAGAAGATGGTTGATGACATTTATTTCTTACGGTATTTTTATCGGGATTTGGTTCCTTAAAATCAGATAATATACATTCAAAATCAGCATATATAACAAAGTTAATTCTTTGCTGTCTCTCATAATGTCTGAATTTCAAAAAACTGTTCTTTTCTGGCAATAACGTTATTATCTTAGAGCAATTGTGTGAAGCGTACTTTGTTTCACTAGTATAAAACTGTAGACATGTTTCACATAAATACATTTGACCTTTATGATGTGAAACCTGTCGTCTGACTAGACGCAAAAGGTCTTTAATCAAACAGTAATGAGCGTTAGCGTTCTGTTCTAAATACAACAAGTTGACGTGTTTAATTCTCTTGCTACTGGTGACATATAAAGGACCAGTAACATTATGATGCTTGTCTAATCCGTAAATATTTACACTTATTTCACAATTATTTTTTTCAAACAACTGAATATCATTATGTGATGGGGGAAATGACATTCCCTGTGTATTAAATATCAAATTTACATTCGGATACGAGCTTGGCCTACAGACGTTATTTTTAGCTGGAAATAACGCTGCAGCTATGCTCCACAAAAAACAATAATTATCACTATTTTGTATGTTCAAACAGCTCTTTGTATTCTTAATTTTAGCAGGCAAGTCGATGTAAGATCCACCTCGCATGGGTGAATACTTATTAATATTAATTTCTAAATGACTGATAGACATAAATGCCCATCCAGATTTGCAATGCTCAAATTCAGTTAATTTCATTTTATAATTCTCTCTTATATTTGAATATAACTCATCATAATCAGTATTTTTGTATATGGTTTTATATTTAGTATTAAATGACTTCAGTTGCTGCTCACCTGATACGGGTAACCCAAAATAAGCAAACAACTCGAAGTTCACTTTAATACATCCATGTTTCAATAATGTCAGTTCAATAATTTTAAAAACATCGTCTCGCTTTCCATCTAAGAACGCCTCTGCTAGAAGGTACTCGTCTTCTTGAGATGGATTTAAGCGATAAGTCATTATTCTATTTTTAAATGCTGTAGCTATAATATCAATATTCGAAAATTTTGACTTGATTAGACAATTCGATTTATGAATATTAGTTCTCTTATGATATCTATATTCGTGTACTGGGATCTCAATTTTGCATTTATCACAAGTAACATTTGTGTTTGATGATGAATTAACTGGTGGTTCAACTGAAAAGAAGAAAATACATCAACTTGGAATATTTATTCAATAAAAATAAACAATAGGTACAGAGCATAGTGATTAAACAATATTGGTTATAGCCTTATAGGTAATTATAATGATTAGGTAAGTACATAATAGAGCATAATATATTCATTTTACTAGAATACAATTAATTAACACTACATTTTGTGGATAAATATATGTAGTGTAAGTTTTATTAATAATGTATGTATTTAGTTTATAAGATAAGATATAAGTTCGTAGGTCGAATAGAGTTGATTTTTATTGATACGAACTAATGAACGTACGTGGACAGTCATTAAACTCTTTTCTAACACTCTTAACATATTCATTTAAATGCTTCCAAGACTCGGACTCCGTTTCACACTTATTTTTAATTGTCACGACTGAGTGGCGCCACCTATTTACCGGTGCCACTCGTTCAATGTCGTCACACTTATATATCTTTAACTCTATATAATAAGTGCCTGTTTTTCTTTCATCCATCTGCCTCGAAAAACCGTTCGCCAATCTACGTGTAATATAAGAGTAGATTGGCTGAATTTTTTTACCCTTTGCCTCCAAGTCCTCGTCTTCAGAATCACTTCCAAATAAATCGCTGGCTGTTGGTTTGGTAGCTGGTTTGGACTTCTTACTAGTTGACGGCTGGCACTCGGTTGACTTATGCGAAGACTTGCGCTTATTTTTCTCCGGCTTTGCCTTCACCACCGGCACCGCCCTTTCCGATCCCGAATCATCATCAGACGGGAAAAGCTGGTCTGCATTACACTTAGACCTAAAAAAAAAAAAAAAGAAAGTTTTATTATTTTGTACAAATGTTCGAGATTTTAATGTTTTCCTTTAATATAATTAAATGAGCAAATGTTTGTAGATAAACAATTATCAACAGACAAATAATTATAGTTTTATTGAATTTACTGTCATTTATTTAATTCAAATTCTAAAATGAACTGATGAATGTTTGAATAGTTGAATTGATGAATGTTTGAATAGATTGCTTTATCTGATATTACTCTTATTGAATAATACATAGAATGACTGAATAGTAGAGTTATTGGAAAGTTAATTGACAAAATAGTAAATTTACTGAATAGTTGAATGATCGAATAGTAGAACCAAAAGTAACTTACATCTTAGAGAAGATCTGGTAAGCTTCTTGGTACTGATGGGTGCTCTTGCTTGTAGCTCTTGAAGAAATGCTTTGCGGTCTTACTTCAGCAGCTACACGCTTAAATAGTGATAAATCTACGTCATAGTATCCCAAATATGGAAAAGGGGCACGTGTAAATAATGCTGCGTCAGATAACTCTATCCAAATACGATAGATTACATTGTCTGCAATATTGTAATATAACGCTGATTTGGCTTATTAGGATAATTCTTACCCGACTGCATCGACCAAAAGATGGTGATGTGTTTAATGATATTATTTTATGAAACCATTTTCGAAACAGTTTAACTACATTACGTCCTGAAAGAAAATTTGTTCACACTATATTTGTGCAAGCCGAGCCACACGATATTGTCTGAAAACGTAAATCATGCTAATGCTCGCTACCTACCTCCTGCTAGTACCTACAGCAGTAGGTACTTATAATCAGATCGATTAAGTAAATCTTGTGTTTTATTTCAGCATGACACGTAGATCTAAGCTATATAAAAATAGAAAGATTCTTTATAATAACAGTAGGTAAAACCAGGCTTAACAATTGTATGTCAATATTGTTAAATTGTTTTGATCCATCTCCTTAAAAAGAATTTAACTTACGTTGCAAATTTATTAACGTTGATATACTATTAACATACCATGATTTTGCCCGCCAATTAATTTGAATAAGATGTATGAAAACAAATAATAGCAGACAAAACCAAACGTAACAGTAGTATATCAATATAGCTGCATTGTTTTGATCTTCTCCTTATAAATAAATACTTACATTGCAAAAATAATTATGATTGACATACTAGCTTTGTACAATGACTTTGCCTACCGATTTTTCTCAATTGCATGTAGGGAAAAATTACACTGAACAAACGCACTGTAGTATTTATTTTATTTATATTATTTTTAGTAAACAATAAGTTCTTGGACACGTGTCGAGATGTTAGGGTTCCAATTTCACCATACCATTTTAGTATAAGTAATAATATATAACAAAAACATACGATTTTGAACTCTATTGATAAAAATTATGTATATATAAATAGATATTTTTTTTTTTTTTAAATCCATTCAAATTCTACACTTGACTGCTGCAACTGTCTTTATCGTGTAATATCGGTAAGTTTTTAATATTATTCCTCAGTATTTTTATCCAACACTTAAAAAAAACTCCAACGTTATTATCAATTATAATCGTTATTAGTATTTATTTCGAATTAACACTATATTTCAACTATAACTTAATTGTTTTTAGATAGAAATATTAATTTACAATTCTTTTTTCTAGGTGTTTAACAGAAGTCTTGACATAGAATTAAGTATGTCACGCTCACCATCCTACAGTCCTGTTTTAGATAACATTGACCAACAATGTAGTGTAAGTTAAGTGTTCATCGATGTTACCAAGTGAATTCATATTGATGCTATTTTAATAACACAAAATCATTCATATTCTTATTTCAGAATTTGATAGATAGTTCGGATCCGGTACTTAATCCATTTTACTATGCTCAAGACCAAGAGAGCTGGTACACCAAAGTGGCGGAAAAAGCATGTGAAGAGAGTAGACAGCAAGAAATAGAAAAGAAAAAATTGAAGAAGAAAGAAAAAAAGTCAAAGTCTATTAAAAACACATCCTTTATCATGCGTAAGGAGCCTGGGGATGTTCGCCGAATAATCAAAGTAATTATATATGATGTGGATGGTCGTGATATGGAAGAAATAGACAATGACCCGGATGGAGCAAGCGTGAATATACAATATTTAGTGCGAAGTGATTTTGATGAAATCATGAGTGAAACTGAGCATTTAGTTACTAAAATAGTTAAAAAGTTAAGTTCAAATTCATGTTATTGATAGGCAACTATGTAATATAATTAAATTGATTTTGTTCAAAATAAAAGAATACATCCCAAAAAAAAGTTCATTTTATTTCTACTATGAATCCCTATTTTTAATATAAAGTACTTACTATAACAGTTTAGCGTGAATAGCCACTGTGCTATATAAGGCAGCGGCGGCAACATGAGCGCATTCCATATTCAATGCTCTGCCGCGCTGTGTCGTATAGAGCAGGCACTGCGTATATATGCACACTTGAATAGTGGAGTGATCACTACTGAGCATGAGGTCTTGAGTTCGATCCTATTTACCATTTGTACCTATCTAATTTTTAGTAATAGGGCTGACCCTATTGTATGAGACTTAAACATAACTGAGGCGAAACGTAGTCCACACTATTATTTTATTTTTGAATGTAATTAATGATTGTTGAAATTGGGGTGATTCTGGATCTCATCTGATACAGATACCCCAAAGTATCAATTTATTGATTGATTGATAACCCATTTTCAATTGTAGAATTGCGGGTTCCTGGATCTTGATCCAGGAACCCCAACAATAGATGGTTTAATAGTTTTAAGTAGTCCGCTATTTTGTTACATATTTGACGATACGTTTGGCTTAATGGTTAGGACCTGATCACAGTACAATCAAATGCTAAATTTCACGTTCCTTAACCACAAAGCCGAAGTGTCGTGGGTTCGATTCCCACACGGACAAGTTAATATTTGTTCCGGTCTGGTTTTTTTTGTTTTAGTTTAAATAAAGATTTCGCAATAACATTTCATTTAACCGAAAATCGACAATAGACATAAAACAACACAAACTTTTTTATATTTATAATCTGAATAGATAAGTATTCAAAAGTAAGCCTTAGTCCAACACCGGTCGAGATGATGATTGAAAAATAATGAATGACGGTTGTAATTGAGTGTTTCTGGATCTGAATATGCTCGAATTTCATATGCGTGTCAATGAATAAAATTGATGAATGAACGTACTAATTTAACAATGAAAAATTAGAATGCATGTAGAAATGCACATTAAATGAATAGATAAGTATAGGTGTCACTAGATCATTCATTTCAATAAAATGAATGATGGTGTAAATTGGGTGTTTCTGGATCTCCTCTGATCCAGAAACCCCAATTTACACCTACTAATACTATTGAGGCTAAATAAAAGTCGAGACATCAATCATAACATTTAATTTAACATAAATATCTATAATTTACAAAAGTAGTATAACCTAATTAAAATTAAGTACAAAATCGACTTGACAATCGAAACTCTACGTAATTCAGTCACACAAGACTTAATATCACTAGGTAAAGGCAGCTTAGGTAGTTCTGCTTAATCTAAAAACCTCGTTTCTTCTATCACTTAGCTCTTAGGTCAACAGTTTCGAATCCCGAGTCTGGGAGCATCCCTATTTTTGGTGGCGTCAATTCTGGCGGTTGTTCTCTTGATAGAGAAGTTCTTTTGTGTCTTGGTGGAGGAACGGGCGCTGGTGGAGGCACCTTCGACCTTAGTAGGTTCTTAATCTTAATGCCACCTCTGTAGTAGTACAGGTAGATTCCTGCTAGAACGCCGATAGCAACGAGCAACGTGACGATAGCGACCACGAAGCCGTACCATGAGCTTCCGGAAGACTCCTCTGGGGTTGGCACTGTTGGTCTTCTGTTGGGAGGCACGTATGATGGTCTGGGACGCCTGGTTGTAGTGGCGAATTTATCTCCTATAGCGATGTCCGCGCATGCCCTAAATTCTTCTTGTGGTCCACATCCCACTGCCTCGGTACCGTTTCCACATGAACCCCAATTGTTGCCAGCTATATATCTCCATTGCATCACGCAATGAGAACACTCTAATCCTTCGGGTAGTATATACTTCATTTCGTAGATTTTATTGCCGTCTTTAGGATAGAATTTAGTTCCTTCTCTTCCATCTAATTTTAGTACGTATTTGTCTAAGCAGTCTTGGGTTGTTCCTTTTGGATCTTGGCAGACTCTAAACTCGAAGAAGCCGTTGTGATTGGCTGTAAGTTCTACTTTGATGACGATGGTCTCTTGCGGTGCGTATTTGCGGACGATGACGCCTTTGCCGAACCTGCCTCCAAGTTCGTGTGCTCTCGGGGCTGGTGCATCCCAGGCGTCACCACATACTCCGCACTTCCCATCGTTCTTATTCCACTGTCGGGAGAAGCCGCCGCAGTATAATTCATGGTCGTTGTAGTTGTGTGGCGTGTCGAAGCCGAAGCGCCAGGCGGAGGCACGTGAGGGAGGTTCGATGAGTCTGCCGTGACCGCTCGCGGTCTGCCATGTCACTGCCAGCACCGCCAAGCACCAGATAATCTGGAACAAAGATAGGGTTACATTAAATTACGTTGTTTTTTAATAGACGTACTAGTTGTTCGCGTGAACATCGAATAAATCATGAAACGACGTGAGGAAACCTGGACTTATACCAGCCTTTTACTGTCCCACTCAAACCATGTCAGAGGCCGTTGAGGCGGTTTAGAAACTCTGACACTAGGGTGTGTGGGGTCGTAAGTCCTTACTGCCTACACGATAAAGAAAGAAGAAGTTGTCTCTTCATTTCATTCACCAAGAGGTCCAGAAACCAGTGACTAATCTTACTTTATCTCATATCTGTGCATGTTGGTGCTACCTTCAAAACAGCCTTGTTAACACTTGTATGCATTGCAGCATGCGTCAATGAAACGAATTGGCAATAGCGATATCGCACTTTCATGCTAAAATGTTTGTTAACGAGCGACCACTTTTAGTGACCGACTTTTTGGTTGCTTACTTATGTGACGAATTGATTTTTGTACATAGAAAAGGTTGGGTTTGGATCACAAACTAAGATTTAGTTTACACAATAGAAAGGCAATTGCTTTTGTCTGTCCTGTCCTACACTACACTATAACTTATCCGTCTGGATTACAAAATCCACAGTAAAATTTAGAATAAAAAGAATAAAGAAGAAAAAAGGAAAAAGAAAGAGATAGAAATAAAAAGATAAGAAGAAAATAAATGTAAAGAATTCGAAACCAATGTCATGGGTGCAAGCATACATCCACAAAGTAAATTACTCGATAAAACATGTGCTTATTTAAGCATTCATTTCACTATCACGATTGTTAGAAGCCAGTGTATCGTTACATATCGTGTAAATTATCTAGACCTGGCAGGCTTTGATTATAGTACCGGAGTTAAAACAATTTCATTAAGATTATTAGAGAGAGTGCCCACTTTTACTTAGTGTTTTCAATGAAGAACTTTTCTCTCAATAAAACCGTTTATTTTATGTCTAATTTCTATTAACTTATATGGTTATAAATGCCGATTGTTATGGCAGTGAGCCGCTGACACCGTTTTGTGCTTGTAGCACGATTGTGGTAGGTAACGGAGAGTATATCTCGGAGCTGATTTTGGGGTATCCCCAAATGGGCTTGTCTGTGTGAAAGTTCTAGTCCCATCTATACTGCCAGAGCTTTATAGCCCGTTCACCTGCTGTGGCTAAGTACAGCACTGTAAAAAAGGATATCTTTAAAAATCAATGAAGAATGGGAGTACGAAGACGTACACTACACCACAACCACTTCAATCACCGAATAGGTACCTTCCTACGTTTCGCAAGTGGGACCGTTTCCAGCGATGCATTATAGAAAAGGTATGGCCTATCTCTCATTTTCAATGCGTTTCATTAATTAATTTTCAATCGGCCAATGCCCGTTTTATTTTATAATAAAATAAATAATTAAATAATTCATGAGGCCTAATTCTACAGATTAGGTAATTATTCCAAAATGGCCGCCAACCTAATTAATCTATCTAAATCCACCACACTCAATGCAAATCATCGTCTCGGTCAACAAAATGTGATGCTATTTATTTATTACATAAAATTACGCCATGTAACGGATCGTTTGTTTAAATAATGGGTCACTTTCGCTCTCCGTTGTAAATAAAATTGTAATTGAATTTTTTTTTTATTAGGCCCGAGTTACGGTTCATCAAACTCTCTGGTTTTAGTTTATGGTATTTTTTTTTAATAACTCGTAACGAATTGGTGTTTACATCATGTTTGGTTTGATAAGTAAGTTGACAGAATCTATTAAAATTTCAGGGGGCCTGCACTTTTAAAGAACATGTTTAGACCAATGAGGCAGTCACAAACAACACAAATTACACAAACAAACATAACTGGCGAAATGTGGGTGTACTAATGGGTCCAATAATAATATATTGTACTCAAATATATATTTTTTTAAACATTTATGTCTATACGTTACCGGCAATACCTAGGCAATGTATAAAATACCTGGGGCGTACAGGCAATGTATGAAACATTATGAATATTATTCTCCATTACATACTTTACCTAGGTAATGTATACAATTCCTAGGGATTGTATAGAGTACCTGCTGGTCCACCGGCAATGTGTAAATAAATAGATTTTGGTCTATAGGTTACTGTAAATCAAATGTTTTACAAGTAAATCTTAGAATTGGTATTAGCCAAGGAACTGTAACCAACTTGGCTGTGGTGTGGAATGGCTAGTCACAATTCTACCCCTTTTTTGGTTCGGGTCTAAAGTTCTTACATATGTCTTAGGGCTAAATTTTTAAATCGTCAGATAACTCCTAACGGAGGGATGAATATGGAATAATGGCTTTTGTCTAAAAAAATTGTCATCAATAATAATATGTGGTTCATCTAAAGCGAGCGGAGCGAATTCAAGACTTGGGGCACCCCGACATTGCCTAGGTATTATATAGAATACCGGATTACACAGATTGCCGGTAACATATATTATATATAAATCGATTAAATGGTCTTCCGACAAATGATATTAATTTGATTTCACGTGGGGAACAGGGGAATATAAAAATAAAATAATATATGAACCTTCGCGCTGCCGAACTGCCGATGATTCGAGATTTTGATGCATCGAGGTAATGAACTGTCGAGCTTATAATTCTTCGAGATTATTTACTATCGAGGTAACGTTTTCGAACAAGTGTTATTCGATCTTACGTCATTCCATTTCATGTAATGACGTTCAAAAGTGCCTCATAAGCTTCGAAAGGACCTGCTAAGAAGGCCACACTTCTAAAGCGGCTTATGTTACACAAAATGTCGGAAACAGGTGATGTACGAGATCATATAATTGCCTAATTGAAATAAATGATTTGATTTTGACTTTGATGTAGGGAACCCGAAAAAAACTTACATAAAACAGGTAATTCTCTAACTAAATAATAGATAATTTACCTACTGTTCCTACCTACTTTACTTTCGCTTATAAAATCTACACATTAAAAAGATTTTAACGCAGGCAATATTGAGCAATAATGCTTTTTATTTTGCGATAATAGACAATTAAAAAGGCAATTTACTACTAGTGTAGTAAGTAATAAATAATCGCAGTCATCATAAAGCCTGCCATTGTATGAAAATGTGCGTGCAATTAGATATTAATGGATACCGAAACTGTAATTGGCTGGGCGCCTGCGAATTTTTGCATATAGGTATTGAATGGGCGTTATCACTTTGCGTAAAAATTATGAAACAGGTAGGTACCACATTACGGTAAATTACGGTTTTAATATTACCGGTTTTGTCATTTAGAACCAGGAAATCTCTTAACTAGAGGACCATGAAGGCTGAAGGTAAAGACTAGGTAACTGTCCTTCATAAGCCATCTCAGTTCAGTTTCTATAATACTGGCTTTTAAGCTGCCCTATATCCGAATAAAAGCATAGTTGAAGTCATTGTAAATAGGTAGGTAGGTACCTACCTATCCACGACTTAGGACGATGTAAGTACCGAAACTTCACGTAATCTATATCTTCTATACATATAAAATCCTCAAAGACTGACTGACTGACTGACGGATCAACGCACAACCGCTGATCGTAGAGATCTGAAACTTGGAGGGTGTGTTCTTTGTATGACGCAGGCATCCGATGAAGGGATTTCAAAAAGGGATGAAATGGGAGTCCATAGTTTGTATGGAGAAATCAACTTTGACGCGGACGAAGTCGCGGGCAGAAGCTAGTGATGGAATAAAAATCACGTAGAAAATTATTATCTTTACGAATTCCTTGCAAAGACAAAACCACTGCGCACCACTGTTGATCAAGGAATGCTCATTGCTCAAATATGTTTTCGAATTTAGAACACACACAACGGCCTTGTACAAAATGATGGTCAATGTTTTCAAATAGAAATCGTTTACAATGCAGCTAGGTTAACGACTTTATAATGGCTTTATGACATAAGAACTCTTCTCATTGCATGCATATGCATAGTGATGTGATCGTCTCGTAATAAGTCTCGGTATCTGTAAGTAACTAGTCTCGATTATTTATTGATTACGTAATCGATCTGTTCTTCTATGGCAAAAATAATTCAAAATACGTGATTTCTGTTGAATACTGTTTACTGCTAGCTAGGTATTAAGCTATTAAGTCTTCACGATCGTGTGCAGGTGACAGCGCGCATACAGCTCAAGATTAAAGATGCCGCATTCGCACCAAAGATTGGATTGGTTTAAAAATTGGAAAACACCGTAAGGAAACCTAGACTTATAATTCCGCCATTCCGCCAATCCGCCTTGAGCAAGCGTGATGATCAATGCTCGTGCCTCTATATGAGAAGAGGCCTTATGCCCTGCAGTGGGACATTAATATGCTGGTATTATCATTATTATTGGATTAGACTCTCTCTAGAGTCTCTGAGCTTGGTAGGAAATTAAAGTATAAGTAAGTAGATCTAAGTCTCGAGCTCATTACGCATAGGCACATCACTAAATGACTCCGCTCATTATTCCGTTCATTCATTATGCGGTCGTGACATTGAAGTCGTAGTAGAGATGCTAATCATCTCATCTACACACTAATCGTGCGAATATTGGATGTATGCGTGATAGTAGAAAGGTAGAAAAGAGTTCTCATTTGAATGGAACATCTTTCCTGGGTTTTTTTTCCAACACATCCGTGTTCAGAGTACCAAATACAATGATATTCTAATACCAAATAGAACAGAATGACACTCTTTATGCTTTTGACTTTGTCCGCGTAAATGCAGGTTATTTATGGAGTTTTATATTTATGGCGTGAACAGTAATTCTTTTTTTTAAATATAATCCTAAGTTACTCCATTTAACAACTAAGTAGGTATGCGTATGCCTATCTGCCAGTGAAAGTTCCGTCAAAATTAGTCCAACCATTTTGGATATTAGCTGGAACAAACAGAGACATAGACAAACGATATTAGTACAGGACCTTACAAGCATTGATATTAAGTATTTGTTATGCAATTATTAGGTAAAAAGCTGACCATTGCAAACAGACAATTCAATTTTTTTTTTTGCAGATGTTTTTGCTTTTGACTCTAGTCTAGGTGACAGAGATGACAGAGACAAAGTCTACGATGGAGTGAGCTTACCTAGAAGAAGCCTGTCCAATCTAACTTTAAAGACATTAGCTAGGGTTGAATGCGTTTGGAAATACAGACGCTGGTAGAGAGTTCCACTCCTTTGCTGTGCGCATTATTAATTAACTAGCTGTCCGCCGCGGTTACACCCGCGTCTTTGGTTACTGCTCCGCTCCCGTAGGTCGTAGCGTGATGGTATATAGCCTATAGCCTTCCTCGATAACTAATCTATCTAACACTGAAAGAATTTTTCAAATCGGACCAGTAGTTCCAGAGATTAGCGCGTTCAAACAAACAAACAAACTCTGCAGCTTTATAATATTAGTATAGATTATTTGGATTTGTTTTTAACAAGGCAGATTTTTCAGACTAGACCAGCCTTCAAAAGTATCTGGCTAGACTCAATAGCCCGTGAAAGTACAGGATCATTGGCCTGCAGTCCGCTATAAAGAACGGTTGGAAGGTAAGTAGTACCGAAATGATGGCTACTGTGATATAATAGGTGGTACCGCTATGTAAATGTCCCCAGAGACGAACAGCCAGCAGCAGCGTCAACGAGGCGGATCGACGGACTGTCTAATCACAAGCTCGTTTTCTCCATAGAGCAACTTGAAGGCTTTTTCTCAAGGAGAATTTAATGTGGATCATAAACATTGTTTTTTTAACTTTTATTTGTGGCAGGCCGAAAAAAAAATGGCGGGATGGATGGCTTCCTCGAGAACTGGCGAGAGGAGGCACCACACAGAGGAAAGTGGAAGAAATGGGGTGACCTTATAACCTATACTAAGTATTTCTCATGAATCTGGCTATCATTTACAAAAAGATTGCTTCCAGAGATTAGCAAGTTTAGGTATAGAAAAAAAATGAAAAATATGTTATTTTGTTTTTATTGTTTACTACTTTTATTTCTTTCCTTCTATGCAGAGGTATGTTATATTTAAGTAATATGTACAATATTTACAGACATAATTATAAAAAAAAAACAACCAGAACAAAACAAAGAAACTAAAACTGGCACCAAAACAATTCTTGTTTTTATGTTTTAATTTGTTGTCCATCCATAACTGTACTTTAGCTTTAAGCCTTATGTAACATCTTCTATACATATAAATGCAAATAAATGAATGAGCTTAGAAAGTCAATATAAAATAACCACCATGTAAGTATTAACATGGCAAGAACGCATTTAAATAAGAGAAAACTCCTTAGGACCTTCGCTACTAAGGCCAATAGACCATACATCTTCTGCCGTACCTCGTACCTATACTCTCCTATCGTACATCCACACGCATATTGTCTTCATTGTTTTCTAAAATCTATTACTGCTATTAATTATGCAGATAGTAAGTATCTACAAGTTTTTACAGCCTTTTGTTAGAATCTTCCCATACGCAGAATCCGAACCATGACCCAAAAAATACGTGATTTATTAGAGCAAAATGTTTTACGTCCATAATCATTGAATTATGGTGATGTAATACTTGTTCTCTTGAGAAAGCTTAATTACTTCTTGTGTTTATGAGGTCCTGGTACAAGATGGGAGCTGATAGCGGGAGATTAGCTCTTATGTCTTGGGGAAGTGAATTTTGAATCCTGTCTATCTTGGGGTTAGTCTTTGGTAGACCTTAAACCTTGAAATGGTGAACTGAAATATCTCGAGCTAAATAGTATAAAACAAAGTCGCTTCCCGTCGTCTGTTTGCGTAGATCTTATAAAGTACATACACAACGGATTTTAATGCGGTTTACATCAATAGATGTGGATTCAAGAGGAAGGTTTGTATCTATGTTGCACCCGTGCGAAAGAGGGCGGGTCGCTAGTTAAACAATGCGAAAGTTGGTTGGTTTGTTACGTTTTCACGGCTTAAATCACTACATAGTATAAAGCAAAGTCGCTTTCCCTGTCTGTCTGTCCCTATATATGCTTAGATCTTTAAAACTACGCAACGGATTTTGATGCGGTTTTTTTTAATAGATAGAGTGATTCAAGAGAAAGGTTTATATGTATAATACATGCACCCGTGCGAAGCCGGGGCGGGTCGCTAGTATTGAATAAATTAAGAAATTTAGTACAGACTAAGCGAATCCCAAGAAAGGCTACTTTTTAATCTGCAACTGCATCTGCATCCGCGTTAATCGATATTCATACGGAAGCTAGTAAGGAGAGAATATATTGCATAAGAATGCGTTATGCAATATTAATATAGGTATTCTCTATTAGCTAGCTATATAATGAGTGGTAATCAGATATTCGGATACATATTCATCAAAAGTTCATTAATTCGGAAAGTATGGATGTGACTTCTATAAATAATTGATTTGAAGACAAAACTCTACAATAATCTCGTAATCGCAGGTTTATTCGATACCAAAGTCCATTTTATACTAAGCCATCTATACTACTAAAGGTTCCAATTGTTCGATCCCTGATCTTTGAGTGAGACAGTTACGCTGTGAGTCAAGTAGGTTCATTCACGAATTGGTTGGAAATTTTGCCAGTCTGTTTTACTAACCAGAAAAGGAGAAGGCATTTCAATAGGTCCATTTCCATTCAATTGCCATAATATTATGTATATTAATACTATTTTCTATACATGTTTAATATAAACAGACAGATTGTCCCGGGTCCACAATCGCTCATCTCTCACGTCTTACAACAAGGTATTGAATATCTTCGTGGGAACCTGACGAGATGCAGTATTGTTTGAAGATTGATGTTTTATCACCAAAGTTTCTAAGACATGAATAATGCATACTTTCTGCTTCTTGAGGTGGGCTGGTTAGAATATCGGGAACTATGGCTCACGCACAATGGTCCACCATAAAGGGCTAACGGAAAATGAACCCCCAAACAGGGCCCGATCCAGCTACTTATTTTAAGCCGTTCCGGGCAAAAATAATATTCACCGAATCACCGCCCTCTACACTAACACAATATACCTAAGTCAAAAGCTTGCTATTCCAAAGATGGGATGATAATAAATATTAGTGATATTGTTTTAATTGTATAATATTCACATACGTTAGTCTACTACAAAAATTCATGAGAGTATATGTTGGACTTCGTGCACAGCCCGGTACCCTCAATTTTGCCGCCATGAGCATTTGCCCCCAAGATAAGATGCATACTTTTCGCTGTGCAAGTCAAGTCAAATCATTTAATTCAATTAGACCATTCACAGGCACTAATAAATTGTCAAGAAGTCAGCCGTATACCTATCAGAAAGTTGAATTGAATCTAGTTGGGCCCTTTCTATGGTAGTTTCGTATGGAGAAGAATGGGCTTTTAAAATTTATATATTTTTTACATTTTGAATTAATATTTAAGGGCCTGAACCTCCAGTAGTATGACTAGTAACAATTTATCAGACCGTAACACTTGTCAAGCTAACAAATGATAGTAAACAATACAGCATTATAATAACGATATCTGTGTTTTCTATACGAGTGACACCGCTATTGCCTAACCTGTCACAATGCGTTACATAAACCTACTTTATGAAACTGGATGTGGTCCTGAATACCATTCATTGCATCATTTAAATGCATATCGCATCCTTTAGGTTGTGATTGTGGGGTAACGGAGCGTGGAACGGAGCGGGGTGGTACTTCTAGACAAAGAAATTAATACTGAAACAGTTACTTTTGTTGAAGATATTTCTTGAACTTTGTATCAAAATATGTCTCATATGAAACCAATTTATTGTAACACAGCAATACTGGCTTCTTTGGATTGCCTCCGTCACGGGGATGGCGGCGAGGTGTATTGGATTCGGCGGTCGCATTGAGCATTTTTCTTTAACTCGGCCAGTATTGACCCGCCACCACCACAAAGCGGGTCCCGTCACCCGGTGCGGCCGTCTCGCACCGCGGTACTCACTCTAGAAAAGCGAACGGGGAAAGCAATGCTGAGTTCTAACAGAAATAAACCATCCCAATGCACCTAGACCTCTATCTACCATTAATTACTTATTAGGAACAACTGAAAACAAATGTGCATCGCAATCTCGGCTTTTGGATCCGTCAATCCACAATTAATTTGACATTCAATTGTTTTTCATTTTGGCGGATCGCTTTTTCAGAACTGGATAATACGAGCTCGTACCTACGTCAGATTGACAACCTACTGTCAAATTCCGCCTAAAAACAACTAGGTACGTAAAGACGATCGCTTGTCAACACAACGCTATACTCTCCGCTTCCGCTTATTGCCATAACCATATCCCTAGAGCTTAAAACAGGTATACGTATGTTTAGTATTTACGTTCAGAAAATAAAGCGATTTCAATGGAGGAACAATCGGCAATGGAAATCGTTTCTGAATACTGAAATGTTTGTAAGAGGCGAAGTGATCCGAATCACAACAAGATTAAAAGTTTTCAGAACCATTATAGACTTGGATTTTTTAATTTAGCAGAATCGACTGTTATTATTATACCTTTGGTAACTCTTGTTGCAACCTCATTCGAGTAATTCCTTGCTTAAAAAAAATTAGTTTAAGTGACCAGGAAACACTTTATTGAAAAGTGTCCGTGGAGTTTCATGCTCGTTCTTCTCCATGAGGACATAATATGTTTTGAAACGAGCAACAAGCGTTAACTTTCTGACCAACTGACCGACTCTAAGGCGATTAACACACGGCACCGTACGCCGCTCCGGCATGCGGTGATGCGGTTCTCACGTCGCACTAGCCTCTATGAAATCCGCATGAACCTTGCACACGAACACCGCACGACCGCGCGGTCGAGCGGTGTTCGAAAATTGAAATCCGCTTCACCGCTACCGCATGCCGGAGCGGCGTACGGTGCCGTGTGTTAATCGCCTTACAATGCAAAAGTGCCTATAAATTAATTATTAAAATAAATGTTTTGACTGCCTCTACGGTCCATAGCCACTGTTTATCTGTGATGATAAATAGCAAGCAGGCTGTCATTGCACGTTTTGAAAAGTACTCTCAGCTCAAAGACTTGTAATAATAAAATTCAGCAATAGCTTTATTACAATTTCCCAATCAATAAAATGGCCCGAACATGTGCCGAATATTGCCCAAATATTTATACAAAGGCCATTTGCACAAGTGTTGCCACACTTCAATAAAACAATTGTTGGTTTTGCAACCACTAGTGCAGACGTGAGATGCATGCAACACTGAGTCAGGTGGACATACATTAATTTTTATTTGGTAACCATACATTAGATATCAAAATCGAATGATTCATTATTGTTGGAATATTTAATATTCCATTAATTGAATCATTCGATTTTTAAAATAAAATATCTATGAGTAATCTATACTAATACAATAAAGAGGAAGAGTTTTTTTGTTTGTTTGGTTAAATGCGCTAGTATCTGGAACGAGAATTTATGAATTAGAAAATAATATTTTGTAAATTATGATTGCCAGATATTCACGCTACGACTCACGGCAGCAGAGCAATAACCAAAGAGGTAACAAAACGGGCGCGTAAAAAAAAAATTGCGAGGGAAATCGCGGGCAGAAGCTAGTTGCAGAAATAGGTCAGGGAGGAGTCATTAGTGTTTGTTCTATTTTTAAATATTCAAGTCACATTGATTGGTCGGAAAACAAAAATGAATAACAGGTATTCGGAAGCAACCCAGGAAATGATTTGTTTTTAAAAAGGTTCTACAAGGTCTCGGGAAGTATAATTTCGACCAGTTTGTGCGGATACTGCCTTAGTTCCGAGTTTCTGACATACCGAGTTACTAGACTATTTAGGTACGGTACCTTCAAATTACCTATCATTATAAACATGACTTATCATCAAGCTTGTATATTCCCTGAGGAATGAAGTGGAGTATTATAATATACACATCAAAAGTGTCTAGGGATCAACATCCCTAACATTGATTAGGGATGTTGATCCCTAGACACTTTTGATGTGTGTATGTAGTGGGTCAGCCCATTGTACAATACATACTTCTCTAGATGACTTCTACTGAGAAATTCTGATAGGAAACCACCCCTGCTACCACTAGACCAAAGAGCTAACTAAACCTTTTTTTTTTCTTTTAATCTTGCTCCTTTTTTTGAAGTCGGTTAAAAAAGAAAGAACAAGGTATATTTATTACTTTTTTAACTGACTTCAAAAAAGGAGGTTATCAGTTCACTTGTATTTTTTTAAACATAGTCTTTCTTTTTTTTTTCAAAAACATGGCCGCCGTAATTCCTTTCTTTTTTCAAACAAGGAACTCCAAGCACCTCCAAGGCCGCAGGGAAATAGGGCTGTGCCGCACGAGTGGTCATCGTTCTTAGTCGATTAATATTCATGTGAGCACGGCGTCGCTGCTGTCGTGAAATGAATCGTAGATGAAAGTGAAAACGCTTTGAGAGATGCGCAACGAAACTTTCGGACCATTGTTATGGTATGGCAATATTCACCATTACACTAAGCTGGCGTGTAATGGGGAAGCACTTAGTTTGAGCGTTAGAGTTCTCCATTATGCATATCATTGTGGTGGGTAAAATGTAAATACAGACTTTCCATTTACTTATGTTTTCTTGGTGATGACAATTGTTAAAAGCTTTTTTACAAAAAAAGACAACCGCCTTCAAAAACTACAAAATAAAAATAACTTTAGTTTGGAAGTCGGCGGCTTTGGTTTCGTTTTTTGTTATGTAGGTATTGCCACCGACTTCCAAACTAAAGTTATTTTTATTTTGTAGTTTTTGAAGGCGGTTGTCTTTTTTTGTAAAAAAGCTTTTTATTTTTACATTTTTAGTGCTTGTGTGTTAATGTTTCAAATCCTTAATAAAAGCCCTTTCAAACAATACCTCACACGATATATTTAATTTAGGAAAATGGTAGGAGGGGAATTGACGTACCCCCTCCCCCTCTTTCTTCAGTCAGTCATCGATACACGTATAAACAAAGCAATTTTACTTGTTACGATAGTTCTGCTGTGATCCTATGAGGAGTTCCGTTCCATATCTCCGAAGTTCATCATCAGATCATGACAATATTTCTATGGGACCTATTCGAAAGTATACTCTTTCAAACAAAAAAAGAATCATCCAAATCAATTCATAATTGGCGGAGTAATCGGGTAACATACATACAAAAATGCTCACAAAATAAAAAGCACTAAACCAAATTGGATGAAATTTTAATGGGACCAAATGGCAAGTATACTGCATCGAACAAAAAAAGAATCACACTAATCGGACTAGAAACCTCGGAGTAATCGGTGTACATACATAAAAAAAAAAAAAAAATACCGGCCGAATTGAGAACCTCCTTCGTTTTTTGAAGTCGGTTAAAAATAAATGGCGGTGTCTAGTGTCTGGTGTTTACAGCACTATGTTTTTGAAGGGAGACTATAGATAGCGCGCTTCATGCAAATTAGTCTGATCTAGTCGTCGTAAATATTTTCGAAAGTCATTACCATTCATTTTGAAATTAAGTTATACGGGAAAGAGACGGAACTACAATTTTTTTTACAAAATGCTTTATTCATTTTATAACTTCTATAATAGATATAATAATTATACATATTTTAAAAGTTGTAGGTTATTTTTTTTTAAACACAAAAAAAATCTGCATCGCTGTCAATGGGGCAAGTGCCCAAAAAACTGGCAGCATTGCTACGCTGGCAATGCTGATTCTTTAGCCCAAGTATAGGACCCGCCCTCTGGTCATGTGTAAATGAGTTATTAATCAAAATATGACAAGACTACTATTGTTTAGAACCCGCTACTCCTTATGCCGGCCATCCACCATCCAATCTATCGTCCAATCGGCAGGACGCTACCGATTGGATCATGCCGATTGGACCGTGGATGGGAGTGGATTGGCATGATAGTTATAATATTTTGTCATGCCAATCCACTCCCATCCACGGTCCAATCGGCATGATCCAATCGGTAGCGTCCTGCCGATTGAACGATAGATTGGATGGTGGATGGCCGGCATTATAACATCAGTTATCAGCTGCCATTGAAAGTCGCTTCACAATCGGTGCAGCCGTTTTGGACACTAATTAACGGAAACAGAAAGACAGACAGATAGTGTATGTACTCGTACATTGTAAACATTCATAATATATTTGTTTTGACATTACACACAGACATTTCAACATTATTTGTATAGATGTCCTTATTAATAAAGACTTAATTGTCATAAACAACTGTATAAATACGTAACCAGTTGATTAAATGTTGGTGCAAACGAGACTTAACCAGTTAACCTTAATTAGTCACTTATTAGGAAGGTAGGTACTTTAAATTAGCTAAACAGTTCACGAGTTCATGACAAAGCTTACAAATGGATGGATGAGACACGAACACTTGCGTCATCCATTCTTTCTAATCAAATCGACACTGTCACACAAATGACAATGTGACATAAGCTTAACTTTCTCTGAAAGATTTAGCAATGTTGATTTTTGATACAATACGTGCCACAAAAGATGAGATACCACACAAACTTAATTATTTCGTATTAAATATGTATTGTTAAGAATTTAAACCTAAATGTGATCGAAAGATCCCTGAGTAGATACACAAATTATTGATAACTATATCGTACATCCATACCTGCGCAAGCTCCCCACTACTGACGCTTGACAATTTAAGTCTCATCTTTCGTGGGTATTCTATAAGGTACTGTCTTCAACCTCGTTAAATTCAAGGGGGTAAATACGCTAGTGATTTTCAATACGTACCTATCTAAATTTAAAGGATAATTGAAAATTTACCCGAAAAGGGGTCATTGTGAACAACTTTTACTATGGGACAACAGCTGATTTTTTTTCCACGATTTTAGGGTTGGTCCCATAGTAAAAGTTGTTCATAATGATGAGTACAATGACCCCTTTTCAGGTTTCTGGTAAATTTTCAATATATTCGAAAAACCGAAAGGTCACTAACTCATCACGAAATACTGAGAACCGCTTGACGTATAAAGATGAAATTTTGCACGCAGATAGTTTATGTCGTAGATATGCACTAAGAAAGGATTTTCCAAAATTGACCCCATAAGGCCTAAAGGGATGAAACGGGGTCCATTGCTTAACCACATTTTATTAAAGCCTTCTGTGGTGTCTGCCTATCCCAATGGGAAATAAGCGTGAGTTTATGTACTTATGTATGTTTGTAGAGAAAGGGTTTCACAACACCATTAAATCTGGTTCCATTAATAACTTATCGGATAAATAAAAAGTGGTTTATGTGAGAAGTTGGACAATTGACCCAAATCCGATGGACTGACGGAAGGGATCCAATCGCTTTCGCTCTAAATCGGGATACTGTATGACACAAAAAGCCGGCCAAGTGCGAGTCGGAATCGCACGCGACGGGTTCCGTACCACGCGTCAGTCATTTCGCTCGGTAGTGGCGCACATTATCACTACATATTATAAAACAAAGTCGCTTTCCCTGTCTGTCTGTCTGTCCCTATATATGCTTATATCTTTAAAACTACGCAACGGATTTTGATGCGGTTTTTTTTAATAGATAGGGTGATTCAAGAGGAAGGTTTATATGTATAAAAAGCTTTTTTACAAAAAAGATAACCGCCTTCAAAACTACAAAATAAAAATAACTTTAGTTTTGGAAGTCGGCGGCTTTGGTTTTGTTTTTTGTTATGTAGGTAAGTATTGCCACCGACTTCCAAAACTAAAGTTATTTTTATTTTGTAGTTTTGAAGGCGGTTATCTTTTTTGTAAAAAAGCTTTTTATTTTTCACTTTTTAGTGCTTGTGTATAAATGTTTGAAATCCTTACAAAAAGCCCTTTCAAACAATACCTCACACGATATATTTAATTTTGGAAACTGGTAGGAGGGGGGTTGACGTACCCCCCCCCCCCCCTTTTTCTTCAGTCAGTCATCGACTACACGTATAAACAAAGCAATTTCACTTGTTACGATATTGCTGCTGTGATTCTGTGAGGAGTTCCATTCCATATCTCCGAAGTTCATCATCAGATATTGAAATGGTGACAATGGGACCACACGGGAAGCACCAGCATTCAAATAAAAAAAGAATCATGATAATCGATTCACCCAGTCGCAAGTTAGGAGCTAACAAACATAAAAAAAAAAATACAGACGAATTGATAACCTCCTCCTTTTTTTGAAGTCGGTTAATAATACATGCACCCGTGCGAAGCCGGGGCGGGTCGCTAGTTTCCGTATATGACGATACTCACATATTTTTTTTTTCCTCATTTAATACTTGTTTTTTGGCTTGAGCTTTTGCAAACAAATATGTGCGTCAATATAAAAAAAGTTAAGTAATAATAATAAATATTGAATTAATTAATTAATTAATAAGTTTTCTTTCTTTCTTTGTTTCTTTCACCGTACAATATTTAACACTATACACAAATAAAACGCTTTATAAATGGGGTCCCTTTTCAATTTTTAACTTTTCTTTTGTTTTTTAATTTTTGGTTTATAGCATCCATACTCCATAGTAATACACACTCTATGAAAATGTCAACTGTCTACCTATTACAGTTCATGAGACACAGCCCGCTGACAGACAGATGGACAGCGGAGGCTAAGTAATAGGGTCTCGTTAGCACCCTTCAAGACGGTACGGAACTCTTAATGGTAACACTGACGTTTTAAAAATAATAAGTGAACAGTAGAAAGGTACATGCTTGAATTAATACATAAATGAAACAATGCAATGCTCTGAGTGTTTCCGCACGATCTAAGCACGTGTTTCTTTCATATCAGAATCGATAAAATATTATTGGAAAGATTGAAACTACGTGAGAATTAATATCAATATGAAACTGAGTAGAAATGGGGTAAGTTTATTAATACTTTTTGTAGTTTTATTAAAAGGCACTCTTTAACATCTATGGTATAGTGGTCTTCTAAAAACATCCATCGGTTTCTAAGAAAACTTCAACTATAACTGACGACCGTGGATACCTAACTCTTAAGGCGCTTCCCTGACCAAATAACCTTAGGCATTCGTTCCCTCTAAGCCGCACGGTCCTTTCTCATAGTATTACCGCAATTTTTTGGAAATATTTTAATTAAAAAAACAAAGAAGTCTTTTGAAATAAAATAAAACGTGTATTATTTAGATTTTTAAATTATCTAATGATTAGTGCAATTCTCAAATTAATAGCACGTTGCGTTAAGCAAAAGAAGCATTTATAATCAATAGTTTTAGTCATTTTTTTGAGGAGGTTTTTTTTTTCAAGGAGGTTTTAAATGTATTTTTAACACATTAAAAAAAATTTGAACGTGCAATGTGATTATAAGATATCGAACATTAATAATGTGCTTTTAGATGTCGTTTATTTCCCTTAATTAATGAATAATAGCCTCTGAAAAACGCACTATCGCAAGGTTTTTTGTCGGGGTAGCGCCTTAAGTTGACTGTACCTTCTAACACAACATTTATGAGTCAATCAAGGTAATGTATCAGCAATTTACATTTTATAAAATGACTCAAAGTCAAAGTCAAAACATTTACTTCAATTAGACCATTTTTACAGGCACTTTTGAATAGTCAAGAAGTCTGTCAGTTAGTCCGAAAGTTGAAGCTAGTTGCTGCAAATTAAATAGTAGGTACCCAGCGAAAGTAAAAGGAACCCTAATTATCCGTAGAACTGGTCCTACAAGAGTATAACAAACTGTGGAGAATGTCGAGTTACAGGTGAAAGTTTGGAGCTATAAATGCATCTATAAATGGCTATAAACACTAGTTTAGTATTTATGGAAATATGTGGTTCTGGCGGTAATTGGATGAAAGATTGCAAAATAAAGAAGGATTTTTGTATAGTAAGTTATTTAACAAAAACACGCTTGTAATCCCCGAAAGGTTAGGTAGAGGTGTGCCCATTAGTATAGTACACCCACATTTCGCCAGTTATATTTATGTTAGGCCTATTGTACCGGTTTGTATTGTAATTATATTCCTAAATCGGGCAAAGTGTTAATATTGGGTTTTTCCTTTAAGAATTTCTCAGTAGCAGCCTCGGAGTCTGGATTTGTGCCCGGTTGATGGCTATGACTTAAACATAACATAACTGGCGAAATGTGGGTGTACTAATGAGTACACCTCTGCCTAACACTTCGGGGATTACAGGCGTGATGTGATGTTTATGTCCATTATATGTATACCTATTACATTATACAGGGTCATTGAAAATTTACCCGAAACCTTAAAAGGGGTCATTATACTCATCATTATGAACAACTTTTACTATGGGACCAACCTTGAAATCGTGAAAAAAAAATCTGCTGTTCCCTACAAAAATGCTACATAATTTTCAATTACCCTGTATAATATACAAAGTAAAAGAGATCAATATATATAATGGTTGTAGTTAAACCTAGGTACACCTGTAAAATAATGTTTGATAAACACAACACTGAGTCGATTTTCAATTTCCTTTCGCTGTGTTAATTTTAGCTAAGTTATTCGTTGTTTTAATTATATAATTACTAGCTGTGCATGTTACAGAGAACACGACATGATGGATTACTGACTCTTTGGTAAATTTCACGTTTGCCTTTAGTTTACTTCTTTTTACTGCCGTCTTGGTCCCGTGATTGTAAATGTGTGTGTGTTTAAGTATTTTTTATTATTTTATATTCATCTTCATTGTTTTCACATGTAGAAGCAACAAGAATAATGTAACCTGGATTAAGGTAAACGCAGCTATCAACGACCCATCGAAAATCTGCAGGTATTACCGACCTATAAAAGTAATTCGAAATCTTTACGTTTCCAGAACTATTTTAGCTATAGTAGGCAAAGTTACACACGCGTTTATTCCTTGAGCATCGTATACTTTTACGTTTTTGTGAGTATCTGTGCAAAAAACAGATAAAATACGCTAATTACTGCGGGGCAGCGTGGACGCAGGGCGTGTAGTACTGTTCCCTTGTTCCTTCAAGTAAGTACGTGACTTTTCTATTTAAGACATTTATACAAACAAATGACGTCTATACTTTATCTTATATTACTAAATGTATTCATTTAAGTGTCAACTCTTGATTTCTTACGACATTTTATTAATAAAAAGTAATTTGAAACGATAAAACTTTAAATTAAAATGGGACGGTGTTAGCTTCATCAGTTTTAGTCGTGGTAGCTATCAACGACCCATAAGTCGGCAATGGCAGCAAAGTAACTTTTCGTTTTATTTTTCTTTTATGTTATTATATCACACTAACACAAGTATTTTTATGGACCAGTTTAAATCTAAGCTATCAGTCTTTATAAAAATCTATTAGCGACTAAACTTTTTTGTCTAGTTTTTACATTTTAGCGTTGTCAATTTAACCAAAGTTATGATATTTTTCGAGGATCGATATTGAATAGTATCAGTAATAAATCATTGTTTTTGTGTTTAAAACAGTGTGCATTTGTTCATATTTTTGTGACATTAATCAATTATAATCTATTTTTTAGTCCTGAGGTCAATTAAATTAAAATAACCATTTTTTTATGAGTCGGTAATACAATTTATGTTTATACTTACACATTTTATTACCGACCCATGAGGGTCGGCAATAGCAACTATAAGAAGCTATTACTGATCGTATATAGATTATTTAGTTTCTCACCTTACTTTTATGATTTAGCTGATTTTGGTTTTGAAATGTTCGTGGAGGTCTAGGGAAGGTTTAAACGGTGAGAAAATATGGGGTAGAGGTAGGGCAGAGGTAGGGCAGAGGTAGGGCAGAGGTAGGGCAAAGGTAGGGCAGAGATAGGGCAGAGGTAGGGCAGAAGTAGGGCAGAGGTAGGGCAGAGGTAGGGCAGAGGTAGGGCAGAGGTAGGGCAGAGGTAGGGCAGGGGTAGGGCAGAGGTAGGGCAGATGTAGGGCAGAGGTAGGGTAGAAGTAGGGCAGAGGTAGGGCAGAGGTAGGGCAGAGGTAGGGCAGAGGTAGGGCAGAGGTAGGGCAGAGGTAGGGCAGAGGTAGGGCAGAGGTAAGTCTGGCAGAGGTAGGGCAGAGGTAGGGCAGAAGTAGGGCAGAGGCAGGGCAGAGGTAGAGCAGAGGTAGGGCAGAGGTAGGGCAGAGGTAGGGCAGAGGTAGGGTAGAGGTAGGGCAGAGGTAGGGCAGAGGTAGGGCAGAGGTAGGGCAGAGGTAGGGCAGAGGTAAGTCTGGCAGAGGTAAGTCTGGCAGAGGTAGGGCAGAGGTAGGGCAGAAGTAGGGCAGAGGCAGGGCAGAGGTAGAGCAGAGGTAGGGCAGAGGTAGGGCAGAGGTAGGGCAGAGGTAGGGCAGAGGTAGGGCAGAGGTAGGGCAGAGGTAGGGCAGAGGTAGGGCAGAGGTAGGGCAGAGGTAGGGCAGAGGTAGGGCAGAGGTATTGCAGAGGTATTGCAGAGGTAGGGCAGAGGTAGGGCAGAGGTAGGGCAGAGGTAGGGCAGAGGTAGTGCAGAGGTAGGGCAGAGGTAGGGCAGAGGTAGGGCAGAGGTAGGGCAGAGGTAGGGCAGAGGTAGGGTAGAGGTAGGGCAGAGGTAGGGCAGAGGTAGGGCAGAGTTAGGGGAGAGCTAGGGCAGAGGTAGGGTAGAGGTAGGGTAGAGGTAGGGCAGAGGTAGGGTAGAGGTAGGGCAGAGGTAGGGCAGAGGTAGGGTAGAGGTAGGGTAGAGGTAGGGTAGAGAGATCATCACTAGCTCATACATTTCATTGTTGGAAAAAGGCCTTCTCTCATACACGATCGGGAATAGCAGCATAAAAATCGTTAATAGCTTCACAGCCGTTTTTATGGGTCGGTAATAGCAACAATCGACTAAGTCACTTTGTAAATTATTTTTTACAGGATAATCCTTTATTTAAATGTATTTGATTCAGTAAATACATTTTTTATACATAACACTAGCATATAAAATTAAACTATCAATCTTTAGAGGAACCAGTATACTAAAAAAAAATTGTTGATTTTAAAATTGCCTTAGGGGGGTCGTTATTACCTGCGTTTACCAGCCACTTTTGAATTGTCAAGGAGTCGATCAGTTAGTCAGAAACTTGAAGCTAGTTGCTCATTCCAAAACAGATGTAGGTCTCTATGAAGAAGAACGAGTAAGAAACTCCACGGACACTCTTTTCAATTAGGTTTTTACATAATCCAGGTTATATTATTGTTTGATAAACACAACACTGAGTCGATTTTCAATTTCCTTTCGCTGTGTTAATTTTAGCTAAGTTATTCGTTGTTTTAATTATATAATTACTAGCTGTGCATGTTACAGAGAACACGACATGATGGATTACTGACTCTTTGGTAAATTTCACGTTTGCCTTTAGTTTACTTCTTTTTACTGCCGTCTTGGTCCCGTGGTTGTAAGTGTGTGTGTTTAAGTATTTTTTATTATTATTTTATATTCATCTTCATTGTTTTCACATGTAGAAGCAACAAGAATAATGTAACCTGGATTATGTAAAAACCTAATTGAAAAGAGTGTCCGTGGAGTTTCTTGCTCGTTCTTCTTAATAGAGACCTACATCTGTTTTGGAATGAGCAACTAGCTTCAAGTTTCTGACTAACTGATCGACTCCTTGACAATTCAAAAGTGGCTGTCGAATTGAAATAAATGTTTTGACTTTGACTTTGATTTTGTGAAGCGTGGGGGCTGGGTCCCAAATGCCAATCTGGTAAAAAATGCCCAAGGAATTATATGCGCCTTTGTACAATGTTTTTTTTTTACATTATGTGCATAAATTTAAGTCGGGCAAAGTGTTACTGGGCTCAACTATAAGGAATTTCTTAGTAGCAGCAAGAAGCTTGGAAATTGGTTGTGTGAAAGCACGTACCTACACCGTGCGCGCACCGTCTTTTCGTATTAAAATTTAAATACTAAGTTATTATTTCACTAGCGACCCGCCCCGGCTTCGCACGGGTGCATGTATTATACATATAAACCTTCCTCTGGAATCACTCTATCTATTAAAAAAAAAACCGCATCAAAATCCGTTGCGTAGTTTTAAAGATCTAAGCATATATAGGGACAGACAGACAGACAGGGAAAGCGACTTTATTTTATAATATGTAATTATGTAGTGATATCTTTTCAACCAGAACGTCAAAAGTGTACCTCAAGGATCTATCATTGGTCCTTTTCTGTTTTCTTTTAGTGACCAGATTATGTACCTACATAAAATACTACAGAAATACAGAACAAAGTTCTTGACATATGCGTGTGAATTGATACCTTTTTCTATTTAAAATTATTATGTGTTAGGAAGTTAGTAAGCACTGCTAGGTATCATGCAGTGTAGAAATCATAGGAAATGTAAAGTCTATAGTATGGAATGTTGCGCTTAGGTCGACATAGCTAACGTAATAAGCCAAGTCTACATTTCAACACTTGCACTTACACCATTCACTGAGACATTTCATTCAGATATGTGTCGCCGGTCTACCTATTCTATAATTTGTGTTGGTGAATTTAGGTGAACTTTTAGTGAGCTTGAGTGCTTGAGGTGAATGAAGATTGACAACTCACCTCAAACTCATTTTTACAGAATACGACTGCCGGTAGGTACTTACTTTTATTTTTATGTTGTAGACCAGGTTCTCTTATTTTAAAATAAATGGTCAGTCTGTTGTTCTTTTTACTGTAGTGAATAAAGATGCGTAGCAAAAAAAATGATACTAAGGGTCATTGACTTATCAATAAGTAGGTGTATAAAAAAAACTTTACTATATAACGGATTTCCAAAAAAGGAGGAGGTTCTCAATTCAAACTGTATATTTTTTTCTTCGAAAAACCTTCACACGAACCTTCCTCTTGAATCGCTCTATCTACCTATTAAGTAAAAAAAACCGCATCAAAATCCGTTGCGTAGTTTTAAAGATCTAAGCATATATGTATAGGGACAGACAGACAGACAGGGAAAGCGACTTTGTTTTATACTACACACATCAAAAGTGTCTAGGGATCAAGCATTTTTATGCGGATTTCTTGAGATTGAGATGTGGCTTTGTAATAAATTTATGATTTTATAAATTTATATGGATCCTTTTTGGTGCATTTCATAATTTGAATCAGGAACTGTAAAAGATGAAAATCAGCTGTCAATATTTTCCCTATAAAAACATACAACGCATTGAAGACATTATTAGTGCTACTGTTTCCCTACTACTGATTAAAACCAACGTTATTATGGAGCGGCGACGTCATTTAAGCAGGGAAGAAATGCTCAGAGCCGTGGGAATGATAGAAGCTGGTTCCCGGCAACGTACTGTGGCTTTAGCTCTGAATACAAGTCAGAGTGTTATCAGTCGACTTTGGACACGTTACCGAAGCACTGGTACCGTGGCTGAGCGCCATGGAGGACGGTATCGCTGCACCACACGGAGACAAGACCGATACATTCAAATCTTAACTCGAAGAGCTCCAACAATAACCGCCATGATGTTAGCCGTGAGGCTTCATCACTCTTCAGGGAACTTAATTAGCGACCAAACAGTCAGAAACCGCTTGCATGAAGTGAACCTTCATTCCCGAAGACCGCTACGGGTACCACCTATAGCAATGCACAATCGTAGGATTCGATATCAATGGGCTCTTGAACACAGAAATTGGGCAGAAGAACAATGGCGTTTCGTGTGCTTTTCTGATGAGTCTCGTTTTGGTATAAGACCGGATACAAGACGTATACGACACTGGAGAACCCCTGGACGCCAACAGCGATTAAAATCCTGCCAGGAAGTCCATCCTTATAGTGGTGGAACCATCATGGTATGGGCGGGTATTTGGATCGGCGGAAGAACTGAGTTGATTTGGATCAGAGGCAACCTCAACGGTTAAATTTATGCTGAGACGATTGTATCAGACGTCATCGTTCCTCTACAAGTGCAAATCGGTCCCTTATTTCAGTTAATGCATGATAATGCACGACCGCACACCGCAAGAGTTGTAAGACAGACTCTCGCCGCAGCTAACATCAATGTCCTGCCCTGGCCTGCTCAGTCGCCAGACTTAAATCCGATTGAGCATGCATGGGATATGCTACAGAGAAGAGCTCTGCCGAATATGGAGGGTATCCAGTCGCAAGAAGACCTTTTTTTCTTGTTGCAACGAACATGGGCGGCCATTCCACAGCGTGATTTGGATGAACTCATTTTGAGTATGCCAAACCGATGTTCTTGTGTTGTTAGTGTTCGCGGTAGAAACACGGATTATTAATTGTTTAAGTTACCCAATAAAATTTTAAAGAAAATTACTGTTATTTCAGTCTTTTTTTCGAACTTTTGTGTTAGTGGTTCAAATGTCAAAAATCCCTTTATTAGGAAAATGGCAAATTTCTTTATTAATGCAAAGGTGACTTGGTTTATCGTTACATTGACAAACGAAAACACTTTATTTGATGAATCCTTAAAGAAAATTTTAATTAATATCAATCAGGAGAAAAGTTATTGCAAAAATATATGTTGATCCCTAGACACTTTTGATGTGTGTATGTAGTGATGGTTTCTCTGAAATGTTTCATACCTAATCGAATAGAATTAATATGGTATGGTCCCATTAATTTCATGAATATCTGATGCAGACCTTCAGAGATAAACCATGGAACTCTTCAATAATGTGTACTTTGGTGTTTGGTTATTGTACTGAAGATCAAAGATAAATGCTAGTTTACCTATCCGTGGTCAACTTATTATGGAGTTCAAACATTTAGTTCAGAAATAGTGACCACACAAAATAACAAACAGTCATCAATTTCCACAACTAAAATTTATTATAGTTTACGAATCACTTTCATTTCATGCATAAGATATAAATAATGAGAATATTTTATTACTTAGCCGAAAAGGTAGACTGTAATGAGTCATCATTTCCGCATAAACGCTTTTAATATCATCATTTCAAGGTTGATTTTTATTTGAATGTTAGCTTACCTAAACGACATTTAGTAAGTTATTTTTAATGTTTTTTCATTTGGAGGTTTGTATGTCTCGGTCAAGGTTCTTATTTTGAATTGTCCTATAGGTCATGTTCTAGTTTATTGTACGATAATTTTATTATTGGTAGGGCAGCCATGTTATAATTTTCTCCTCTATAGGTAATCTCTATGGTTATTGTGCTTCAACTTTCGATCAATAAATCCAATACTAATATTATAATGTTTTATGTATGTCTGTTACGGTTTCATGGCTGAACCACTAAACCGTCTTTGATGAAATTTGGTACAGGATAAGACCCCAAAAAAGGACATAAGTACCTAGATTACTTTTCATTCTGCGACTTTGTCTGCGTCCGCGATAATAGACATTTACGCGGTCGAAGTCATGGGCAAAAGCTAGTTTTATACATACAGCATGTAACAAAAACCCTGTCCGATCCTTAAGGGTATTATTCGGCATCGTACTGCGTACACATATACGTAACCATTTAATGGATTTGAGATTATTATTTTTCCCCAGTGAAAAAATAAAGGAGAAAGAAGAAGTATTAAATTAAAATAAAACATAAAAACTGATCAACGGCAACACTGATCTGACAGGGTTTTTGTTACATAGTGTGTAATCCGAACCAGTGCGAGGGAAAACCATAGACGATTCTTCTTTTTACGGAAGTCAGTTACTTGTTTTGATTTAAAAATCGAATTCGATGGATGAATGAACGGTTTTCGTGAATTCGTGACCAGCGGTTGTTTTTTTTTTTAATCGGATATCTTTTTAATTCTTGCCAACGGTAACAAATCGAAAGTAACGTTCGAGTGAAAGTTCTAAACTTTATGGAAGTTTTTGTTTTTTTTTATTAATATTCAAAATTTACGCGTCTGCGCTGCGATATTGAATAATTGTAAAACTAAATATAATATTTAAATTAGGTTTTTGCATTAAGCCGTTGATCCCGGGTGTCATACGTGGATCTTTGACAGTCGTTAAAATATGATCATATTACCATTTCAACTCAACCAATTTCGAGTCGTCAGAAGCCCGAAAAGTCTGACAACCAGTCTTACCTAGGGGCGGCTAGGGGTACTGTATTACCCAGTTTCTGGGTTGTGGAGGTCAGATAGGCAGTCGCTCCATGTAAAATACTGGTACTTAGCTGCATCCGGTTAGATTGGAAGCCTAGGCAGATGATGATAAAGTTTTATACATTCTAATGGTTGATTATTAAATTGGTAGCTTATGATATTTTATTTGGTATTATCATAAATAGTTATTTAAAATAGTAAACCAGATTTGTTTTTAGATGTCAGACGTTTACAAGTAAGTATTCACGAGAAACCTAGTAAATACTTAAGTATTTAAAATTTCTCTTCGGAATACCGTTACTTAACGACAAGAAAATATGTAACTACATACCTACCTGTACCTACCTAGTTGTCAACTAATAATTTGCGGTTTCAGAGGAAACGACTGCCATTAGATGCTGGTATAGAAACCTTTTTATTTAACATGTTTATTTATTTCATACTAGCGACCCGCCCCGGCTTCGCACGGGTGCATGTATTATACATATAAACCTTCCTCTTGAATCACTCTATCTATTAAAAAAAACCGCATCAAAATCCGTTGCGTAGTTTTAAAGATCTAAGCATATATAGGGACAGACAGACAGACAGGGAAAGCGACTTTATTTTATAATATGTAGTGATACTTATGTGCTGCTTTTATTTATTTATAAATAAGTAATTTAAAAGTACTAAGGTACTTTACCTTCCCCTTCAGGAAGAACAGGCGTGATGTTTTGTTAGTTAAAAATACTTTGTAGATGATCTTACCTAAAAAGGCTTACATCAAGTTAGGGCTGCCATCCGTCCGGGTTTCCCCGGATTTGTCCTAGTTTAGAGGGCGTCCGGGGGACGTCCGGGAGGGGTTGTCAAAAAGTGTCCGGGTAAAACCCGGACACTTTTAGTGTCAGGGGATTCCCGATTAATTGAAAGACAGGCGATAATTCAAAACAAATCATAGTAAAAAAACTTAAATATTTAATTTTTATTTTAAAAATTTTGTTTTTGGTCGGTATGTCCGGAAAAAAAACTCAATTTCACCCAAATGTCCGGGGTTTTTGAAGTTTTTGTCCGGCGTCGGTAATTTAGGTGATGGCAGCCCTTTCAAGCTCCCAAATACCTAGCTCTATAATCAACCTAAAATTGAAGCTACATCGAAATTCCGAACGTTGGTAACGAACGACAAGTTTTGATCTAAAGACAAGAAAATGTAAAGCAATTAAAAAAGAGAAACACCGAAATTCGATTTTCAAATGTCTATAGTACGGCAATAGTAGTAGGTATTATAAAAATTGTAACATCGCATTCAAAACCAGTTATCAAGGATTATTATCCTTGGAAACTTGTTATTTTCCGGCTCCGGCACATATTTTGTGGTATCGTGTGAATTTAGGAACTTTGAATTAAAATAAACAAACTTATGTAAGTAATCAATCAACGCAAAGCATGTTTTGGAATTAATTTTTGATTGGCTAATAAAATTTATCATTTACACCCATTCTAAAATATATTATTCTAGCATCAAGTAAAATTACTTTCACTTTTAGCCTTTGGGCCCGTTTCTTTACCTTCCAATGAATTCCGATCAATTTATATTGGTATGCAATTTTTCATCCATATTAAACAGAAAATTTACATAAAGAAATAGATAGGTAATCAAATAAAATTACGAATTAATAATATACTTGTTTTTTTTTTGTTGTTTGAAAATGTTTGTCAGTATTTCAGAATACACCTCTTTCAAATAAAAGAATCGCCCCCGTCGCCCCGTTCCGTATGCACAATGCGCGACTATTATCATTGTGCGGGTTTATGGCTAGTTTCAATTCGAAAATCTCTAAAAATAAAAAGCTATTTTTAATTAATTATTAATTCGTGTCGAGAATTACTGGCATAGCCACCTCCTTGGATTTCAAGAGGATGCAAAACTGCACCGTGTAGAACTTCTTACTTCCACGTCTAGGATTTGGCAGATTTAGTTCCATTTTTAAAAATAATTATCTCGTCTATTAATTTATTGTACGACTGTTGCAAGATGTTAAAACAGGCCCTTTATCTCACAATCTATCATTACTTGTTATCTTGCAATCAATTAGTGTAAATTAATTAGCATTTGTAGCAAGCGCATGTAACTGTGCAGTTTTATATAATTAAAATCAAAATATTGACCTTGTCAGACTTATTAGTTGCTGTGGTAAATAATTAACGGTGACTGACCGTCGTTGTCAGCGATAAGACTGGTGTCGATATCGATAATATGACAGGAAATGCAATTTTATGTTGTTATCGAAGTGGCCGGTATTGGCACTCAATTTATATTTAATTTTTATATTTATATTTATATTTTTATATTTAGACTGAGATTTTAAAGGGGGATTTTGATTTTCTAGCTACTTTCAAAGCCAGATACCTAGGGAAAACTTAGCATACCTATAAAGATAGAAAAATACAAGATACTAAATAGACTACTTAAATGCCAACCTTATTGCTAAACTATCGAGCCGATTTTTTAATTTCGAATTTTATTCGTACAAAAAAGTTTTTAATACGAAAACTGGCACAAAGGCTGAAACCTTGTTTTCAAATATGGCGGTCGATGTCGTGTGCACTGTCAAGTGTCAACTTTTGACAAGACAAAATGGATGAAGCGGCAAAATGTGAAACCGTACCAACAGCTGTTAAAATAAAAACAGTTATAATAACGAGCGTAGCATACTATTAGAAGAAACTCGTCCAATTTTCCTCACGAGTAGTCATTATAAAAAACACGTAGGTACCTACTTTATTATTGTTTAAAAGTAAGGTAAGTAGTAGCCCTAACAGTAGAAAGTTACCCAATTGTCTTACGGATGTTACATAAAGAAGGTGGGAAAAAAATTCTAGAACCTAGATATTATATAGATATTTTATTGTTAGAAAAGATTAGTCTACTTCCTGGGAATGTTGACGATAATTATTGTTGTGAGAACTATGTAGGAGATAATGAAGAGGCAGTCCGAATTTCCGAAGCTAGGAGAGGCTAGGAATGTAATTAGTCAGATGTCAGATCATTACATAGGTACTTATATCGTGGAAATAAAATATCTTTCTTTACAGATTGCAAAATATAACGCTACTAGCTTCCGCCCGCGTCAAAGTTTTTCCCACGGGAACCGTACATTTTCCGGGTTAAGCCTAGTGCTATTCCAGACTATAATCTATCTCTGTGCCAAATTTCATCCAGATCTGGTAATCCGTTCTGGCGTGAATGCGTAACAAACATCCATCCATCAATCTTTTGCTTTTAAAGTAGTCTCCACTGAGATTGGCTATCGTGGCCAAAATATAATAATAACTAGTACTCTCCCCGCGACATCCCTTATTTTTTTATTATAAAATATAGCCTATGTCACCCGGGGATAGTGTAGCTTCCAAACAGTGAAAGAATTTTTCAAACCGGTTCAGTAGTTTTGGAGCCTATTCAATACGAACAAACAAACAATCAAATCTTTCCTTTTTATAATATTGGTATAGATATGTATATAAGTAGAACAATTCAGAGCTCTAACGTTGCTCAAGCAATAGGAAGGAGCTTTAGCATTAGACCCTTCACTCGTTTGCCTTCACTGAATCATAATCTTCCGTGGAAGGAGAAACAACTAGACTACATATTAATCGGTCAATCTGTAGCTGACTTCACGGTGACTCACTGACTGCCAAAATATTTCTGCTTTAAATTGAGTTTAGCTTCATCAAAAGTTTAGAGGGGCAGTTCAACTAACTTTTGAGAACGATCGCAATCTATCTAATCTCAGTTTAAATCTGTCAAAAATGTCTCAACATTTTTTGACATTGATTGTCAATGAGATTTGGCTTATTTAGGCTACCAGCATAGGAATGAAAGTGCGGAACTGGTAAGTTTAGCATACTTATAATAATATAACGGTTGGGGCTTTAAGACCTGACCTTAAGCTAATGTCTAGCTGACTGGTGCAAGCTGTTATGTTCCGGGTCAGTGCTTTGTTTTTAAATAGACTTATTAATATTTTCTGCACATTTAAAACACATTTATATACGACAAAGACATACATAACAGTGCTAATAAATGAATTAAATACTACAAAGCAGCAGATGGAAGAAGCTGAATAACAAAATGACCTTTGCCCAAATAAAACGAAAGAACAAACCATAGACACATAATTTAAAAACAGGCAAAGGCACAACCAAAAAGTCCTTTGTTTAATTTGAAAAGAGAAACGACCAAACTGTCGACTACACGGTTGAAAGGCTTGACAAAGTTGCACATGCACTTGTGCAATCTATTATAGGTCCTATACTTGTTATTATTAGAGTCACATTGGTTGCACAATTAATCGGTGATGGTCGGTCACGGCATTGCAGGCTAATACGATATTTTGCGATTTCCTTGTGTGCTGCACTCTCACTGGGTATGTGGAAACAAGAAAAGGAAGAATGTCGTCACATAATAACATACAACAGGCTAACCGTTTAGTGGAAAACGGAGATATTGAGCTGATGTTATTTGAACTTATGACAATATCATCACACACGATGAAAGACAATCAGTTTGTTATCAAACCTTTTTTAATCGTTGTTCGGAGTTCTGACACAAGCGGCAGCAGGCCGTAATTGACAGTTGAGATACCTACTTTCCACCTATCATGAATTCATGATCAGAAGGCTGGCCTTTTTTTTGGCCAAAAAAATCAGCATTTCCATACAACGTGGCAATGCTGCTAGCCTTTGATGCCCTACTAGTTCTAATACTGTGCTACTAGCTTCCTCCTTTCTTTTTTATGAATTGTGTAAAAGTACGTTGTAATTTTACTATTATTTATAACTTTTGTGTTTATTAGATTACTATTTTAGCACTAAGTACTAAAAAAATCAATTAGTACCCATACGACATACTAATTTATCAGCAAACAAAGAACAATCAGCTGTCAGCTGTTCGCCACAATCTCCGCCATATTTGAATGAAAAAGTTATTTAATCTAATAGGATCACAGGAAAATAATATTACGGTGAATTGATGTTCACCTGACATTAATTCTAATAGTACTTGTAACAAGTACATTATTTTGAATTCGTGGCTAATATATCAGCCATTATTAGAGTGATTTAGGGCGAGACAATGTGTGTGAACAATTACGTAATGGGTTTATTTCACACCAGTTTTTAGACCAGAGAGATTAAAATCTAGACGCATTCATTTAAGCTGATTTTTTCCCACGAAGTTATTTCGGAGATGATTATGGCAACACTGCTAGTTACGTCACTGTCATTTTTCAAATAATTGATTCGATTTTGAGAAATATGCCTGGACGAGCGACGTAACTGACGAGAATATTAAAATCAATTACCTAATCATTTTTATATGATTTTTTAAACAATAGAATTTCTTCTTTCGAGAATGCGAAAATTAGTTTGTGTATAACCGTAGCTTTCCTCAGATACTACCTAGATAAAGTAAGTATTTTTAAGTAGGTATACTCTATTAACTCTACACAACCTTCTTCTAATCACTTAGCTATGGGTACAACCGAGGACAATGGCGGTTGATCAATTTTCAACCTTATTAGCAAGGGCGTAAGGGTGTAGGCAATTGTACGTTACGAGGCAGGCATCTTAGTTACAACGACAAGACGTTATTAAAACAATGGTTTGCTCGCAGTACAATAGAAATCGGACCTTCCTATAGGATGCGAAACACGTTCGAATTCGGAAGTGATCAAGGAGTGAGCGACCTTAGTACCGCGCTAATAATGCGTTTGTTTCCTTACAAACAAATGACGGATGATATTTTTGAAAGTTCGAAGTTTAAATGTTGCCGCATTATAAAATTGAAGTGTCTGTTGGTAATGTGAAAATAACAGTGTTTTAACGGTACCTATATTTATAACAAAAAATGATTTCCTTTTTAATTTTTGTCTGCCTGTCTGCTTATCTGATCTCCGTAATTTCTGTACCGATATTGACGGAGTTTCACTGGCAGATAGCTGATTTTATGAGAATTAACTTACTTTTATTTTAGGAAAAGAATAGGATTTTCTTGCAAAGAAATTAAACTTCGCATATAAACAAAAATCACGGGGACGAAATCGCGCGCATAAGCTAGTCGTCTATAAATATCAAAGGGGTAATTGGCATATAGGGTGGTAATCACCCCGCTTAGCAAACACTACCTTATGGTAGGGCTACCATCATCTTAATTGCCGACGCCGGACAAAAACTTCAAAAACCCCGGATATTTGGTTGAAATTGAGTTTTTTTACCGGCATTACCGGGGATCCCAGAAAAAAATATATTTTTACAATAAAAATTTAACTAATCGGGATTCCTCTGACATTAAAAGTGGACTCTTTTTGACAACCCTTTCCGGACGTCCCCCAGACGCCCTCTAAACTAGGACAATCCGAAACCCGGACGGATGGCAGCCCTACCTTATGAAGTCATTCAGGGCTTGTACACAAAACTGCGGTGCGACGTCGCAACGCAAATATCTGCGAATTCCTGTGAGGAAAAAAGTTCCCGAGGTTCTTGGATGCGGCATCGCATCGCATCGCATCGCAGTTTTGTGTACAAGCCCTCAGTCTGTCTCACAGTTTGTCCATTTTTATAAACAAGTGGGAAGTAACTCAACCTCTTAACGGTTGAATTCGCTTTTATGACAAAAACGAAATTCCACATCGTTTTACACAATATGACAAAATTGTCAAGACGTAGTTTTAAGGTCAATAAAATTGTATGGGAAAGGAATTGACATCTAAAGTACTAACTGTACTGTCACGCGATCTGTAAATGCCATTCCCATAGGTTTTTACTCTTTGTCAATCGTAATTGTTATCTTGGACATAACATCAATGCAATCCCCGAAGGGTTAGGCAGAGGTGTACCTATTAGTACATTTTGGCAGTTATGTTTAAATCCTATGTAATAGGGGGCGAGCCTATTGCTATCAACCGGGAACAAAACGAAACGAAGATGTTCAAAATCTAGTCACAATCTCATCTTAGCGACAATAGATGTCGACAAGCTTGGTTGAAAGAATGTCAGTATATAAGTAGTATCTCTTTCATGATTAACTCATTTATTAAAAAGATTTTCTCTAATAAGCTTTTTTTTTTTTTTTTTTGAGGTGGTAAAAATCATCAAATGAGTCCTTCCGTCCTGGGCGGGGCGGAAGGGACTGTCAGACTTTTACTGACTAAAAAACCACCCTGTTCCTTCTGTTGCCCTTTACGTTCCGGGGCCACGGTATCCTGTTAAGACGTCCCGCAACCCCGGCAGGCGTTTGGCCCCGTTGGGGGGCCCCGTCCCTGTGCTGACAGCTCTTTGAGGCGCGCGCGAACAGAACGCGCCGTCGACCCGGGCATGGTCCTTGATCGGACGGCGAGCTACCCATTACTCGCCGTCCGCAAGCCCGCGCCTACGGTGGCCGGATGTCGCCTCGCGACGTCCGACGCCCTGGGCGTCTCCCGCGGTTCTCTAATAAGCTTTTATTAATTTAACGTGATTTAGAAATTCACCAACGATCTCTCGAACAGAATAATGTGAGAAATTGTCAAGCGCGCGCAAATTGCTGCTATTGGTTCAATGAATTATTAATTAATTAACTCTTGCTCAAGACTTCGTCTGCGTGGATTTTCTTTACGAATAACATTATTTTTGTAAAATAAAGAAATAGAAAGAAAGAAAGAAAAACTGTTTATTCACGTGAAAGTGACGCACATAACAATGTTTTTGTTGTTTACAAAAGTCCAAAACCAAAACAAGTTGGTACTTGGTATTAAAAAAAGTTAAATTAATATTGTCCTCGTATGCCGCGCTGACGCGCTAAACGGCCTATATATATATTTAGGTACTAGCTATTAATGTAGCTTTTCACAGGTGAAATATTTTTTAAATCGGTTATCAATGTAGTTTTTCACTTTATCCATTACAAACAAAAACAGAAATCTTTTCTCTTTATAATAGCGCGCTTGACAATTTCTCACATTAATTTTACTTATATTTTAAGTTCGTGAAACCGGTGGTAAGACTCACCTTTGAACTTTAGACGACCATAAACTAAATTAAGTCTGGCAACATTTTTATCAGAGAAAGTATCTTGGGTGGCCAATAAAGGTTTTAACAATGGCTTCTTATGTTACAGTGGTTAGTTTTGGACATACAAAACGTCTCTATAATATCTTTATAGTTCCCAAAATAGTTTGAAGAGATACAGAAGGGTACCTACCTAAGTTGTCAAAATATCAAACGTTCCGAGCGAGTTTATTTAATAAACTTTCTACAGCAACGGGATATGACGAATGGAGATGTGATCTACAATCTGCTTTTTAGTTTTTTATCAGCCTCTATTTCCTTCTAAAGAGATTTCGAGAATTCATGGTTCTTGGAAACAGCGTCCTTTGATATTATTATGATAATATCAAAGCCCGTATTACTCGACTCTTCCATTCATTTCTTCTACCTTTTGTGACTTTGCCGACAAAGTCATCCCGCCATCTTCTTGGTGGTCCGCCTAATCCTTTGATATTATATTACACATGACATAATGCAAAACTTGGATCTAATTAACTATTCTACTATTGATAAAATGTAATGAACGTATACGACAATTCTTTTCCGTTTGCATTTAAAATCTAGTCGCAATCTGATCTCAGCGACAATATATGTCAAAAAATGAGAGAGAATACCGCTAATTGAGAGAAGATTGCGACTATGATTATATTGCTATCGATCCCAAAAGTTATCCGGTCCCCCAGATGACGGCTGATAGAGATGAGAAAAATGAGGAGATGACGCAAAGGCAGGAATATCATTATCTTCCAACCGTTTTTTTCGCCCTAAAATGAAGGGGCGTTTTTGTGCATCGAAATTAAAGAAGATCTGAAATGACAGAAAAATCTCGTGACATAATTCGCCCGCATGTATGATGACGTCACTCAACAATAAAAACTGTGAGCCAGTCACGATTTGCTTAGCCTTGTAGAACATTATCAAGTTAGAAGTTTATGACGAATGCTAAACATTTTAAACAGCGAGTTTTGTGCAGTAACATGTGAACGTGACCGTTTCATTTGAGCATTTTTGGCAATTTTGCTACAAAAGTAACAAAATATCTCTCGAGTTAGTTTAAATAACCCAAAGGCTGCGAAGACAGATAGTGAGATTTATTAAAAGCATCGTATCGGGCATTGGATACAGAGGCGTATCTAGGGTGGGGCAAATAGGGCACGAGCCCCGGGCACCTATCGAAGGGGGGGAAATTAAAAAATCTAATAAATACCTTTCATACTACTTACTATATTAACTTCGTAATTTTATGAAAATTTAGGACTGAATAGTCCTAAATGTTCAGAGGACTATTTTATTAAGTGCATCTGTTTTTTTTTATATTAAGTTAAGTAATGTACGAAGGGGTCAACAATGATGAGTGCCCTAGGCACCATTTACTATTGGAACGCCCCTAATTATTATTTATTTTATTATTTAAACTTTATGCAACATTTAAAGTACCTACATGCCTTAGGCATTCTCTACCAGTCAACCAAAATTATAATGATAATGAAATGGTACCTAAAGAGTTGGTAAATTCAATGGTGGGCAAATCCAACAGTGCCCTTTTACCTAAATTCAGTACCTAAGTACTACATATCTAATCTACGACCATAGCGACTAAGGTGCCTTTGATTTGTCTGATAAGCATACAAAGATTTCGTTTATGTAAGGTAAATGCAGATGCCTAATGTGTACTACGATTGTCCACGAAGGATGTTATCAGAATGTTATATGCTTAGACCAATAATGTCAACATCTTTGGTAGAATTCATTACACACAATCTCTTCAGTCTCAACAAGAGTACGTACGAGAAACGAAAACTACACGTATAATTCTGCTGTCAGTAGAGGCAGAATTAATAAAATTACCTTTGCTCAAAAAGGAACAGTTTGACAGATTATGCGCGGGAAAAACGAACCTGTCAAAAAATTAAATAGATAATCAACCACAGAATAAAAAAGTAAGTTATTATGTAAGAAGTAGGTGTAACAGACCACCAATAAATATATTAGAAAACATTTAAATTGCATCACAAAGTGTCTTGAAGACTCTAGGCATATAATTTCCCTTCTGTTGAACTTAGTGACAAGGTTATTTCCAACACGGCGCGGCGTCCAATTTAGGCTTTACGTTGAACGTTCTTGAGAAAAAATAATACAATACAGCCTGGTATTTTAAAACCGAAGTACCTAAACACCTATATTTCTATCTCTAAAGCAGGAACCGATCTATAATAAAGGTCGAGATGCTGCTCAGGGCCCCGTGAATATAAATAAGTATCAGTACTTTCAGTTTTGAGCTTATAAATTCTTAGGTTTATAAGTTCTTTTATTATTGTCCTAATATGGTACCGTATAGATTATAGGTTTGAATAATTCGGTAGGTGGTACTAGGTGGTACTTAGGTACTTACCTACAATTACTTCAGTGCCCAGGAATTTACGGTCCGTCCCTGGTCTATAGTGAGATTTATTCAGACTAGGGGCCATCCATAAATTACGTCACACGTTAAGGGGGAGGGAGGGGGTCAACGAAGTGTGACATTGCGTGACAAGGGGGGGAGGGGTCCTAAATTTCGTGACGTCACATTTCAAAATCTATTATAATCTAAGTGTCCACTCCTCAAAAACAATGCGCCAAAAATGTAGTTTAAATCAATTAATTCAATCAATTTTTTTTTATTAATATAGTTATTTGATTTTTGTTTTGTTAATTGTTTGATTTGATGTTAATTTTATTGAAAATTGAATGGAAATAAAACTGATTTCGGAACTGCTGTTTTCATTCAATAATTTCTAAATGTAAATTTGCAAAATATGTGACGTCACACTAGGGAGGGGGGGAGTCTCACAAATGTGACCAGCTGTGACAAGGACGGGGGAGGGGCAAAAAATCATGAAATTTGTGTGACGTAATTTATGGATGGCCCCCTATTAAATGTGAGACAAATCAGACTAACATTATAAGTTTAAGTATTTAATCAGAATTCGCTAAAACTACTGAAAACCAATCATTTAATCAACCAGTACTAAACCATATTATAAAGTTACGAACATCTAATAGTTCTCACTTCTCTGGTTTACGCTCCACTGCGCTTGAAGCATTCACTTCCAAATTATAGTGCTTTTTGCTTGATTGCATAGTTATTGCTCATTGTATAATGTTGATTGATATGATGTTGTGGTCTTCAGGAAGCTACAATATGAGCTAATCTATACTTTTTGCTGTTTTTGTGCACCTTATAGGTGTAATATGAGATGGTTATCAGTGCAAGTCTTACATACATTTACTTCGTAATATTGTTTTTGTGTGGCTTAGCTTTACACTGGTGCAGTCATCAATCTCTTCTAAAGTAATGTCTAACTCTAAAGTGAACCATGATTGCAAGTTTCGATAAATCAAACTTCAAGGTCCGTGAAATGCATGGAGATCGTATATAATTATGCCCATAGACAAAAAAAAAAACAAATTACCAGTATTTTAATAATAACCTGTGATAAAGTACGTTTTCGCGCCAACTTAACCTGTCAAAAACTTATGACGTCCGTCTATTTTCGTTGTTCCTTGTTCGAAACATAAGGAAAATTGTTGGGTTCATTTTTTAACAACACATAATTTCGAGATCTTAGTACCATTTAATTTTTACGATAATAAAAGCATTTAAATGTATAAAAAGAACCAAACCGATGCGATTAGACATGTTTTCCGGCAAACGCAAGGCAAATATGTGTGACGAAGCCTATGACTCATGAGGTCCGTAGCTTTAAATTAATGTAAAGATGTAATTTCTCAGAAACTAAGGACAGGTCACCGAAGTTCACATAAATAAAGCTTAATACTTAATTAATAAATATTTTTAATTAAGGTGTACCTAACTGACAGGAAAACGCCTTAAGGCTGCACGCTACTTCAGTATATTCTTACTCGCTCGCACTTGCACGTACCACGCACTATTCCTTGCTTTTTCTTATAGCTGTCTACGAGCAAATCTATTTATTTTACGGCGAAAAAAAAGGAAATTCAGAAAAATAAATAACATAAGACCTGCTTTATAGTTAGTTCAGTTAGTATAAAAAGTTTCATGATCTAATTTTAAGTATTTTACGATTGCCAGCGGTTTATTGTTCAGTTTAGAGGTAACTTTGAGATTTTTTTCTATCGAGAAAATTTTATGGAATCGTGTTTTCGCCAAACATAAGCCCTTACATGAATCCTCAACTTTACCATATACCTATTTATTTCAAAATTAATGCTGCAGTATTTTCGGCGTATCAGAGGATTCTGCTAAGCCATCTGAGGTTGTATAGGCTCTTAAACTGTTTTTGTTTAAATAACATAGGTACTCTACCTAATATTCTTCCGACCGAATTTCGCTTTTCCCGACCGAGGAATCGAAACCCAGAGTCCCAGACAGCACGCTCAACAGTCGCGCTTAGCGACCAAAAGGCCAATGAGATATTCAACTTAGTATGTTTTCATAAATATTACTATTTTAAATTTTTATTTTAGTTAATAGTAGGTATTTGTATTAGTGTCAGCATTATTATTTTTTATTACCATTAGTCTTATTATTATTGGCTAAGGCAAAGTCTCACAATTCCTATAATCGTAAAGAAAGTGTAGCCTAACAATCAGATACCTACCTAGATTAAAGTGTGATCATGAGAATTTTCTGAAATTAATGCTTATTTAAAATAACCCCATTCAAATCAATTAACCGTTTAAAAATTTCTTAATATTAGTCGCTGTTACGGTTACTAGAGCTGTAATCTAAGCCATAGGACAAAATTAACCTCAATGATCAATATTTAAGTAAATTAAACTACACTAAGTATCTCATTTACTACAAGCTAAAAGTTACCTAAACGTGTAGCTTGTAAATTGCTTTTGGAGCAATTTGGCTAAGATTACAGCATTTCATATAAACTTTCAAGTCGGAAACATTCTCCGCTTAAGCAGGATAATAAGTACATAGATCTAAGAAGTTATCGAAGAACATTTTCGAAATGTCTTATTAAAAAAATGATAATTTTGTAAATGTCTGTTCCAATTGAAAACATAATAAAATCGGTCGAATTTAGCCGTAACACTATTTTTCTCTGATTTTTTTAGACCTGCTTATGCGTAGGAAGTTTCTGTAAATTCGGTTCATTAATTTATTTTAAAAGGGACTTGAAAGTCTGTATGAAATGCCGTACGGCGCGCGGCGTATGCTCTTTACTCAACCACGATAAGACAAAAATCCTAGTGGGTCAACAAATTATTAAAAAAAAATCAAGTCAAGTTTTTTGAATTTCGAAGACAACCGATAGCGCTTTCACCTCAAACTACCTATTTATAAACAGTATACAATTTTGAAGTGCATTCAATATAAAAGTCGTGCTTTTAAATTTATTAAACCTGTTTCTTACTACCTAGATCGTTAGAAATTATTCTAGACATGCAGCTGGTCACTTTTTACACATTTCTAGTTACAGGCAGGTGACATAAATAACTCTAACCAAACTGGTTAGCAGACATCTTTGCTCAGGCATTTTTGTTTTTGCTGGTTCCTACAAAGGTCTGTCTTCCAGCATTTTTGACTTCCAAAGGTAGAGTTAGTATAAAAGTTTAACATTACAAGGTTAGCCATGTCGAAATTTCTATGTTTATCTTTTGAAATACGAACGCGCAAGAATGAGAAGAGTAGACCAGTGCCGGATTCAGACTACTTGATGCCCTAAGCCATCCACGCCTGTGACACTACCTAGATAGAGGCCCCTATCGGATCTAGAATCGGTCTGAAAAAAAAAACATAGTATTTAATACTTACCTACAACTCCTACAAGGAGACAGTTTATTCCATACCTTAGAATATGTACGAAGGACGAAAGAGATACGTGGAGTCAATTATTTAAAGTAAATTTTAAACGCGCGGATTTTCAAACAGCCTTTCATGTGCTAGCCATTTTTTTTGGATGCTGTTTTTTATGCAGGGAACCTACGTGATGCTTATTTGCTAATCCGGCACTGGAGTAGACACGCACAACTATTGGCAGTAGAAGTTTCTTAAAAACTATGTGGGGTTAGGCCACAGTATAAATATACTACCAGTAATTGGACTCGGCCGTAACCTTGAATTAAATGCCTACTTTTTCGCTGTACCTACTCACGCGTTAGGGCTGCCCGCCGCCTATAGTATTTAAATTTCATCAACCTACTTGAGTTTCTTTCTAGTTTTGTGAATGTAAATATTATATTATTATTTTAGTTTATTTAATTTAATACAAATAATGTTAAAATTTAAAAAACATAGGTAAATAAATATTGTAAACAAAAAGCCACAAAAAATGTAAATTTAGTTTTGAACTCAAACCATTTTGTAGACCAAATTTTTTCATCAAATACAGTTGTAATTAACAAGTCCATTATGTGATAAAACAGTATTCAAAAAATTACCTACCCTAACTTTACGTATTAAAGATCAAATTGGCTTAACTGTATCACACTGTATTCTATAATATTTGCCTCCTTGAACAAGTCGTTCTTACTCATTAAGCTCGTACGTATAGAATATGTTATCTACTGCTAATTGCAGAGGGTTCAAATTCATCTAACTTTACCATTACTAGGTTACCATTTATTACGAGTGTAAACGTTAAATGTTATAAGTATAACCTTACTAATATTATAAGTACTTATAACATTATCATATTATACTACGCGCCACGCGGCTAGCGAATTCATGCAACCAAAAACAGCACAATATTTTCTACTCGTCATATTAAACAAGATTTTTAGAGAAAAAATCGGTTAATCGCGGTTAAAAAACAACACACCGTCCGTTCGACACTGCGGTACAGCCGTGACTGTCTGCGCCGCGAGCGCACCCCGAGATCGAGGCGCGTAGGTATAGCTCGCATTTCGTCCGTTTGTATGAAGTTGGAGTACTGATTATAATATTACCGTGGTTAGGCTCTGTGGCGCGATGATCGTACAAATTCGAAAACACGAAGTTTTCCAAAGCGCACGTACCTACTTTTTCTGGTTTACGTGTGTGTGTGTGGTTTATAGCTAGTGACAATTATACCTAGTAAAAGTAAGTTAAATAAACAACGTGTAGAATGTTTCCTAGCAAACACTTTCACTGGCTTTTTGACAAAAATGTTATTCGCGACATGGTCTGTGTCGAAAGTGAGTGAGGAAACGAAACTTGTTTACATTGCTTCCTTTTAAATATTTTCTTATTTTATGAACAGTTCCGTGAAATACGCCATCTTTGGCCAGTTTTTGCACATAATCGGCTACAACTATGAAAAAATATAAGACAAGTATTAGTTTTTTTTTTATTTGCAAACCAAGTGCAACCTTAACTCTTGATATTAAACTCGAAACCAGCAAAACTTATGACTTTTTATACCCAAAAACGAATTTAAATAGTCAACCAAAATTACCTCGACTTTCTGCCAACATTAGCCACTGCTTATAACTCTTGGATTTTCGCTCTTACAGCCACATAATTAAGAATCACGATAGGAAACTGGTCAAAGATGACGGTTAAAAGATAATAATAACAAAAGGTTACGTATTTAGCCGTACAGCGCAGTGGCCAAAGTTACCCATTATTTTGTTTTTATTTTCATACAAATGATTTTTAGACATAGGGTTGTCCAAAATAAGGTTTATTGATTGGGTTGGGTGTTCTTTGACAGAAAAACGTGTTTTAATATCAATCATTTTTATTAAGTATTAACTGTCGATACTTATTATCCATACATTAACAATTATCTATATTCATAATTTTTGGCATAATTAATAAACAAAAACATAGCTTAGGAGCTTGGTTAGTAATGAAAATATCACAATTACTCAAACATTAGTCAGGTATATATATAATTTTTATATTTCCGGGCACCTAGGTCGCCTGCGACTTTTTCTTAGGTACCTTTTTTCTTGGTTTCGATGTAGATGTATTCATTCTGTAATAACAAAAGAAATAGAAAAGTAAGTAGAAATCTCAAAACCGACCGGCGACGTAGAAGTACTTAATTAATCTATTTAGATGTCAATCAATTACGTGAGGAGATTTTTTTAATCAGCCCCCTCTTCCTTGGTGAGATTTGGTAAGATATAAAAGAAAGTGAGTATGGGCAGCCCTAGCACATGTTTGTTGTTGGCCAAAGTTGACATCTTGTGTTCGCAGAAAGTGATTGTAACATTGGCCGCTAAATTTCTAAGTTCATAAGACTCGCTATGTTTAAAAAAAGCGCATTATATTATTATCATGAATTCACACAAAAACATATAAAAAAACTACTCACCTCGGCAAGTTTTCACGCTTACTAGAATAACAAAACACGAAGCACAATTTGGTGCCACTCGAATCGGTTCACCTTGGACGACCGTTGACAGCCAACTGAGTGAAGTTAGCAAGTGAACTTTCTATCAGTATTGCCAGAAATATAACTTATTTTCCCTAAAAGACTGTAAAATGTTGCTATTTCAGACAATATTGTCGTTACCACTTGTTTTGCTTATTTTTGGTAACTGGCCAATGTTAGGCTTGAAAATCAAAGTTGGCGGATTTCACGGTTCATTAATTATTATTTGCAATAGGCGTCTATTACTTGGGACTTTAAAAACATATCTCGCGAAATGTGGGTGTAGGTACTAATGCGTACACTACACTGCTGGCTAATTCTTCGGGAATTACAGGCGTGATGTTATGTTATGTTTATTTCAATAATTAATATAGGTATCTAGATCATTTCACAATTTCAGTAAGTATTCCAGTCCACTTTTGAACCAAAGGTCCAATGTTCCATTCCTAAGTTGCTTGCGACGTAATGTGAAGGCGGCCTAATGGTTCCCTAAAATGATTCATTGGAAGCTAAAATATCATTGATTGGAAGCTAATATGATTTTTTTTTATTGTTGTTGGAATGATCATAGTTTATCCATATCACTTTAATAGCTTTTTTTTTGTCTACCTACTGCAACATACCTACCAATATAAATAAAACTGCGAGAACTTGTCGTTTTCTTTGACCCAGAAACTGTCAAAAATTTGCGTAAAACAATGACCTAGAAATTATAGCATAGCAGTCAGCGTATTTTTATCGCGTCAAGGTAAATAATAATAAATACTTATATTATTTTGTTGACCTTACCTAAAGTAACTACACAACCCATTATTGTTTGTTTCTTATTAGGAATCGAGGGAGATACATTAAGTACATACCTATACCTACCTAATATTTTAGTTAGTTTTTTAAAAATGGGACCAACGCGTTATTTCAGAATTAACAGCTCTAAGCTCTAAGTGCAACGGCCTCCGTGCAACAACACTGACTCATTTTCTTTTATGTAGGTATTGATTAAAGTAAGTAGAGTTCTCATAACTTCGAATGCATTTTTTAGATTTGTAAAAGGTTTATAATAATATATGATCTACAAAATAATCAAGTGAAAATTTAAACTGAAGGCTGTTTTAATTGTTGCCATTGCCTTGTAGCACAAGGATTCGCATCTACTCTACTCAAATAATTTATGAATTCAGAACAGACCGATTAAAACCAAACTTTAAGGCAAAGGCACGACAATCGCAGCCAAGTGCAATAATGGTGAAAATAAGAAAGTAAACAAAACTACTTACATTCATTTTGAAAATTTCCAATATTCCTCAGATTAACATCAAAATAAATCACTGAACACGGACTTTCTTCAATGGAATTTTAGTACTTTGATTTTACGGAACCGGTTTTTAATTTTTGACAGGAAACGCGCATGCGCGCGCTACGATGGCGGATCGGCGACTGGCGCGGGACGGTTAAAAAAAAACAAACTTTCTCAAACGACCGCGTTAATAGACTGCCTATTGGTTGCTAGGTAGGTATTGGATGGTTGACTACACCACAACTACACCTTGTCATAATTACTGGTAGTTAAATTCGTATTAATTTGTTGTGATAAGGTGCTTAATAATTAAGATAAAATGTAAGATAAGAACAGGGTCCGTAGATTGGGGTTAAAAATGCAAGATTTTGCAGGTCTGTGCCTACAAAAATGTTTAAAGGTGATGGTTATGGAATAATATCAAATGGACAACAAGTTATTATTAATTAATCGAAAGGTCGTCAAAATGTGTAAAGTTGTAACGCAAATTAAACCTAAGTGTAGGAAAATACGTAATATAAATACGTTAAAGATTTTGTAAATAAAACGATAAAAGTTTATTACCGTTTTCCAATATTTTAAACGGTTTTTCAAGTGGCACGTCCCATTTTTTCTAAATTCCACTTTTGTTTGCATTTGCAACACTGACGTTAGTTTGTCAAAGTCAATCAATAAATATTGTCGCTCTGTGTTGTTCTCTGTTTTCTTCTGTTCTGTTGTAAACATGAGCACCACAAGCACTTACAATACATTCAATTGGAACAACGAATTAGTGTTTGAATTAATCAGAATGTTTGAAGAGAAACCTGAGCTATGGGATATGTCGTCGGAACATTACAATGATAGAGAAAAAAAACAGGAATCTTGGCTCGAAATAGCAAATGCGATGAACATAGATGTCGAGATGGTTCAACGGAAAATTAGAATGCTTATGAGCCAGTACCGAAGAGAGTTATTTAGGACGAAAAACAGTAGTAAATGGTTTGCCTTTCAAAAGTTGTCGTTTTTAAAGACACGGCAAGTATCTGTATCATTTAAGGTAAGATTATTTTGTTTTACATGTTTACGTGTGTTGGCACCAACAAAACATTTACATCTTAAAAACATGTTCAAAACAATGTTTACTGTCAATTTACGTGTTTGCTTGAATTGTTTTATCGTATTCATAATTTTTATTTGTTTATTTAAAAACTCTAAGCAACAAAAAAGTACAAAGGCTTTTTTCTTGTTAAATAAAATACATAATATTATATTAATTTCAGAAACGGCGAAGACCTACTTGTTTCGTTTCAGTGGATAGAAATCGAGAGGAACAAAGGACCAAACCAATTCTGCACAACAATGAACAAATAATAGAAAAATTAGCACTCAAAGACAGAATAAGTATTATAAAAGAAAGGAAAGCACAAGAGAGAGACGAATACACTACATACGGAGAGCTTGTGGCTATGAAATTGCAGAAGATAGAAAATTCTTATGCCCGATCTACAGCGCAGTACCACATTAATAACATTTTGTATAAAGCTGAAATAGGTGCATTTGATCAACACCCACGGCTAAGCAATGCATTTGCAGAAAATCTAAGAGCAGGAAGCTCCTCCACTCCACACCATGATTCGAATTACGATGAGCATTCGCAAAGATCTTACTCTCCTACAAAACAAATTGATTATGATATGAAGTTTCAGATTGAGGATTCAGATGAATAATTAAGATAAATCTAGGCCTTATGGAAAGATTTATAATAATCCTGCCAGGTGGTCTCTAAGTCACCAATGGAGTTGGCAGGATCATTTTTGGGGATGATGCAATAGATTGTACACGGGCTGGCTATCCCTACTTTAGCTAAGCAGCAGCTCAGAGTTTGGCAGCTGGTGATGTGACACCCTTACCTCTGAAAGCACTTTACCATATTGCTGCTAAACTGGATATTATTAGCAAATTGGATAAAGCAATGGGTAAATAGCACCTGATCTATATTGGTCAGGTATGATTACTGAACCAATGGACTATGAGGTTGATAGAAGACTGAGCACACTGCAATAACTTGTGTACCTACTTGATAGACCCCTATGAGATTGGTTGCTGCCGCTGGGCAATGACCGAAATTCAGTTCCAAAGATATATTTTATTATTATAGTCAAATATCTAAAATTTTTTCTGTCTGCCTATGCACAAGTTGGCACATGTTTACTACAAAAATAACTGGGTTTAATGGCCCGTTGTAAGAAACAATGGTGTCACGTCACCCGAGTTCTCAATTTAGTTTTAGGAATGTCACCTAAAATGATATATTGATATTTATCAAAATAAATCATATATTTTCAGTAAAAACTACATTTCGTCAAAGCTGCTAGATTGAATATTATCCCATATTATGTACCCCATTTTTTGTGTAGTAATCCTGATGATTAGCAAACCCCACCAAACAGCAAGTTGACTATCACTTCCACTTTAAACAAATATGAACTGTATGCTATAAGTAAATTAAGGTGATAACAGAATGAAAAGTTCTATACAAATGTAGTTGTAGGCACGAACTGAACTTTATGTAGTAGGTATTAAAGTTATTTTTCCAGAAACACATTTGTTTACATGTTTGGAAACTAAAAATAAAACCCTTGGCTCAATTCAATGATTTATTGACTATAGCAATGGACAAAGCTCTAACTACAGCATGTTACTATAGCATTGAGGCACCGGTTAGTTCCAATGGAGTATTGTGTTAACTGTAAGACACTTTGATTTTGTAAATACACATTTTTACTATTGTTTTGAGTTAGTACAGGTTTGAACTACAACACAGTACATCATTTACTTATTCAATATTCATGTTCAGTAAAGTCAGCTGTTTTTTTTTTGTAACTTGTAGACAAGCTATGACTTAAGGTACAGTCAAGCAAGCCATTTGGTATACAGGCAGTTTACTTGCAACTACTTTTAAACAATGTCTCGAGTGTGTCAATTCTTTTAAATCACTCTAAATAGGTTTCAAAATTATTAGACACCACAAGCTTAAAAAGTGTACACAAAATAACAATGAATGGCAATGTATCAGAAAGATAATAATTTTATTGTTGTTTGTAAATTAAATTGCTTGTTCGACAGTACTAAAACGTCATACACAACAAATTGTTTTCTATGTTGAGTGATGAGTTTGAGACACTTTTTAGTGACATACTCAACATTTTTTTTTTAATGTTGCTCTCATTTGATATTTCTACTGTATCGTGGATGCGTTTACAATAAACTCAAATTCGAACTCCATATACGCAGCGCAGCAGCTAATAGCTTAGCCACTCCGTAAATTGTGCCGTCAAAGATGCAAGATTCAATCGAAAGTGCAGTAAAGAGATAAGTAAACGATTCTTGTGTTGTAGTCCAAATGTCGCTATATCAGCTTATTTTTTGTTTATCGGAAACCTAAAAATAGGTCTTGACTTTTACTTTAGAACCCCAACCCTGAAATTACGAAACAACGAACATTTTGTAGACATTTTAAGAGTTATGGGCGAACATAGACCCCTTTTTCGGTTTTAGGTAAGCAAAAATTAAGGTTGTATATCTTATTCATCGTAATGTTGGCCAAACTGCAAACTAAAAAGCATTTTTAACTAGTGTGATGTTAACGAGAGAATTCCAACCGCGTCCTTATCATCGACATGAAAAAAAAAGCAATAATTTTAGAAAATAATATATATTTTGAATTAAAACAGAATTAATAATTACTATCTACTCAGACCATGGTTCTGAAGCTGTTTTTATAAACAAAAGAATATGAAAAATGCGCGTCGAATGCATAACCTTCTTTTTTTAAATTGTTTAAAAAGGGCGCGGATTCGCATCCTCTCGTGTGGTACTAAATAAGCCCTTATCCCCTATACAATAAGGATTACACAGCGCGTTACACTTGCGCTTTAAAATAATAAATGTCAAACTGTAACTTACATGGGGGACAACAAAAAAAATGAGTTCAGCAGGATACAAAAAAAGAAAAAAAAAAATGAACCAGCATCTTTGAATCTTTTTAATTTTTAAAACCACAAAGATATATTTTAGTAAATATCTTGTATAAGTGCAGAAAATATGCAAATGCAAATCTGAATTTGTTATGAAACAACTAATATTTTTCTATGTGAAAGTGTTTGTCGGCTTTCACACCTATTTCTACCGTAGAGAAATTTGGCACACAAGTTTGTATAGGGTAATTTTTTACCAAACAAAAAAGATAGAAGATACAAATAATATACCTATAGCGTGATTTTTTAACCACCTTCCAAATTTAAATATTATAACGGTCTTTTGCGTACTCTGTACTGAAAATTGAGATATATATGACATCACAAAGTTACGTACGCACTTATGTTGTGATAGTTGGTCTAACAATACTAGAAAACAATTAGATAAGGAGAAAAGAAATCAGGCTGTATATCACTAAAATTTTACCGAATTAGCATTTCCATTCCTACTAAGTAAAATATTATTATGCTTGTTGTAATTGCATAACAAACACCGATAGGTTGACGGAGTTGTCAAATCTTTAAACGATTAAACTTCTTCTAAAATCTGTTGCGTAGTTTACAGATCTTGTAAACTACGCAACAGATTTTAATGCGATTTTATCAATAGATAGAGTGATTCAAAAGGAAGGTTTACGTATCTACATTGCACCCGTGCAACGCCGGGGCGGGTAGCTAGTCAATGATAAAACAGTAGCCTGCTGAACTCGTGACAAAGTAATACATAATTACAAATGAATACAATGTGTTAAATATGGGTAAGGCGTAATCTCCACGTGCGAGCATATCGCAGCGATAATAACTCTGTGCCTTTAGAGGCTATATGAATCTATCTCCACACCGCGTGACGTTGACTGCGTGGCGGGAATATCGCTGCGATTCCCCCGGTCGTGAAGACGCTGCCTAAGAGAACAATGGTCGCGTGTTTAGCGTCTGGTGACGGGCTGCCAGTCATCACCGTCCGGGTCGCGGGCTGAAACAAAATGTGGTGTAAGTAAAGTGTTATATACAGTCCTTAACTAACTGCCCATCAAACCAAGCAATATGGGGAACAAAGTCTTTAATTTTTGGTGTGAAATATCTCTGTTTATGGTAGTGCGCAGTGTGTAACACGCGCAAAACTGCTTCTGTAGCGGATTGCGAACGTCCACAAAGCGGAGCGGGCGCGCAACGAGATCGCCGTGAATATTAGCGTGGATTTTAATTTGATTGATTCGCCATTTTGTACTGTCTCGCGTCTTCGCTTTGCAGGCGCGGCGTGTTCGTGACGCCGCCTTGCAGTCGCTCGCAATCCGCTAGTATGTACCCTAAGTGTACGTTTTTATCACCTGTTATACTAAATCAACTGAGTAAACCTATAACTACTCACGTTTCTCCTCACGACGCGGCGGAGCGCGGCGCGGTCCGTCCCTGTCGCGCTCGTCACGTCGCGGCGGGTCGCGGTCGTCGCGGCGCGGTCCCGCGTCCCGCTCGTCACGGCGCGGTCCGTCGCGGTCGTCACGCCGCGGGCCGTCACGATCATCGCGGCGGGGGCCGTCGCTGTGGGAGGAGAATGGGATTAGGTTCAGCTTAAATAGTGTAGTTTTTGATTTGACTGAAACATGCAAAATTGAGAGTTTATTTGAACACTTGTCTTGGCACGCTTTGGCAGTAAAATAGACCGGCTTGCCGTGACGGCAAACGGCATGACGCATTCTCATGCTCCTTTACGCCACCGCTCTCAACTCCCTTGTGTGTGTGTGTGCGCGCGCACGCATACCGGCATACTATTACATTGCGTTGCTTTTCTGTATGAGCTGCTTAATTTTTTTAATTGGGTTTTTATTATTTAGAAAACATATTCATTGAGATGATTTACATCTGCCGGCAGTCCCGTGACGGCCAACTGTTATGTACAGACGCCAGCAGATCAACCTATCCGAATCTGTCAAATTTTACCAATCGAATATTAATCTTCCAGTATTGTGATAAGGTTGAAAATCTATTAAAGAAATTTGACAGATTGAGGTAGGTTGATGTGCTGGCGTCTGTACAATGTTTCAGAAATCGTAGTAAAATGCTCCAATAACTCACCGGTCATCCCTCCTTGGGAAGCGGTCGCGGTCGCCGCGGTCTCGGTCGCGGAACCCTCCGTCACGTTCCCCGCGGTCGCGGTCACGCGGCGCGTCACGGAACCGGTCCTCACGCGGCGGAGCGTCCTTAGAACGCCAGGTGGATGAGCGCTCCTGCTATTAAAGTTAATGTTAGTAACGTATAAATTCGTCATCAAGCAAGCGAGACATTTTTAATAATGTCTTGCCAAACGATTTCGGCCACGGCAGCTAATCTAAATGGAGATTAGCCGAGTACGCAGGAGATGCGCACATATTTGAGCACTATAATATCTCCTCCCTCCCTCTCTATAATATCTTCTCCCTCTTCCTTTATTCTTATAGTCCGCTTGGACGACAATCCTACACGACTAACGGCATTACGTGGTTTCCGCATACTCGATTTAAATAGATAATATGTTAGATTAGTTTAATTACGGATGGTGCGGGTGGCGGGTCTGCGGGTCCGCGTCGCCAGCTGCCGCCCTCGGGCCCGCTGGAGCGACCGCCGTAGCGAGGTCTGAAAAAATTAAAAGATGCGTTAGTTAGCCAAAAAACGTACAATTAAATATATGCGGCGTTGCTAGTGAAATTGAATGTCCTACGAGCGCTATCCGGATTTTTATGGTTTTTCAACAGTGCAGCAGAAACTTTATAATCGCGAGTTGCCCGAAAAATACATTATTTTTTTTAATGTTGTCACACTAAGAATTTCTTCTGTATCGTGGTATCTGTAGGTCATACAAATATTTGGCCCGTGCGGGAATCGAACCCGCGACACGCAGTACAGCAGTTAATCTTTTAGCCACTGCGCCAACCGTCATCGCCTAATAAAAAAAAACATTATAAAATAAATCTGACATCGCCGACTATTTTGTTCTATCTCATGACAAAACACGAGATTAATTCATGGTGTTAGACAATACGAGGACGAAATCGTGACGTGTGCCACATTTTCTCTGAGAAATAAAGCTTCAATAGACTGACCTCTCCCTCTCAGGCTCTCGTTCCCTCGCGGGCTCCCTGTTGGCGGATCTCCAGCCCACATCGTCGCGCGGTCTGTCGTCTCGCGGCCGCTCGTCTCTGTCTCTGGGAGGTCCACGTTCTTCGCGGACTGGACGCTCCTCGCGTGCTCTTTCTTCACGTCTGTAATGGATGGTATTTATTATTCACTATGTATAACGAGATTTATGAACGTAGATGAGGCGGAAGGAGTATGTAAGGATCGTGGCAAGTGGCGTTCTGTGGTTTTCTGCCTACCCCCATGGGAAAAAGGCGTGAGTTTTATGCTAATACTGCTCTGCTCCCGTGTCATGGCATGATGTTATATAGCCTTATACTATTCCTCATGAGTCTATCATTATACAATTTTTTTTCCCGATTCGACTCGTAGTTCCAGAGATTAGCGTGTTTTAACAAACAAAAAATCTCTTTAGCTTTATTTCTTTCTCTAATTATATTAGCACAGATGTTATGAGTTAATCTATACTAAAACTAGTTGACCCAGCGAACTTCGAACCGCCATTTTTTTCAAGAAAAAAAGGATTAGTAAAATTGGTCCAGCCGTTCACGCGTAATGCTGTGACCAAGGGAAATAGGGAGTAATTTATATAATATAATATTAAAATGTATTAAATATTATAGTATAGAGACGAAGACTTTGTTTGTATGATCACTTTAACCTGTGGAAATGATAGTCCGATTAAAAAAATATGCTTAGCGTTATAAAGCAGACATAAAAACTGCCTTATAAACGACCCAGCAGTAACCAAAGACGCGTAAGTTACTGCGAGTGATATAGTAGGGTAGGGTAGGGTAGGGTAGTAGTGTATGTAGAAGTGTAGTGAAATAGTAGGTAGGGGTATAAATAAAAAAATACCTCTTTGTTTCAGCAGCTAATGAGCTTATTATCAGTTTTAGAGTGTTACCTGTCATCTCTAGCCGGTGCTCGTTCGTCTCTAGGTGCGGGTCTGTCTTCGCGTGCAGGCGGACGCTCATCGCGCGGTCTGCGTTCAGGTGACCGCGGGCGTTCTTCACGAGGTGGAGCCGCCTCGCGAGCTGCACGAGCTGACGACGGTAACAACAAATATTAGTCATCTGTCTAGCTCAGGGGATCCAAAGCTATGCGTCGCGACGGCGACGTCCTGGGGCGTCAGGCACAGGTCGCCCGCACGATTTCCTTCCCATTAACCCTTTGAACGCCAACGACGCTTACAAGCGACAAACGTAATCGGCCGCTAGAACGCCAACGACGAGTTTAGGCGACAAATAGATGTGCTACTTTTTAATCTAATATTATAGAAAATAGGTAAAAGAATTATGTTTTTAATTTTTGTATTTAATAGTGAATAAATGGCTCGACGTAGAGAGCATACTTCCTATGAGCCTGCGCTTGCATACTTCCTATGAGCTGCGCTTGGCGTTCAAAGGGGTAGTACAATCATGTTACAGTCATATTTTTTTATGCTTGTTAGAGCTACACACCTAAATCTTCTTTTATTTTCATAGGATGTCCATTATAATTATGCTATAAATCATGAATCATGGTTTGATCTCTACAACCAAGTACAGGATAACACAATACCACTTGGAAAGGCTAGTTGTCAGATTTTCGGACTTCATTTGGGACTCACAAGTTTATAGGAAATTCACCCTAATGGCTCATTTTCACTAGTCGATAGGGCCCGCATGCGGGGTGCGACAGATTTCTGGAACGCATGCCACAGGGCCCGCATTCGGGGAACCGTTTTCATTAGTCGATAGGGCCCGCATGCGGGGTGCGACAGATTTCTGGAACGCATGCCACAGGGCCCGCATGTCGATATCACGGTCGGTAAAAAGCATGCGCGGCGGATCCCCGCATGCGGTGTAACGACTTGTAACTTTCATTGGTTGTTATGTCGCATGCGGGGACTCCCCGCATGCGGGCCCTATCGACTAATGAAAATGCGCCATCAAGGATCATGTAATACTGACCAGTTCTCCACGTTTCTCCCGGCTGTGCTGGCTTCTTGTCTTCCTTAGCGTCCTTCCCGCGCCAGGCGTCGTCGCGTGCGGGCGGGTGGGGCGGGTGGGGCGCGGCGGGGCGAGGCGCGCCGCCCCCGTCGCGCCACGACGATGACGTTTGAGTCTTCTGTTCTTCTAGCTTACGTTGGATTTCGGCCTCCTTCGCACGAATCTTGGCCTCGGTACGGGCTAACATTTCTTGATGCTCCCTGTTTATAACAAAAGCATAATTTAGCAAAATTCTGCCAGAACGAGCTTACTACCCATATAATATTATCTCAATAAAATCTCAGTAAATTATTACATGAAACTAATCTAATTTGCCAAATGTATTAACAATATCCAGCACTAACAGTTCAATGTTCATTATTACAATTATTTTAAAAAATAGGAGAAAATTTGATGTGGTTTATTGTATGTATTGGGTAGCAAATCATACTATCATGCAAGAATAATGACTTACTGAGGTATAGTTTTGCTGTTTACTTTATCAAAACTAATATTATAAAGAGAAAAGATTTTTATTTTTGTATGCAATGGATAAACTCAAAAACGAGGTTCTTTTACCTATGGGAAGCTATATTATCGGCGAGAAACATTAGCTATATTGTCTTTAAAAAAAAAAAAATGGGTTCCGTAAGAAACTTGCGCGGATGAAGTCACGGTCAAAACCTAGTTTATTGATGAAATTAAACAAATCATTAAAATTACCTGTCCTCTCTCTCTTTCCTCTCCCTCGCAGCGGCGATCTCCTCCGCATGTTTCTTCTCTCGTTCTTCTCTCTCTTTACGTTCTTCTTCTTCTTTAATGCGTTTCGCTTCCTCTGCGGCGCGTTCTTCTGCACGGCGCTTCTGGTCCAGCCACTAGAATACAAGGTGGAGAGTTAAATGTTGGAACAGTAAGAAACTAAAACACCCTTTTAGTTTGACGGTTAAAAAGACTTCTGGGTCAATATTTTTGTTTTTATTGGGACTGCCTCATTGGTGTAGTGGTTGTAAAGCGCGACTGTTGAGCTTGGGTTTAATACCGAGGTCGGACAGTGTTATTGGGTTTTTCCATCACGAATTTCTCGGTAGCAGCTTCGGAGTCTAGATTTGTGTTCAGTTAATGGCAATAGGCTCGATCCCTATTACATGGAACTTAAACATAACTGGCGAAATGTGGGTGTTCTAATGGGTACACCTCTGCCTTACCCTTCGAGGATTACAGGCGTAATGTTATGTTATGTGTAACTAAAAAAAAAAGTGATAAAAAGATGGAATTTTGACCTCCAATATCTCCATAACTTGAAGGTTCTCAAATATGGTTCAGAACAAAAGAAATATCACAATGATGAGAAGAACATATAACTTTCGGTCTATTGGGGGTCTTTTTACACCAAGTACCCACCTCCTGCCTCCTCTTTTCAATCCTCTGCTGCCGTCTTTCCGCCAGCCTCTTCTCTCGTTCAGCATGCAGCTTGTCCTTGAACGCAGCTAATCTCTGCGTGTGCGCAGCTCCACGTTCAGAGCGCAACTTCACAGTGAATAATTCTCGGTGGACCGCCATCCGGGACAGACGAGCAGCTGTTGTTACGTCGCGGGCGCGAGCCTCTGAATGGAGATGAATAAATTATTTCAATAATGAAAATAATAACTGTTATTTATTGTAACTATCAAAGTCAAACATTTATTTTAATTAGACTATTTACAGGCACTTTTCAATTGTCTATGAAAGTTACATAGAGGCACAAAAAAAATGTGCACTGTGACACTTTGGATTGACTAAAATAATGCTGATTTAGTTTTAGTAAAATTTTTGATGACAAAGTAAGCTGCAATCTGGGATACACGTATTCTCTAAGAGAGTGTGCGATTGAAATAGTAAAATGGAGGGGTGTGTCATGTTATTGAGACTTGACACAACACACAAACTTTATTATTTCGTAATAAATATTATAATATTGTAAAGAATTTTAATCTAAATGTCATCGAAAAATCCCTGAATAGAATACGTAAATTATGGATAGCTATTTCGTACATTCATACCTGCGCAAGCTCTCCATTACTGACGCTTGTCAAGTCTCATCTTCAATATTTTAACTCACCAATAAGTTGTTGTATGCGTTCCTTCTCCTGCGTCTCCCAGAAAGCCTTGTCCTGCACCTGCTTCTCTTCCAAACTCTTCTGCAGCAGAGGGATCTCCTCCAAGCGCTTGGCTCGCTCGAAGTAGTCCACCTAATGACAAATAAATAGTCATTAACATCATCTTAGACTGACTAAATAAATAGGGGAAACCATTAACCAATAATTCCAAGGCATAACTTTTTTAAAGAAACACTTCCGAATTATTTGAACTCTGTATGGGTACCTGGCTGGGTGCTTGGTGAAGGGCGATCGATGGACTATTTATAGGAAATTAGGTATTCAGTAAATAAGAGAAAAGTAGGCTTGGCGGTGTGAGACCTGAAAATCCGATTAATTTTCAATTTACTGTAAAATTAGATTTTATGTGGCTTTGAAATCAATAAATAGTTAGTCAATTGAGTTGCCAAATGAGTGACGTCACAGTTCGATATTGCCATACAAAATCTATAGAAGAATCGCGTTTTGACAGGTCATAAAAAGTACGTCAATTGATTGGAGTTGCCAACTAGGCTATTATTGTTGTTTATAGTAAGTTTGGACCTCATTAGGTTTGTGCCGACATAAATTAACACAGAGTGTGCACTTGTTTGCGCACTCTGTCGCGTCAAGTCGAACATTTATGATGTACCTCCGAGGCCTACCACGACTGACTATGAGACAGTGAGACGTGGGATTTATTTCGGAGGATATTTGATAAAAACTTGCTCATGCCTGCGACTCTGATCGCGTGAATGTCGCTCATCGCGGAAACAGACGACCCTTGCTAGTAAAATTGACGATTGAATCACTGAATTTCGTCACAATTTCAAGGGCTTTTTGTGTGAAACCCCCAGGACAGGATTACACCTAAATACGATGTACCTTGCATCAAAATTACTATATTATAATATGTACAAGTATTTCAATTTAATTAAATTTCAAGAAAAATTTTAAATTCACTTCAAAGATATAATAATGTCGATTATAATGTCAATGTCAAAAATATAATGATGTCGATTCTATTATGCACGAACTAAACTTAATTAAGACTGTTTCTTTATTTTTCTTTTCAATAAAACAAGAAAGGGACGGATGACAATAAGAGCTGTCAAATTTAGTCAATCTGACACATCCATACAATTAAAGTTGACATCTTAAACATATAGATTAAAAATATGGAGAATTTGAAGGCGAAACTAATTTGACATCTCTAACTTAGTTTGTAAGTGTCACCATTCTTTTCTTTAGCCGTATGTTAGTAAGAGATGCCAATTCTCTTTTAGTCTAGTTTGTGAACAAGGCAATCGGCACTAGTGTTCACGGATTTATAAATATAGGCTAACAAGGTCATCATCATATCTTACCTTTTTCTCTTGTGATTTGAGTCTAGCCTGCAGTTCGCGGCGTTCCTTCATCAGCTCTTCGGCCTCACGCGCCGCGATTGCTTCGGCGTCCATCTTCTTGAGTTCCTGTTATAAAATAGATGATTTCATATACATAGTATTGAAGTTGCAATCAACCCTATAATCACTACTTCAGGTAAGAAGAAGAAGAAATCCAATCTTAAAAAAAGTTTGTTTAAATAGTGTGCCGGCTTAAATTAACACAGAGTGTGCACATATTTGCGCACTCTGTCGCGTCCAGTCGAACATTATGATGTACGGTCGGCAACTTTAATGCATATACACGAGATGGTCGACTTTCGTCTGAGCTTAACGAGCGGGTCAGTCAGTGCGTGTGCGAGTGATGTGTCAACATTCTACAGATAACACACACTAATGAACTGTCGTCGCACTAAGCGAAATAGCATGATATTTCTGTTGCATTAAAATACGCGTCTTAAGCCGGCCATTGACGATCAGTCCAAACATAAAACTGCGGCATAAAACTAGGGCGTCACTCCAAGTGGTTTTAGATGGTTTTAGATTTGCCCATTCACTGGCGTCACTCCGGCTCTTCATTTTTCGATCGGCCGTCGGGCAAAGCTGACGAAAAGTGCACTACTTATATTTGTGTCGAAAAAAAATGAATTCTTTTAAGAAATATAAAAAGAAATTTATATAATAAAAAGATTTTTTTTAAATGGAAAGCAATTCCTCTAAAGCTTTCTGGCGTTGCTGTTTATTTTTATAATCTTTGTCGTTCACTCTCCATAAACATTCTGAATTTTGGTACTTTTCTATGAATTCTATCATTACGGCACGGTCTGCACGTCCAGTTGATACAGACGCCGCTATTTTAAATTAAAACTAGATGCCATAGACTAATCTAACTACACTAATATTATAAAGAGGAAAACTTTGTATTTTTGTTTGTTTGTAATGAATAAACTCAAAAACTACTGGACCGATTTTAAAAATTCTTTCACCATTAGAAAGCTACATTGTCTGCGAGTAACATAGGCTATATTTTATTTTAGAAAAAATAGGGATCCGTAAGAAAAATCACGCGAACGAGGTCGCGGGAAAAGTGCTAGTAAATAATACTCTAGTTGCCACAGATTAGAGAGTGCTAGATGCACAACACGCTCAGTCACCGCGATCGCAGCGAGCGATTCGAGCGAACTGAAGCCTTGGAATGACGATTGCGCATTGACGGTCAGTTTGACGCGACGCGCCGCTTGGATTTATGGTAGTCACGGAAAATTTCCATGGCGCGTCGTCAGTTAAAACTCTGGAGTGATGATTCGCCATTGACGGTCAAATTTTGGAGTGACGCCCTAGTTTTATGCCGCAGTTTTATGTTTAGACTGATCGTCAATGGCCGGCTTTAGTCACTGGCGCTGTTTTACCAATTCATTGCTAAAACTCGAAACTACTATTTGTGCCGGTAGCTAGGTTTGGGCTTAGCGACGGGTTCACAAACAATGAGGTCTGAGTTTGAACTCAGACCTCATCTTCATCCCTCATCATCTTGATTACTGTGTTTTTTGTTTTTGAAACAATAATAATATTACGTAAAAACTTGTTAGTTTTATGTTTATTTCTAATTCATGCTTATAATTGTTTATTATAAGAAGCAAATATTAGTTATTGTATTATTATCTTATACTAATGTGATTTTTAATTTATTTTTTCGGTATTTGAAGGTGGAAATAAAAAAATCGTGCTAAATGATAACAAAAATGTTTATTCGATTTACTTATTTACAAAATTAACTAACTTACGAGAATTGTGACGTTACATTCCTACTTAGATAAAAGAAATTTACTTGTAACCGTTCATAAGATTTTTTGTGTTTACCCACGTCATAAAAATATAACAAGAAAAGAATATTCTAATAACACAAATATGATTGTTAATATCCACTTATAGGTATCGATATTTAGCAGACTTTATTGAAAACTAATATTTATTTCTTAATTATTTCTTAAATATTGATTTAGACTTTATGAATATGTTTTTTTATATGTAACGTCACAATAAATGTATTGAGGTAATAGCTTAAGTGTTCATTTTCTTGACGAAAAGATGATTGAAACTAAACCTCAATTTAAGATCATTGAATAATGACGGACATAATAATATTAATACTAAATATTTAGTTACACTGTCTAATTAATAATAACAAAACATCTAGGTTTTTAATATAGCAGTCTTCCAGTCAAAATCTTAATAATCCCGTGAGAAACGTAGTGGTTCTTGTTTATGCCTTTTTGTGAAGAAGGGCTTTTTAGCTGGTCTTCTGTGATACAAGCCTTCAGCGTGGAGGGCCCGGCGAACAGTTTGCAATGAAGTGTCGAATAGTTCGGCAAAGTGCCTCGTTGGTGTGATACCATTCGATTCATATTCGCCCACCATATTATGTCTTCGCTGCGCCTCGCTAATAAGCGACGTCCTTCCACTTTGCTGTCGACTAACTAGGCTAACCTCTTCCTCGTATCTCCTGATCCAGAGACTAACAGTATTCCTCTAAAACAAAACAAAAGTTATATTAGGCAGGTATAACAAAATACTAAAGTGACTTAATTGTTATATAATATAGTAATATTTATTTAATAAAATAATATTCATTTAACAAAACAATATGATATTAAGTCTACATTTATAAATACAATAATAAACAGAATTTATTTATCTTTACAGCCTTAAGATGGATTTCAAAAATAATAAAAAGATCTAATTTATAATTATGTCACCAAATAATATTAGGTTCAAGTTACAATTATAATAACACAATAATATAATACTCACATTCAGTCCGGTTTCATTAGATATTTGCGTTCTATTTTATGACCACTTTTATGCAACGCAATAATAGTCGCCTTCGTCTCAATGTTAATATTTGCTTGCATTTTTTTTTGTGAATAATTAACGCTATCTAATAATCCACACGTCACTAACCAACAACTACAACCAAACGACAACGTTTATTCTAATCGAGTATTCATAAAACTCATTATTACATTACTTATTTCTGTCTACCTCACAGAAATCTAAATTATTTGTTTAATTTTCTATGATCTACCTTTTTAACTTTACGAAATGTGTGAACAAAGCGAACAAGATAAAGAATATTATGCTTCTGTCTCATTTCTTCCAATCAAGTAAAAACTTACAAAAAGTCATAGTCTGGATGAGATTCGATCTCACGACTCCTCGATTCAAGCACCTATCTGCAGGCGCTTAGCCGATAGGCCAACTTGACTTATTTTATAATGTTGAAATTATGAACTACAAGCATTTGTCGACGGCAATGATGATACATGTGACTGTTCTCGAAAATAGAAGGTCGTAAGTCAAACTTAACTTGAAGCGAATGTTTTTTGAGAATGCCTATCCACTTATGGACTCCACTGTACCTCCGAGGCCTACCACGACTGACTATGAGACAGTGAGACGTGGGATTTATTTCGGAGGAATGTGAACTGCATTTTAATAGTACGCAACTTCTTCACAAATAGTTATGAATATGAATAAAATAATATTAGCCTAATACTGTTCCACTGCTGGGACCTGGGAAAAGGCCAAATCTCATACGGACAGGACCTTCTTTAAAATTACAGTATTTATTTTCATCGTAACATAACGCTTGTAATTCTCGAAGGGTTAGGCGAGGTGTACCCATAAGTACACCTACATGCCATCGTTCGTTTAAGTCCCATGTAATAATAGGGTGTGACATTGCCATCAACCGGGCACAAATTCCTTCTACTGAGGTACACATACCTCCTCGTTGATGTTGGACAGCATCTTCTGTCCGTGCGCGGTCTGGCTGATGTGCGCGACGCGCTCGCGCAGGTGTCGCTCGCGCATGGCGGCCAGCTCCGACTCGTGGCGGCGCCGCTCGCGCTCCTCGCGCTCGGCCTCCTGACGCCGCGCCTCCGCCGCGGCTGCTGCGCGGGACACTTCCTCTTGACGCCTGTCACATTTGGTATGTTATAATTTATTTCATTATTTACAAACTAGCTTCTGTTCGTAGCTTCGTCTGCGTACACTTCAGTTTTAAGCCAAAGTTCTAAATTATCTAACGGGAATATGACAGAGGATAAAAAACCTATATCGATACCGGAAATATGAAATAACGTAAGGGACATTTGGGCGAAAATCTCATTTTCGACCTAATGTCCCTCACATTTGGTCGAAATTAGATTTTCGCCCAAATGTCCCTTACGTTATTTCATATTTCCGGTATCGATATGTTAAATTAGATCCAATTATGTGTTTAGGCGTGAAATAGTAGCAAACATTCATCTATCCATCATTTATCGTGTCGCGGGCTATGTTTAGTAATGCAATAAATCTCACCAGTAACAAACAAAGTAGTGAACTTTAGATACATGACAATAAAGTTCAAAATAGCATAATGAGTTCAAGGATGTTAATCATATATTACAAAGTAACTATTACTTACTTAATCTGTGGTTCAAGACATACCTGAGTTCTTCCTCTTCGCGTACAGTATTGAGCCTCTCGATATACTCCTTCCTCTCTTCAATGATCTTGTGGCGCTGCAGCACTCGGTGATGCTCGGCGTGCTTATGCTCGTGGTAGTGCTGCACCATGTGCTGGCGGGCACGCTCGCGCTCTTGCTTGCGGCGCGCAGGGAACAGCGTCGCGGCCGCACGGGACAGCACCTCGGCGGCACGGACTAGTTGCTCGCGGACCTGTGGATGTGAAATCAATTAAAACAACTGTTTTAGCGGGCCAATTTCAGTTTTAGGGGATGGGGGATTTTTTGAAATCTTTTATTTCAAACTAGCTTTTGCTCGCGACTTCGTCCGCGTAAATCTCGGTTATGGTGGACATGGACGAAGTCGCGGCTCATAAAATGTCCTTTCTTGGGGTTCAAACTTATCCCGTTTCTTCACAATCGGTTCAGCGGTGTAATCGTAAAAGCTTAACAGACAGATTATTATTTTCACAATTATAATTATTAGTATGGATAAACCATAGTCACTTTTGAATTGTCCAGGAGTTAGCAAGTGAGAAAGTTAAAGCTGTAGCTCATTCCAAAAAGTAGGTTTCTATAAAGAATAACGAGCAAGAAACTCTAACCTTAAACTAGTAACTGTATTTCGCCTGCAGGCAAGCTTGCAAATTATTTTATTTTGAAAGGAACTGCAACAACCTACGAGAGTGGTGCAGTAATCGTAAAGTAAAGACGTAACATAATGCGTTTGAAACTGCTGGGTGTTGCTATTCGTAATATAAACGGCAGTGTACCTGCTCAGCCGGCGTGGCTTGCAGTATGGCACCGCCACACGCCTCGTCGGCGGTGGAGCACCACTCGCCACCACCAGCTTCTACACCAAAATGAACGCACCTGTAAACAACAACAACATTTATTTTCAATTTTCAACAAGATATTTGGTAAGAAATTTTACTGAGCGTGGGATTTCCCAGGTCAATTCCCAGGTCGGGTAAAGTATTAACATAACATCACGCCTGTAATCCCCGAAGGGTTAGGCAGAGGTGTACCCATTAGCATACCTACATTTCGCCAGTTATGTTTAAGTCCCATGTAATAGGGGGCGAGCCGATGGCCATCAAATGGGCACAAATCCAGACTACGAGGCTGCTACTGAGAAATTTCTGATGGAAAAACCCAATAACACTTTGCCTCGACCTGGGAATCGAACCCAAGACCTCATGCTCAGCAGTCGCGCTTTGCAACCACTAGACCAGCGAAGGGGGGTACAGTATTATTGGGTTACTTTATTAAGAACTAGCTTTTGTCCGCGACTTCGTCCGCGTATATATCGGTTATCGCGGACGCAGACGAAGTCGAAGTCGAATAAAAAGTAGCCTATGTCCTTCGTTGGGGTTCACACTTACCCTGTACCAAATTTCACACAAATCGGTTCAGTAGTTTAGGCGTGAAGAAAAGACAGACAGACAGACAGAAAGACAGACAGAGTTACTTTCGCATTTATAATATTAGTTAGGATTTCTTATGAAGAGCTCGGAGTTTGAAAATGGTGGTGTGACATCCCCGTGCATAGTAAAGCATGTAAAGCCATTGGTCCTGCACCCATGGGCGTACCCAGCTTCTGGCGTAGGAGCGGGCAAGTCAGATTTTTTAGGTCGGATCGTCCGCGGCTGTTTTGTCATACACACTACACAAACACACCTACATGAATCATTAGGTGTATGTAGTGTAGTGTGTAGGGCAAACAGCCGCAAATGATCCTGCTTTATAGGTAGATATATAAATAAAAGTAAATTTGACTATGCATGCATTTTTATTTTATTTAAATCGCTTCTACTTTAAAAGTAATTTTCGAGGATCTCCAAGCAAAGATTTCCAAGGGGGGGCAGCTGCCCTCCCCTGCCCCCCCCTGGGTACGCCTATGCCTGCACCTGATCTCTCCCAAGTCGAGTTGGATTGCTGTCTCATCAGACTATCAGAGTCAAGGAAGAGGGAATGCTGAGTTATGGATCCTTACGAATATTCACGCTAGCAAAATCGTTTCAACGCCAATTTCTGTGTGGTCTTACATTAGATAGAAGTTTGTGCCGACATAAATTAACACAGAGTGTGCACTTGTTTGCGCACTCTGTCGCGTCAAGGCGAACATATGATGTACCTCCGAGGCCTACCACGACTGACTATAAGACAGTGAGACGTGGGATTTATTTCGGAGGACTTGTAGCTATTTAAAACTGCCACAAAAATACAACTAAGGAGGTTTTTTAACCCCCTCCAGTGTAAAATAACCAAATAATCGAAAGGCCATTCAAATCAAAGTTATTTGTTTACCCAATTATTAGCTGTACAGCTGTGAAAAATAAGTTTATTTCAGCATGAGGATAAGTTCTAAATAATGTGTTCCAAAGGCCGTTCGTTTTGTGGCAATTTGTTTCATCAGAATGGCTTCTTTTTTGACAAAATGACAAAAAATGCTAATGACACGAAATTGGCCAAGGAAACGTCAGTTTTAGTTAGCATGTTGTGCGATAGATGGCGCTACAAGTCCAGCAATAAAAAATATTAGGCTGAAATAGATTTACAAAAAAATATACTAACTTGTTGGCATGATCAACTCTGATCTGCATATCGTTATGCCTGACACAGTCGACCAGCAGGCGCTCCAGGTGGAACAGGTCGTCAGTGTGCGCCAGTTGCAGCAGCCGAGAGAACTGGATGCAGGCGTAGCACTGACCCACTTGACGGATCAGCCGCACTAGGGCGACGTCGCTCAGAGCGATCGTGTACTGAGCGAGGGGCGAGTCTGAAAGAGATATGTGTGGTTAGGTAATGGAAATGGACGTTTATGACTGCTAAGTCAGAGTTTATAATGTTCCGTACCCAATGGGAATGTATTACTAACGGCGCGTTCACATAGAACGTCCGTTTTACTGGTCCGTTTAAACGTATATGTTATTAGCGTATGTAGTTGTATGAGCGAGTTCACACAGAATACAGTATTGCGGATCCAGTAAAAAATACGGATCCGACATCCAGTAGCGACGAATCAGTTAAAATCGGTCCTGTAAATGCTGTGTGAATATTACCTCCAGTAGCGACGGATCAGTTAAAACGGATCCTGTAAAATCGGACGTTCTATGTGAACGCGCCCTTAGTCTCTGTTGTAAGTCTGTCTGTCTGTCATCAGGATGTATTTCATGAACCGTAAATAGGTTTAAACTTTTCACTTTTCAGATACTCTTGTGAAAATTTCAACCTTTCCTTACTATTTTTATGGCCGCTATAACGAAAAATAACATGTTTTAACATTAAAACTCTACGACATTTCTCAAGTGAATTGTCAGTTTAGAAATGTCACAGATAATATAACGTACATACATACTTTAATGTTAAATTGAGAACCTCAACCTTTTTGTATAAAAAAAAAACAAATAATCATAAACAATAAGAGACACTTACTAGGTTCCTCCTCCAGGGACTTGACGACGCTCTTGACATTGTTGCACAGGGTGAGGGGGTCAAACTCCACCTCCAGCCAAGAGTACAGCTGCTGCAACTGAGGCGTTGCCAGGGCCACCACGTTCAAGCGGACCACATCTGGAGACAATGCAACGTTTGATAAATAAACATATAATACTAGCTGACCCGCCACGACTTCGTTCGCGTGGTATCCTACCCCTATACTACCGATACCCCTACGGTACCCTACCCTACCCTTGAGACCGACATTTCAGACTTTTTTTTTTTTTTTTTTTCATAAGAACCTTCTCCTGACAATAACAAACACAACAAAAAAGAAAAAGTGAAATCGGTCCAGCCGTTTACGCGTGATGCCGTGACCAAGGGAAACAGGGATTCATTTTTATATATATAGATATGCATACAGCTAAGTGCATATTGTGGACTAGCTTCTGCCCGCGACTTCACCTGCCTTTTAATGGCCTAATTGAAATAAACAATTTGACTTTGACTCAAAAACAGCTCACTGTACAGTCACAAGCGTAAACATACTAACATCTACTGCGACTTTTTCGTTAATCAATGATTGCAACTTTAAAATTAGAACTACTTCATAGTAGTATGGAATTCAGAATATGATATTCGTAACACCATTATATTTTAATCAAATGATTTAGAAGGAAATTGCTTTAAAATGTTGCTATGTGTATACATGTTGATGCTAGTGACTGTACATCTAAAATGTATGCTTAGAATTAAAATATAAAACTTTCCCGATGGCCTTACACTGGGTAGAAGTTTGTGCCGACATACATTAACACAGAGTGCACTTGTTTGCGCACTCTGTCGCGTCAAGTCGAACATATGATGTACCTCCGAGGCCTACCACGACTGACTATGAGACAGTGAGACGTGGGATTTATTTCGGAGGCATGTTTTAAGGACTTTGTATTACAAATCCACTATGGGGAATTTCTCAGCAGCAGCCTTGGAGTCTGGATTTGTGCCCGGTTGATGGCAATAGGCACGCACGGCCCTAATTACGAGCGACTTAAATATAACTGGCGAAATGTGGGTGTAATAATGGGTACATTTCTGCCTAACAATTCAGGGACTACAGTCATTATGTTTTGATGTTATAGCTGTTGGTTTCCTTCTATTAAATAAATAATGAGCTTACCTTTCAACAAGCTAGCTCTGGTTGGCGGCTGGGCTAGACCGAGCAGAACAGCCAGCCTCTGGGCCTTCTCAACTGGACTCTTGTCCGTCTCCACGAAGCGGTCGAACTCCGGGTGCAGGGAGGGTAAGGGAACCGATAATACTGCCACAAGCACGCGGCATGCCATCCTGCAGAGAAAATCAGGTATAAATAGCTATGCAAAACAAAACAAGAGTATAGCTAAATTGCTCAGTGTTTATCTTGGACATCACTGACATCGGTGAATGAAAACATCGTGAGGAAACGCGGAATTTTTCCGAAAGAGTTACCGCGACCCTGGAACTCAAAGGGCACTAGAAGAAAAACAGATGGGTTTTAGTCAGTAAAAGTCCGACACTCCCTTCCGCTCCGTCCAGAGCGGAGAGTCATTTGATAATATGCCAACCTAAAAAAATAAAATAAAAATACCAGCCTAGTACTGTCCCACTCAAAACCATGTCAGAGACCCTTGAGGCGGTTTTGAAACTCTGACACTAGGGTGTGTGGGGTCGTAAGACCTTACTGCGCACACGATAAAGAAGAAGAAGCTTAATTGAGTCGTCGCCTACAGGGTACAGGGATGCTGGGCTAGGAGTTTGTGCCGACATACATTAACACAGAGTGTGCACTTGTTTGCGCACTCTGTCGCGTCAAGTCGAACATATTATTATGATGTACCTCCGAGGCCTACCACGACTGACTATGAGACAGTGAGACGTGGGATTTATTTCGGAGGAATATGATCAGCATTTTAATAGCACGCAACTTCTTCACAAATTGTTTTGAATATCTAGTTCAGTGCAACAATTTTTAATGTCAAACTATTTTGTCCCCTATGACGCGGCGCTTCGCTGTTATTTAATAATTATGTTGCTGACCACTTAGGGTCAGTTCACACCGAGACGCGACGCGACGCGACGCAACGTGAAGATACTTGAAGAGGCCAGTGACTTCGCGCTGCGCCGCCGCGAGACGCATCGCAACGTCGCCGCTCTTGCACGTCGCGCGTACCGGCAATTCGCCGCTGCGTCGCGATGCGTCGCGTCTCGGTGTGAACTGACCCTTATAGAGCCATGACGCACTGTCGACTAGTCGCTGGCGACTTGCAGTCGCTTGTGCGTCGCCACTGCAAGGCGAGTCGTCGAGTCGCTCTAGCGACTGGCGACCAAGTGCGTAAACACCTATTTGAACTAATGAAAGTCACAGTCGCTGTCGACCGAGTCGCCGACGACAAGTCGACAGTACGTAATGGCTCATAGAGCTTTCATGGAACACCACTGGTTAAGAATCAATGGTTTTGCCATGGCGAAAGCTACCGTCTAATGGGCGCCTTAGACTTACTTCTGTAATTCCTCTTGAGTGATATTCTTCTTCATCTCCCTAGACAGTTGGAACAGCTTCAGCAGAGCCGCAGCGTGGAACAGGCAGTGTCCAGCCTTCCAGAACACGAGAGCCAGCTTGCCGTAGTAGTTGGCCATGGTCTTGGCTACGGGCGTTTTCTTGGACATATTCATCAGGTTGTGGATGTCTTCGATTGCTTTGTAGGCTTCCTGTTGGAAGAAAAAGTTTGTTTTTTAGGTTCGACCTACTATTTGACGACATGTCAAAACATCGCAATTTTTGATGCTTCAATATTAATGATTTACATACAAATCAAAAACCAAAAACCTTTTATCTGTTTAGGGAAACAAAGCTATGGAAAGTGTTTCGTTATTATACTATTTATATATCCAGGTTAGGAATCTGAAAAAAGGCATAGACATATGTATTTTTCCAATTTATATAGATAAGGCCTACTTAAAGTTAACTCAAGAGGTATTTGCTAAAATGCGGTTAAATTACAATAGCTAACATGTCCGTACCTGCCACAATTCCATCTGGATAGCGCTGTCCAGCTGGAACAATCTGGTCTCCAAATTGAGCTGCTGAGTCTCAGGCTTGCTGATGCTCACATTTCCAGTTTGCACCTGTCACAAAAACACAAAATTAAACAAAAGGTTTTGTTTTAACTTCAAACGAGAATCAGAGCACGGTACACAGCAGGGTTGTTACGGAACCTCTGTTTTTGTGATCAATCATAGTCTGTCGCGGTTGCCAACATTTGAATGCTACCTTAAGGGGATAAAACAGGGGTCCAAAGTTTGTATGGAGAAATAAACTTTGACGCGAAGTCGCGAGCAGAAGCTACTTTTTGTATAAGGTGTACTTCTACTTCCACTTCCGCCTCCTTTACAACCCTAGTATGTGGGTACACAATATTATAAATATTACAAAGGAACCAGTCAGTCAATAGAACTCACCGTAGGTTTACAAATATCTTCAAGATGTTTCCTGAGCTTATCGCAAAGCTTCCTGAACTCAGTCTTCCTTGAATACTTGAGACAGAACTGGAAGGCCATGCGCGCAATGTCATGGTACAAAGTCTCTACGTGCGCGTTCGTACGGAGCAGCTCAAGACATTGGCAGTACGACTCCCACAGGAATTTCACCTAGAAAAATGGGTAAGTTTTGAAAATGAGAAAGTATTTAAAACAGGGGCATTCCCTAAATTATTAATGACGCGCCCCCTCTGTACAAAGAAAAAATATCCGCGCCCTCTGCTCTAATATCATAGTAGGTTACTACAAAAAATTACACAGAAAAATAAAAATCATACTTATCAAAGTCCAAAACATTTATTTTAATTAGACCATTTACAGGCAGGCACTTTTAAATAGTCAAGGAGTCCGTCTGTAAATCAGGTATACTGGTGGTCCACATCCCGTCCCCCCCTTGGCTGGTCACTGCCCCACTTAAAAAGCCCCTGAATTATAATAAAAGGAGATAAATCTATATGCACATTTATGTCCTAGAATGGACTACTAATGGTTTTAAATGACTTATGACTAATGAAAAGGAGGAGATTCTCAATTCAAACTGCATGTTTTTAATTTATCATAATTATATATTAAAACAATTTCCTTACCCATGGTGTAAGTATAGTCCTATCGGAGCGATCCTGTGCATCTTCTCCGGACACAGCACTAAGCAGGATGCTCTCAGGAGTGGCAAGGTTGTCCAGATCATCAGTCTCGATGACTGCTGCCGTGGATTGCTCACGAGCCGCTTCTGTACGCTCCTCGGCCATGCGTAAGTAGCCCCTGACAAGTAAAGATTATTGAACTGATGAATATTGATGAATTGTGATGATAATGATGACGATGTTAGAAGTGAGGGGAATGAAAAAATGTTTGTCTATCATTTGCCTTTCAATGTCTTTGGATTTTTTATATTTTTACACATACATAAACTCATGCCTTTTTCCCATGGGGGTAGGCAGAAACCACAGAACGCCACCTGCTACATTCATGCATATAGGTTATTTAATTTATATTATGAACTATGAACCTAAAGTTAACAACAAACTTCATAAATAAGAACAAGTTTCATGTCAATCAACTGCATAAATGATAAGGTACATTTTACAAATTGTGGTTGTTTATTTTATAAGCTACAGATTTAATAATCTGTGTTGTGAGCACTCTAAAGCACCTTACAAGATAAGAAACAAAGTACATTTATTCTACAAAATAATTATATGTATTACCTGGCAACTGATTTTAAAAGGTTTCAGTTATTTGAAAACATTTTCAAAATGTGTTATTCAAAAAAAGATATTTAGAAATTTCTGTTCCTATGAAAACTTAAAATGGGTTGAATTTAACTGTAATACATCTGATAACTTGGTCAGATAGGCAGTTGCTCCATGTAAAATACTGGTATTCAGCTGCATCCGGTTAGACTGGAAGCCGACCCCAACATAGTTGGAAAAGGCTAGGCAGATGATGACATCTGATAACTTGTTACACTTGTGTATCCTGCTTATGCGTAGGAAGTTTCAAGAAAAAATTATTTACCATAATTTCACCTTACCTTATAACCTGCTCCAGAGACCCAACATTGACAGATTGAAACATATTCCTGTATTGAAACAGGCCTTCCTTGGCAATGTGAGACTTGCGCAAGTCCACACAAAGTTCCAAGTACTTGAACATGATCGGCTCCAGCACCGACTCGGACCAGTTGTACGCCCATTTCTTGTTGCGGAACACTTCCTGCAGAGTATCTAAAGCTCTCGCCGGCTTGTCTAGGTCCATAAACTCTGTTGAGCAGAAGGGGCAAAAATGTTAAGAAAATTAAAGTAGTTATTTGTTCTGATCTATTCAATTTTATCAGTAAATATTTTTCTGAACAAATCATTATTGTTCAGAAAAATATTTATTGATAAAATTGAAGTTATTGTTTTATATTTTTACTTGTTTTCAATAAGTGAATTTATGGCTCTTCGCCCTATACAAGCTCCGCTTTGCGGCTTTGCAAGAACCTTCCAAACATAATCAATGCAGTGTTCACAAAAGAATTTAAAATGTTGGAATCATTATAAGTACCTATGGAAGATACCATTTATGAGGGTGTTCCATAATAAAGATTTTTGCTATATAATACAAGAGCTGGGCAATGCGAACGAGCAGTTACCACTGAAGATAACATTTTAATTTTTTGAATAATTATTTCACCTCAACTTTTTATGAAAATGTTAGTTTGTGCAACTAGCACTGTATATCAGTTCAATGCTTCGTAAATATTCAGATTATCCATAGAGATGCTATTACGCAAAACTGGCATGAAGTTAAAGCGGCTACCTACGGCTTATTTGGTTATGTTTTAAAAACATCAAGGACAGCATAAATCATCATCATCATATTATTACATCTAACATAATTTGAAAGCGAAAATAAGGGTTAATTTTATTCCCATGGGTGTTTATACTGGTGATGGGGCGAATAACGTAAGGTCATTCTCACATGCAACGTGGTATCATTATGGAGTTCGGTACCAACCATTAGCCCGTTTGAGAGCATTCTCCGGTCTCTGACCGTATCGCGCCATGATGTAAACTACACTTTTCACTTCATCAACACAAATTCGGGGTCGAAAACGTGGCGTACATTAATAAAATCGAAATATTCCTAATACACCGGCCTGTCAAGAGACAGGAGAAATCAAAATGGCTGCTGGAACTTTTTTAATTCGTCTTCCACACAGTGTTGCCAACCCGAATTTTTGAAAATTAGTAGATTATGTGCCAAATGTTGGTAGAAGTTGGTAGAATGTAAATTACAAAATTGGTAGATCTACCACCTCAATTTAGAAGATTTTTTAAGATTAAAAAAATGCATGAACTGTTCTTAAAATGTTCATTTTTGGAAATTATACCTACATATTTTTATTGAAATGTTCTGCAATAGGCTGCCCGTTGTTTTTAGTACGCAACAATCCCTCTAGAGTCTCCGTACAAATTCTATTTCTCTGGAAGATTTTCATATTAGTAAATTGTAGAAAACAATCTCTCAGCGTTGGCGCTACTATGTGAAAGTGCCAGTAATTTTCTCACGAATTAGCATAGCAGGGGAAACATTGGATATGGATTGACACCGTTAATACGTAGTTATTTAGTTTTAACAATAAAACAACACAAAACAGGAGCAAAGATTCACCATTGATTCCGCAACAAACCAACCGGGAATGGGCCACAGAACACGGAACAGTATATGTCTATGGGCGCGAACGGCGAACTGTTGCTGACTTTTTTTTGTGGTTTGAGCCATTCCGTGAAAAACTGTATCGTTACTAAGGGGACAAAATGGACAATTTAAAAATTTTCTTTTTTAGTTTTCTTTATGAATCTATGCGGCATTTATCAAAGTTTAAGAAAAATATAAAGTTTATAACTAAATAGTGTACAATTAAAAAAAAAAGGATTTTCAAACATGATCCATGACAAGCACTGTCCATTTAGTAACGATCACTAACGTAATATTTTATCAGCAATGTGAACTATCTTTTACAAATTCTTAACACTGTTTAGTTAAAATCAGTGCCGGTTTTAGCACTACCAGCGCCCTGGGCGAGATTTCTAAGGCGCCCCCCCCATCTACCATTCAAACCTATACCTACTGCCTTTACGAAAAAAAGGGAGAGAATGAAAAAACATTTTGTAGAAAAAATCTAAAAAAAACTTTTCTAGAGTGTTGTCCCCTTGTTTCGCAGAAAGATATTTCATAGAATTTTATTTCGCAGATCTAGATAATGTTTCATAGAATATTCGGTTCTTGTATCTTTATTTCAAATATTATTGTTTCAAAGACTATTTACTTATATAAAACATTAAAATAAAAACAATCCCCTCCTCCCCCCCCAAACCCAAAATTTTAATAGTGGTGCTGCTCTCATGGGGCCTTCTAGGGGGGAGTGAAATTTCGGTTATTTTTCGCCTAAGACGCACCGTTTTCGAGAAAAAATACATAGAAGCCTCCGCTGTCCTAGACAGTTCAAACTTTCACAGATGATGTATTCCTGCTGCCGCTATAACAACAAATACTAAAAAACAGAATACACGAATCGAACGAGCTCAAACTCGACGGGGTTGTGTCGTTCTATTACGCAGTTCCTATGGCCACCTTCCAGCTCCATCATCAGACCCTGGTTACCATCTAGGATCAAAGTACTTGCAAGTCAAATCAAACGAGCCCAAACTCGACAGGGTTGTGTAGTTCTATTACGCAGTTCCCATGGCCACCTTCCAGCTCCATCATCACACCCTGGTTAACATCTAGGATTAAAAAAACTTGGTTTTTTCAATATTTCAAGACATTTTGAAAAAAATTCGAAAGATTCCCGTTTTTTCCCAAAGGATTCAATATCTGCGTCTGTCTGCGAATTTTTCAATGTAATATCTTGTTTTTTTAGCATTTTCAACGCTAGTCCGGACAGGCTCTCACGCCTATTATCACCATCGAGGCGATCCGGCCGGTGCTGGCGGACTGGCTCGGAAGAAGGTACGGCTCCCTGACGTTTCGGGTGACCCAGATGCTCTCGGGGCATGGCTTCGGGAAGTACCTGTGTCTCATAAACAGGGAGCCAGACGCCCGGTGCCAGCACTGCGTGGACTGCCTGGAGGGCACGGCGCGGCATACGCTGTCAGAATGTATAACCTGGGGGGAGCCGCGTCGTGTTCTCATCTCTGAAGTAGGCAGTGACCTGTCGCTGCCGGCCGTCGTCGCTTCGATGGTCGGCAGCGAAGGGTCCTGGGACGCGGTGGCCTACTTCTGCGAAACGCTTATCTCGCAGGACTCGCTGCGGAAAAGGAAAGAGATATTACGACCTCTCTCCCGGCTCGCAGCAGGCGCCCCAGGCGTCGGCGGCGCCCTCTTCCGACCCCCCTAAATGAGCTAGAGGCGGCGGACTTGGGGACTCCATCAACCGAACCCAAGTTGGTGGTGCGTAGTGTTCCACGCGCGCCCCTTTCTGCCGTCGCGGGGCGAGTTAAACACCTCCCTCCCCTCCAGACCCGAGGTGGCCCGCGGAGGAGGGCCAGCACCAGTCGGGAATCGCGGAAGGAACGTGAACCCGGCCTAAGTGTGGGAGGGGAACACCGGGGTCGCTTTCAAGCAGTAAGAGTCTGACAGACCCCTTCGACATCCAAGAGGATTTTCCATCCCGGGAACAAAAAAAAAGTCGCATGGTTTCGGCGATAAGATTTGTCAAGTAATTCCTTTACGTTCGGGTTCAATGGGGCCATGTTATTCGGTGATATACTTTTCGAAATCACGAAGCCTGAGCTAAGCGTGTTCCGCTTCGTCAAAAATAAAGCCAACTCTTTTTAAATTAAATTTTAAAAAGAGATAGATAATGTAACGTGTCTTGTTTGTGACCGCTTCCCGGTAAAACGAACAACAGTGTTAGTGTTCCGGCCGAATGCTGAGTTCCACTCTAGTGTTGTCACCATAGCGATTTTGTCGCTAGGCTTTGAGAATTTACAAGTAAGTACTGACTCAACGAGCGAGCGGCCCAAAAAGGGGCGCCTGCGGCGCCCCTTTAGGTCCGGCGCCCGGGGCGGTCGCCCTACCTCGCCCTACCCTAATGCCGGCACTGGTTAAAATACATATAATCTTTTTGAAATCAATTTCGTTTACCCTATTTGGAATATATTTCTAGCTTTAAATCACATATTAAAATATTTTCGTCACGTTTTAGGTCAGTGCGACTTATATTTTTAACTTTGTAGTTAATTTGGCTGCTTGAAATAATTCAAACTATTTTAAATGAAAATGAGTATCATATTCTATTAAATTTCATCCCAAAAGAAACCATTAATAGTAATAAATTCCATTTTACAGCCTAAAATGTGGAATATAAAATTGTGACAGTGACTTCGTAGGAAATGTCATCGTGACTAAATTGAAACATAAGCGGTGTTCATAACGAGTTTAATAATCAAAAATATTAATAAAAAAATCAAATATTAACAAACAAACAAAAACAAAACATTTTTCACTTACAACCAACTTAATAAATTCTTGATATTTTATATAATACTTCTTTTAAGCTTTATTAATTACTTTCTGTTATGTTCACATTTTTTTTTGGTATTTTTTTTAAGTTAAATTAAATTAATAGGAACTTTGTATCTGCGTAGGATATAAACCTGCTTATCTTGAAATTTACTTATGATTGCTTGTCTTCACATTTGCGCGTCGCGTGGTTACTTAGTCTGAAAGGGAAATATACAAATACAAAAAAATAAAAATCCTAATTGACTATTATTTATTAAATTAAATGGTTTTTAGAGTTATACCTACAATAATGTAAGCCAATCTGTTCCGTAAATAAAACGACAGTAAACGTTACCTAACTAAAGTAGTCAAAGATAGATCATCTATCATGATTAATATAATTTAACAGAAAACACATAATTCCATCTTAGTCGTTGAGGGTAAAACATGCACCACGTAAACTTAGCCTTATGTGTCCATTTCGTCACAATTATTGTTCCGCTAATATGTCACGACACTAAATGGACGTGACGAACTCCGCTTACTAATAATAATGACGACAATACTTAATATTCTTTATTCTTTTAGAGGAAATAATTATCTCACGACATACACACATACATTAGGCATAATTCGCAATTAAAAGAATGTTATAAAAACTTACCAGTATCACGTTAATGCTGTAACTATAGTGGACTTCTTAATCGACTACGTGTTAAAAACACGGCTTTCGTCACCGATTACTGCGTCACAACTGCACGATTGGCAAAAATAAATGGCTGATCTACTACAATAATGTTACCATAATACGAAAATAACTTGTTTTGGTAGTTTTTTAAAACAGAAAGCAAATAAAACCGTAGTGACTAAAGTGGAATGTCCACCTTGGTGCTAATTTGATTATCATTTAATTTAACGAATTTCGTTGTAAAACAATAAGATTTATGAGTAAAATTAATGATATAATTAAGAAAAAGCAATATTCTATAAAAGCTGCCAAAAAACGCTGAAGTATTTATAAAAAAACTATGAACTTCGGTTGGTTAAAGTTACGGACAGGAGGTGTGACACGCTAAAATGTTCTTTTTTGCTTCTTATTTTTAATTTTTAATCGGTTAAATTAACAATAATTGACTCCATTATATATATTTTTTTTAAGTTAATGATCTATACTGTACATAAAAAAAAAATGCTTTCAACAGAGTATGAGATAGTCTTGTAAACTGTTTGTAAAGTTGTGTGACAGTTATTTTTTCTTACGTTCAATTTTCTACGGAATGGCTCGTTTATGTCCTGGACTCTATCATATATTAGTCTAGCATTGCTGGATCATAGACCATGCGTCCAGCGTTGCTGGACGCATCGTCGCATGGCGCACGCAACACATCGCAACGTCGCTCGTCGATATAAAATAATTCATAGTGGTGATATGTCAAACTAATTAAAAAATAGGTAGATTTTAGGTCTAGGGTGGTAGATAGGTAGACTGAAGTGAAAAATGGTAGATCTACCAAAAAGTTGGTAGATATGGCATCACTGCTTCCACAAAATGTTGTGCGAAACGTCATTTTGGAAATCTAGTCTTTTTGCTTCTTGTCAGTGTGCTCGTGTCTGTCTGAACGCGCAAGCGCAATTATTTGTGGTTGTGGACAATAACCACACATAACGCCAGCGCCATTAACTATTTAACATTGAGATCTTAGAAATCTTCAAGGGATAACCAGGACGACATTGTTATCGGTCGTTTTGTCATAATATGAAAATAAAAATAATGTACCTAATGTATTTTTGTAAAACACTTTATTAAAAAAATAAGGTAAATAACTTGCTATGTTTTCTTATTTTTATTATATTTATTTGTTTCTTTTTTTATGGAGACGTTATCACCTACTTATCATTTAAAACAGTAATGCTTCTAGGAATTTCTGCATTGGAAATTCTACCAGAATCGTGATTGGTACGGCGACAGCGTATGTAATCAAATTGGTTGCGCTCCAGTCGACCAACTGAAACAATGTTAGCGGTTTATGAGAAACATCTATGGAGTTAGAATTTGTGTAAATTTATGGGGCCCAGTGATCGATGGACCCCACTACTTAGGCCTAACGAATTAATCAACCGATTGCCAATAAGTCAAGAACTGTTTGCTATAATGATGAAGAAAATAAATTAAAACAATGATAGGGATTATCAAATTCGGCTTTATCGGTAGCTAAACAACACACACAATGCACTAGTATTGCAATAGCCGACCTTTCATTTGGACAGCTTTCGTTGGCTAGACTATAAGTTTGTCATTACAATCAAGATTGAATTGCAGGCCAAGTGCGTAGCGTAGCCCTAAGACATCTGTCATGATCTGTCTATCTGTTATGAATTATGTTTAAAAGAAACTAACTATGTCAAGTATAGAGGTGCCGTATGCTATTGGCCTGGTTCCGATTGACATGTTGATGCACCAGTGCAGCATCATCACTGTCAAAGACATGCGGGCCATGCTGCGCCAGCCCTGCCAGCTGTAGAACCTTTTTATTGGACCTGTAAATAAATATTGGACGTGATAGGGTCATGTAGACGATAGATTAGACGTTTTCAAATTAAGGGGCGCGCCACCCAAGAGATTCGCAGAACCCAGCAAAGGGTAAGAGAGGCGTGAACCACAGATGACGAGCAAAGAATAAGTTAAAAGTTCGTTATTAAAACATTTTCGCAATAAAAAAACTTTAATGTTTTTTTTCTATTGTGTAATCTTTAATAGTAATCTTATATTATCCGACATGTTTATATTCAAAGTTATCCGGGTAGAGGGCCGCGAATATTTTTTCTTTGTAGATGGGGCGTGTAAAAAATAGGGTACGTTCTATCCCCTGATGAAATACACCCTACCCCCAAAATGCCACGACTAGGGTTGCCAACTTTTTCTACAAGAAAAAAAGTATCTGAAGGTCGGCGAAGGAAAATGAACGGTACTTTAAAAAAATGAACAGTTTTTTAATTAACTTTTACTTTTTTTGTTTTATTTATATTTCTGAATACCAGTGATGTTGAAAACAGTATTTCGTATACTTTATTTTTGTTCAACAGTAAAAAGTCATACCTCAGTTAAAAACAGTATGATACCTACTTTTTTAACAGTAGGTATAGTTGGAAACCATAGCCACGACTGCCAACTCTGATCCTTACCATCAACATGGAAGAGTCCCAGTAAAGCGATGACTATAAGAACGCAGTATAACGGTCTGTCGAGCGCGACGAAGGCCGCATTGAAGAGTGCAGAGTTATGTCCGCGCACATACATACCAATCAGTGACCAGAAGAAAAGTAGGGGAAAGCATGTGTAATGGAGGTAGACGAACCACTGTAACATAGAACAAACAAATAAAACTAATTTATTAAAATAGGTTCTTCCGTTTGGGAGCTACGATGCCACAGACACACACAGAAAAGTCAACCCTATAACACTCAGTCGTTTTTGCGTCGGGGGTTGAAATAGAAGAGAAAATTCAATAGTGTATAGCATGGCTTTACAAAGTGGGGGGCGTGCCACCCAAGAGGGCGCAAAGACTAGATAGCAAAGGGGGCCGTGGACCACCAGTGTACAGTACCCGGCGATAAATATTGCACATCGACCTTTATCGTATTTCGTATTTCATACAAAGAATAAAAAGAATTATCAAAAGAAGCAAATCATAATTGTTTTAACAGCTCCTAATAGATACCGGACTGTTTGTATTTCGTGCGACAGAGATAACGCTCTACGAAGCCGAAATTAGCTGATTGTCTCTTTCCAAAGGTCGATGTGCAATATTTATCGCCGGGTACTGTAGTAGATTTTATTTACAGATTACGAGCGTCCTACGGACCTACGTCCGGCATTTCTTTCAAAACGTAGTAAGTTACTAAGTTTAGTTACTTACTAAGTTAGTTAGACATTTAATAAACTGTAATGGTATTTTTTTCTCATTACGCGACATCCCACGGTAGCGTAGCAGTAACCAAAGGCGTAACAACCGGCTTACCTACGCTGAAAACCATCAACGTAGTTTCGTGCTGAGCGTCAGCCAGCGTCAGTCGATTCGCGCGGATTACATATTGTCCTAGGACCTAGGACAATATGTAACGTATTTTTTTTTAGACCAACTTGTTTTTGTTTTCGGCTTTGGTATACAAATTTTTATGTAAGTAGGTATGTTGGTTCTTTTCTTTCTTTTACACATGACATAAAAACATACATTTCGCGGGTGAAAAACCCACGCGTATTTAAATAAATAAACTATATTATGGAACGTACGACTGTAGCTAAATGACATTGAATTATAAGTCAAGGTAGGGTTCATTACCTAGATATTTTCACATATTTTCAATACCACTTACTTACTTACTTAATTTTAAATACGGGACCAGTGACCCCCTGTGCCCTTTATTGTGGATTATTTTCGTTCAATTTATGTGCCAGTTTATGTAACAGATATCCATTTCTTTTTAAATAATTTTTACTTGGATATCAAATAAATAGTATATCTGTATTTAATTATTATGCACTGTGAAATAAAGTCCTCCTTTGTACTTTTTGTTGCATAAAGTAAAAGTTTAATAAATAAATAGCCTACTAGCTTCTGCCCGCGACTTCGCCCGCGTGTAGTCACGTCTTCGGTTACTGCTCAGCTCCCGTGTATCGTAGCGTGATGTTATAAAGCCTACACTATTCCTCTACGAAATTGGCCATCATAATTATACAGAAAGATTTTTTTCCAATCCGACTAGGTTCCAGAGATTAGCGTGTCAAAAAATCTCTTCTGTTTTATTGTGTTAGAAATAGATTGTAATACTTAGTTGAGTTACGTTACGTCTTGGTACTTACTTTGTAATCAGAAAGTTTAATTTTTCTCTCGTCCAACTCAAACAGTATGTGAGCCATTATCAGGCCCAAGAAGCAAGACGGCAATGCACCCCAAGAAGATATGTAGAAGTCCGTAAACGAAGGTGTATCTCGAAATATTCTACGTATTTGTCTATAAAAACATAGTAAGTAAGTACTAAAGTCCTCGACACGAGAAGCAATAAATTATGTAAATAAAGAACTTCTACAATCGACAAGAAATAATCCCAAATTGCATGGGCGTACCCAGCTTCTGGCGTAGGAGGAGGCAAGTCAGATTTTATAAGTCGGATTGTCCGCGGCTGTTTTGTCATACACACTACACAAACACACCTACATGAATCATTAGGTGTATGTAGCGTAGTGTGTAGGGCAAACAGCCGCAAATGATCCTGCTTTATTTATAGGTAGTTAAATAAATAAAAGTAAAGACTATGCATGCATTTTTATTTTAATTAAATCGCTTCTACTTTAAAAGTTATTTTCGAGGATCTCCAAGCGAGATTTTCAAGGGGGGGCGGCTGCCCTCCCCTGCCCCCCCCCCCCCTGGGTACGCCTATGCCAAATTGACACAGTATTTGATCTAAAGGTTGCGATTCCCTGAATGTGTTCTTACAAAATTGATTCATTGGTCTATTACTGTAAAAATCTCCATCGGTAGAGCGTTATCGATCTCTAGCATTACTTGGGATGACAGTTCATCTAATCAGCGAGCCTGAGCGAGCCAATCATCTAAATTCGGCGAAGGAGATTTCTACAGAACAGCACTACCGGTTAGCTATTGAATTTACTCACTCAGGTGTCGCGATGTATACCATTGCCGTAAAGTCTTTGACATACGCAACAACGGCGGTGAGAAGACAGGAAGCAATTAAGAGAACTGCATATAGTCTGACGGCGAAACAACGGCGACGCCAGAGAAGAAGGGTGAAGGTACACGCCAGGATATACATGTGCATGTTCACCGCCAGAAACCTAAGGAAATAATGCTGCCTTTTAATTGGTTAAGCCCTTGGTTATTAGAACGAAAATCAATGCAAAGCTAATGAGGCAAATTGGTTCAGCAGCCTTTCTTGAATTATAAATGGTGAAACTGGTGAACTGGTGATTGGCGTAATGGTGTAACTCTACTATGTTTTATTAAATTAACGTCTTATTCAGGTACTCTAAAAACAACTGAGTTAAAAGTTACTGCCCAGTTATAGACAAACAGGCAGATAGTTTAAGCACTGTAATAGTAGGTACAGTAAGGTCTGGTTCATATGAGGTCGGACCGACAGTTTTATCAGACCGACAAAAAACTCACAACTGCTTTGTGACGACCCCGGGTCATCACAAAGCAGTTGTGCGCTGGCTGTGGTAAAACGACGGTAAAGACGGTGGGTGTTCACATTAGGTCAGAACGGCAGCTTCTAGTGTGAACAGTAACACCCGACAGTCGGTCGACGGTAAAACTGTCGGCCCGAAAAACCAAGCTTTCTTACCATGTTGGAATCACGCAATACTTATTCGTGTCCACGCTGTTGTTGAGCAAGAAAACGTGATACCAGAACTTGGTGTTACAGGCTTCACTCTCCAGGCCTATTGTAGTGGGGACAAGAGGACCATCGCGGGACTTCAACCACCAGGTCGCTCCGTAGCCGACAATCAGCAGATGTACTGGGGCCATTCTAGAATTTAAGTTCATTGAGTAGGTAATAGGTTCCTGTTGTACCGAACGTCAGTAGAGATAGAGAATCTCATAATACATCAAAAAAATGATGATAATGAAATGTTATTTTGGGCTGGGCAAAAGCCTCTTCTCATTCAAAGAAGGTACGAGCTACGAGCACTGTACACCAAGCTTGTTCAACCAGGATTGAATATTTCAGACTTATAATAATTATAAGTCCAGGTTTACTCACGATGTTTTCCTTCACCGCTGTCAGTGATCTCCAAAATAAACTTGGAGAGTACATTTGAATTGATTAAAATATATTGGAACTTGGCGGCCGGGGTCCGTAATGCATGACATTGAAACGGCGTAATATGTAATCCTCCACGAGGTGGATCGACGATCTGGTAAACTTCGCGGAAAACCTCTGGATGCGTGCAGCACAGGACCGGCCATTTTGGCTGTCTTTAGGGTAGGTCTATGTCATACATAAACTCACGCCTTTTTCCCATGGGGGTAGGCAGAAACCACAGAATGCCACCTGCTACGATCCTTACATACTCCTTTCGCCTCATCTACGTTCATACATCTCGTCATACAAGCACGCCGGTTACGAGTACTCCGCACCTGACCTTGGACCAGTGGATAATAAGACTATAAATAGACTTGATTGATATACACACCTTATGTAACGCTTTATAATACAGAGTGGCAGCATATGTATGCTGAGGTCTTTTTTCTGGGAGAATATCAGTAGGTTGTAGCCAGTAAGGAAGCAGGACATCATCACGAATGCTTGGATCAGCGACGTTCCATTGGCCAAAAAAACGCCATCAATTCTTTGAGTCATCTGGGAGAAGATTTTAGTCTTGTTAAAGACGTTTGGTTGATATAACTCAGTCATATGAGGAGGTTATAGGAAACTATATCGCAGAGCTGTTATCGCGGACGCAGAAAAAATCGCGGAAAGAAAGTAGCCTATATGTCCTTCCTTGTGATTCAAACTTACCACGTAAAAAAATTTCATTAAAATCGGTTCAGTGGTTTAGTCGTGAAAGCGTAACAGACCGTCAGACAGAGTTACTTTCGCATTTATAATATAAGTAAAGGATTAGTATAATAGATGGCCCAATAATGATTACGTACCTGTTCCAAAAATTCTGGATTGATAATGTGGAACATGTAATGGAAGACACTGGCGTGAGCATACGTCGTGAAACCCAGTCCCATAACTCTGAAAAACGTATAATAAAATAATTTAGGGTGACTGGTCATTAGTGAAAGATACGGTATGCGAGCAATAGAGAGACAGGCCACCGACCACAACCACAAAACGCCGCCACCGACGTATTTTTATTTCCTGTAGTTTTCATACATATTATATGTACACACATCAAAAGTGTCTAGGGATCAACATCCCTAATCAATGTTAGGGATGTTGATCCCTAGACACTTTTGATGTGTATACTTGCCGCACAAGGTTGACGTCGGTGGTCGGACAACGCCGCCGCTTCTAGCTTCAGGTGGCGGCGATTGTGGCTGTCGCGTGTGGCCCGTGTACGGCCAGTCTAAAATCTTCTTCTTTATCGTGTGGGCAGTAAAGTCTTACGACCGACCCCACACACCCTAGTGTCAGAGTTTTTAAGCCGCCTCAAGGGCTAGACTATCAGGTAAGTCATACCATACCTGATACCTTCCATAGGGACCAGAGCTGCCTGTCGAGGGTCACCACCTTCGCGAATAAACGTCAGTCGTCGCCAGTTAGCAGGTATCGAGAAGGCTGATAGTAACTTGTTTTCTGAAAGTACAAGAAACTATGCAGGTACCTGGTCTACCTTCTTGCAGTAACTGAATAAAAAAAAACAATTATACCAGCCAGTCAGTGTCCCATTGCAGGGCAAAGGTCTCTTCTCATACAGAGAAGGCACGAGCATTGAGCAACATTTGCTCAAGGCAGATTGGCAATTTCAGACTTATATTGATCATAAATTCAGGTTTCCCCACGTTGTTTTCCTTCACAGACGTCAGTGATATCCAAGATATAAACTTAGAAAGAACATATGAATATAAGACCCGTAGCGCACTAGCGGCCTGGCCGCAGCGGCCAGCGACTCGCACATGCGTCGTTCGATCTCGCTGGCCGCTGCGGCTTGGTGTGGCCGCTGGCCGCGTGCGGCCAGGTGCGCGCGCTCTGTGGCGATTTCATACTAAGGTATGTATCTCGATGGCCGCCGCGGCCTGGCCGCTGCGGCCAGGGCCGCTACTAGTGCGCTATTGCTCTATAATGTCATGTTGGTACTTGCCCGTGCCCGGTTGCACCCTAAACCATAGGGCCATCACGCCCTGCGTTTTTATCAGTTTTCTGAAGCTTAGAAAAACGAGTATTAAGTTGTGAGTACGTCCAGCAGTTCTATTAAACTTGGTGACTCACTGACTGACGAATATCAAACCTTGGACTTACTATTAGGATCGTCGCCATAATAAGCATCATAAATAGTCCCAACAATATTGGCAATGACCAAAGCATAAATGACTTGTTTAAAAATTTGCTCCGCGGTCGTCGGGGGCTGAACTGTGATCTTATCAGCGTGTGTCCGGCAGTAGTGGAGTGTATGAAGGGATGCACGGAGCTCGCGCGCTTGCGCAAAGTAGTCAGCACAGCGCTCGAAGGCAAGCGATGCGTTGTCCCAAGTGGCCAGGGTCGGACAGCGCGTGCTCAAACAGTAGCCACGATGGATGCGCGTACGGTTGAAATGACGGTACGATTCATCTGAATACGCCTGAAAAATGTACATGATAAAAAAACAAGATCTGGCTTCAGTTGTCGCGATCTTTTAAAAAAGCAAACTTGCCCTCGGCACCAAGCTAAGATTTTGAAACTTTAAAATTGGTATTCGTTTTTATTGTCATTTCATGTTCGTGGCTTTTGTCCGCGCCTTTGTCCGCGTAAATGTCGCACCCCCGTTAAATTCCCTAAGGGAGTGAATTTTGGAAAATTACTTTTTTTCGGACGTACACCAACTGTAAACTACCTCACTGCCTTTCATCTTTATGCGTTAAGCGGTTTTCAATATTTCGTGATGAGTAAGTGTATTATGATCTTTCGCTTTTATTATTATTAGGTATGTCGTCTATACATGACCGTGGCGGTCAAAAAGTTAATAGTCTTCCGTCCAAAAATAATAATACGTAGGTACCTTCATCAACTCGTAGGTAGGGTGTGGCTGCTTTGCCGGAGTAAGCTCGAAAGTCCCAAGACAGTATAATCCGTCGACCCTCGCGAGGCATCGCTCATATTCGTCTAGGTGAAACAATTTTGGAAAATCGGCTCTGTCTTCATCTGGAATTCGCACACAAAAATAAAAATAACAAGATTATTCTATAAATAATTTAATAGTTTAAAAAACTAAAAAACACGCTTTTAGCACGCACTAATTTTTTTCGTATCCCATTCAGCAAAACCTTTCATTTGATACCCATATCATGGGGGTGCATTGCAAATAGCCTGTCCGCCATATTGGATTTAAGTCACGTGACTATTTTTTTCGTATTCCTGACAGCAAACCCTTTCATATGATACCCATATCATGGGGATGCATTTTAAATAGCCTGTCCGCCATCTTGGACGTCTGCCATATTGGATTTAAGTCACGTGACTATTTTTTCGTATTCCTGACAGCAAACGCTTTCATTTGATACCCATATCATGGGGGTGCATTTCAAATAGCCTGTCCGCCATATTGGATTTAAGTCACGTGACTATTTTTTTCGTATTCCTGACAGCAAACCCTTTCATTTGATACCCATATCATGGGGATGCATTTTAAATAGCCTGTCCGCCATCTTGGACGTCCGCCATATTGGATTTAAGTCACGTGACTATTTTTTTCGTATTCCTGACAGCAAACCCTTTCATTTGATACCCATATCATGGGGGTGGATTTCAAACAGCCAGTCCGCCATCTTGGGGAGGCCGCCATATTGGATTTATAATGACGTTTCTTAGCTAGTCATGTATTGTCATCAGAACTCAGAGCGTGTGCAAAATTTCATCCCAATCAAAGACCGGGAAGTGGGTCAAATTAAGATTCCAAGATTTTCTTGTTTACAAGTGAAGCTAATATAAAGCGTGTAAAAATAAAAATAAATGTTATAATATTGCGTGCCCCACAGCTACGCCAAACAGGCCAAGTTCAGCATAAAATAAATGCCATCTAGAACACTTGTGCCTGACCCTGGTTTTCAACTGGACCTTTGTGTGTGACGTTTTACGTAGGTATTTAAACTAGCTTTAATAATGAAACATTAGAAATATAGGTAGCACCATTGTTACTAACACCAAAATACTAACTTAACTATGGACATCTTTAAGTAGTATGAAATAAAGGTTATTATTATTATAATAGGTAGATAAATAAATAAAAGGAAGTGTGTGACTAATATGTTTATTATATCGTTACCTATGGGGAGTGATACGTAATTTCGAATGACGCTAATTCGAAAAAAAATTGAGAGTGGTGTACGCCAGTTCGAAAACTCATGAGGTCGAAAACCGCTATTTCGAATGACTCTATTTCGACGCACGCTATTTCGAAAAACTTTTTGAATGGTAGGTACTCTAGTATGAAAATCTTGGTATAGAAATCCACTGTTGCGAATAGCATAATATTCCAATCTGAATTTGTCTGGGGATCGAACTCCCTTAGGCTCTAGACAGACGGACTGCATTTCAACTGCAATCCAACTGCAAATTTGCAGTTCGGATGCAGTTTGAATGCAGTTGACACGACTGCAATAGAACTGCAAACCAACCGTGCGGTCCAATTGCAGTCGGCGTGCAGTCGTGTGAACTGCACACCGACTGCAATCGAACTGCATCCGAACTGAGCGGGGGCGGAGCGTTAAAGTAGTGCGGACGGGTGGGTATGGTGCAGTTCGGATGCAGTTCGATTGCAGTCGGTGTGCAGTTCACACGACTGCACACCGACTGCAATTGGACCGCACGGTTGGTTTGCAGTTCTATTGCAGTCGTGTCAACTGCATTCAAACTGCATCCGAACTGCAAATTTGCAGTTGGATTGCAGTTGAAATGCAGTCCGTCTGTCTAGAGCCTTACCTATGTGTTTATAGTGCAAACAGTTTTTCTGCACAAAGAGCGTCGCCGCCGCGTACGGCATTTCATACAAACTTTCAAACAGTCCTTATTTTTCTAAATAAATGAACCGATTTTAATGAAACTTCCTCTAAATAAGCAGGATAAATAGGTCTAAATTTTCGAAATGTCTTATTTAAATTAAATGTATTTGGAAATCTCTGTTTCTATGTAAAACTTAAATTCGCTTGAATTTAGCTGTAACACAATTTTTTTTAATTGTTCACAAGTAAGTTTTGCCGAGCCCACAACGGTGGATCCGCGCTTGACTATACCCACAATGCGCTGCTTCACTTCGCTGGGTCTGTATAAGCACAGATAATATAGGTATAAGCTATATCGATACTGGAAATATGAAATAACGTAAGGGACCAAATGTCCCTTACGTTATTTCATATTTCCAGTATCACCAAATGCACAAATGGTGGGGCTATTTGTCCATTGTCCCCACCTGTGCGCCCACCGGTGACAGATCAGTGCGCTTAGGACATGCGCTGTTTTGAATTAGTTTTAGCGCAATGTTCATGCCTTATAGCATGCGCATTGCATGTAGCATTATTCATACCTGTGTGTTCCTTAGCTGCCCCAACAGAGACCACCAACACAAATAATGTTACAAGTAACATAGTTGCTACAATACTGAATCATATGCAATTCAAAATGTTGTACTAGACGCCGAAATCATGCATATTTTACAATAAATTATTTTTTAATGTTTAAGTACCTAATTGTATTATTTCGTGTTTATTTATAAGTAATCGAATGTAGATATTGTTAACTAGCTAACCCGACCCGGCTTTGTACGGGTAGAATCTATGCAAATAAATAAAATTGAAATTCTGTTTGTAATGCAAAATAACAGGTTTTTACTAATGCAAAATCAGTAATTCTCTGCCTTGCAATGATGTTTGTTACTGTCCTATTATGTTTTCAGATAGTTTAGGGAAAGGTATAGGAAAGTTTTTAAACAACAACCTGACACATTCGGCTTTAAATTATTGTATGCCTGGTACTTCCTACAAGGACATTATGTCTGCAGTAATAAAAAAGGAATATGATCCTAATTCAATTTTAACAATATTAGTAGGAAATAGCATGAATGTTACAAAAGAAGATATTACTAACTATGTCACTGAAATTTTGAAAATTAATTGTCAGAAAATAATACTGTGTGCTTTTCCTTACTTTGAGAACCTATCAAACAGGAAAAATAATTACATACATAGGTTAAATAATCACATTCATTTCCTGGTTAGTCACTATAGTGACAAGCTTTTGTTTTTTGACACCAACAGTTTTGTTGAAAAATTAAGATCGACTAGGGATACAGCGTATCTGCCCATTAGTTTTAGACGTCAGATAGCTTGGCTATTAGCTTTTAATATTAACTCAGACATAATTAGTATGTCGAAGTCACTAATAATTAGCACCTCATTTAGTAATAATACTAATGTAAAGGTGGTAAGCAGTAATTTAAACTAGCAAGTAAGACAACAGAAGGTACCAATAACAATATAGCTAAACTTATCAACAACACAGTATCTTCTAGCTATCACTTACCAAATTGTAAAAAAGGGGCTAAGCAACATTCCTTGAAATTATTTCATCAGAATATTCAAGGTTTTTCTTCCAAGCAATTAGAAATTGAACTGTTTTTAGAAAAGACAAGGTTCGATATTATTTGTATAACTGAACATTGGTTAAAGGATTATGAAACATTAATTAACTTTGAGAATTACAATGTGGGCAGTTGTTTCAACCGCAAATCCATGCTTCGTGGTGGCTCACTAATCTTAATTAAAAATAGTATAAAATGTAAGCCCCGTAAAGACATAGTAGAACTATCAATTGAACATGTTATTGAATTGTCCAGTGTTGAGCTAGATAAGCATGTAATAGTGTGCGTTTACAGACCCCCTAATTATCAGAATTACTCTATATTTGAGGCTATAATGGAAGATGTTCTGACTAAGCTTGCAACTGGTAATAAATCAGTAATAATCTGTGGTGACTTTAATATTAATATTTTAGAAAACAATTCAAATAGCAGTAGATTATTAAATCTTTTTAAATCGTTTAATCTGTCAAATGTGTTTTTAGAACCAACACGAATAACCTCGACTACTGCTACATGTATTGATAATGTCTTTTGCTGCTGCGACTACTTTGATAAAGCCATAGTAAATTATCTTCCCTCTGATCACAGCGGACAAACCGTTACTTTTGAGTACAGCACAGCAATACAAAAAGTGCAGATACAGTCAAGACCAATAACATCTGGTAATTTAAATAAATTTAATAGCACTTTAATTAGTAAGTTAGGTGTTCAGGACTATAATATGAATAACGGTAGTATTTTGTATGAAGAATTCTTTTCAGTTGTGCATACAGAGTTTAATAATATCTTTAAGAAGAAAACTAAATCTGTTTGCCCTAAGTTTTTATTCAGTGACTGGGCGACTAAAGGTATCAGGAGAAGTAGAGAAAGACTTTTTGAGCTGTATGGCCTTAAACCTTATAAAAACACTGAAACATTTAATAAGTATGTTGCTACATACTCTAAAATTTTTAAAAATACGTGTAAGGCAGCAAAAGCCTTATACATTAGTAACAAGGTTAAATCAGCAGAAAATAAAATAAAAACGGTTTGGAAAATTATCAATAATGAAACAAATAGAAACAAAAGGTATAATACTGATTATACTCTGGAGACTTCCCAAGGTCTCATAAGCAGTAATATCGATGTTGCTCAAGAATTTGCAACATTCTTTACCAATATTCCAATTAAAACTACTGAGACTTTGGATTCCTCACCCTCACTTGCTATTGACTTACTAAGAGCGAATGTTTCAGCCTGCCCTAAGGAATTTAAATTTAAACATATAAACCCTGTGGTCGTTATAAAGGCTTTTAAAGAACTTAAGATCAAGGCTACCGAAGACCTGTGGGGCATGTCTACTAATGTGTGTAAATCTATTATTGAGACAACAGCACCCTATTTAGCTTTAATATTTAATTTGTGTATAGACCAAGGGATATTCCCGACTTTAATGAAGTACAGTAAAGTTATACCGCTCTTCAAATCCGGGGATAGCAAGGACACCAATAATTATAGACCTGTTTCGGTTCTGCCGGTTTTTAGCAAGGTGTTTGAAAAAGTAATGCTAAATCAAATGCTCAATTATTTTAACTGTAACAACATCCTACACGATCAACAGTACGGTTTCACCAGAGGGCGTTGTACTACTGACGCTGGTGTTACTTTGATTAAGCACATCTTTAATGCATGGGAGGACTCACAGGATGCCATTGGCATTTTTTGCGACCTCTCTAAAGCATTCGATTGCGTAAATCACGAAACACTGCTGCTGAAGCTTGAGCATTACGGACTAGGTGAACTAGCACTTAGCTTAGTAAAATCGTATTTGAATGATAGACTACAGCAAGTTCAAGTTAACGGTGTAACTTCATCAGGATTAAAAGTAAAGATGGGGGTTCCACAGGGATCAATACTGGGTCCATTCCTTTTTCTGGTATACATAAATGATTTACCTCATTTACTAGAAAACCAACCACAAATGGTGTTATTTGCTGATGATACCTCATTAATTTTTAGAGTAGATAGACGAGCACAACACCTTGACGACGTAAATAACGCCATGCTTAAGGTTCACAATTGGTTTACTACTAATAATTTAGTGTTAAATGAGAAAAAAACGAAATGCATAAGATTCACTTTACCAAATGTTAGAAGTAGTGAACGTAACGTTATATTGAATAAGGACATACTAGAATTCGTCGAAAAGACAGTTTTTCTGGGGATTACGCTCGATTCTAAGCTGCAGTGGGGTCCCCACTTAACATCTCTTGCAGGGCGGTTAAGTTCAGCCGCTTACGCTGTCAGAAAAATCCGACAATTAACAGACGTGGATACCGCGAGACTAGTCTATTTTAGTTACTTTCATAGCATCATGTCTTACGGTATTTTGCTTTGGGGACGGGCTGCAGATATAAATTCTATCTTTATCCTGCAAAAGAGGGCCGTCAGAGCCATCTATAATCTTGGCAGTCGAGATACTCTAAGGGAACTGTTTAAAAAAATTAACATCATGACGGTACCTTGTCAATATATATATGAAAACATTATGCATGTTCGGAAAAACCTTCATCTTTTTAAGAAAATTAGTGATAGACATAATTTTAATACTAGAAATAGGAACAAATTAGATCAACGAAGTTTCAGATTGTCAAAAGTAAGCACTTCTTTTATGGGGTACTGTGTAAAATGCTATAATAAAATACCACTAGATATTCTCCAACTAAATGAGAGAAAATTTAAAACATGCATTAAACGCACACTATGTAGTCGAGCATACTATAAGTTAGAAGATTATATCACAGACAAAAATGCTTGGCTTAATGCTAGTCCTGCTCCACAGCCACTCGGGCTCACTAATTAGTATTAATTTTAAGAGAATGATGTTTCTTACCCCCTTTTTATTGACCTGAATAACTTGTTTCGTTATCAGTACCTACTAGTACTTTTTTCTTTTTTTTACATACCACAGTTCATCTTACGAATCACTGAAGTGTTAGTATTGTATAATTATCATTTATTTCAATTTTGTAAATGTGAGTACCATGGAGCTTTTTATTTATTGAGTTACTATGTGTTTTGACTTAAAGAGCATGGCGGTTGAGAGCTTGTCATGCTCACTCAAATATCTCGCTGATGGTGGCGCGTGTGTTGGATCATTTGGCTCCCTTCAAAATGGTTGAGTTAGGTGGTGCTGATCCATGCGTCATGCTCGTGAACGAGTGCTGTCAGTTGGGATTGGTCATCTCTTAACTGCCTTGGCTTACATCTTTATTCTTATCTTTATTTTTATAATTGTTTTATATTCATCTTCATTGTTTTCACATGTAGAATCAACAAGAATAATGTAATCAGGATTTTGTAAAAACCTAATTTAAAAGAGTGCCGTGGAGTTTCTTGCTCGTTCTTCTCCATAGAGGCCTACCTCCGTTTTGGAACGAGCAACTAGCTTCAACTTTCGGACTAACTGACAGACTCCTTGACTATTCAAAAGTGCCTGTAAATGGTCTAATTGAAATAAATGTTTTGACTTTGACTTTGACTTACAAAATAAATACTTGACAAGAAAATATATAGGTAGGTACTTACTTTTTATTTTGTACGTTTGTCTCTCCGTTGGTATATTCCGGCTAACTCTGAAACGGCTGGACGGATTTTGACGGGACTCAAACTGACAGATAGCTGATGGAATATGGAGTAACTTACTATTTAGGTATTTTGTTTAACTGCTAATTTGTAAAATTTAACGCCACGTTATTGTTCTTATTTTATTTATTTCAAAGAAAACTACAGTTTGCCAGTTTTATAACAAAGTATGTTCGGAATACTGATTTCCAAGAACCCAATACCACGCAGGTCCTACACGACCTGAGAATTGAACCCATAGTAGCCTGCGTTTAACAGCCACGCTTACGATCGCGCGATCAAATTGGACAGGTAAACAATAACATCAACTTTATTTATTTAACAAGGAAGACTTACAGTAAAAAAAAACTTCACAAAAAAAAAGTTAAAAAGAACTACTATTTTTGACAGAAAAAGAGTTGGCAACACTAGTGATAGTGGGTCCTTTACAAGTACCACCACCACAAATTAACCGGAGTGAAACCGTGGAAGTTGAGACGACCAGTAGTGGGCCACCATGCACTTGTGTATTGCGTTGACTTAAACGGATTCGGGATTTTTCTGATCTTTTCTTCAATTCCATACAAAGCTACATCGACGTTTGCTTTAAAGGAAAAAAAAAACCGAAACTCGATATACGCAGTTGATCTGAAGTATAAGAAACACGTCATTCTGTGGACAAAAAAGAAATAATCTGTATAATCTATGTATGTAAAATGAATCCCTAATTCCCTTGGTCACGGCATTATGCCTGGTCTGGCATTTTATGCTGAACTTTGCCAAGTTCAGCATAAAAAAACAAAAAATAAGAAAAAAAATACATAATTGTGTATCAATTAATTATTAATTGTGTATTGTGTAGCAATTATGTATTTTTTTTTCTTATTTTTTGTTTTTTTTTAATGCCTTTTTGTTTCAATATTATTGTGTGCACAATCATGGTCTGTATCTATGAGGCGAAAGGAGTATACAATGTAAGGATCGTAGCAGGTGGCGTTCTGTGGTTTCTGCCTTCCCCCATGGGAAAAAGGCGTGAGTTTATGTATACATAAACTCACGCCTCAAGAAAAAATGTGTATTTGATTACCATACTGTATACAGTATGGTAATCAAATACACATTTTTTCTTTCTTTAACGACTGGACCAGCTGGACTCCGAGGCTGCTACTAAGAAATTCCAAATGGAAAACAAAAATAAAGGTAATTTAAAAAATATTTTTAAAACAAGCTTTAATTTAAAATTATTACAATATTGAGTATTGGACATTGTGTTGTCATCAGAACTAAAGGTGTATCAAAATCAGCTCAATCGGATACCCACAAGTGGTTGAAAAATGGTTTGTTTTTGAAAGGACAACTTTCTTACATACTTACATACATTTACATACCTACTTACTTAAGAACAGTGTAAGCTAAATAAAAGCTTGTAATAACAACAAAAAATAATGGATTGTTTGTATTAGACGTACCTTTCTCTTGACGGTCTTTTAAACCCAACATGTAAGCCCATTGCATCTTTGTGACAGTTGTGCTCTACCCACACCGCGGCGTTAGTTTGCCTGGAGACCTCGAGCTTCACTACCGCGCACGTGAACTCGGCCATCATTAGTATCTCCACCTAACAACCGTTTAGAAGAATCATTATTTGTAAAACTAATATGGCCGAATGGGGCATTCTTCACCCATTCCAAACGCAGTGCCAGTGTGGACTTGTGGAGCGTCTTAGGACATGCGTCACCTCCTCAGGTTGCCCGTCGTGCACAATCACCTGGTCTGCACCATACAAGATCATAACGAGGCTAAAGATACAGAGCTATACAGGTTGCTCAATATTGGTCGGACCAATGACCATATTTATAACTACACTATGTAACAAAAACCCTGTCAGATCAGTGCTGCCGTTGATCAGTTTTTATGTTTTATTTTAATTTAATTACTTCTTCTTTCTTCTTTTTTTTTTTTCACTGGGGAAAAATAATAATCTCAAGTCGGGCCGTCTTTACCCAATTGAAAAAAATAAATTTAAATATTGATATTTAATTTAAAAACTTAAATAAAATCTAACATTTAAAAATTGATAAAATTTTAAAAAATATGACGTGACTATAAACGCGTCATGATCTTGCGCACCATAGTTGTGACGTCATAATGTTTAGCTGCCCAGTGCCCAATGATTACTTCATCGGGCATCTAAACATGAAGTCGCACGCGCTCGTGTTTATTCGGGAGCTGTCGGCGTGTTTTCGGTACTGGATTCAAAAGTTAATATTTAATTTTGAAATAACTTTGAACTATTGCGAAAAAAAAAATAGTTTTGTTATAAAACTTATACAACATGATCTTTCCATTTATCACAATAAAAAAAATGTTTAAACATCCAATTGTAGGCTCTAGGTTAAAAACGCCCCTGACTGACTTCCATGGAAAAAAAGGCGTGATGTTAAGTGTTCTTCACAGGTGAAAGACGTCGAAATAGTGACCATTACTTACATAAAAAAAACCTTGCGCAAAGTTCTTGTTAACAGTAATTTCTGCGCTCTCCTTGTACATTATATTACCACGTTTACCCTTATCGCATTGTCCTTGTTTAGTCGGAATATATGAGTTTGCTGTAATTGAAATTAAGCATTAAAATACGATGAAAAAATAAATAAATACATTTCTTTTTACTTTTGGTCTCCGGCAGACGCGGTAAGGCGTGGGCGATGTGGACCATCGCCCTCGGCTTCGCAGTCTTAAGGGCCTCGCACCCCGAAGACAGGACGAGTAAAATTTTTGGTCGCATGTATAACGCCGAAAAAATTGCTTTCAATAGTGTTTCAAATCCATATTTTTGCATTACTAGAGGGCCTCGCAAAATGTATGTTGCCCACATGAAATTTAGGTCTTACGCCGCTCCTGATCTCCGGGTACCTTGAGGAGGAGCCTGCGAGTGGCGAACTTGGGGCAGTTCGTCGCTGGATCAGACATAGGCTTGTGATGGCGCTGGCGTTGCGCAGTGTTCCGAGCGCCTCTCTAAGGGAATATGCGGTCGCAGGACAGGCAGCACATGGTGAAGGGGCACGCCAATGTCGGTCCAATACCAGTCAGGGGCGCGGATTATGCCTAATACCGGGCTCCCTATCTCAATGGAAACTAGCCAAGTACTCAAGAGATATTAAGTTGCACGAGCGTGTGCGCAAACATAGGGCCACTCCCTCTTCGATACAACCGAGGAGAGATCAGGCGCAGGACAAACGGCTTTACGTGCTTTCCGTGGCACGGGGGTGTAACACCAACTTCCACACTAAGGGCTGCTATTGGGAAATCCGTGATGAAAAAAGACAATAACGCTTTTTGCCCGACCTGGGAAATGAGCAGGACCCCCTGCTCAACAGTCGCGCTTGCGACCACGGGACCAACAGTCAGCAGTAATAGGGTGGCGTTGGCACATTTCGGGTACGAAACCCCAAAAACAAACAATCTAACCCCCTTTTTTTTTTGTTTTCTTTAAGGATGGTTAATCATAAAATGTCTTCTTCAGCTCTGGGCGGAGCGGAAGGGAGTGTCAGACTCTTACTGACTATAACCCATCCGTGTTCCTCCTAATGCCCCTTGCGTTCCAGGGCCGCGGTTACTCTTTCGAACAAAATCCGCAAAAACAGAAACTGAATCCCTTTCTTTATAATTATTAATAGAATGTTTGATTTACCACTGTACAAAACGACTTCAACTGGTGATACTCTTCGCATTCCTATCTTGTAAATCTTATCGGATTCCTCGTAGGGGACTTGAGCGATGATGTCATTTATCCATGGCAGGTAGTCGTGCATGTTCAGAAACCTTGTTGGAGCACCGCAGCCTGGTCCTCGGACGGCGAAACCCAGCTGAAAGTCAAGAATTTTAGGCCGTAAGCACACGGCGTATTTTAAACGCACAGACAACGTGCAGATGTGACCTGCGTATACGCTTCTAGCGGTCCGGATAACGCCGGCCATAGACTTTTTGATGGCGTGTCCGGCCAACAAAATGAACGGTGTCCGGCTTGGCCGGCTTTTGTTAAATTTTTAATTTAAAATTTTGATAAATGTTGGTCTAGAATTTAATTTTGGCTGACGATTTTATTTGACTGATTAGTCAAATCAGTATAAAAAAATCGAAAGCAAAATCAGTCTAAGTACTACTAGTAGACTGATTTTGCTTTCGATTTTTTTATGTTAGATTAGAATTTAAATCAATAGATTTATGGTTATAATAAAAAAAACGCTTAATTTTACATGTAACACTTTTGGTCGTACGTACCTATTAATACTGAGACACAAAATCCTCAATAATGAAGGGTGTCCGGCCTTTTTACCCAAGTCCCAAATGTCCGGCCAAACTGACTGGTCTTTCCGGCTATTAGGTTTGGCGACCTAGCAACCCTACGCGCAAGAACAACCCAACCCAACCTTGTAACCTACGCACACGGGGCGATCGTGAATCCCGCCTCTGCTGCGCGTTTACGCGGATTTACAGACGTGCTGTAGACGCTGGTAACTTCCGCGTCTTGAGACTCCTCTTCTTCAGTACAAGGCCCCTCCTCTGCTCCTTTTCCGCCCGTTTATACGCGCGCATGCATTGCTTCAAACGCGCTTCACGCACGCGTTTGTATTGTACATCATCAGTATAAACGCAACAATCAACAATCAGCGCGTTTAAAATGCGCCGTAATAAATCTTACTACCTACTAAATGCGAAAGTATGGATGGAAGGTTGTTTGTAAGTTTGTTACTCAATCATGCCGGAATGGCTGAACGGATTAGGATGAAATTTGGCACAGGGCTAGATTATAGTCTGGAAATGTTAATGATTAAACTCACCATTTTCCAGAATCCCCACGATTCTCTAGTCATGAGGACAGTGCCGCTGTCCCAAACGCAAGGTTTTTGGGCAAACTCAGATACAGCACACAGCGGGTTTACTGGGTTCATTTTGCTATATGTTAACTGTGTAATGGTACATAGGGAAACTGGTAATTAGTGGCTGGTAATTGTACTCATGATAACGAGCAACTTTCCCAAAGACATAGTATTTTTTTAATTTGCAAAGCGCATGATCCCAATCCCAACGGCACGCGCGAGTTCGCACTCGGATTAAAAGTTTAACGAAAAATTGCATGGAAAAATTCATTAGCTTTGTTTGATAAAAAAAAGGGATAAAGTAACTAAATTAAATTACAGCTGATTGTGTGTTATTTTGTTACTCAATATCCTATTGCTGTAATTGGTATACTAAGCAAATTTAAAAAAAATACGTTTCTTTGGAAAAGTATTATTTGTTATATCACTATATCAGGGGGCCTACCACAAGTCTTCTTGTGGTACCTCTTAAAACAATATTACTTACTTTGCGTTCCGCTCTGTTGGATTTTCAACGCTCGGATCAGCGCCGAGAGTTGAAAATGCAACAACAGAAATTACAAAGTAATATTAAAATAATATATAAATTTGTTTTAAGAGGTTGTGGTAGGCCCCCAGTCATCCTATTTAGGAAATAATTTATAATGCATAATATTCATAAGATGCGTAACTGCCTAGTTGGTCTAGTAGTCGCAAAGCGCGACTGGCAATAGGCTCGTCCCCTATTACATGGGACTTTAACATAAATGGCGAAATGTGGGTGTGCTAACGGGTACACCTTTGCCTAACCCTTCGGGTATTACAGGCGAAAGGGTAAGGGCGGGATAAATGATGCAAACATTACCTGGGCTTTATAATAAAACTCTTCACAAGCCTGATTTTCCACATATTTCATTTTAAAAATCTCTTTGTCCATTGTGCCGTACACTGGAATGAAAACAGAATAAGTACCTTACCATAGTCGTTAGAGCTTAGGGTCTCTGTCTACGTCAGACAATCGGTAAGCGATATTTTGTCGGAGAGATAGGTCATACCTTTGTAGAACGAACATGAATTCCAAATACCAATGCAGAATGCCCACAGCAACTCGGTCCTATAAAAAGCCGATCCAATCTCAAGGGCTGTGGAAAGCCAGCTATAAAAAACTGCAAAATTGCAGTTTCTTTTTTTAAATCGACGTAGATTCAAGATCTAGCAAAGAACACTGCGCGCCGCCATCGCCATCACAGGCGATATACAAAAATTTTAGCCATGCCATTTGCTTTTCTTATTTAGGTGGTAAAAATCATCAAATGAGTCCTTCCGCCCTGGGTGGGGCGGAACTGTCAGACTTTTACTGACTAAAAAACCACCCTGTTTCTTCTGTTGCCCTTTACGTTCCGGGGCCACGGTATCCTGTATTATGACGTCCTGCAACCCCGGCAGACGTAGATCTGACGATTCTTTGATCTCATACTAAAAGTACTAGGTATACTACTTACTGTCAGTCATTTTTACTGCGTAGATGTTTTCAAACGTTCCGGTAGCCTTGATAGGCATGCAGATAGGTAGAACTGGCGCTGTGGAAAAACATAATTATATGTATATTATTATTACTAAAAACTGGCTTCTGCTTACGGCTCGCGTGCGTATAAAGTAACTATCCCTAAAGTAAGTTGAACAAGGAAACACATTGGTGAGAAATAAACAATTTTCAATTATTAGAGTAAGTAGGGATATATCGCTCTCACAATTGATATGACCATTCCAAATAAACATCTCACCTCTCCAATTACTTATTTCAGAATCACCCCAAGCAATGAGGTCCAATAAAGCAATAGTTGCAAAAGTTACTCCATCATGGTACTCAGGATGTAGTATATAATCTCTAACTTGTACCACAAATTTTTCTTTGTTGCCGCCCCATAATATCAACTGTGTGTTGTTTCTGGAAAGAAAAAACAATAAATGTTTCTAGTGACCTCTATCCAGCTGCTTGAAAACTAATATAGCGGTTTTAATGCAATACCAAACCGACAGATGGCACCATTGACATCACTAGGGCTGCTATCACCTTTTTTTAAGCGTGAGAAATGTTCAAATGACTTCTTAAGCTCTGGGCGGAGCGGAAGGGAGTGTTAGATCTGTCGTTGGAGAAAAACTTTAATGACATAACATCACGTTGAAAGCCCGAAAATTTGACAACCAGTCTTACCAAGGGGTATCGTATTACCCAATAACTGGGTTGTGGAGGTCACACAGGCATTCGCTCCATGTAAAATACTGGTATTCAGCTGCATCCGGTTAGACTGGAAGCCGAGCCCAACATAGTTGGGAACAGGTTAAACAGATGATGACTTACGTGAGGTTGTCAGGGTTTATCTTGGAGATGTCTTCAGCTGCAGCTAAAGCGAACGCAGGATGAATGAGTACCGCCCCGGTAACAGCGAAGCGAACCTTTCCGCCTATGTCTAAAGACAGGGAAATTTTTATGGTTGCTAAATGTCGTGTCGTTTTATACCTACCCTATTTAATTTGCTTTTCTGTGGAATCGTTTTTAAGGTTCCTAAACAGTGCCAAACAAAACCCTGTTCTACTAAGATTCCTGTGTCGGTTCGTCCGTATGTCATATCACAGGGCTAAATTTTTTTAATCGTACTTGTATTAGGAAGAACATTGAAAATATAAAAATTAAATATAAAAAATTAAATATTTAAAAAATTAATAAAATAATACAATAAAAATAAAATGAAGTTAATTTTAAGGGTTAATGTTTAACTCCAGAAACGTGGTTTTTTGTAAGTGATTCATCTTAGATTTTTTTCTCCTAAGTTAAATTGGCTCGTTGTTGACGCGAAATGTTTGCTAGGTACCCCAGCACTATGTACAGTAGCGGTCATAAGTGAAGTAGCAATCTACAAAGCAAATCGATTGACGACACTTTAGTTAAGCTTACGACCTTTCGACGTCGTGTACATAAGTACTGTGTTATTACGTTCAAAAGTGCCTTAAATGGCCTAAATAAATGATTTGACTTTGACTTTAACTTTGAATACATCACTTATACACACAGATGTAGGTATGGCCTGTACCCCGTGTTCACAGCAATTTAAATTTCAGCATGCTACTGCACTTATGACCCCTACTGTACCTATAGATACTAACAGAAGCTATGCTGCACAATGCCAAGCCATGGGAAACGTCCAATGTTCGCCGCAATGCCGTCCGGCATCTCCTCTGTAGTGTCCGTTGCGCAGCGCAGGCGCCCCCACGACACGCATATGATGCTATGTGCTAAAAACAAAATCATTGTCATTACAAAACACTAACATCTAATCATAACATCAATCACGCCTGTAATCCCAGAAGGGAGGCAGAGGTGTACCGATTAGTACACCTACATTTCACCAGTTACGTTTATGTCCCATGTAATAAGAAGCGGGCCTATTGCGATTAACTGGGCACAAATCCAGACTTCGAGGCTGCTAGTGAGAAATTTCAGATGGAAAAACCCAATAACACTTTGCCCGACCTGGGAATCGAACCCACGACTTCATGCTCAGCAGTCGCGCGTTGCGACAACTAAACCAACGAGGCAGTCAACTCACATAATACTCATTTTTAAATAATAATTTGAATATTAACTTTTTAAAACTTACTATGAATTGCCAGCAATAATAGTATGGGACTAATAAAATCCGCCATCTTGAATTTATATGATTGGTTTCTTTGGTCATGAAGGACCTAATTTCTTAGTGTCTTCTAGTCACTAGGTATACAGTTACACTAAAGTAACCGAACAAGCACCAAGAAACAATGGCTGGATAGTTCGAGTGTTATTGTTTACGATAATTACTTACATGTTTACGGTAAACCAGAACTTTTTCCCACCGATTTGTTTATTGCTTGCCTACTGTTTTGTTCAGAAAGAAGAAACAATGCTTCGGTTTTGTGGGAACATTCTGTGGGTGGTACATACATAATTAATCCTTCATTAGCAGCCCGGAGTTTAGAACTTGCTTACTAGCTATCTATATGTGAAAACTTGAAAAGACAGTGTATCGTTCTCATTCAGCAGTAATAACTCTACCTACCCCTTATGGATAGCGTGGCGTGTGTTTATATTAACTATTGCCATCATACAAAAATAAAGGAGCAAAAAAACAAAAATATTGACAAAGTCATGACTGGCCATGACATTGACGTTTGACTTTGACGTTATTGTAAGGAATGACATTTGTATTTTAATCAAAGCTTGATAATTAAACAAAATTCCGTGAATATATAAATTTACAGCATTAAAGCACGTGATTTAGAAATAAATTACTCAAACTGTTGATTCTATTGCGACTCATCATTGCCGTATTTAGTTTGTTTGTATCTTTCGGAAAAAAATAACCTATCCGGTGCCGATATGCAGGTTGTAGCAAAAGTTCGTCTTTTTCGTAGTCCGTATACAATATTCTTTATTACCGAAGACTTGAGCGTCTTGCCCGATGAACAATATTACAAATCCATTGGTGTGAAGACTGGGGATTGTTGTGAATTGGAGATAGACGGTGAAGACGAAGTGCAGAAGAAACTAAAGTTCAGAACCAACGCTTTGTTTTTGCAGCCGTTTGTAAAAGAGTGTGTAAATTCTGATGTGTACAGATCCAATGTGGTATCACATTTGAATCGGCTCGGCGGATATCCTGAGTGTGGGACAGTATTTTTGAAGTTGATTTTGGAACCTCCAGACACTGAAATAATTGATTATGCATGGTAAATACAAGTCTAGTGCAGTTGCCGGCATGTAACTTGGCAAGGTTTTGGCGTAGTGCGGGTAAGTTGGCGTATGTACACTTGTACGGACAGCGTAATCAACTGGTTACCCCCTTTTCGAACGAATTTTAAAGAGAGGAAGGTAACCAGTTGATGACGCGGTCTGTATATGCGCAAACTTACCCTCACTACGCCAAATTCTTGCCAAGTTACGTGCCAGCAACTGTACTACCAGATGGTAAAAAAGTTACCCTGAATAGGGATGTAGAGGTGAATCGGGAAAAAACTTTATGTCATGTAATCCTGAAGTAATATAGTTTATTGCTAATAAGGACACGGTATTGTAAATTATAATGCATTAAAAACTTACACAACAGCACTCTTTTTTCCAATAAACTACATTATTTCAATGTTAAAATCCCTTTTAAAGTTTGTCTCAATTCATCTCACTTTGTGGTACTTTGTGGTATCCTGTCCCGTTCCATTTATGAAACAGACATTATTTAGCACATTTTATGAGTCAGAGGAAAGTCAGCTTTATTTATATAGAAGTACTAACTATATGGCACAAAATAATGTTGTTGTATCTTTTTAATTATAAAATACAATAATGAAATAGATTATTAAGGTTATGTTTATGAAATTTCAGGAATGAAAGGATTCTACGCCTCATTTGGACTAGAGTAGAAATAGAGAATGCATTCTCATGGCTATCAACTCTAGGAGGTGCTTATTCTGCATTAGGGGACTACTTTGATCATTGCGTAAGTATGCTTGATATTTTGGGCATGCCCCTTCTTTATTTGGGATCTACTCATACTACTTAAGTACTTACTAAATGGTCTTCTGACCACATCATAATTTAAAATATATGGCCCTTGCCCCTTATTGCATTCAACATCTATGCCCTATTAAATGACCACAAAATAATAATTATTCAACAAAAATTAACTAGTATAAAATATCTTCCAGGCCGAGGAAGCAGGTAGGATATCATTGAGGCAGTACAAACTGTCACTAATGCTTGGTGATGATGGCTTAGCAGCAAGAAGCCGTCTTTACTCTGCATTGTCACAAGCCCAGAAAGGGAATCTTCACACATCCAGAAACATTGTGAGGAACATAGCAGCTTTTGCAAGAGTCACACATGACAAACGGTTGATACGTATGTGCCAAGGAGTTTGGGCAAAACTCAAGTATTTGAGATCATTAAAGCATGATTCCACAGAACAGGGTAAAGACTGTGATATCAAAAACGGAAAAGTACTGAATGCTGTGACGAATTGAACCAAATGGTAACAGCTGTCTGAAATTCCCTATGTTTAAGCATCGTCCCTTTACATGATCTATGAAGAGATTGTTCCTGTTGACTGCGGGCGAACATTTGTTATGTCAATCCCGAAGTGCGGCTGGCTACACACTTCGTGTGTTCGCCGCAGAAAAACACATGCGGTTGTGTGCGCCGCATTTGCGTTTTTTAGTAGAAACACAACTATGTGTTTTCCCGCAGTCAACGGGTTAATCTCCTAGCAATATGTTTGTGCATTATTTTCTAGGACTACTTGTCCATTGATAAAGAAGTTATATATAATTATGTTTCCATTAATATTATGTCAAATAGGAATAGGGTAGATGACACCACCAATCAATTGACGTACTTTTTATGACCTGTCAAAACGCGATTCTCCCATAGATTTTGTATAACAAAACTCAACTGTGACGTCACTTTTGTGCAGACTCAATTGACTAACTATTTATTAATTTGAAAGCAGTTAAAAATCCAATTTTACAGTGATTTGAAAATTAATCTGGTTTTCAGGGCCAAAATAAAGTGTTTCTTTATAGAAGTTATGTCTTGGAATTATTGGTTAATAGTGTCATCTACCCAATTATACTGCCATATTTGTTGTACTACGTGATCGAAATAAGATTGAAAGACCTGATTGCCATATCATAATGAGACTTAAAAAACACTCAATGCAAAGATACCCTTATTTTAAATTATTTAAAACCAGTCTTATTCTGATCTCAGTAGTACCACAAACTGAATTGCGTGCAATCTTAGACATAAGTATGAATAATTTTGCAAAGAATAAAAAGTATGGCATTGTTTGTTCTACTATTCCAATATTTGAACAGGCCTTTGCCTATCAATTCTAGTGAGAACCATTTACTTTGTAACATTTTTGAGCAACATTATACAAGTAGGTAAAGTACATTTTGACACAGTTGTCAGCACGTAGCTTGTGAAGTGGGGGTAAGTCTGCCCAAATATAAAGTCAACAGAGATAGGTATGCAGGGTCGTCAGATGTTATTTGACGGTCTCTTAGAAACCGATTGGTGTTTTCAAATGTAATTTCATTTAAAAATTAGACGATAAACAGTTCATTAGTTAAGTTAAGTATAACTTCAACTATATTTGACGATCCTATCTCTTTTGTAGACTGTACATGCGCAAACTTACCCCTACTGCACCAAATCCTTGGCAAGTTACGTGCCGGTAACTGTACCTTTATCACTTCATTACACACACAACATATATTGCATTCATAGATTCAATATAATAATATATCTTTCATTGTAGTATGCAACCTCCATAATAAAATCGTAAATGTAATTTAAGTAGGTATTTCTTTTGTTAATTTTGTTGATGTAAATAAATTTTATTTATTCCATTCTTTGTGGGTTTTATTTGTGCTTCTTCAACACAGGCGTAAAAGTAAATAGTTTGTAGGAATTATATGTTGCTCATCGAGTCCCCGTCAATCGAAGGCAGGCAAGCAACCGGAGCGGAACAAATAAAATAAATGCTTTGACGACTATGACTTATTGAGGACCTTTTAGTTAAAGATAGCCAAATCTGAGGTTACAAGAATTTGGTTATCTCTAATTCTTATTTGGCTATAAATGGAGAAGAACGGGCATGAAAGATTTTTACAGAATCTTACAAGATTCTTGTTGTGAGAATGAAGGTGGCAATGAAGGCCATGGCAGTTAAGAGATGACCAACTAATAGCGCCCGTTCACGAACATGACGCGTGAATCAGGATTAGCTCAACCATCTTGAAGGGATCCGAATTATCCAACACACGCGTCACCATCAGCGAGACATTTGTGTAAGCATATATTTATTAAAAATTAAAACAACAACTAGAAATAATTTCCAAACATTAATTTATCAAAAACGATATTTTATTCGCACTCCTTAAATAACGTTGCCGCCTTTTTAAATAGACAGCAACAGATCAAGAAAACGAATTATGGCAATACAAAAATAAAGAAAATAATATTTTTCTCTATAAATAATAGCAACATGGTTTTGGTAACATACTGAACACAATTGTATAACAAAATGGTAAAAATATAAATTTATACATTTGCACCTCCATTCATGTGTTAATGTTACCTGTTAAAATTGATTTAAGTAGAATGTACGTCACCAGTGTTACCAGGTTACCATGAAAAAGGAAACGGCAGAAAAATAAATACTAGACATGATTTTTTATTAAAAAATTTAAAGAGATTCGATTTGATTTTTTTAATATAATTTGCCAAATAAATAATATAATTTTTAAGGTAACTTGAACCTTATTACTAAATACTAAACTTGTAAATTCGTCGCACTAGTTACAACTCGTAGTCTAATATCGAACACGCAGTAGCGGATCCAGGGGGCTATGGGGCTTAGACCCCTCCAAAGCATCTGAGTCCTTCCGTGACAAATCATTTAGTACTAGCTTTTGTCCGCGACTTCGCGTAAATGTCAGTGATCTCGAGCACAGACGAAGTCGTGGAATGAAAAGTAGCCTATGTCCTTTCTTGGGGTTCAAACTAACCCGGTACCAAATTTCATTAAAATCGGTCGAGTAGTTTTTGAGCTAATTCGTTACAAACATACAAATCTTTCGTTGCTAAAAATCTAACCCTAGCGGGGTAAAGCCCCTTCCAAATGACAACCTTGGATTCGCCACTGCTAACACGTATGTCTTTGCCACCTCTTTCCTTATTTCAGTAATTGGCAACACTAAGTAACTGGCGTTGGAATTGCATTTGCTAAAAAATGGAGATGATTTACATTTCATCTAGTAAAATTATATCTAAATGTTAATAAACTATAGTTACCTCAGACAAGCGTAACGTTGATATAATAGCAACTCTGTCTCAAATAATAAAACATCATTGCGCTAGTAGATGCCTTTACATACAAGTAATGAACGAGTAAAAAGATACATAACGTAGCCGAGAGTTACCTACTTAATATTATTCCCATCATTGTTATAATTTATGCGTGTTCCATACCTGGGAATTTGAATTTGTGGGGGGGGCGCGCCATGTTATAGTAGTTTATCTCTAGTTATGGAGATATTGAAGGTAAGGTAAAGTACCTACCTTTTCAAGAAAAAGGTTTGAAATGGTCTAACTAAACCTTAAGCTCTCTTGGAGAATTCATCTGTAATGTAACGTTACAGGTCCGAGCATTACATTGGATGTCCCCTGAACTGTTGCATGCACCCGAAATTACAAAGTATTTCGCGCGTTACATTACCACTACCTTATAGTCGTTTCCCAGCAACAATTTCTGCTCATAGTAACTTGGGGCGTCCACCCACGTCACACTTTTTGTAGGACCGATTATCGGATCGGACGATTATTTCATGTTTTATAGGACCGACTTTCTGTGGGACGTCTTCTCTCCAACAAAAAATCGGTCACCGATTTATCGGTCGTGGGCCCTTTGATGGTCAATATGCGTAGTTAAGGGTTATGTGATGTGTCTTTTTACGTTTTGTTACGTAGTGCTATTCTTTTCCACAGAACGGACAAGCGAGAGTACCCATGGGGTCCCATGCTGGCAACACTTTAGGCTCCTGTTTGAACACTTGTAATACTTCTTCTGGTACAAACTTTTTATCGACTACCACCTGTGGAGAGATTGGTATTGTTATTTTCTTAATTACAAAATTAGACTGGATAGTCGTGTTGCCTCAATGGATGTTATAATAACATAACAAATAAATGTTTTTTTTTGGAACGAAGTTCCTTGCGGTAGGAGTTAACAGGCAGAAATCGTCACGTAAGGAAAATGTGTTATGCCCGCTGTGGACGATCTTCCCTCTCTTTCTATTTTCTGTAACTTCGTTTCTGACGGGGGTCACCCGACCGCACCATTATCTACTATTGTAAAAGAACAGTCGAATGACTAAAAAGGAACGTGTCGTGTGGTATGTAATGACTATGGTTTTCCATTTGAAGTGCTAAAAACATTTTTTAAGGTGACAATAAAGTCCTAATTTGAATGGCAAATATTTGCTAACACGACATGCTAAGTAAACATTAAATAAAAAAAAAATAGAAAAGATAACTGTAAGTACATACCTCAAAGACGAATTCTCTGAACCAGGGTTCCGTGAGCAGCAAGTAACCCTTATCATACTCCTTATCGCTGTAAGAGTTCTCCACGCGGAACTTCAACGGGTTGCCTTTCTCCTGTTTAATATGATAATAAATTCTAAGTTAGATTTAGTTTAGACAAAGTCAAAGGTTAGGGTCAAAAGTCAAAAATCAAAAGTCAAAGTCAAATCATTTATTTCAATTAGGCCAATATAAGGCTCTTTTGAACGTCATATGACAATGACAAGACAATGCCACGCCACCAAAGTCAAGGAAGTGCCGCGTTTTATGTTTAACTGGTTTCTGCGCGCAATATAGGTCCGCGTGTCTTTTGACGTGACAACGTCTTATAATTCGATGGAGCCGGCTGCACACAAAAACATGACTCATGCGGCGTTACCTCGCTCTTAAGGCTTGAAGTGCAAGCGAGAGCGCGGAACGAGCGACAAAGAGGCACAATCGGCCTCTGCGTTCGGCAGCGTTCGACATCTGTCTCCCTCCTACTTGAGTGAGCGATGCGTCCGCGTGGACAGCTGCTTTACAATAATACATTTACATGTTTTCGTCAAGTATGAAGTGCAGTGAAAAGTGAATGTGGTGTCAATTGTTTATAGCAACGATAACTGCGGCGATTCTTTTGAGAAATGAAACCAATTCCATCAGTATTTTCTTATGACGTTGTCACGTTCAACTATCGTCAGTAAACCGACTTTACAGACAACCGATTTTTTTTTCCATGCGTGTCTTTTCTCCCGTGGTTCGCAGCGTGATGCTCTACTCAGCCGATATCCTTATGAATCTGGCTATCATATACAAAAAGATTTTTTCCAATCCGAGTGGCACTTCCAGAGTGTTTAATTACTCAAGTCCCACGTAATGAGACACAAATTGATTATCTATTGTTCTATCATACCGGTATGATAGCCGGGCCTTGAGCGGATAAACAAACAAAAAATATCTTAAGCTTTATTTCGTTTTAAACAAAATATAGTCTATGTTACTCGCTGATAATGTAGCTCTCTAATAGGAGAAAGAATCCATTACAAACAAAAATATAAATCTTTTCTTTTTAAAATATTAATTTAGATTAAGACCTAATTTCACCAAACTCTTTCTAATCAGACATTAGCTAATTCGCCTTTAAATTGAACAGCGCTGTCAAAATAATTAAATTTATCAGCCCATCAAGGTGGGTAAAGTACCGTTAGCACGTGGTGGAACACTCATTAACCTTAACAGTCGGTTAATACATGTAACAGTTCGTTAAACTAACTAACAGAGTTTGGTGAAACTGGCTCTTAGTTCAGCAGTTTGTTGACAATGTGGTGCTGTACTTACATCAGTGCCAACAGCGGTGAAAACCATAGCGTGGGTCATCCAAGAGTCGCTGTACATCAGCCGGTCGGCCTTGCTCAGTCCGATCTGTACCTCCGTGTTGAATACTAGGCGGTAGTCCTGACTGTGGGCGATAACAGACATATTCAAATTAAACATAAAAAATTGAACTTGCTTTTGCTCGTGACTTCACCCGCGCGTAGTCAAACTCAAATCATTAATTTTAATTGATCATTAAAAAGCAATTTTGAACGTGAAATATTAATATTTTTAGCGTCGTCATGGCCCAGTGGTCGAGGTGCGCGCCTCTCATGCATGAAAACGCAATTGGGTAGATGACACTATTAACCAATAATTCCAAGACATAACTTCTATAAAGAGACACTTTATTTTGGCCCTGAAATCTGATTAATTTTCAAATCACTGTAAAATTGGATTTTTAACTGCTTTCAAATTAATAAATAGTTAGTCAATTGAGTCTGCACAAAAGTGACGTCACAGTTGAGTTTTGTTATACAAAATCTATGGGAGAATCGCGTTTTGACAGGTCATAAAAAGTATGTCAATTGATTGGTGGTGTCATCTACCCTATTATACTTTATGGTCGACCTGGGATTCCAAGACGCCAAAATCGGAATGCTACCTTAAGACGACCCACTGACCCTCGCTTGAAACTTAATTTAATTAATGAACTTTTTATTATCTACACACATCAAAAGTGTCTAGGGATCAACATCCCTAACATTTGTTAGGGATGTTGATCCCTAGACACTTTTGATGTGTATACTTTTTAAATTAAATTACATTTGAAAATATCCATCGGTGTCTAAGAAAACTAACAATATCTGACGATCCCAGTTACTTATCTCTTGTTGACTGTGCATGTTGAAGACTTACGCATCCAAGTCTTCGAATCCGTTCTTCCGTTCAAATCTCTTGGAGACCTCGCAGCCGAACCACACGGCTTCACCACCAGCGATGCTGTCCTTGACAACCCTGAAAAGAGAATAACAATATAAAACTAAGTTGTTTGTCTGTGTGTTCTCTTAGTAATATTGTACTCTACTTGATGGATTTTTATGCGGTTTTCACTAACATTTAGAAAATTTTCTGAACATAGGTATGTCTTTATTCATAGAATTGAGGTTCCCAAATGTTGCTTGTGGCTATCCTGTAGGCGTCGCGCGACAATAGGCACAAGTGGCATGGATTGTACTACAATCATTAATTAATAAAAAAATAAACCTATTAGAGTCCTACTGCAGGGCGAAAGCCTCTTCTCATACAGAGAAGGCACAAGCAATAATCAACACCACTTGTACCCAGTGCCAATCGCCATAAAGATGAATCTATTGTCGTATCATTTATGAAAATCGGTTGATCCGTTGATTAGTTACGAGCGTACATACATATAGTTCAAACACATAACTCACCTTTTGGGCCACGCTGAAGTCGGGTGGAAAAAAATGCCGGGATGGCCACTATAGTAATGCAATAAATACTAACTTCATGAGAATCTCAATGGGCTGGTTGTTGTATGCAGTCTGTCGGCCTCCGACGACGTTGCCGAGGCAGTGCAGCGTGTACAGCTGGCCGAACGGGTTCGACTGCCGCGGGTCCGATACTAAGCACACCTGTAAATTGTAATAATAATACCAGTAGCAAATGAGCTAATAATCGTCAAACGCTTATACAGATCTTTATAAATTATAGCTAGAACCATTTCGATTACGTCAGTTTTTAATTTAAAAAAACCGCATCAAAATCGGTCCATTCGCGTACGAGGTACGATGCCACATACAGACACGCAGATACATACCCCAACACGTCAAAATTATAATAATACCTCTCTTTTCGAGTGGGGGTTAAAAGTGACCAACAATTGTGCTTTCTGTGAATTAGAAAGAGGCCTTTGACACTTTGAGGACACTAATAGGCTGATATTATTATTTATATCAGCTTTGTAAACAGCTCAGCAATAGGCTCGCTCCCTATTACATGGGACTTCAAGATAACTGACGAAATGTGGGTGTACTGACAGGTACACCTCTGCCTAACCCTTTGTGGATTACAGGCGTGATGTTATGTAGATCTTAAATAGCAGGCTGCGCAGGACCAGTCATTGTGGCTATCTTAAGGGGAAGCTTATATCAAGCAGTGGACGAAGTTTGGCTGATATGATGATGAGCGTAGAACTTGTTAAAGGAAGAAAAATATGATGTTTTTATAAGATACCTTATCGTTAACATCGAACAGTGGACGGACATGCTTCTCATAAAACTCTTGAGGAGTGAGCATACCGAAGCTCTTGTATGCTTTCTCTTTGTTGTAGTACTCGAAGTTGAACTTTTCTGGTGGGGTACCTGGTGACGTGAAGAATATTATTTGAATTTGATGGGAAAAAAGAAAAAAAAAATTAAAAAACCCCCAACCGCGGCCATCTTGTACCGATTTTTATCAAACGTAGCTATGAACACCCCCACTAATTCACCTTTAAAAAAAAATAACAATATCAAAATCGGTTCATCCGTTCGGGGGATGCCACAGACAAGCACACACTCAGACACGTAAAACTTATAACACCCCGTCGTTTTTGTGTCGGGGGTTAAAAACGGTTTGGTGCGAGTTGTACTTGCTCACGGAAGGTTCCGTACAAAATTAAAAAACGTTTCTTGTAAAGTGAATTAAATAAACGTGAGCCTAATGCCTTAAATAAAAAAGAAAATTTTAAAAAAAGATTATATCTAGCACCATCAAGACGAATCTAACGACGTATCATTTATCGAAATCGGTTGAGTCGTTGAGTAGTTTCGTGCGGACATAGGAACAGAAATTACATACAGGTCAAAATAACCCTTCTTTCGGGCTTCGACGAAGTCGGGTAAAAAAGTAAAAAATAATAATACCTAAGCAAGTGGCGACGATGTTGTATATGACAGCCATCTGCGACTTGATGGCGCACTGTATCTCTTCATCTGACGCGTTGCAGGACACCATGTCGCGGAGATGCTTGGCGTACTCGCGAAGCTGGAACGAAAATACGGTATTATAGTCATAATATTCCCGACCGTGATGTCGTAATTTACCTACGAATTATCAGGAATTTCTCAGTAGCAGCCTCGGAGTCTGGATTTGTGCCCGATTGATGGCAATAGGCTCGCCCCTTTTTACATGGGACTTACGAAATTTGGGTGCACCTACTAATTGGTACACCTCTACCTAACCCTTCGGGGATTACAGGCGTGATGTTATGTTATTATTATTTGTATTACCTTAGTTTTAATGAGTGCGTTCATGTGTAAACTGCGCCGCGAGCTGAACGACTCAGGGAAGCATTTCTTAGGTATGACGCCATATTTGTTGACTAAGTTCACTATCATGTCCCATTGGCCGCCGTCGTTGATTGGGTCCTGTGGATAAATTAAAAAAAAAATTAAAGAGGCTGGACAAACTGTACCTGTAACGACTATACATTAAAAAAGCTTTTCAGGTACAGCCTGAGTACCAACGGGACCATATTACTAAGTCTCCGCAGTCCGTCCGGCTGTCTGTCAGTAGATTATATCTCATGAACCATAATAGGTAGAGAGTTGAAATGTTCACAGAGAGTGTATTACTATGGCCGCTATAACAACAAATAAATAAAAATAAAATAAAGTTAAAAACATCACATGCAATACACAAGAAGATACAAGAAACGAGTTTTTTTGCATGTAGTGTTAAATATTGTACGGTGGGCGGGTCCTATAACATAATTGTTTGGGGCCCTTCTACCTATCTGCGGCGAAGCCCAAATAGAGACTAGAGATTTTTCACAAAGGAAACCATAATTATTTTTATTCCCGGGAAGCTTAGCGTACGGCTAAAGAGTTTGAGTGAGATAGTGGATAATATCTTACGAATTTTTGCTTACACGGGTTCGGGGCCCCGGTAGCTGGGCGGCCCGTATCTACGGCGGTAGATACGACCCTGCTTATGATTATAAAGTTGTATTACTTGTATTAATATTTTAATATATTATATTGTAAATATGTGGACTATGTGGGTTGTTGCATTTTTTGTGATTAGATTTCATGGTTGTCTGACAGTTTGAGTACTTGATGCGGCCTACACAAATGTCCCTTCTTTGGTATTGTTCGTCGTGTCGTTGAGCTCCTTAAGTTCTGAGTCGAGCTTGACGATTTCTGACAAATGCATGCACTGACTGGACAGGCCGACTCAAATTCGTGTGCGTCTCTCCTCAAGAGACCACTTCGGACATTAACCTACTTGGTTCGCATATGATTTGACCATTACAAGTAATTGTATGGACTTTAAAAGAGACTTTGACCTCTGAGTTTGTTTCGGTGTTTCTTCTCAGAGCAGTCGGCTAGGAAACACTGGACTCATCTAGTTAAAAAAAAAAACAAATGTGACGTGTAAAAGTGTTATTTATAACCAATTTGCTGAATAAACATCATTTCATTTCATTACATCTCCGCAAATTGAAACAGTAACACAACTCACAGTATTTGCAATGATACGCCTTATCAACACAAACAAACCAACGGAGATAGTAGTCAATTATGTTATTAAGAAAATGAATGTTGTGGCTTTGCAGTGGCTGATAAGCAATCAACAAAATAATATCCTGACATGAAGGAAGAGGTACAATCATTGAAACTTTTCAGTAGCTACTGATAAATAGCGAAACCGCAATATCGATAGTTTAAATAACTAATAAATATTACAAGTATTGTCCACCAAACGTTTTAGTGTACAAGCAGCTGTAGATATTACTATTTCAATGTGTTTAGTCACATCCGTATGAAAGAGTTCAGTAGCAGGCCGGCAGATTTCTATGTCATCATCACTTCCCCATTTTTTAGTCATTGTACATAGGTAACCGATTATGTATTATAGAACAATGTAACGTGTACACGTTTATATCTTGTAGACGATAATTTTAATATATCACTTGTTGATAATCTACAAATAAATTAGTGAGTTTTATGTGATTTTTACGATTCACTCGAGTTATTTATCTAATATTATTACAAACTCGTGTAATATTCATGGATGGGTAGGTATAAACTTCAATATGCGAAGTCTGTCTAGTGAATACTGAGTATTATACATACTTAGACTAGCTTCTACCGGCGACGTCGTCCGCGCCAAACTTGATATAATATCCCACCGGAACCGTAAATTTTCCGGACTTAAGGTCGCATTCACACCAAACGCATAGTCAGCCGCCGATGATGCTGACAGTGACGGCTGACTGTCAGCGGGCGTCACGTTTGGTGTGAACGCACCCTAAAAGTGGTATGTGGTTTTCCAGACTATAATCTATCTCTGGGCCAGTGTTGTCCAGATCCGTTCAGCCATTCTGGCATGATTGAGTAACAAACATACATTCATCCAAACTTTCTCATTTATAATAGTAGTAAATTTCACGGATTCAAAGCTATACTATTGCCGAGTGCCCTTTTTTTTTGAGGTGGTAAAAATCATCAAATGAGTCCTTCCGCCCTGGGTGGGGCGGAGGGGACTGTCAGACTTTTACTAACTAAAAAAAAAAACGGGTTGCACTCCGGGAGTGCCGGCAGAAGTGAAAACTTGATTATTAACGTTGAGCATGTTTGATATTTTGGAATGGTTAGGGAATAATTTTGCACCAATTGCTTTATCAGTATAAAAGTACTATCATTTATGTGGTAGAATACAATATTCATTTATTGCGCTATCGTACACAAACATGACAATTTATATTACATTAAAAATTTAACTTTAAAACTACTTATTACAATTATCATTCGCGCAAGCGCCCTGCGCTGTCTAAACGAAACAGTAGGCCCAGGCATACATTTTCGCCGCGCCGTAGAGAGGGGATAGCTGTCTACTCTCCATCCGTCTTACGCTTTTTCGATCAGGTCACGTGTCCTGACGCGAGTTTAAGATTTTATACCCATTACAGAAAAAGTGCTCAACGCCGCTAAAGAAGTTTTCACTTCAAAAATCACCCTGTTCCTTTTGTTGCCCTTTACGTTCCGGGGCCACGGTATCCTGTTAAGACGTCCCGCAACCCCGGCAGGCGTTTGGCCCCTATTGGGGCCCCGTCCCTGTGCTGACAGCTCTTTGAGGCGCGCGCGAACAGAACGCGCCGTCGACCCGGGCATGGTCCTTGATCGGACGGCGAGCTACCCATTGCCGAGTGCCCTAAGCTATGTTTTATGGGATAGTTTTCCAAGTTAACGAAGTCGTGGGTGGAAGGCGAATATCGCGAAGTAAAGTATCAAAAAAGTGTAAGTACCTTTAGCAAAAAGTTGACAAGTCTCCCTTCGAGTTCTTCACCTTGCTTGGCGGTGGCGACGATGTTGTTCAACCAGTAGTGGGCGCGCTCGATCTTGTCCCAGAAGAAGAGATAGCTGTCGACACAAACATTTAAAACGGGTGAAACACCAATCAATCAGAGGCCAATATAAAATGGCGCCTAGGGCACGCATCATAGTTACACCCCTACGTAAATTCTCTTAATATAAAAAGAGATACCTACACCAGTAAGCATATTTTCATAAAATAATGAACAGTAAGAAATTGTGTATTTTGATTTTTAATTTTTACGATTTTTGCGCCCCGTTTGCCCCACCCTAGATACACCTCTGCAATCAATTGATATACTCTTATGAGCGGTTAAAATGAAATTCCCTCAAAGATTTTGGGTGGAAATAAGGTGCTGTGATGTCACAGTTTCCTATTATCATACAAAACCTGGGGAATTGCGGTTTACGATAGAGTGAGAAATGAGGTCTTACGATAATGTTGAGGATTGAAAAGAGTATGCTTAGATGGTTCGTTTATATTGAGGCAGATGTGACAGATCCACGTTTGACACCCGGGACCAACGCGGCAACGGCTTAACGTGCTTTCCGAGGCACGGAACGACGTCATTGATGTCTAAGATAAACTTAGAAAGTACATAATGAATTGAAAAAGTCACATTGTTATTGCCCGGATTCGAACACACAACATCATACATGAGGCGGGCGCCTCAACCACTGGGCCATCACGACAATTCGTTATTTGTTGATTGGTGGTGTCAAGTATACAATTATGATCACAGTGTATGTTGTGTATACACAGGTACTAAGGTACAAAAGAACAGACACAACAACATTGCACCACCACGTTTCCTGTATCGTGACTCGAGCGAAAACGGTGAAGTTATCGTCGATTTTACCCGGTTTTTTTAAACCGGAGTTTTCTTTTTAACGATTGGAAGTTTATCTTGGACATCACTGGTTTCCGTGAAAGAAAACATCGTGAGGAAACCTGGACTTATACCAGCCTATTACTGTTCCACTCAAACCAAGTCAGAGGCCCTTGAGGCGGTTTAGAAACTCTGACAGGGTGTGTGGGGTCGTAAGACCTTACTGCCAACACGATAAAGAAGAAGAGACGATTTTAGAAATTATCAAATGTCTTCTTCCGCTCTGGGCGGAACGGAAAGGAGTGTCTAGACTCTTACTGACTAAAACTCATCCATTTCCTCCTAATGCCCTTTGTTTCAGAGCCGCGGTAACTGTTTCGAACCGCAGCCCTAGTAGATTTCATGCAAACTTTCAAATCCTTGTTTTTCGAAATGAATGAACAGATTTTAATGAAACTTCTCAAGCATAAGCAGGATACATAGGTCTAAAAGTAGGAGTATATACAGGCGTAATACATATTAGTAATAATTAAATTTGACGGCACGGTTGGCGCAGTGGCTAAGCGATTGGCTCTCGCGTTGCGCGTCGCGGTTTTGATTCCGCAAGGAACATAATAAATAATTTTAAGTATCATCATACAAACAAAAGTCAACTTTACAGGAGAAAATAAAAACGTTTATTCCTTAATAACGCGGGTTTCCTTGTAAGCAGATCTATAGGTACAATGTATTACTTAATTATTTTTAGACTAAAATGTATAAAAATAATTAGGGGGTAGAAAGATGGGAAAAGGAACCGAAAACCCCAAAAAAAAATGCAATGGCTCTTGCACGTTTATTCGATGCGGCCATCGAAATATTGATGAGCAGCTGTTTCGTGTCTGGCTGTTTGTGTAAGTGAGTTTATATGTTTGTAAACGCATCCCACGAAACAGGAGAAATTCCTAGTGTAACACTATTTTACAAAAAAAAAAAAGATTGATCTTACCTCTGTGAGAACTCGAACTCCTCAATACCATACTTCTTCATAAATGGCAGACGCATAACATTGAGGGCGGCGAACAGCCAGCAGCGTCCTGAGTTCTCTTGATTCGTCACCGGCTTGGCTTCAGAATCAAGCTGTTAACCGAAAATGAACTTTATAACAAAGATGACTTTTAAGACAGTTTAATCTAATTTTTTTATTGCTGTAAAGAGATCAGTCCTGCAAAACATAACATAGACAACCAACTTCCATAGATTATGATCAGCAATCATGGTTGGTTATTGTAAACTAAATTTTGTAAAATGTAATGATTTTCTTAAATTGAAATAAATTATTTATTCATATGAAAATAACTGCCTCGTTGGTCTAGTGGTCGCAAAGCGCGACTGCTGAGCATGGGGTCTTGGGTTCGATTCCCAGGTCGGGTCAAGTGTTATTGGGTTTATCAAGCAACTAAAATGGCAAAACACAACAATGGTTAAACATAACTGGCGAAATGTAGGTGTACACCTCTGCCTAACCCTTCGGGAATTACAGGCGTGATATTATGTGAAATGGCACTTTAAATATACACATCAAAAGTGTCTAGGGATCAACATCCCTAACATTGTGTGTAGTTATGTAGGACGTCCACTGATAAGCATAGGCCTCTCCTACAGATTTCTAATAAGATCAATTGGCTTGACTTGCCTCATCAGATAGTCTGTCCACCTTGTGGGTGGACGTTCTACTCTGCGCTTTCCGGTGCATGGTCTTCATTCGAGAACTTTACGGCCCCATCGGCCATCAGTTCTGCGTGCTATGTGGCCTGCCCACTGCCACTTCAACTTGCTAATTCGCTGGGCTATGTCGGTAACTTTGGTTCGTCTATGAGTTACGGGTACAACAGAACAATGATAACCACTTACTTTGATATTGTAGACATGTAGGGTAGTGTCCGTCTTCTTTCTACTGATAGCAACCTCAAACGGATCAAATCTTGTGCAAACATTCTGTGCGAGTTCATTTTTGGGGTCCGAATAGAAATCAGTGCGGAACTTTGATAAAGTCTCCAAGTTTAAGGGAACTGAAACAATAAAGATCTTTATTAAGTAAATAATAAAATGGTATTTTATTTTTATTTAATATTTGGCTGTTTTTAAATATTTATGAATGTTATTTCAACAAGTGAAATAATTTTTTAATAGTGCTTTCTTTTTATTCTGGCTGTTTTATTAAATAATTAAGTCTGTAAACATTGTACATATTACTTAAACAAATAAATATATATTACTGAGAAAAATAAAATGTTATTTTTGTTTATTCATAATTCAATGAGTGAACGAAACAATCATTTCTCTGTTGAACAATGCTTATCTGTACTTATAAGAAGTTATCTCTTCTGAACAAATCTGTACCTGTCTATATTTAATCTAGTCTTAGACATAGGTAATAGGTAATAATTGAAACCATTTACTTAATGTGTGCGACAGAGTGTAATACTCATTATGTTTGGAGTACACTTTAACTAGATTCTGGAGATGTATTTAACAATACTAAACTTAAAACGCAGAATTGCCATACAATGTGGCAATGCTGCAAGTCTTTTGCCCCTTTCACAGAGGTGTGGATGAGTTTCTGGATGCTATCAGCTTCCTCCTTTCTTTTAAATAAATTATACATACTTTATAGTTTTATTATTTATAAGTTTTGTGTGTAGGTTAATTATTGTAAAGAAATGTATAGTTTCGATTGAAATAAATAATAGTAAAAAAGTATTAACCCATTTGTTACAAAATAATATTTTTTACATAATAGGTGGGTATGTTTTGTTTGGCAGGGTTGTCTCCACACTTAGCTAATTGGGCCATTCTATTTTTTTTATAAATACTGGGTAAGTCACACCACTTCCTACCTAGTATATAGGCTTTCCATGTTTTATACCAACCGGCCTTATGTATCTTTGACCAATTGGGTCCAACTCTCATTGTCGAAAACTTGCACAGTGAATTTTTAAATACAGATTTTTTGTCATGAAAATTAAACTCACGTAGGTCTATTTGAGTACTATATCTTAACAATTTCACGATAACACCATTATTTATTGGTAACTTGATTATATTATTCATTTCATGGTGAGAGGATTATTGTAAAAATTAGGTACAAAAGATTTGAAAAATCTTAAAAAAATTCCCTACATAATTTTGAATTCACATGAAATTGTACAAGAATTTGGCAAATCTTGACAAACTTGATGACATTTATTATTTTTAATAATTATTTGCATAAATTCAACCTTACCTGTGGGTTTAAAAAAAAACTGCAAAGTTTTAATTTTATAATTGATATGTTAAAATTGACATGTTCTAAAATAAGGTTTGATAACAATATATCCTAATAAAAGTGAAACGATAAAGTTTGGGTAAAAATGATACTGAAAGTATTATTTATTGTAGCTAAAAGTAGCTGTAATTACCATATTCGGTTTATGTGGCATGCAAAAAGTAATGACACAGCAATTTTCTGTTTTGTCATTTTCTTATGTACGTTATTAAATGAACACCCGGTAGGACAAATATTTTACATTGTTAGTCACAAAAACGAAGTTAAGAAAGGCTTTAAAGTTAAATCCTATACTACTAACAAGAAGGTTATGTTTGAGTTTCTCAGTTTATTTTACAAAAAAGTATGGTTCCAGTACCTGTAGACATGGCTGCAGAAGTTATTCGTAACAAATGATGCGTCCGACACTTAATTAACACTGTAAAAAGTGATTTAACAAGCATTTATTTTGAAATGTTGTAAAGTTAGCTCCGGAGTGAATGAAAAAAATAACAAGGAATTTCCATTTTTCCGATGCCGGTTAACAGTAGCAACTTATCAATCAATTTTAATCTTTATTATTTTTAAGATAAGAGTCATAAATGTTCCTCTCTGGCATTCCCATTCATTACCTGTTCCAATCAAAGTGGTTCAAAAGTTCATTCTTTCGGTTATTGACCCTAAAAGCAGCTGATTTAGAGATGTCTGTGTAGATTTTAGTTAGATCGCATCTAACTAATAAATATTTCATTATTTAGAAATATAATTGTATTTCATTTTGCATTATTTCTTCTGTTACAAAAATTAATATTTGTCCAATGATTTTTTGATTGAGTTTATATTTAAAATTTTTGCTCTGGCAACTTTACAACTTTAGCGCGAAATTCGAAATCTTCTCCGATTAAATTTAAAAAATATTATTAAACAATGCTACGTAATTATTCAAGTCTAAAATGTTTATTAATAAACTAAGTATATTGTATTCTAACAACTAAAGTATTATTATTTGATTAAAACAAGCAAACTTAAGAGTTATTAGCTGTTTCTCGAAAAATCAATAACTTCAACAAACCAAAGGACTAGTTTTAAGACGACACTTGCGTGCGCCAAAAACGTCACAGTGTTCTTCCCTCAGATTTTCATTTACAAGATTTTACTTCAAAATACCTAGTGCCTATTAATTTTTAATCGTTAGTGGATATTAATCATGTCGGTAAAAGCATATGAAGATGCATGCACTAGGGCAGAGTTATTCGGTCAGCCTTTGCCTGATAGAGAAGATTTTTTATCAAAACATAAACATTTGGATGTCGTTGAATTTGAGGAAGTCGAAATTCGAACGGCAGAGGTAAGAAACCTTTTTTTTTGCTAAAAAGTAGAAAGAATATTTTTCAATAATTTTCGTGTAAATAATTGCTCCTGTACAATTATTCTTTTTGCGTCAGTGCGTAAGTAATTTGTGAAATCAGAGCCAAATAGGTCAAGGCTTTATTGAATCTGTTAAAAAGTTGGTAGAGGTATAATATAAATTGCAAATTTGCAATCCTTGACATTTCAGCGAAAGAAAAAAAAATGCGAATCGCTTTTCCCCAAAGTTTTCTCATTAGCTTTTTGTTTCTTTTATACATATTTTAATTAAAATTGATTGAGATATTAAGATTGATTGAATAAAGTTGATATTTTAATTTAATGTTATGTTCATGTTCATGGTACTTATTAGTTTTAAGGATTTTAAATATAAATAAGTAAATAAATGTTTTTGTTGTTACTTGCATAATATAACTATTAGTCTACTACTAGCTGGTTCTTCACTGGTGAAAAGTAGACTGTACCTAAGTAATTATTATTTTTTATTTCAGCTTCTTGCATTTTGTCCTCATAAAATCTGTACTACTTGTGTCAGACCCCTCGGTGCGCCAAAGGGGTACAAAGTTTGCTTTTTACTTATTAAATATGTATAGTTGTATACTGATGTATACTGATGTTTATTTCAGAATACTGCTATGCTAGATGAGCAGCTAAAAGAAGGGAGTGGTGGCCTTGCAGAATTAAATACAATATTGGATTCCACTCAGACTAAAATAAATAAATTAAAGGTAAAAAATCACAGTTAATTTAAAGTTCCTATTCCACAGAGAGAGTAGGAATTGGCGAGATGAGGCAAAAAGTCGAGGGAAATAGAAGGAATAGGGGAGGCCATTTAACGATGTTCAAATTTTAGTTAGAATTTCTTTATTTTTAACAATTTTTTCCAAATTATTTGTACCTAACTGCTTATATTTATATTTACAGGGTGTATGCGGAACTATAACAAACTTCTTTCGCGTGAAAATGTCTGCAAAAGACAATTTATCCTATTCAAGCGAACCTAGCTACGTGGGGCAGACAAACTACGACAAAGACTACATTCCACCAACCACAGACATAGGCTCTATAAACCAAGGCCTTGGTCCCGATGACAATGAGCTGACGCCGCGCGCGGGAAAATCAAAACAAAAAGGCGGTGACATTAACACCGCTTTAGATGAATTAAAAAAAATGGAGGATCTGGAAAATACGTCGTTGTTAGGTAAAGCGGCTGTCAAAGATATTGGGAAGCAGGTGACGTCACAGATGAGTAAGTTAGATCGTATGATTAATCAGGCAGACAAGGCTCAGGCGTCGTTGAATAGCCAGAACAAGCAACTGCGGACTATCTTGCGATAATTTTGGAAACTACAATGTTTTAATCTACTCATGTCTCATACGATCCTGGCTGCATCTTGTACTGCTGCGAAGTTTCTTGTGTTATTCTTCCTCTGGTGTGAGCTTTGATCTGCTTTTTGTATCAAAAGGTTTGAGAGTTATCTACGTGATTTGAATTTGGAACGGAATAAGTTTTAATTTGAGAAGGGGTGGGGACTATGAAGTGTAATGGTAACATCTTTTTTATCGTGTGGGCAGTGAGGTCTTACGACCCCACACACCCTAGTGTCATAGTTTCTAAACCGCCTCAAGGGCCTCTGAAATAGTTTGAGTGGAACAGTAAGTCCAGGTTTCCTCACGACGTTTTCCTCCACTGATGCCAGTGATGTCCAAGATAAACTTTAGAAAACTTTAGAAATAGTAACATGAGATGCGCATTCAAAATGCTTGGTCATAAATGTTAGACAGAAACAGGCTAACGGCGGTTAAGGATCCAGAGTGAGGAATCTCCTCACTATGCGTGCCGTGTCCAAGACTACCACCTTCTGCATCTGACTCTTGACTCAGCTGTTGGCAGATAGTTCCTCGAGGTGGTGGTCAATTTAAATAGTGTTATTTCATTATTACTTTTTGGTAAAAGCTTGTTTTATTACCTTTATTTTTTTTACTAGATTTTGAACGTTTCTTAATAGAATTGGCCTTCAGATATTTAAGTTGCATGTTATTGCGTCTTTTAAGAATTTCTCAAAATGGTTTAAAATCGTGTGAAGATCGTGTGTAGATAATTTAGCCTGGTAATCTTAAGAACAGAGATGGTTTGACTAGATTTAGCACGAAATACCGTTGCTTTTGGTATCAGGAAGTGACAATCTTGACGTGTTTAAACCGGGGCCATGTTTGTGTTGCGATATGACTGCCGACATTTATATGTATATACTATCGTATTACCCAGTTACTGGGTTGTGGAGGTCAGATAGTCAGTCGCTCTATGTAAAATACTGGTAATTAGCTGCATCCGGTTAGACTAAAAGCCGACTCCAATTTAGTCGGGACAAGGCAAGGCAGATTGTTTTATTGGTGTCTATAACCCAATTATTCGATCTACGGTAGTAACTTTCAATACTAAGACGGACATGTAAAACGCCTACTAAAAAACTTCCTTTGAATTATTTTTGCTACAGCACTGTTTGCGTCGCTTTTGTCGACAGGCAATCTTGAGGAAGTGTAGTGATGGGTGACAGCGGGAAGTGAGATGCGATTCGGAAATGGCCATTTTTCACACCGCCTTTGCATGACTTTTTTAAAGCGTCAGATGTATTTTTATAATGTGTTCAATCCTCGATTTTGTGTCATCCAACACCAGATGCGTACCCAGGCCACTCTTTTCATTGGGTAGTCTGGGCCCAGGGCCCCAATAACGTCGGGGGCCCCGGCCTGCCCTCAAAATATTCACTGCAGCCGCTGTTCCATTCTTCGCATTAAATTATTGTCATTCGATTCAATGACAGAATCTTTTATTTGCAGTGTGATTTACAATAATTATGTTATGTTTCTTGCCCAAGTTTATTAAATAATTATATTATGTTTCTTTTATTGATTTTATAACATTTAGTTAAGTTCAAGTGAACATTAAAATAATCTCAATTTATCAAAGTAACTATCAAAATTCTTAAAAAAGCAGGGGCCCCGTTATGTGCCCCGGGCCTCCATATGTCAAAGACGGCCCTGTGCGTACCGTATGATGAGATTCTGGTATTGGCTGTCATTGGTCGCGTAAACCTTTTGACGATGTTGCCTCATAAAGCTCTAGACAGACGGACTGCATTTCAACTTACAGTTTGAATGCAGTTGGCACGACTGGAATGAAACTGTCAACCAACTGCACAACGACTGTACGCCTAATGCAATCGGACTGCACTTGGCGTGCGCGTAGTCGTTGGAACTGCACGCCAACTGCAAACCGACTTGGACCGACGTCCGACCGGTTGGTTGGCAGTTTCATTGCGGACATGGTAACTGCAATTGAAATGCAGTCCGTCTGTCTAGAGCCTTATATGGATTGCCCCATTGGTCTTATAGTCGCAAGCGCAAGCAGAGCGTGCCAAGTTATTGGATTTCTCCATTAGGAATTTCTCAAAAGCAGCCTGGAGTGAGGAAGTTAGTATTGTGACACTCCTGTGCCTCATAAAGCACGTAAAGTCGTTGGTTTTAAGCCTGCATGATCTTTCCAAGGTCGTGTCGGATTGCCGTCTTATCTGACTTTGAGAGTTAGGGAAGAGGGAGTGCACCTGTGTTTGAGCACACACTTGTGCACTATAATAAATCTTCTACGTACAGTCAGCAACAAAAGTCGATTAACATTTATGATTTTGAAATCCTAATAATTATTAAGTACAATATTAAAAGTAAAACGCAATGAATATAAAATTAAGATAAAATAAACCCTTAGCTATTGCCTAAAATTCTAAAAGCCAGTACATTATGTGTTTAGTGTCTGTTTAAATGATATAAAAAAGTAACATTGTTAATCGACTTTTGTTGCTGACTGTACTTGGTTAGTCTCCATTGATGTAAGCCGCCGTGACCGAAATTCGGTCGGCAGGTTATTGTAATATGTAAAGGTGTTATATGTCTGATCTTTGGCTTAGTAAATACAATTAAGTGTCGCGTTCCATATATTTTGTTAATAAAAGTGTTCATATTAAGAGCGTGTTCTCAATTTAATATGAACGTGACACTTCTGCGACTTTGTCCGGTCTATGTACAGTCAACAAAAGAGATAGTTAAGCAGGGTCGTCAGATATACACACATCAAAAGTGTCTAGGGATCAACATCCCTAACATTTGTTAGGGATGTTGATCCCTAGACACTTTTGATGTGTATAGTTGAAGTTTTCTTAGAAACTGATGGATGTTTTTAATTGTAATTTAATTTAAAAAGTATTTAGCTTCAATCGAAGATATCTATTGGTTTCTAAAAAAAACTTCAACTATATCTGACGACCCTGCTTAACTATCTCTTTTGTTGACTGTACCTACTTAGTCTTTTTATTGTATCGGTGACAAGGGCGGATCCACCCTTTAAGTCACGGGGGGTCATATAATTAGGTCTAGTCAGGACAGGCTCCGTTTCGATTAAAATAATAATTCTAATTAAAAGAAAATAGTTAGCCCAGGGGTGGTCATGACCCCCCCCCTGAATCCGCCCTTGATCGGTGAGATGTCGAGTAACTCTAATGCTCAAGTACTCTGTATTGATGATTAATTAATTAATTAAAGTAAAAGCACTTTGCTTGTCCTTGTTTGATCACGTGTCATACATATTGTAAGATGATGTATTAAGTTATTTATGTCTTCGTACTTGTTAGTGTCCCGATAGTAGTAATTATAAGTACTTACTTTGATACACATAGTGTTGGGTAGGACATTTATAGGCAGTACATTTGTCCCGTACAAGCTGTCATAATGTAAGAGTGGCTTGAAGTTTAAAATTGTAAGGTAAAACACCCAGTGTTCGACAGAGCCCCAGTGATCGACACTTAAAAAGTTAACGAAAAAAAACAAGAGTTGAGTCTCGCTTCGGAACGTATTTGAACCATAAACATAGTTGAGGATTATCTAGCTATCATTGCGAAAGATATTTAATAAGTATAAGTATTTTATAAGTTTTAAAGAAAATGGCGTAGCTGAACATACCAACCGGCAGAGATCTCTAAATAAATTCCCGTTTCATTAGCGAAATCGCTAAGGAGGTGAGCAAGATTATAATGCCCATAACTTTTAAATGTTTTGCTTGACCGAGCATGTAAATTATTTATTAAGTTAGAACCCAAATTCTTTAGTTTTTAGTAATGTCTTTGCAATTGTAAGTTTCACTACATATTATAAAATAAAGTCGCTTTCCCTGTCTGTCTGTCCCTATATATGCTTAGATCTTTAAAACTACGCAACGGATTTTGATGCGGTTTTTTTTAATAGATAGTGTGATTCAAGAGGAAGGTTTATATGTATAATACATGCACCCGTGCGAAGCCGGGGCGGGTCGCTAGTATAATATAATATGAAAACACGCTTGTCGATAACTGGAGTTTTTTTTTTCGCATGTTCCTATAATCGACATAAATGTTTTTTTTGGCACCAAAAAAAATCCACACGTTTTCAAATAATACAGGCAATACAAGTTGTCAGAAAGGTGAAAAAATTAGAAATTAAATCCAAGGAAAGAGAAAAAATATAACGATTAAAATTGAGGAAGATAGAAAAACAAAAAACAGAAAAAACTAACAGATAAAAACAATAAAAAAACAAGAAAAGGCGGATACTAAACCGAAACCAAATGACACATCTTCTACATTTATTGTTTAACATTTAAGTAGGGTTGCCAACATTTTTTTGTCTGAATATAGTATTTTTTTTAAAAAGCCATAAAAAGTATAGTACGCTTCAAAAAAATATAGTATTTTAGTAGGGAAGACTAAAAAAAAGACATAATTTTTTTTTTTTTACATTTAACATTGTAAACGCTTTCGGCATCTTTAGTAACCCATTCATGACACTCTTTCCCACTCAGGTATATATTTTTGAAGCCTTTTTTTGTATTTTCCTCTTTTTAGTGTGTGTCAGTGGGACACTTTCGCTATCGCTACAACTTTCCATTATTTTACTACGTAATTTAATGCAGGACTAAAACTACTAAAACCATATTAACTCCATTATCTCAATAAAATTAACGAAATCCAAAACAAACGAAAAAGGCAAGCAAGATTAGAATAAATAAACATTAGTTTGATGTTGTCAAGTTTGTCATTGACGTATCAATTAGGAGCGAAATATGACAGAGACGCGTTCGGTTACACGCACACGCACAATAGTGATACTCTCTGACGCACAATACTTCTGTCGAACGAAAGACGCGTTCGAAAATTGCAGGAAGTTTTTTTTATTTTACTAATTTTAGTATTGCAAAATATAAACATTGAGCTATTGTACTGAAATATAGTATTTTCGCGTACTATATATTTGTTCAACAGTATATAGTACGGAGACCTTAAATACAGTACAATACTATATATTATAGTACGGTTGGCAACCCTACATTTAAGAGATGTATTATATTGCAAAAGTGTATTTTTTTAGAAACCTACGAATTACTAGCCACTGTTTGTTTATTATAAGATTGTTTGTTGATTAAAATGATCAAAATACTGATTAGGACTAAGTTTTTATTTCGTCACATATAATACTAGATTATCTCGGCTTTTCTATTGGGATTTATTGTTTAGAAGTGTTAGGAATATGTCGATTATTGGATGTCGATTACTGGAACATGTCGATTACCGGGTGTCGAAAAATAGAATTCTGCTGTCGATCACTAGACCAAAAAACGTTAATTTATTTCGATATATTATTACTTTATTTATTTATATGAAACTTATGTTTGCTTTCAAATATTACGCAACGAAGTCTGAAGCGTTACCCAATGCTTCAAAATACCTTATAATATCATAAAGTAAGAAAATATTTAAAAAAATGCTTGTTTGCGCACGTTAAAGTGTCGATTATTGGGGGTGTTACCTTACTACGATGTCGCGGTAAACCCATTATACTCTCCGTATGTTAACCGCAGGGTGTGAGAGTGAGATAGCGAGGCACATGCTGCAATGGCACGTTACAAACACAGTAACATCAAATATCATATTAATTTGTACTTGGTACTCCAAAATGTCGTATTCGTACTTGTTACTTCAAATGTCGTATTCGTACTTGTTACTTCAAATGTCATATTCGTACTTGTTACTTCAAATGTACCGCCGAGCTCCATTATGCTGCGTACAGACTGATGAAAGGTAACATACCTACAATTTAATGTGAAAGGAGTATTTCATCAGTGTGGACGCAGCACAAACCGAACATACCTACTAGCACATTGCGCACCCCTTTGCTGTGCCTTTGCGTTCGAAAAACCGACAAATGACACGCGCGCGCGCGACTTCAAAAATGCTCGTAGCGTGCACATGAAAGACTAGTCCAGACTATGCAAAGTTACATTGCACGATACATTGCACTAATGTGGATGGCAAATTCTTTCATTTCAAGTAAGGTGCATTGGGGTAATAACGACAACCGGGTAAATTCCGATTTCTATTAATTTCAATCAAACGCTGCCACAGATTTAAACATTGCCGTGCATTGCTAATAAATAATTATACGTGTTTCATCTTTAAAACATTGTCAAAATAAGATGTACACTGTAGGTACTGGCTCAGTACAAAAAGAGGCTCTTTCTTACTCTTTTGCAAGTCGCGTCCTACCCAACACTAGATACTTACACATTTTGCACTACCCCATAGGTTTAAAAACCAGTGTTTCAAACTAAAGCGTTATTTTTAAATAGATATGTTACCTACCAAGATGCCAAAATAAAATTCGTGAGATTAAATAGAAGAATCTGTTTTACAGACTGAGAAGCACTAGCCACAAAATTAATAAAAAAAAATAAAAAAATTGAATCTGTCTGCCAAGTACAGACTCATCCAATTTCACACAAAATCTATTAGGGCTCATTATATGGTGCTAGTAATTAGTAACCAATTCTTAAACACATGATTGACTTACGAAAACAAACAACGTTCCCTAAAAAAATATATTTTTATTTGCAACGCACCCAATCAGCCAAAAGGAGCGAGCACGCGCGCGTTCGATACGTTTGATAGTTAAATAAATAAAAAATAATGCATTATGTATAAAAGTTGAATAGTTTTGTTTGTAAAAAGGGATAAGTAACTGAAGTAAATTACAGCTGATTATATTATTTGCAAGCATTGAAAATTCAAAAAAAATATCTTTCCTTTGGAAAAGTTGTTTGTTATCATGTTTATAAATATATGTCACTAATCACCAGTCAGTCTGTATCCGGCCATCAATGGGTGGACGTCTGCAGTTGCCACTGTAGTTGGCAACGTGCCGCCGTGTATATGAACCCTTAGCCTGGCTGTACACGGGCCACACTCGACAGCCACAAACGCAGACACAATCGCCGCCACCTGAAGCTTTAAGGTGAAACCGACGGGCTGCTCCCAGACATTCTCCCGAGAGATGGCGCTGAAGTCAACATTTTTAGTTTATTTGAGTTTTTGTGTAATTGGACAATTATTAAGTCATAGGAGTAGTCTTAGCGGTTATCGGATATTACATTTTATTTGAATAGGTCATATCATTCCCTCAAAATCTACCCAATTCGACACATAACTTGTTTAAAACTTCTGTCATTGAATACAGTGTCGTTTACACACACAGACATACCTCTGCGTTTACGAAGATTGAACACTAGATGGCGTGAATATAAAAAAACTAGTTTAAATTTTTCTGTCTAAGTAAAAATAAGTTATATTTGTTGGCGTAAACTATTTTATTGATTTATAAATATGGGAAATAAATTATGTCAACATTGATTACAATAAAACGCAGTTTTATTTTATTTCATTACACTATTTTAATCGTTTATCAAAACAGAAGTATTTGAAGCAACATAATTTATAATTTTGGGAAATAAATTATGTCAACATTGAAAAAAATAAAAATAAAAAAAAATAAAAAAGTACCTACCAGCCTCTTACTGTCCCACTGTAGGGCAAAGTAGGTACCTACATATAAATTGAAAAAGTCACATTGGCTTGCCCGGATTCGAACCCACAACCTCATGCATGAGAGGTGGGCGCGTTAACCACTGGGCCATCACGACACTTAATTTTGATTACAATATAACGCAGTTTTATTTTATTACATTACACTAGCTAGGTACTTATTCAATATTTTTTCATCTATCTACCTAGGTACCTACTTCACGGCAAGAAAATCTTCAATACACTCGACCTAAACCGTGCTTATCAACAACTAAGTAGGTAAGTACCTACCAGTCTACGAGCTAGACATCAAGAAAACAGCCATCACAACACCTTTTGGCATATTCGAGTTTACCTACACGAATAGGTATGTCCAGGTCTCAAGAATGCCGGACAGACATTCCAACGATTCATCTATCAAGTACTTAGGTACCTACTTAGTAAGTACCCGATAAGTAGGTAGGTAGGTAAGTACTACTTACCTACCTACTTATCGGATTAGACTAGGTATCTACGCATAAATTTCCATTCATCGACGACGTAGGTAAGTAGGTAGGTAGGTAGGTACTTACCTACCCAATAATCGCATCTGAAAATGAAGTAAAATAAAAATAAATAAATATCTTGGGACAACTCACACACGGCCATCTGATCCCAAGCTAAGCAGAGCTTGTGTTATGGTAACCAGACAACTGATATACATTACATACTTATATAATTTATAAATACATACAGTATTATAGATAAATTACACCCAGACACAGAACCAACAATAATTATGCTCATCACACAAAGTTTGTCCTGGGTGGGAATCGAACCCACTACCTCCGGCGGAAGGCGGAAGTAAGTAAAGCAAGCCACATCAAAGATTTACAGGAAGTCTTACGCAGATAAGAGGTGTATGATATCACTATAAATCCATCAAAATGCGTCTTCGACAAAGAAAACCTCAAGTTCCTGGTCTATGAAGTGTCAAGCAACGGAATCAAACCACCACAAGGAAAAGTCTGCTATCTCTGCTTACCCCAGACCCGAGACGATTCAAGATCAAGACCTACCTACGTAGATTTATCGGCATGATAAATTTCTACCGTGACAGCATAGTAGGTAGGTAGGTAGGTACCTAACGCAGATCACATAAGTACTTACAAGCACCGCTCAACGCGGTCCTGCACAATTCCAAGAAGCGAGATAAAACAAAGATCAAGTGGAACACAGAAGCGTCACACTCACAAGCATTCGAGTTATGTAAAGTTAGCATAGGTACAAAACGCAGCTTAGTTTGCTCATCCATCTCCATCACCAACCGACGCCAACTCCCTCACGTAGTCACGTGCGACGCAACGAACACCTGCGCAGGAGCTGTCCTTCAATAACTTGTAAACAAGAAATATAAGTACTGCTTGGCTAGGTACCTACCTATTTCTCAAAGAAATTCTCCGAAACACAACAGCGATACAGTTCATACAGTACCTATACCTACGGTCTACGTTCGACAGAGTTATTAGCCTACCTACTTATCAATTTATAGGTAGGTAGGTATGTCAATCAAACACTTCAGAAAAATGTTCGATGGAAGAGAACTCATTGTTTACACCGATCACAAGCCACCATCTGATAGATACCTACCAGCAGACTAATAAAACTTCATTCATAACTTAGTAAAGCGTAATTTTAGCTCCAGAAATCAAGTTTCCGTAGTGTAGCGGTTATCACGTGTGCTTCACACGCACAAGGCCCCCGGTTCGATCCCGGGTGGAAACAGTTGCTTTTTGTATTTTATTGCCGATCATAAAAAGTATCTTCACGCTTTTTTATTAATTGGGTGATCAGAGAAATCTGAAAAATAAACATTTTGTTAAAATAAAAGTGAACTACGTACTATTTCTCGCCTTGAAACTTACGTTTAGAAATCTATGATTGTTATCAAGGCCAAGTATGCCGCAAAACCAAATTATTTGTCGTATCAGATTACGATAGCTCACTTTGTTATTTTTTTTGTTGCTTTGTATGAGCTACCTATGTTATGAAATACCACGTTACCGATTTGGGGTAACATGACATGTACCTAATGATAGTTGTATTGATCTAAATAAATAAAAAAAATATTTATTTAGATTGCGTCGGGGACAGTGGTCAGTGATTGACTGACGCCAGAATGATTCGAGCCAGACTGAACGTGTTATTCATGGGTTACACGCTCAGTCTGGCGTCATTCTGGTCCATCAGTCTGGTCAGAATGACGGGAGAATTATCGTGTAACCGGTTGATTGACGGACTGATGGTCCAGAATGACAAAAATTAAATATTTTAAATATTTTTCATCATTCTGTTGTGAATGACAGCAGACTGATGCCAGAATGATCGTATAACCACTCGAATCATTCTCGCATCAGTCAATCACTGACCACTGTCCCCGACGCAATCTAAATAAATATTTTTTTTATTTATTTAGATCAATACAACTATCATTAGGTACATGTCATGTTACCCCAAATCGGTAACGTGGTATTTCATAACATAGGTAGCTCATACAAAGCAACAAAAAAAATAACAAAGTGAGCTATCGTAATCTGATACGACAAATAATTTGGTTTTGCGGCATACTTGGCCTTGATAACAATCATAGATTTCTAAACGTAAGTTTCAAGGCGAGAAATAGTACGTAGTTTACTTTTATTTTAACAAAATGTTTATTTTTCAGATTTCTCTGATCACCCAATTAATAAAAAAGCGTGAAGATACTTTTTATGATCGGCAATAAAATACAAATAGCAACTGTTTCCGCCCGGGATCGAACCGTGTGCCTTGTGCGTGTGAAGCACGCGTGATAACCGCTACACTACGGAAACTTGATTTCTGGAGCTAAAATTACGCTTTATTATTATACAAACAATTTATTATAATTATTCATCTCAAGAAAATCGTCATACCTACCCGGTACCAACACTCTCAATATTCTGCGAAACGTCTACGTCACACGTTCGACCATACCTACTAACGCTGTGCACAATTCAAGTCACCCTGGAATGAACAACACACATTATTTGTTTCTGAACGCACCATTACCGTGAACGTGAGCTTAGTAGGTACCTACAACAAAATAAAACAAACTAATAATAATGTTTGTCTGTCTGAAACTATTTTTTTTTTACTATTTTAAAATGCGTAAAAGATGTTTATCGTAACCCGGCAAAACCATAGGTATTTAGCAAATGTTTGCAAGTTTAATTTTGTGACTACTTTAGTAGGTACCTAGTTTACCGATTTATAATGGTTGACCAAAAACATATTCAAACACATTCAAATATGAAACACTGACTCATCATCACTGACACGTATGACGTAGGTAATCAGTATTGTGACGATATTTCAGAAAAATCACGGGCCAACATGCTGTTTTTTAGTTTCGAATACCACCAAAAATATAATTGCGTATTTAGAATAATTAATTACTATACCTACGATAAATTAGTTACAATATAGTCTCAAATACATTCTGGAGGAAAATTGCAATTTTAATCAATGAAAATGCATAGCATACAAAAAATACACAAGAAATTCCGCGCGCAAATCATAGCGCGTGACAACCGAAATCAGAATGTATTAGAATTATATTTCAAGTCCCAAACAACAAGTGAACGAAGTTTGGCAACGCTTTTTTTGTCAACGTATTCCATTTAGGAAAGAACGGCAACGTTGCTTATAACCTACACTACGAGTATTGGTACCTATTTATGTTGCGCACCACACAACAATAATAAATAATAAGTAAAATTGTTTAAAAAAACATAGATGTCGAAGGTCATTAGTTTTATGTTATTTTATTCTTGTTTTGATACGGTTGGAAAGGAAATCCAATTATTGAACTAAGATATTGATTTATCAGAAATTATTTTGCACGCCATCTAGTGTGCCAATTTTTAAACTTCGCCTTTCGTTTGCTTGTCAAAAGTACTCAAAAGTCCCGCAGTGTCACGCACACTACTAAAGAAGTGTCAATTTTTGCCGAGATTTCACTATTGTTTTCCTCAGTGAATAATGAAGTTATTGGCTAAAAACTTCGGACGCGAGCACATTTTATTGTAAAGAAGTGATAAAATGATTAGTTTTAAAGAAAGAGTGTCTGTGTTTAGTGTATAACTCTAATGAAAAATGTATGGACGGAGGGGTCGTCGCATCCACCTTAAGCGGCGTTGTGCCGACCACCGACGTCAACCGTGTGCGGCGAGTTCATATAAAATGTATGAAAACTACAGGAAATATTTCGGTGGCGGCGTTTTGTGGTTGTGGTCGGTGGCCCGTGCGCGGTCAAACTTAGTCGAAAATTATGTGAGTTCTGCTAACTTATAATTCAATTTATTATGAAATATAGAACAGATTTAAATTTAATTATCTATGTATTATAACATTATACTTAATTATATGTATGTGTATCCTGACATACTATTCCATTGTAGTGTGCTGTAACTTTTTCTATAAATCACTCGTGTATTACCATTCATAAAATTATGACATTAGAAAAATAACGCTTTATAACGGTATCTAAACATCGTTATTTCTCGTCAAGTAAAGACAAATAGCCATTTGCACAAAAAGAAACACCAAAATAGAGTCATTCAATAAAATAAATAGTTGAGTGTTTTAATAAAAAATATAAAAAGATAATGGTTGTTTGTGTATCTTTACCTATACTTATTTATGTTTGTAAACAAAACTCAAAGTCAAATTATTTATGTCAATTAGACAATAAAATTACAATACCCTTTTGTACGTCATTAATTTGAATCTAGTTGCCCATTCCAAAACATAGTTTATTATGAGGAAGAATGGGAAAAAAAATTATACACACTCTTTTAATAATAAGTGTTATTCCTCTATTTTACAAAAAGTTGTACATTAATTCTGATTAATTCAATAGTTAATACGCATGTAAATAGTTGCACCCACCCACGGGATACATGGAGAAATTCCTAGCATAATATTATGGCATTTTTAAAAATAATAATAACACAATGACTTCCTATAATGGCCGTTATTTTTCTAATGCTTTAAAAAATGGAGTCTAAAAAGTAAAAAAAGGGAATTAAATAAATAAGAAATTGGTGCTTTTAATGTGAGTGTGATTGTAATAAAAATCATGAATTTGCATAGTTGACAATATTTATATTATCTGTATTTAATGTAACCCTATAAAAAGGTATATAATAACAATGTGGTAATCAATAAATTAATCTTAGCTAATCCTATTATTCGATCTAAACTTGTTAATGTCAAAATCGTGGGTAACAAGCTTAAGTAGAGCAATTTATTTATGTAGGTCCAAACGTGTTTGCAATGAAAATAACTTGATTAACCTTTCATAATTATTTTAAATAAATCGTTTGAAGATAAAATTTTATTGCTGCTTGATCTGGAATTAATTAAATAAGCATATTATTGTCTCACTGTTAGGCAAAAAGGCCTCTTCTCATTCAGAGAAGGTACGGGTATAGATAATAATAATTACGCTTACTCGAGGCGGATTGGCGATTTTAGACTTATTAACAACGTGTCTCTTTATTGTTTATAACTGGCTGAAACTACGTATTTTTTCTCCATTAGACCATAATTATTAACCTAACCATTAAAAAAAATTAAAACATGGACAATTTATAAAAAAGACAGAGAGGAGGAAGATCAAAGGGCATCAAAAAATTAGACAAAAAAATATTTAAAATTTTAGACTAGAAATTTTAGACCTAGATGTAAATTATAAGTCCAGGCTTCTTCACGATGTTTCCCTCTAAGATTTAGACGTCCGCATCCGCAATGGGTGTTTATGCGAATGCAGATGTAGCACAGGTCGAGACAAGAAATAAATTATTCGGGGGTGTGGTTCTTGTCTAAAGCTACGCACGATTTTGACAATTACAAATATTCATTAATTAAGAATTTCATCTTGTTACCCTATTCAAAAGCTTGACCTTCATACATGTCCTTCGCAAAATTCTTAGCATTGTGATAAATGGTAGGTGTCAGACACGAAATATGTTATATATTTTAATGATTTATAGCATTATTGAAAGAAACAAAGCTGTGATTAACATGTCTTTTATTTCTGTCCTTTTAAAAATACATTGTAGTCATAATATTTTACGTAAATGACCACTTCGAAAATATTTGCGTCAGGAATTGCGCGCAATATTGATATTTTAGTTTGAAATTGAAAGACGTTCTTGGTTTCACTTTTTTCTGTGGTTCCTGACCTGCACAAAATCCTTACATACTCTTATAATTGTTTGTTATGTCAGAAATTCTATCGGTAAGTAGGTATACATACTGTTGACAAAAGGCTTAGGCTATAATATAGTCTACATTAGTACATGGACGAGAAAAAAATGTACTTACCCCTTTTTAGGGCTTCATAGCCAAAAGGAATCCACTATCTGTCTCTGTCCATTTGTCCGTCTGTCACAGAGCTATATTTTGATTCTTGATAGATATACACTAACAGTTTTAAGAGCGTGTAAGGTCGCTATAACAACAAATAAGAAAAAAAACACGGAATGAGACTTAGTTCAGGATTTCTGTTCTGGGTAGTCGAATATCCCACTCAGTGACGTATTATTGCAGAGGTCTATGTTTATAGAGCGGGCTGATGAAGATAAATTTCGAAAAATTGTAATATAAGTTTTCTGGTATTTACATAAAGCCTAGTTTGTTTAAAAAACGTCGTTGTCACAAACAAGGAACTTATTTGTTTAATAAACATCGCTGTCGTACACAAGGAACCTCTCCTGCGTCGTGGGACCGTTCAAAAACATAAACAGGTAATCAAACAACCAGACCCGGAATTACCCGTGGGCGTACAGATATTTGTTACATTCGGAAATCGAGCTCTAGACACGAAGCATTGCAGCCAATCGATCAGCTACTGCGCCATCTGTGCCTTCATTCTACCGTGACTGACAAAGATCAATTAAGAAGAGAAAGAATAAAATCTACTTTTCATGGTCAATTACATACGTTAATTTTCTTACTTCGTCACAAAGTAAAGCATCCAATGATTGGATAAACTTTTTCCTGTTTTCAATTATTGAAGATACAGCTGACATTGGACTCGTCACGCTTCAACCAGGGCCACGCAAAAATTGAGCTGAATGAACCGTGAAACACGAGTTATATAAGAATCTGATTATCGTACCATGACCTAACATTAGAGCCTAAACAGTCGAGATGCTACTTGCACTTGTTGCGTGCCAGTTATCTGTACTTGTAACCGCGAATCCGTTCCACAAATACCCCTCTGTATTCTTACTCGATGTCGGTAATGAAGAACTGGAGAAGACTAATACTGAACAGATTAGATTATCCGTTCCCGGAGGATCTATAGCTTTGAGATACCCAGCGATTGGCGATGGTAACACAATAGGACATATTCGAGTAAGTAGTATAGACTTTGGAACGGCGTTTAAGGCGAATATTGTTGACGGTGGACCTGGTTACAAATACGCTGTATTAGTATTGATGGGTAATCCAGGAGTACCATACGATGCGGTAGTGACAGTGCAAACAGTGAATGACCAAACGTTGAATATACCGAATATTGGATATGTCCCCAACAGTAACGTCAATGCTGTTCAAGTTGAAGAAGATACTAACAATAGTGCAGAAGACATAAGTGAAGATGGTCCACAACCCAACAATCAAAGTGAAAACAATATACAGAATAGTAACGCTGAATTAACCCAATCGTCTGACAACGTATATCATTACGCTGAGAGTAAAGTTATGGATCAAAGTGACAGTTACGATGAAAACAGCAATTCTGACAACAACGAGGGGCCAAGTGATGAATTAGATGTTGAAGAAGATGATGAAGAATCGGAAAGTAATGATAATGATAGCGAAAGTGATCAGAGAGATATACACAAAGAGTACACTGACGATATAGACCAAATTGTTGATTCAAATGTAGAGGTTAAAGGTATTAAAACTGATGAACGTAATGATGCAGAAATAAGTCCGGAATTGGCACAATCAGATTATGCAGATGATAATGAAGTTGCAAGTGTTATACGTAGCAGAATTAACTCAAACTATGATGGCTTTAGGCCTTATTTAAGTGATGGAGAAGTTTATTATGAAGATGTTGATCAAAAGAATATTAAGCCTGATTATCAGCAAGAACCATTAGACTACGAGAGTCCAGATGAGATACAGCCGATTTTTAATGATGGAGAAGTCCATAGTGATTCAAATAATAACAATTATATAGATTCTAATGATAACTATGCAGTTGCGTATTAGAGATAATAGTTTGTATATACTATACATAATTATTTCATTTGTAAGTCATAGAAATTATATGTAAGAAAGTAACTTTGCTATAAAATAATTGGTAGGTGTACTAGGTGTACATGTTTTAATTAGTAAATACGAGTATACGAAAGTATTTTTTTGTTTGTTGATTCCTTAATTTCTCTTTAGAAAGTTTATTACAAAACTAGTGATAGATTGTAATATTTAAATGTAGAGATGCCAATCGTTTGTCATTTAGCAGAACCAAGAGACAAATGTAAAACCGTCAAGTGCGAGTCGCACTCGCACAGGAATGGTTCCGTACCACCGTACCATATTTAACACTATTTACACAATACAATCATGTTTCTTGTATGGGGACCTTTCATTTTTGTTATTTGTTGTTATAGTGGCAATAGAAATACACACTGTAAAAATTTCAACTCTGTACCTATTACGGTTCATGAGATACTGCCCGCTGACAGACAGATGGACGGACGACGCCGGGGGCTTAATAATAGGGTCTAAAAAAGTGACCATGTTAGTTTTTATTATTACTGAACGAAATGACAGCTGTTTGGCACGAGTTTTAGGTAAACATGTAAAGTCAATAGCTCACTACAATCCTTGATCTTGATTGAATATTTATGTCCGCCCCGCCTAGGGTTGCCACCATTTTTTTTTAAAAAAAGGGACATTCATTCACATTCAAAAATATAAAAAAAGTACAACATTTGAAAATAAAGTGCCTGATTCATAGACGCGATTCATTCCATTACACTAAAAAAGTGCTTAACATTTTTGTTTCTTTTAGTAACAATTAAGTAAAACATTCAAATGTCAAAATAGGGAAAATAAAGTATTTTTTCACGTACTTTATTACCCTCATAAAGTAAGTTTTCTCAAAATGTATATATGTTACAGTAAATGTGATTAATTGAAAGTTATTTACCGCTAAATGCCGGCTGTCATACCGGTATGACAGAAAAATAGAAAATCAATTGTGTCTCATTACGTGGGACTTGAGTAATTATTAATACTTTATTATAAATTACGGGTGGCAACCCAGCCACGCCCCAACACATTATGGTTTTACGTCTTATTTTAAAATGTTGCTTACATACATGTCATTGGGAGCTGCAATACGAAATGACGAAGCTGTTGTTGAAACTGTTTTCGGGATTTAAAATGTAAAATTATCCACTTTAACATGACTTTCTTTCTTTTTGGGGTACCGTACCTCAGTTGGCCAAAACGGAACCCTTCAGGCCTACGCAGACCGGGACGGCATGGCAAGGAATTTAATTTTAGAGTTTGTTGTTAACGAGCTTAACTCTGAAACTGCCAGTTGGAAGGGAAAAAACTTTTTGTATTACTTAATAATTCAAATTCATGATTCGAGGAATAGTATAAGTTATAGGTATAACATCACGCTACACGATCCACGGAAACAGAACAGTAATCAAAAACTTCTTTCTTCTTTATCGTGTGGGCAGTAAGGTCTTACGACCCCACACACCCTAGTGTCAGAGTTTCCAAACCGCCTCAAGGGCCTCTGACATGGTTTGAATGGAACAGTAAGTCCAGGTTTCCTCACGATGTTTTCCTTCACCGATGCCAGTGATGTCCAAGATAAACTTTAGAAAGTACATATGATTTGAAAAATTCACATTGGTACTTGCCCGGATTTGAACCCACAACCTCATGCATGAGAGGCGAGCGCCTTAACCACTGAGCCATCACGACACATAATCAAAAACTTAACGCGGGTGACGAAACCACGCAGACGAAGTCGCGGGCAGAAGTTAGCTATAAAACAAAAAGACACGTTTCTAGAATTATTCTTGGGTTTAAAGGAAAAATTGGATCACTCATAAGTATTCATAACATTTTAATGGCACCCACGAGCTTACGAATCTCGTGTCCTTTTCCACGTGGATCGTCTCAAGGTTCACTGTCATCATCGCAGCTGGTGGCCGATTGATACTCGTATGAAAATATAAGTAAATAATTTAGGCAGAATCGTTTTGCCCCCGTTTTTTACACGCGCCGCCAGTACGATGATTTATTCCTTTTTATGTTTCATCCTCTTTGGCTTAAACAACTTCTTTTGAACTTAGAATTTTATTTCTTTATAATAGTGACGAATAGATTTGAATTTGTTTTCGTTCGATTTCAGGTGTTCTCTAACATATTTTTGACGCGTCCCCTTTCTAAAAAAGAAAAATATACGCGTCTAGCTATAATTTTGGGTTACTATCAAATATTGTACAGAAGAAAATAAAAAGCTTTTTATTGTGAAAATGTTTAAATATCTAACTTGTACATGTAACCTAAATGTATGTTAGGTACTAAGTTTGAATGAAACACCGTAAGTACAGCGTAAAGGCTCGTAGATAATCTGTAAATAATGTCCATAACTACACTGCTAGTCTACGCCCCCTCTTTGAAAACCCCTGTTCTATTTCATGCCAGTGCTTCTTTAAAGAGTTTTGATGATTAACAAACTGCTTACTAACACTTTGTAGCAGTTATAAAGTAAATATTTTGTTTCATTATGAAAATAGTTTGTTTGCTTTGCAACACAAGATGTTAATTTCTAAGTACTTACGTTATTCGAAGAAACATTCTAATTGTTTTCATCTTTTAGGCATAAAGTTAGGCATAAAGCAAACAAAAACAGGAGTAAAAAACATTTCCTTGTATAATTAACTCCTTATTATTCATAAAACTGTTTGTTCTTTTAAAGTTTAACGATTTGCAGAGATTCTAAAATTCGCAAATATTTTTTATTTATTGACGGCATGACCTAAACGTCAGTGATGAAGATGCATTGACCATTATTGTTTATAGACGAACATTGTACACAAAAAATATTATTAATCGTATCAAACTGTTTTATTGGAAAACTTCATGATTCATTCAACTTTTAGAAGTGGATTTTGAGAGTAAATAAATGGGTAATTTGGTGTGAGAGGATTTGTAATTGGTTTGGCATCAATCGATGGAAGGAATTTCTAGAATTTTCATATGAAAATTATTATAGTCGTGGGCGGAATCTAGCTCTAGATAAATGATAGTAAGACTGCTGTAACAATGTTGCAATCTTTGTTGCCTTTCATGGTACCTTTAGATAAAAATATTTTTTCTGATAGCCATTATCCACGCGATCAAAGCCTTCTCCATAAGAAACTACCTTGTGGAAGGTGCAACTAGATTGATTCCTTTTTCTAGTAGGTATATGTCGTTCAAGTGTTTTTTAATGGCCTACTTGAAATTAACGGCGACGTCTTGAAGTTTTTCTTAAAGGCATATTATAAAAAAATAACGTTGTCTATGGCTAAACCAGCCAGAGTCATGTACCGTAGAGACTGGCTGCTTTAGCCATATACAACCTTATTTTATTAGAAATTAATAATAATAAATATAATAAATTAGAAAGACTTGACAGTAGTCCACAGGGACTGACAAGACATTTTTAGCATAAGTAATAACAATTAATTCAATTTACATAATCTTAATTAAACGTGTGTTTAAATCGAGATGATTAAATCTTCTGGTACAGTAGGTAACCTCATCCCAGGACCTACGTAATTGTCTGTTAACATTATACCTACATATTTGTACCGTAGTATTATATTATCTGTGATATTTGCAAACAATATTTTTATAGTGTCGAACGCAAGTTTGTCGACATCCAATCCTTTATTTACAATATTTATGCAAAATAAAACACTAAAGAGCTTGAACCCTCTATATTTGTGTTTAATTGTTGATTTTAGAATAACCCTGTCCAGACTAGCGAATACACTTTGTTTACAATCCGTCAATCAATGGAAAATATTTGGAAAATAATTTATTTTGTACTTAATGTTAATATTGTTTTTAAAAATTAACTGTGTACCTGTGATATCGATAGGCTTTCGGGTTAAAAGACGATAAGAAGTTTTCTGTTGGATGTAGCGTTTAGATGTTCTGCGAGGTGGAAGGGAGATGCAATATTTAATAGGGAATGGGGGGGGGGGGGCAAAGGGAGATGCAATAGAGAAAAGAACATAACAACACAGAGAAATAGAACATATTCCTACTCTACAATCGATTATCTGACGTGGGCGGTCGCCCTAAAGGTTTACGTTTTCGGTACGATCTGCTTCCGTCGCCTCCTTCTAGGAGGAGAGGATGGAACGGGATACTTCTTCTTTCTACTTCCTTCCATCTGTCGAACTATCTCTGGACACCGTTGAATAGGGCCTGCTGGCACGGACTCGGGGTCAGCCTGTCGCTCGACGGCATGCGGTGTTTCCAGAGCGCCTTTATGTAGTCACCCACTGGCCGCACTCATGGGTGACAGTATCCACTTTGAGAATGCTCAGAGAGACCCCCGAGGCCATAGGTAGTTGGAGGAACACCGTGGGGTTTTAGACGGTAGGAGTCCGCCACATCCCTCCGCCTTCCCCGAGGCGGAGGTAGTCCACGAGTAATTCCCTCCAAAACAAAAGAACAATACGTTATAACTAAAAATATAAACAATACGTAACAATAAACACAGGAAATCTTAAGAAATCACATACCACGGAAACGATCTCAAGCACACACAATGAGTCCCTAATCATTTTGAACTCCGTAAGAAGTCATCGATAAACAAGTGGTAACGAGACGCCTCCCACATAATTCCAACATTGTAAGGAGGTCTTTTCACGGCATTAACATGACTTTGTGAGAGAAGTATATAATGAGAATGTTTTTCTTGTTATTTGGGTGAGCACGTGTAACCTATTACAGTGGACTTTTATATAGAAGACTAGCTTTTGCCCGCGACTACACCCGCGTAAAAGACGAAAAAGAAGAAAAAAAAAAATTATTTTCTACCCCTTTTTAACCCCTTTAGGGGATGAATTTCAATATAATTCGAGGCACGTCTTTCATCAATTCTGCTAAATAATGTTTATACAAACGTTGCCCCCCTTTTTCACCACCTACGGGGTAGAATTTCGTCCACACCCTCCAAGTTTCAGGTCTCTAAGACCAGCGGTTTAGGCTGTGCGTTGATCCGTCAGTCAGTCATTCAGGACAAAGCATAAAGTCATGCCATAAAATAATATAGCATCTATCTTTACTTTTATTTCATGAAATCTTTGCTACAACAAATAATATAAAGTAATCGTGAAAAGGTCTTTACAACCACGGAGGTGCATAATAACCTAACAGTTCACATTTGACTTTTCAAATCATAGTTCTGTTTACAAATTGTAATAAGTATACATATAAGTAGATTATGTTTAAAGATGTAAAAGAAAATACCATCTTTTATTATGTAACTCGACTAAAAATGGCATCTGAGTACAGATAACGGTGAATAGAAATTCAAATATGGAATTTTCAAGAAAACATGGGCGCCGTTCTACAATTCTAAATTCGAATAGTCCGTGAAACTGTTTCGAGTGGCGCGTTCATGTCTTGTTACAAATACATTTTAAGTAATCATTTTACAGAGGATGCGTTCATTATTTAGAAATGGTTAGGTACTGATATTTTTTTTACCATGAAATCTACACTCCTTCTTTTACATAACATTACGCCTGTAATCCACGAAGGGTTAGGCAGAGGTGTACCCAATAGTACACCCACGTTTCGCCAGTTATGTTTAAGTCCCATGCAATAGGGGGTGATCCTATTGCCATCAACCGGCATTGGGTTTTTTGTAAATCAATGTCAACCGGGCACAAATCTAGACTCCGAGGCTGCTACTAAGAAGTTCCTTAAGGAAAATACCCAATAACACTTTGCCCAACATGGGAATCGAACCCAAAATTTCATGCTCGGCAGCCCCCCTTTGCGACCACTAGACCAACGAGGCAGTCAACTCCTTCTTTCGTTGCAATAATAATTCAGACTTCCATATTATACTAATATTATGAATACGAAAGTAACCACGAAGTCACGGAAAAAAGAAGTGAGACACTCTGCGAAACGGTAGTTTACTTAAATCTCGACCTAAAGTCTTTAAGATTATGAATGATTTTACGATGCCACGATGAAATAAAGCTGTTTAGTACTACAGATTTTCTCATAAAATCAAAATATAAAAAAACCGTTAGCTTAATACAAAGGGCTTAGCACAAATGTGCTGACGTTAGTATTTGATTCAAGTCAAAAAACGAATAGAAAATACAACTCATAGCATCTTTATTTAATTTTATGGGACCAACTCGTTCGGTGTCTTTCATTAATACTAAAAAAATTCTTCAAACTAAATAAACTATGTTGGCGACTTGACGCAGTGTGTGGTTGCTGTTTGTGTGTCGTGGGTTTGATTCCGAACTGTTTAAATAGCCTACAGATAGTTCCTCCGGGTCTGGTTGTGTGTGTCTTCTTCTTTATCGTGTGGGCAGTAAGGTCTTACGATCCCACACACCATAGTGTCAGAGTTCCTAAACCGCCTCAAGGGCCTCTGACATGGTTTGAGTGGGACAGTAATAGGCTGTGTAAGTTTATCTTGCTGCGCCCTAACAGGGTAATGTACTCACTAGTTTTAAGCCTAGCGTGTAAACTATACACATCAAAAGTGTCTAGGGATCAACATCCCTAACAAATGTTAGGGATGTTGATCCCTAGACACTTTTGATGTGTGTATGTTGTGTACATTGTGCATTAAAATAAATAAATAAATAAATAAATAAATATATGTACTTATGTAAACGCACCTACGATACAAGAGAAATTCCTCGTGCAAGCAAACTTTTTCAAAAACTAAGTGTTCGGAGCAAGTATTTCTAAATTCAAATATAAACGATTGATCGCATTTTCCATTTTACTTCGCGCGCTTACACTAGACTTTATAATCTATGATATCTGATATCATACAGTGATTCACAATAGGTATTAGAATTATGCAAAGTCTGAATAGAACTGTTATTTTGATAGCTATACAACCTCATTGTGTTTGCTAAGAACAGGTCATCTTTCGTCATGCGTGGGTCAATGTTTCCTACAATAACAAAATGACCCAATATTACAAAAATGACCCGTAAGTATTACGGTTATTATTTAGGTTGTGTCACCTTAGAACAATATGTGGAAAACTGATGTTATAATTAACTAGCTTATGGCTACGAGTTCGTTCGCGTAAATGTCAGTTTAATTTTTTGCGCGGAAACAATTTTTTTAAAATAAAAGTAGCCTTCGTTATTCTTTATAATATCAGCTGTCTGCCAGTGAAAGTCCCGTCGAAATTGGTCCAGCCGTTTCGGGGATTAACTGGAACAAACACAGATAGACAGACATAAAGACAAAATATTTAAAAACGGATTTTTTAAACATTCATATTTATTTTGTAAAAAGCTCTAATTTAGACATTAAATTTTCAAAAAAAAAAACACTTTGATTTTATTTATTTCTAGATATTGATTACACGTGCGTTTTGTTTAAATACGTTCTAAGGTTCTAATATGAGGCCAGAAATAAAACAGAAATGTATTTTCAGAGAAAATAACTAAATGGCTGATTTACTTCCCCCGCATTTCCTTCTAATGTTAACTATTATCTTCTTACTAAATAAGGACCACCCGGTATGATCCACGAGCGAACGATAAATGAAAACGATTTATTTCTGAGAATGGAAATAAAGACAGGTAAACTAGACACGTGTAAGCGTTGAATAGAAGACAGTGCTAAATTATTTTGAGTTTTAAAGGTTTTAAGGTAACGCCCATTTTCAGTTGACCGAAGTACTGTGTCATGTTTAATGATTTCTGTGCACTTAAAGTCTACATTGGAAACATAATTTATTTTAAGATTATAATTATTTATGCTTCGAAAATCACCTAATACAAAAGAGATTTAGATTTTATAAGGCCATTAATAATACTGGCCATGGTGTAAGTGTCATTTCCTTTTTTATAGGCAGTTCAAATATGGAACAGAACATTAATAATTTTATTGATCTGTGAAATAATTGGAACTTACTGGAAGATCTTGTGATGTTGCGAGTAGGTACAATACCGTGCAAGTCTCAATGTGACTTTTTCAATTCACAAGTTAATTTATTTGAAAATAAAAGAATAACAGATCCTGCTGTACATCAAAATAACAGAACAACACCTACTTAACATCTACTAAATAATACAAAGAAAACTTTTTACATTCATATAAACTGGCCACTGCATATTTAGCACAAAAACGGTCGCCATAGATCGATTCGAAATTCAAATTCGTACTTTAAAAATAGAACGTCGCTGTGCGTTCGGGAACCGATAACTGAATACCAGACCTATTTTTTTATGGTACCGTTATTGACGTTACCTCATTGCGGGTTCTGAGTCAGTGGTCAGCCATTTTGACTTTGAGCATTAGAACAACTAAGTTAGTTTACTTGGAGGGTTATTGAGGGTTATGATGGCATGTGATAGCACTTTGGTCCACGTAAGCGAAGCCTCGGGTAAAGCTAGTTTTAAATATTTTTTAATTCTTATTTTCTTTCGCAGATTATCCTACCTAAATATACTTATTACGTATTTTTTTTACGTATTTTTTGACATTTGAGTTTTTGGGTCAAATTGACCCAAAATACTGCACATTCAAAATCAATCTATCAATGTTACGGCAGCCTGTCACATGTAACAGTTACAGTCTGTTGACCCGATATATTAATAATTCTTGGTCTACACGAGCACCTGAACGACCTATTTATCTATATGTGAATCATCTAACCTAATTTGTTAATATTATACTACTGTATAAAAAGCTTAACGGGTTACCACCAATACATATGGAGGAAAAATTTGAAAAAATATTGAGGACATTCTTGGTGTACCTCATTTTTCAAAACTTTATTAGCACCGTGGTTTTTATCATTTTTAATAACTAGGGTGTGTGGGGTCATAAGACCTTACTGCCCACACGATAAAGAAAGAAGAAAGAATAACTTGCACTAAAATCTGATCCCCATTTTTTTTTGTAAATGAAATATTGATATTGTTAACTTTAGAATTCTTGCTAAGCAACTGGTACCCAAACCAAATAATTTGCCATTCAAGTATAGTATAAATATTGTAATTCATACAGAATAGACCCACTGCAATAATCATCATCTGCTTAGCCTTTTCCCAACTATGTTGGGGTCGGCTTCCAGTCTAATCGGATGCAGCTGAATACCAGTATTTTACATGGAGCGACTGCCTTATCCGCCTATCTGTACAACCCAGTAACTGGGTACTACGGTATCTTTTGGAAAGACTGGTTGTCAGACTTTCAAGCTTCTGACGACTCGTAACGACTGTCAAAGATCCACGTATGACAGCCGGGACCAACAGCTTAACGTGCTTTCCGAGGTACGAAATGATGTTCCACCACAATAATACAATAATATAATGCAATAATATTGTCTAAAAATCTCTTTCGGTGAATTTAGGTGAAGTAAGTCTGTGCCTCTGTGGTAAGCTGACAATCAATGATTTATATTTGAAACCAGATGACCCAGTGAACTTCGTAAGACAATATTTTTTTTTCCTAAACCAATTTTCGAATTTTTACGAGACTAACGCACGGCTGACTGATTTTTATATTTATAGATTTGCTTAAATAGTAGGTTAATAATCTTTCCTACATTTTACTCAACATATTAAGCAATAACTAAATGAGAACACTATAATGACAACCCCATTGAATTTGGTTCAGTGAAAAGGTGTGGAAATATTTAGGTTTACACGTTTATTATTAGCTGTCTGGATTAACGATCGTGAAACGCCTTGCGGTCTGCCAGGGCTTTTGTTTACCGTATCATGAAGGTGAAAACATACAGTAATAAGAAATTATTATAGTGTTCATTAAAAACGCCACTGATGCGGACGCTGCGATAAATGTGGCTAACCTACTGGACCTAGAACGTCATTCCACAAATAAAATACGTTCAAAATCTAGCCGCAATCTCATCCCAGTGACAAACAATAAAAAAAAAATGGCGAATTCGAGGCATTTTTTTATACTACTACCTATACTATTATAAATGCAATAGTTTGGATGGATAGATGTTTGTTACTCAATCACGCCAGAACGGCTGAATGGATCTGGCTAAAATTTAGCACAGAGATAGATTATAGTCTGGAATAGCACATAGGTATCCCGGAAAATGTGCGGTTCCCCTTGGGATAATATATAAATTTTGGCGCGGACGGAAGATTGTTATTTTGAGGAAGGTTTACGAGTAAGTAAGAGTGCTGTTTTTTGCTGCTTTTTAATATATCTGCATAGTTTGGTAGTCCAGGGGGCCTACCACAACCTCTTAAAACAATATTACTTTAATATTACTTTGCGTTCCGCTCTGTTGGATTTTCAACGCTCGGATCAGCGCCGAGAGTTGAAAATGCAACAACAGAAATTACAAAGTAATATTAAAATAATATTGTTTTAAGAGGTTGTGGTAGGCCCCCAGGTACCTACCTATTTAAAGAAAAAGTCAGGCTAATGGATGCCTGAACATTTATTTCTTCGAAAATCCGACATCTCAAAACCAGCTTGTAATTAAGTAATTACTCGACGATCAGACACAAAACTCATTTTTGTATGACATAACATGATTTGCGATGTTTGCTTAGTATCAGGGACAAGGCTGTTCTAAATATATCCCTGTTTAGTTCAGCAGTCATTTCGTTCATTCATAATTTCGTGGTATTACTGAACGACCTTATTTTGAATGACTTGGAAAATTATGATACGCCTCGTGGTAATTATAATTAAAGGAGTTTATTTTTAAGGTTTCTTCTTTAGATAGGTACTTGGAATTAATTGAATGGAATTTTTTGGAAATGTTTTTTGCTCCAATCGAGAATAACGAAGGTGTGTCATAATGTTTTGCTAACACAAGAAAAAAAAATATCTTCTTAAGTATTTATAATTCAATTTTAAATAACCATAATTAATTAATAAAGACTCCTATGATTGTAAACAAAATGCCTACTGTAATTTGTGTTAAAAAAGTCTATTATTTTCTAGCCTATCTATTCTGCATATATAAATACTTACTGGTCCAGAGTCGCTAAACCTACGTTATGCAGAATGCCTGCAATTTTGAGGATCTTCTTCTTTATCGTGTGGGCAGTAAGGTCTTACGACCCCACACACCCTAGTGTCACCCTAGTGTCCGCAATATGTCATTAAGAAAGTATACATACTTATTGCTAGTTCGATGTTGAACATTCCCTTTTTCAGGTAGGTATGAGGTATGTAAGGTGCATTCCGCCTCTTTGCTATCGCATACACTTGTATACTATAATATCTCCCATATACTTGGCTAGTCCCGATTAAGATTGGCAATCATGACCGACATTTAGTCGGGAAAATATTAACGCTTCTTACTTTTAATCTCCACAGCTATACTTCAAATCCGTCACTCTCATACTCCGTTGGTACGGCAATCCGGAGAGAGATTAGGCGGAGGACCAAAGGCCCTCCATACTATCCAAGGACTTCCTTGGAAAGTATGGAGTGCTGTCACAATACCATCTTCAAAACTCCGGGCGACTACCTACTAAGTTATTCATAACATTACGCCTGTAATCCCCGAAGGGTTTCGCAGAGGTGTACCCATTACTATACTCACATTTTGCCATTTACTGAGTAATTCCTAATGGAAAAGTCTAAAAACCTTTGCCCAACTTTTGAATCAAACCCAGGATCCGGTCAGCGGATGCGGCTAGGTCAGTCAGAGAAACGGTAGCGTTGCTGAAATAGAGTATTTCTTAGAAAATATTAATCATAAAGTTTCCGTTTAATATAAATGTTTCGAGGACAAGGTTATTAAAAACATTATAAATAATCAAAGTATTCAGCTCCATTTCCTTTTTATTCCGGCTGGAAAGTGGAAATATGACATTTTTGACATTAATTTAGTTAAAATGAATAGCAGTTCAAGGAAAATAACACATGAAATATTATAGTAATGTCTTATATTTTTCGTGGAAAACTAATCTAGTTATACTAATTTTATAAAGAGGTAAAGTTTGTGAGGTTGTAGGGGGTAATCTCTGGATCTACTGAACCGATTTTGAAAATTCTTTCGCAAATTGGAAGCTACGTTATCACAAAGTGCTATAGGTTATATTTTATTAAAAGATTAGGGATCCGTAAAAAAATCATTCGAACGAAGTCGCGAGGAGAGTGTTTAATGCTTTTAGGTATACAGCATGTAACAAAAACCCTGTCCGATCCTTAAGGGTATTATTCGGCATCGTACTGCGTACACATATACGTAACCATTTAATGTATTTGAGATTATTATTTTTCCCCAGTGAAAAAAAAAGAAGAAAGAAAAAGTAATTAAATTAAAATAAAACATAAAAACTGATCAACGGCAACACTGATCTGACAGGGTTTTTGTTACATAGTGTATAATACTAGTTTTTGCTCGTGACTTCCCAGAACCCTAATTCTTTTCCTAAAATAAAGTACCCTAAGTTACTCCTTATAATCTGCCAGTAGAAGTCCTGTCAAAATCTAGTTACTCCTTATAAAATCAGCTATCTGCCAGTGAAAGTCCCGTCAAAATCAGTCTAGCCTTTTCGGAGATTAGCCGAAACAAACAGACAGACAGACAAAAATATTAAAAATTGTGTGAAACATTTACGAGTATTTTGTAAAAAACTGTTATTTTGCCATTACAAACAGACATTTCAATTTTATTTATTTGTATAGATATTGATTTTTTATGTAATAATGTCAAAATATAGGTTATCATATTCGCTTAAGCGGGTCATCGGAAGACATTTACACACATCAAAAGTGTCTAGGGATCAATATATTATTATTACCAAATACATCTTGATCCCTAGACACTTTTGATGTGTATATTTCGGGTGTTGGCTATTAGCTTACACACAGTGGCCTACATTGTCCACTCCCAGACGCCCACTCAATTTTCTGAAAGCTTTCTTTCTAGCTTCTGCCCCCGACGTCGCCCGCGTCAAAGTTGATCCCTACTTATCACCTAATGGTATGAAATATACTTTAGTGTGTGTATCTATCAAATATACACCTCGACTTTGACTGCCTCGTTGGTCTAGTGGTTAGTGACCCTGACTGCAAAGCCGGAGGTAGTGGGTTCGATTCCCACCCAGGACAAGCTTTGTGTGATGAGCATAATTTATTGTTGGTTCTGTGTCTGGGTGTAATTTATCTATAATATGTATGTATTTATAAATTATATAAGTATGTATATCAGTTGTCTGGTTACCATAACACAAGCTCTGCTTAGCTTGATCAGATGGCCGTGCGTAAGTTGTCCCAAGATATTTATTATTATTTATTTTATACATTAAAAATGTATGCATACATAACAGTACAGCTTATGCTTGATGCATATACTGTTGGTGTACTAACATAACATAATATCACGCCTGTAATCCCCGAAGGGTTAGGCAGAGGTGTACCCATTAGTACACCCACATTTCGCCAGTTATGTTTAAGTGCCATGTAATATGGGGCGAGCTTATATGCCATCAACCGGGCACAAATCCAGACTCCGAGGTTGCTACTGAGAAATTCCTGATGGAAAAACTCAATAACACTTTGCCCGACCTGGGAATCGAACCCAAGACCTCATGGTTTGCGACTACTAGACCAAGAAGACAGTCGAATAAATAAATAAATAGTTAATTACCTACTTGAATTTATGCGAGTCTTTCATCATTCATTTGAAAGAACAGAATTGTCTTCGGGGAAAACCAGTGTCAGTTTGTAACACATAATAAATTAGATGCTTTATTAGTTCAGTAACGGACTGTAGGTGCGAAGGAACCCGGTTAATTATAGGAGTAGTACCTATAGATACTGGTGAAAGCATTTGACTTTGATCGTGAGGAATCCGCAGTTATTTTGTGAAGAAATAACTTTTAAGGCACTCATTTAGATATCGAACGCTGCTCTAAGGTTTAATAAATACAATTTACAAGCTGAATAACAATAAAAAACAGAATAAAAAAAAGAGAAGCTAAAACTAAATGGCATCAAAAAATTCATCCGCCAGTCTTTTGGGCACATTTCCAGTGTGTCCAAAAGACTGGCCGCTTTGCCACGTTGGATGGCAACCTCTGGCCAAGGAATTTTACCAGCCCTTGGGTCACGGGAAGTGTCAACCAACCGTTCGGCCAACTCCTTAAAGAGGCCAACGGCACACGGACCCCACGACCCGAGGGTTTCCTTAAACGGCGTAAGTATAGTACCCTTTCTGGTAACTAAATTTTTTGCCGTTTGGGGTGGAAACCCTCGCATTTAGATATTGAATTAATTTGACATTTAGGATTTTTATCCAGTTTTTATGTTCTCGTGAAATAAGGACTTCGAGTTAACAAAGTCGCGGGAAGCAGCTTGTTTTTAATATAAAAGTGAAAAAGTAAAGGGAAACGCCTATTCGTTAAGGAAACTTTGGCCAAGTGATGCCCAGGAAAAAGACAAATGGTAGGCATTACGATTGACATAATAGCTAAAGAAACAACTGCATTTTTTTACATAAAACTCAGTGGGACTTAATAAAGGTAAAAAAACATACATAATTTTCTGACTCTTTATTGATTGTCATTTAGGTAAATGGCAATAAACGATTGAGTGTCTTAAAAAATCTGCTTCTGATTCCAGTATACTTATTACAAATTAGTAATAGAAATATTTTAGTTACAAAATTAGTGCCTTTGTAGTATTTATTGCATTGATGGGCAAAACTTGGCCAAAAATAGGCGTTTCTTACTTATAAATGAAATGTCGAAAGAAATGTCGTAATTAGTCAATTACGACATTTCAACAACTTCTTGTCCTATGAAGCTGCAGGTAAGTAGTTTATAGGTAGGAGACGCCAGCAACGAACGAGCTTGACTTTAATTTTGACTTCCACAAGGATGAAGACGGAAACAAAAGCAACAGTCATGAGCAAGAGATAGCAAATAATAATTGCCTACGGTCGTTCAGTCGTAACTTTATCTTATTATTTTCAAAACACTTTTGTAACAGTACCTAATTTGCAATATAACGTCTTCTTTCTTCATACCTAATATATTTAACCACAGACATAATTTATTATATATCTTTACATTTATATAAGAAATTATACATTTATGTGACTGTTTGTCTTCTAAATAGGCTATAATGTCTACACGTTGGCGTGGCACTGAGAGAGTTATTTAGTTAGGTTTGCGAAATTACGAAATGCATCTGTTAGTTATAATATTGCTAAGGAAAACTTCTCAAGAGGTTGAGATTTTTAATATTACCTATCTATACATACAAAAATAAAATTGAAGTGTCTGTTTGTAATGTCCAAAAAACAGCTTTTTACTGCATTAATTATGACACGGTACTAAAACTATTTTTTTTTATTTTTTGTCTGTCATTTTGTTCCGGTTAATCTCCAAAACGGCTGGACCTATTTTGACGGGATTTTCATTGTAAGATAGCAGATGTTATAAAAAGTAACTTAGACGCTGGTGCTGTACTGATTGTTTTTCTAAAATAAAAGTAGCCTAAGTTATTCTTTACAACATCAGATATAAGTCACCTCAAAATCGGTCCAGTCGTTTCATAGATTAGCCAGAACAAAAAGACAGACTACATTTTAAACGTTGTTACGATAATTGGCATTTTGATTGTCAGACCACGATCGCGGCGAAGACATCTAAGAAATTAAAAATCAAATTCAAAAAAAGTGATGAAAATCTCCTGTTTTCAATAAGAAAGATTCGTTGAGTGTGTGTATCGTATTGTTGACATTAAAATGTCATAAGATGTCTGATACATATCGCTGCAAAATAAATCTTAAAACAATTTCTGATTTTGCTCTCTCGGCCATAAAATTGGAATGCGTCGACGCATTTCTGTTCTTTTCGTTTATACATAATTATGTCTCTTACACAGGACGTATTTGTGGGTATATGGAATTTAGATAAGTACGTTATTTTGCTTGGAAAAACAAAATAATCACGTCAGTTGCTGAAAAAATTGTTTACAACTTTTTGTGTCAATGTTTTTAATTTTAAATTTCTTTTAAACGATATTCATTTGTTTTAAAGTGTTGAGGTGTGACCGGTAACTGTAAATATTTGATTAAATGTGATGTCTAAAATTTCGTGATGGCCTAGTTGTTAAGGCGCCCGCCTCTCATGCATGAAGTTGTAGGTTCAAGTCCGAGCGAGTACCAATGTGAATTTTTCAATTCATATGTACTTTCTAAAGATTTTGAGATCTCTGACATCGGTGAAGGAAAACATCGTGAGGAATCCTGGACTTATACCAGACTATTACTGTCCCACTCAAACCATGTCAGAGGCCCTTGAGGCGGTTTAGAAACTCTGACACTAGGGTGTGTGGGGTCGTAAGACCTTACTGCCCACATGATAAAGAAAGAAGAAAGATAGTGATGCCTACTGGTCTGCAATACCTATTACATTTTATGTGTGCATTATTTTAACTGGCTTTTGCCTGCGACTTCGCCCGCGTAAATGTGATGTAGACGAAGTCGTAGAATAAAAAGTAGCCTATGTCCTTGCTTGGGGTTCAAACTTACCCCGTACTAAATTTCATGAAAATCGGTTCAGTGGTTTAGTCGCGAAAAGAAAATACAACAGCTGATGTTTTAATAACCGACAAAAATGTTCATCGCTGTGGTATCTTTTTAAAACAACAAACATTAAATCAACAAGTACCAACGACTAACTAACCGTATTTAGGGTAGAACCGGGTAATACCGGTCAGGAGGTAATACCGGTCAATATAAAATCTCACAAACTACTGCGTTCTGATGCACGCACACATACACAGCGAGTGACGTAATGTTGCCAAGCAGCAACGCACCGGTCCCCGCTTCATTCCGCAGCCGACATCTTGGATGAACGCACGTCGATTGTTTTCGCGCCTAGTTGATGTAAAATTTCGGGGTAAAACAATAAGAGGTGAGTGTTTATATTTTCACGTTTCTTACATTGTTATCTAGGATTGTTGCACCATAATTACTTAACATTCAGAGTGATAATCGTTTTTTAACTTATTTGGTCAGGTTTCCTATCAAAATTTTTTTTACGGAAATGTTTCGAGTCGGGCAATGCCGGTCATGCTGACCGGTGTTAACCGCAAGTAAAATTGGTGAACATGACTATTATTTATGTTAATATTAATGTTTTTTTATTATTTCAGAATGCCTAAAAGAAGAAGCCAACCCATTTCAAAGGCGTCGTGGAGCCAAGAGCAACTACACAGGGGTTTCAGACTAGTGGATGAAGGAAAAACTATAAGAGAAGTGAAGAGAGGAAAAACTATAAATCGATGGAAGTGAAAAAAGCTAAAAAGAGAGTGCTTCAAGATAAAAACAACCGTAATGAGAGTACGTCGGACTCGGAAGTAGAAATGACAGACCTGCGTGAAGATGAAGACACCGAATGCTGACGAGGACTACGAAAACAAATGTATAATTTGCGATGACTATGGGCATAATAACGAGCTCTGGTATAGTTGTGTGCTGTGTGGTCTCTGGGCACACGCTGAGTGCTCTGATTATGACTCTCCTGAGGGTAACATTTGCGACTTATGCCTGAACAAAGCTTGACCGGTATTAGCAACCTACTGACTGGTTTTACCTGCCAAAGTGTCTAATACCAGTCAAGCTAGATTTTTTTTTAAATGCTGATTATGTCAAAGTTGTTTTAATTATTGATCTCAATTAACGTGATTTTGTTAGAAGAATACCTATAGTTTGATTGTTAAAAGGATTAATAAAGAAATGTTTATTATTATCTGATTTGTGATTATTTCGCCTTAAGTGACCGGTAATCCCCATTCTTACATTAATCAATCGATCAATTTTTCAATTTATGTCAATTTTTCTAAAGAAAAGTTAAAGTCAAATCATTTATTTCAATTAGGCCATTATAAAGCACTTTTGAACATCATGTACAAAAAGAAATAAAGGAAATTGAATCTAGTTGCCCCTTTCAAAAGGAAGTTTTGTATGGAGAAGAATGGGCAAGAAACTCCATTCCATACACGTACTCTTTTAAAATCAATCTTTACAATATTTGTATACAAAATCATATACGACATGGCACGTGAAAGCAATGTTTGTATCTTATACACTATGTAACAAAAGCCCTGTCCGATCAGTGTTGCCGTTGATCAGTTTTTACCCGACTACGGCAAAGCCAAAAGGAGGATTATGATTTTGACCGGTATGTATGTATGTATGTTTTTATGTTTTATTTTAATTTAATTACTTCTTCTTTCTTCTTTTTTTTTCACTGGGGAAAAATAATAATCTCAAATCCATTAAATGGTTACGTATATGAGTACGCAGTACGATGCCGAATAATACCCTTAAGGATCGGACAGGGTTTTTGTTACAGGCTGTATAAAAACAACTAAATCATAATAATTAAAAAGTATTACAAATTGAGAATTTAAAGGTTAAAATACTTATGTTTAAATATACATAGTGTTCACGTGTTTACAAATATTGGAAATTTTAAATATAGATTTTCTTTTTAATGTCCACAGTTGTTATGTAATCATTTGGTCAAATGTTGGTGGACAGAGAGGCTTCAGTTTTCACTCCTACGCGAAAATGTTGATATAACGCAAAGGAAAATTCCTCCAATTTCTTTGAGATTAGAAATAATAAAAATATTCCATTAGCCGAATGGGCAACGGCAGGTAAGAAGAAATCGAGTTATTTTAGTACAGTTTTCTTGATGTTTACAAAGTGATCGTCAACGAAAAACATTATTAAGGGACATCATACTTAATACAATAAAGCTAAAGATCTTTTTGTTTATTTGTTATACCAGTCTACATAACATCACGCCTGTAATCCCCAAAGGGTTAAGCAGAGTTGTACCCATCAGTACACCTACATTTCGCCAGTTATGTTCCAGTCCCATGTGATAGGGGGCGAGCCTATTGTCGTCAACCGGGCACCAATACAGACTCCGAGGCTGCTGCTGAGAAATTACTGATGGAAAAACACAATAACACTTTGCCCGACCTGGGAATCGAACCCAAGAACTCATGTTCAGCAGTCGCGCTTTGCGACCACTAGATATAACATCACGCTACGACCCACGGCTGCAGAGCAGTAACATAAAGCTTAAAAGTAAATTGAATCCCCATACAAGAACCGTGTATTTTTTTGTGTTGCGTTAAATATTGTACTTGTACTGTGGTACGGAACTCTTCGTAAGCGAGTCCTGCTCGCACTTGGCTAGTTATTTTTTGTTAATTTTATTGTATCATAATTTACACTCTGTTGTAACCCTTCATGAAATTGTAACGAGTTTCAAGTGGTTTTCCGCACATTAAAGTTATAATTACTCCAAGTAGTAAACCGTCGGTAACCTCGATGATCACCTTGCTCCCAGTTCATTCACCACGCTAACTGTACTCACGTTATTATTAACGGCAGTTCATATTATGAACTAGCTTGTGCCTGCGATTTTGTCCGTATCTGCGGGTTTTATTTTTGCGCGTAACTCGTATTATTTTTATGAAACAAAAGTCTATGTCTAAGCCTATGTTAAGCATTATAAAATCAGCTATCTGCCAGTTAAAGTCCTTTAAATCGGTCCAGCCGTTCCAGAGATTAAAAGGAATAAACAGCCAGACAGAAAGATAAAACATTTAATAATTGTTTTATTTTGGTATAAGTATCGTGTAAATATTCATAATATAAATGCATATAGTATAATACTTTTATTTTGACATCTCTTTCTTTCTTCTTCTTTATCGTGTTGGCAGTAAGGTCTTACGACCCCACACACCCTAGTATCAGAGATTCTAAACCGCCTCAAGGGCCTCTGACATGGTTTGATTGGGACAGTAATAGGCTGGTATAAGTCCAGGTTTCCTCACGATGTTTTGACAAACTGACACTTCAATTTTATTTATTTGTAAGTATAGACTACAGTTTATTTCGCCGACTCATCCCTTTAATTGCGAGCTTGATGAAATGTTCTTGTAGTAGGTACTCGTAGGTATGTATAAGTAATTTTGATACTTTGCAAGATTTTTTTGATACTGAAGTTATAAATAGCCTTTTGTTTCGATAATTGCTTAAGTTCTGAAGCAAATGTGATTAATAAGTTTTGTTTCTAACAATTTTCTTAATTGTAAAGTTAGCAGATTAGTATCTTTTATAATTCAGTTGATTTCTGCAAAAACGAGCCGACTCATCAATCTGTCAAGTAAATAAGTTACTTTAAACTTAGGTATTCAATATTCTAAATGTGTTACATTACCACCCAGCCAGTTCAAAGTACCTCTAACGAATGCTAAGAATAGATTTAAAATTGTTTATTTAATGTTAAATAACATAAATCAAGCACTTCGAAAATTGGGAGCAATATTGACAATGGGTCGTGTTGACTAAACTACATCCATTTTGTTACTTATAGAGTGTCATGAGTGTCTTTTTCTAGACGTTTTTTTTAAACATTTTCCTAATATTTTAAATTTTTCTTGTATGCTGATTTTTCTTTTAATAAATTAAGTAAATAGAATACACTAGCTTTTGCCCGCGACGCCGCTCGCGTTAAATGCTAAACTGCTAACTTGGTTTACTCCTACATTTCTCCTAAGGTTTTCCATACAAACTTTGGACCCCCGTTTCATCCCCTTAGGGGGTGAATTTACAAAAATCCTTTCTTAGCTGATGACTACTAACTAGAAACTACCTCCCTGCCAAATTTCTTCTTTATGCGTCAAGCAGTGAGTGAATCTTTCGCTTTTATATATTAAGATTACTTATTGAAAGTTTTTCACATACGGACACTATTTAGACATAAGTCTGCCAGAGCTACATTAAAACATTTGTTTCTAAGGGTCGCCGCAAAAAAAAAAACACACCCGAATATGGAGTTACAGTATAAGAAAGGTTGGGAACCCCTGGTTTACACTATACCTACAGCGGAGACCGTTCCAGGATAGGTTTAGACATCTAATAAATAGTGTGTACTTGACAGCCGTTATGACGCAAATTGAGGAGGGTAGGGTGAGTAGCATGCGGACTGTTAAGGACTGTCAGTGGATAGGAAAATAACTGGGGCAGGGTGCAGGTTTGATTTAACCACTCTGTTCGATAAACAAAAATTGCAGTAGTCTTACTTAATTTTATTTTGATAATAGTAAAAATGTTTTCTACCCCTGTTGTCTGTCTATGTCCTAACCGCTCCATCATTGTTACGCTTTAATAGTCTTTGTAAGTTGAAGCTTTGTAATATTTTTTATGGAATGTGTTTTATAAGTATTTATTTTGTATTTTTTGATTTGTTATCTATCAGGGAAGTTATTTAAAACGTCACTGCATCCCTGTCTAATTGTTTGATGGTGACAGAGACCGAATCTGCGTAGCCTTTTCGCATCTATGTTGGTGTCGGCTTTCAGTCTAACCTCATGCAGCTGAATGCCAATATTTTTCATGAAGGATCAAAATAATAGTAATCCTAAGTTACTCCTTATAATCCTAGTTATTCAGTGAAAGTCCCGTCAAAATCGGTCCATTCATTTCGGAGATTACGTAGCCGAAACAAACAGACAAACAAAAGATTTTTTTGTGTTGCTACATTTAATTTTGTAAAAAGCCGTTGTTTTGTCATTACAAACAGACACTTCAATTTTATTTATTTGTATAGATAAAAAAAAACAAACTTATTGTACAGATATAATCGTCGATCCCATAAACAATGACAATTACTTTTTTTTAACAACTAACCCGGACTCGGACTCAAGTAATCTTGAACATATCTTTTTAAATAAGGAAGATATTTTATTTTGAGAACATCATACAAGTTACTTTAAAAATAAAACCTCTTTTCCGCATCTCAAAAATTAATGGATATGTTTTTAAAAGCTTTATTTAAATACGGGTTCTTTTATCATTGACAATGATGCATTGTTGTTTATTTTGTGTGACATACTGTATTCAATTATAACAGAGATAATAATTACAATACTACGATAATACATATATTATTATTTTTGTCGCTTTTTGGGCTATCTGTATATCTTAAAAGGTAAGGCGTAAGGTCCAGGTCCAGAGGATTTTAAAGGGAAGTTTGTTATTAACCATTGAAAATAATCTTACTATATTTAATGTGAAAGTTTTAATGGATAAATATTTGTTACTCAATTACGGAACCAGAACAGCTAAAGGGATCTGGGTGAAATTTAGCACAGAGATAGATTATAGACTGGAATAGCGCATACGTTATAATAACTTAAAAAGATATGTATTATTTAACCAAAATATTAAGTAGGTAAATCGACAAGTATGTATTAAGTAAGTCGGAAAAAATTGCCATCTCAGAGATTGGAAAATACTTTCCTCAAGCAAAGCCGCGGGCGGCATTATGAGTAGGCAATGTTACGTCCAAAGAAAAGTATAATAAACACGTAATCAACTTATTTAATAATAAACTGTAGACAAGCGAATTCCGTTATTTTTAAATAACCGAACAAATAACTTTGCGACACATAAGAATTTCCCGAATTTACACCCCAATGCGAACGAAATAAATACTAAAATAGATTATTTCGGCAGACGCCATCTATACAAAATATAAGTTATGAAATCAAAATCTATTTGAGACCCATTCATTGTTAAACTTTGTACAATTGAAAGTTTTGATAATTACCTGCCTATTTTATTTTTATATTTCAGTAATATTGCCAACCTAAGCTATTATTGACTTACTGCTTGGCAAAGGGCACGTTATCCAGGGAAGGCACGAGCTTTAATCACCACGCTTGCTCAAAGCGGATTGGCTACTTCAGACTGATATCTCTACAAGTCTACATAGTATAAAACAAAGTCGCTTCCCTCCGTTTAGATCTTTTAAACTAGGTACGCAACAGAGTCGCACATAATTAAATAAATAAAAAAAATATTTAGGTAATAGGTACTTCTTCTGACATAAAAAGCGATCAAGGACTTCAAAAAAAAACGTCATCAAATAGACTTTTAATCTATGGCCAGTAATGCGGCTCGGCTCGTGGACTGTTTTTCTTTTTTTTTCCAATCAGCCGTGACGACCTTGCCAGTCTTCCTGAAGATACGAGATGGATTAGATTAACAATATGGCGTATTTGGACCTTCTTGCCAACGGATTTTAGGGTTCAGTACCCAAACGGGATCCTATTACTATATTTCGACTTTTAATTCTATTCAGTAACTTGACAGTTAAAGGGATCAAGTTTTGACAAAAAAAAAGATGTGAGGTGGTGTAAGAATGAACGAAATTGAATGAACCTAAATAATGTACTTAACTTGGTATTAAACCATTTTTATAATTCGTTCCTTACGCAAAATCGTTCACTACCCCAACACTATCTTAGTTGTTGTATAGTAACATTATTTTTCTTTGAACTGTCAAGTTACTGAATAGATTAAAAGTCGAAATAAGATTCCGTTGTTTGTTTATATGTCTGTCTGTCGCCATATCTTTTAAACCGTAATAGGAAGACATTTGAAATTTTCACAGAGTATGTTACTTTACTATGGCCGCTATAATAACAAATATCACAATACTTAATAATTAAAGGGGTATCCCTTTAATGCAAGAAATATGTGCTTTTTTTGTTGTAATGTTACGGTGCCTCGAAAAGCACATTAAACCGTTGGTCTCGGAGATCTTTGACAGTCGTTACGGGTAGTCAGAAGCTCGAAAGTCGAACAACCAGTCTTATCAGGAGGTAAGATAGGCAGTCGCTCCATATAAAATACTGGTATTCAGCTGCATCCGGTTACACTGGAAGCTGACTCCAACATAGTTGGGAAAAGGCTAGGCAGATTGATTGATTGGTTAATATTCTTACGGTGGTACGGACGGAACCCTTCGTATGCAAGTTAGACTCGCACTTTTGAAAAGTAGTAACTTAGTGAAATTGAATGTTTAATTATCCGTAACATTTCGTTTCACGGTTGCTTTGGTTTGATTTTGATTGTGTTTACAATAAAATTGTCAATCAATGAAAAAAACGTTGAGAATCAGTGTTTTTCTTTTTCTTTTATTATTATATTTAAATAGCGACACGCACGGGTGCAATGTAGATATGTTACCGGCAATCTGTAAAATTCAGGTATTCTATACAATACCTAGGCAATGTATAAAATACCTGGGGCGTACAGGCAATGTATGAAACATTATGAATATTATTCTCTATTACATACTTTACCTAGGTAACGTATACAATTCCTAGGGATTATATAGAGTACCTGTTGGTCCATCGGCAATGTGTAAATAAATAGATTTTGGTCTATATGTTACTGTAAATCATAGGTTTTACAAGTATATCTTAGAATTGGTATTAGCCAAGGAACTGTAACCAACTTGGCTGTGAAATGATTAGTCACAATCCTACCCTTTTTTTGGTTCGGGTCTAAAATTTTTACAATTATTATGTCTTAGGCTTAGGGCAAATTTTTCAATCGTCAGATAACTCCTACCTAACGGAGGGATAAATATGGCGGTTTAACAGCTTTTGTATAGAAAATATGTCATCAATATGTGGTTCATCTTAAGCGAGCGGAGCGAATTCAAGACTTGGGCACCCCGACTCGGACAGGTTAGGTTAGAAGGGGATGGCGGGGTCTGAAAGACCCCGCCATCCCTTTCGTGGTTTTTTTTTTTAAATCACCAAGAAATAATAGCCCTTCTCGTCGGGCTCCGTCGACCGGGACTTTCCTGCTCCTTTCCTGCTCTTTTATACACATTGCCGGCTGCGCTTTCGGTATTGTATAGAATACCTAGGCAAAGTATAAAATAAATAATATTTCGTACATTACCTGTCCGTTTTAGGTATTCTATACATTGCCTAGGTATTGTATAGAACACCGGATTATACAGATTGCCGGTAACAGATACATAAATCTTCATCTTGAATCACTCTATCTGTTGATGAAAACCGTATATAAATACGTTGCGTACGCTGAAAACCAGCGCCGTGGTCCGTGCCTTCGTGCACGGACCACGGCATTATGCTGAGCGTCAGCCGTTTCGCGCAGTAGTAGCGCATATTGATTACTTGTATTTACTTGTTTTTATTTTTTTTGGATTTAATACCAGCTTGTTTTTATATTTTGCTTTTGTGTTGAATTTTTCTTTTATGTGTGCGTCATTTTTGCGTGAATAAATGGTTTTTCTTTCTTTCTTTCTTTCTTTATAAGATTTAAGCGTACAGACGATGGGAAGCAACTTCGTTATAGATTATATAAAAAATGGGCTGAGATCACGGAGTCGCGAGACCCTCATCTGCGTGAAAATCAAGTATCCTACGGTACTTTGTAATAATGTAGCTTTGGATCAATGAAAAATTTTTCGTAATCCGTTCAGTACTTCCCGAGATTACGTTACACAAATAAACAATTTACTTCTTTACAATATTAGTTTAGATTATTCAGCGTATGCTTACCTAATCATACATGTCTAATACATTTATTTTTAAATTACTCATACGATTACGACTGATGTTATGATCGAGGAAATTGTTAAACTGATGGTTTTTATTTTGGGAACTCAAGCGCATACCAAAAGATCAATGACCATGGCGCGTATTAGCTGTTGGAAATTTTAAACATATTCAATTCTCTGTTTCAAGTCTGATATCAACCTATTACAGTGCCACTGGAGACAAGGGCCTCTTCTGCTACAGACTACAGAGAATGCACAAGCATTTATCACCAAGCTTGCTCAAGGCGGATTGGCGATTTTAGACTTATATTAAAAGTCCAGGTTTCCTGAATCAAGTCTCTCTCTTCTTAATCAATGTCAGTGATACATACAAATACATAAACTCACGCCTTTTTCCCATGGGGGTAGGCAGAAACCACAGAACGCCACCTGCTACGATACTTACGTAGTCAGTGATGTCCAAGATCAAAAGTACATATGAAATGAAAAAGTCCGCCTGGTAACGAACCCTCATAGTACGTTAGAAGCAGTCGTCTTAACGACTGGGCCATTACGACGATGATGCCTAGTTAGGTACTCCTAATATTTTTCATTTGAAAATAATTATGTTTTGGCTGTAAGTCTGAAGAGAGGTAAAAAAATTATTTAACTTAAGTACTTCATTTTACGCAATTTACTGTGTTGTTATTTTCCCTAAACAAGTCCAACCCCTCGAAATCAGCTTGCGAAAGTTACTTACGGAAGACCCACAGAGAACAAGTAACTGAGAACAAAAGAATAACGTGACATACTTAATTTGAAATCACATTCCAGAAAATTCTCGAAACACGTTGAAGAACATTTTCCTCTTAGGAAAAAAACAATGTCGAAAGTTGATATCGCTGCCGTAAATGGACGGCACATGACAGACAAGACCAATTTTTTCCGAAATAACGTCTTTAACTGGTCATTGTTCTAGGAAAAACAAACGTAAATAGAACAATGATTTTGTTAGCGTAAATTGTATTTTAACATAACAAATAATATCACACCTGTAATCCCCGAAGGGTTAGGCAGAGGTGTACCCATTAGTGCACTCACATTTCGCCAGTTATGTTTACTGCCTCGTTGGTCGCAAAGCGCGACTGCTGAGCGTGAGGTCTTGGGTTTAATTCCCAGGTCGAGCAAAGTGTTATTGGGTTTTTCCATCAGGAATTTCTCAGTAGCAGTCGGAGTCAAGATGTGCCCGGTTCACGGCAATATACTCGCCCCCTATAAAAAAATGATTTTATTAACAATCCCTCCATTTGGGTTTCACCGCAGTGGGCCCCCAACAAATTTTGATACTTACGTGTTGTGCAAGCAACAGTACGTCACTGGTCTGACCTGATTACATCCTAAGTGGTAACACTCGAAAAGAGTAATGAGAACAGTCCTGAACTGTGTTGTTATTATTAGAAATTGTAAATAGCTTTGCGTTATTTGTTTATGCATAAGGGTCATATTCTATTGATTCTGTTGAAATAATGGAAGGTATCAAAGTGAACGGAACGAAGTCCCTGAACGCGGCTTGCGCGAGATAATTGACAGAAATGGTCACGTAAGGAAAAAGCGTAATGCCCCTTCCAGACGATCTTCCCTCCCTTTCTCTTTCTCACTATCTCTTTCTATTATATACGGGTGTCAGAAAATTCGTTACTTACTGGGGTCTGTCGACCGCCGCCTTTTTTTTTCCATAGAGACCTCCCTGCCTACCTACCTTAGTTTTACCTAGCTTTCGGACTAAATGACCGACTCCTCAACAATTCAAAAGTGCCTGTAAATGGTTTTATTAAAGTAAATGCTTTGACTTACCAGATAGAACTTCAATGTCATCTAGATAAAGTAACATTTCGGCTGTTAAGAAGCTTAAGAGAACGTACCACGACGCCTAAGTAGTTAGGGGATTACCTAAGTGCTACATCTAAGATCAGAACGAGGGTTAGAAAAAATGTTTACGATGGGAGAAAAATTTAATGGAAATGGTAGTTTTATGTAAGTGGGCGAATCTATACTAATATTATAAAGGGGTAGGTAAAGTGTGTATAAGACGATTAACTCACGCCACCGCGCACCGCTGCGGTAGGCGGTGAAGCGCCGATTATCACACGGTGTTAATCGCCCTAGAGTGGAGACCACGTTTAGGCAAGCGTAGTGTGGGACGCCGTGCTGCACGGTGGACCGACGATTTAAAGAAGGTGGCGGGCAGCGGATGGATGTGGGCTGCCCAAGACCGGGATGGTTGGCGCTCTTTGGGGGAGGGCGACGTTCAGCAGTGGACGGCCATAGGCTGATATCCTGGTGATGAAAGTAAGTGAGGTTGTAGGGGGTAATCTCTGGATCTACTGAACCGATTTTGATTTTTTTTTCGCAAATTGGAAGCTACGTTATCACTGAGTGCTAAAAGCTATATTTTATTATCAAAAAATTAAGGATCCGTTAGAAAAATCGCGCGAACGAAGTCGCGGGGAGATTGCTAGTATAATTTATGAAGGTTGTTTTTCTCACTGTCAGCTTAGGTCCATAAATAGAATATAGTGTGGAAAAGGGATTTACAGGAACATAAGCCGTTAAAAGAGGTCGGTTATTAAAAGGGAAATAGGAAAAATAACACAAAATAAACTTGTGTAATCTTCTTGGAAGCTTAAATATACATATTTAAACATACTACAAAATGTAAATAACTAACTAAGATCCAATTCTACCGGGGTCGCGGGACGTCTCAACAGGATACCGTGGCTCCGGAACGCAAAGGGCAACAGAAGGGAACAGGGTGGTTTTTTAGTCAGTAAAAGTCTGACAGTCCCTTTCATTTCTACCACCCAAAAAAAAAAAAGATCCAGTTGCACAAAAAATATGATAATAAGATAACATAAGGGGAAAATTACAAAAGGTACAAAGTGGGCCCGTGTTAGCAAATAACTTCGAGTTTAAAGATAACCCTGCACGCCTGAAAAGACTAAACATTTTTCAGTGTAGTATACGTACCTACCGTAACCAAAAACGTGAAAGCGGGTGAAAAAAACTGCGCGGACGAAGTAGCGGGTAGAATCTAGTCTTATCCAAAATCCATATTTTACTCAAACATGAGTCGTGATAACACCAGACAAATATTCAACAATGTACAAGTCGAAATAGGTCAGGATCGATCACGTGTGCCTTGATTTAAACACAGCCTCGGTAGGCCACGAGACTAGTGTACTATTACTGCACACCTCACAGGGCGGGTTGGGTACTGTCGCTCACAAAATCTTTATGTTTGGACCTCAATGTCACGTTTCGATGGACACGTGTTGGTTTTACTTTTGAAGGTGTCATATTGAAATAGGTATTCCCGTTATGCACTGAGCACCAATCTTTACCTTCAATAGCTTTGGTGCTCACTTTGACTTTGGTGGAAATACTTCTGGTGGGAATACTTCGTCATATTGCCCTCTGTTGATTTTTACTTAGGTAACTGCAAATACGCGAAAGAAGGATGAAAGAAAACTGTTACGATCTTGGTAATGTTTTTATTATCCTTTTTTCGCGTACCTATATGGGGTGTAAAAACTTATTTTGTCTACTGCCCATTTTGAGAAAAAATTATTTTCGCGCCCCCATTTTATCACGTTCTTAAAAACCACCTAGTAGATAACATTACATATCGCTACCCAAGCCTCTACACAACACCCCGATTTTTTTTTCTGGGTCTCTTACTTGGTTGGAGCGCCCACAAGGGGGCGTTATCGCCCACTTTGGGAAAGACTGTCGTGTACGGTGTGTAAAAATCTTTTTTAGAAAAAAGACAGCCGGCTTTACATGGATACATAAAAACAAACAAAGCTGCCAACTTACAAAAATAAAGTTATTTTTTATTTTGTAGTTTTTCAAGGACGTTGTCTTGTTTTATTTTATTTCTCGCTTTTTAGTTCAATATTACTTGTATTACTTAGGTTTGTGCTCGGTTAATAGCAATAGACTCGCTCCATTTCATGGGACTTAAGTATAACTGGCGAAATGTGAATGGCTGAAATCGCCAATCCACCTTGAGCAAGCGTGGTGATCAGTGCTTCTCTATATGAGAAGAGGCGTTTGGCCTACACTGGCCCAATAATAGTCTGGTACTTTTATTATTTTCCAAGGCTTTTGTCGTCCCCCGTACTTCTAATAAATAGAGCAAATTATTACCATTATCCAAATATATGTCAATGCTATTGATTCACGTTTCTATTCCGATCTCTATTTAAATTGTCTATGGTAATGCAACAGATGTTGTTTTACGGTAAATTCTTGATAGTCTGTTTGTTGCACAGACGTGACTAAAGCTCTCTATGGTTTATTTATTTATTTAAGGTACATGAAATACAATTACATTGGTAATATACATAACATCACGCCTGTAATCCCCGAAGGGTTAGGCAGAGATGTACCCATTAGTGCACCCACATTTCGCCAGTTATGTTTAAGTCCCATGTAATAGGGGGCAAGCCTATTGCCATCAACGGGGCATAAACCCGGACTCCGAAGCTGCTACTGAGAAATTCTTGATGGAAAAAACCCAAACAACAAAAACGGTCCTGGGTCGGGTGCAATGTAGATACTAACTGTAAGTATAAACCTTCCTCTTGAATCACTCTATCTATTGATGAAAACCGCATTAAAATCCGTTGCGAAGTTTAAAAGATCTAAGCATACAGACATTGGGAAGTGACTTTGTTTTATACTGTGTAGAGATTTCCATCATGCGAACCAGATATATATTTAAATTCAAAAATATTCTCATTGTTCAACAAATACTTTAACATACTCGCCAGTCCCTTTATTTCTCCCAAAGCGCATCGTAACGGTAATGAATTCAGTTCACACCTGGTTGTCACCATCCACTCCCTGATTTAATCTTTTAGTAGAATTTTATGATGCACATGGGATGACATTATGCAGGCCTCACACGAACGCACTGACGTTGGAATGCGAATATCGGAAAACATTTTGGTTAAATGCAGCAAGCACAATATTCTAGGACGTTTGAATCGTTTTGGACTCGTCGAATTGCGGCGCTTTTCTAGTTGTCGCCACAGCTGTTCTGATTCTGGATTTCAGGAGTTGCAGTGGTTGGGAATGAAGTGGAGGGAAGGTCGTAAAAAAAAAAACCACCCTACCCCAACCTAAGCCTTCAATAATTGTCCTACTGCAGGGCAAAGGCTTCTTTTTATACAGAGAAGGCACGAGCATTGATTTCTAAGCTTATTCAACGCGATTTCAGACTTAAATTAATTATTCAGTCCGGGTTTCCTTACGATATTTTCCTTCACTATGTCAGTGATGTCCAAGATAACCCTAAAAAGTAGTGCCCTTTTTTAGAACTCACAAACACGAGCAGGTACCTTAACCACTGGGCTATAGCACTTTCAAACTAAATATTTATAAATACTTAGGTATTTTGTGCGAAACCAACCCCTTTCGGATCAATTTTTTAAATGGAAATACAGGGTGGCGCAATAGAACGTGCATATTGCGTCATCTTTTTTGGCGGGGTAAGAGGCGCGCGGGCGGGGAGAGCCTAGCGTGGTTGGATAGTGACACTCGTGGAGTTTTAATAGTCATGAATCACTTCGACGGTAGGCATCGCGCTTTTTGTGTTCGCACGTTTTACGAGAACGGTCATTCATACATCTCTACAAGGCGACTTTATTGTTCTGAATATGGATTAAAACACATTAATGAAGCTCCGAGTGCAAATTTAATTAAAATATGGGTAAAGCGTTTTGAAGAGACCGGTTCCACGTTTAAACCCCCAGCAAAAGGTCGTCCGAGAACGTCTAGGACCACAGACAATATTGAGAGGGTGAAGGAGTCAGTACGAGAAAATCCGCAAGTGTCTACTCGGAAGCGATCGGCGGCTTTACACTTGTCACGCGAAGTTTACAGCGAATTTTAAAGTCGGATCTTAAACTGCATACTTATAAGCTCCAGTTAACACAGGAGTTGAAAGAGACCGACTTCAGAGCAAGGTTGGCATTTTCTGAAGAAATGCTTATCAAGAACAATACAGTCGCCTTGTAGAGATGTATGAATGACCGTTTCTCGTAAAACGTGCGAACACAAAAAGCGCGATGCTTCCCGTCGAAGTGATTCATGACTACTAAAACTCCACGAGTGTCACTATCCAACCACGCTAGGCTCTCCCCGCCCGCGCGCCTTTTACCCCGCCAAAAAAGATGACGCAATATGCACGTTCTATTGCGCCACCCTGTACTTTTTCAATTTAAAAATTGATCGAATTTACGTTACTTACTCCGCACACTTGAGCTAGGCCTTATGGGTTCGGTCTTCGTCGTAATTGAAAATCACGCCATTACCTTGAATGTCCATTGAATGCATGCAACGATTTTTTACGTGGAAAAATCTATTCAGGTACGCTAGCGCATCTTGGAATGCGATTATATTAGTAAAATGTTGATATAACATTAACCTTAGTTTTCCTGTTATATGACTCATAGTTTTTTATTATGTATTTAATTGGGGATAATTATATTAAACTCATATAATATATTAAGTATATTGAAGTCACGGGTGTCAACATCCATACTATCTACACTAATATTATAAAGAGGTAAGATTGGTATTTTTGTGTGTGTGTATGTTTGTAATGAATAAAGTCAAAAACTACTGAACCTATTCGAAAAATTCTTTCACTGTTGGGTAGCTACACTATCCCTGAGTGACATAGGCTATATATATTTTGAAAAAAGTTAGGGATCCGTGAGGAAAATTACGCGAACGAAGTCACGGGGAGAGTGCTAGTTATATTATAAATTTAATGCGAAAGTAACTCTGTCTGTCTGATACGCTTTCACAGCTAAACTACTGACCCGACTATGATGAAATTTGGTAAAGACTAAGCTTGAATCCCAAGAAAGGACATAGGCTAGTTTTTTTATCTGCGACTTTGCCTGTATTCGCAATAACCGTCATCTAGTGGAAAAAGTCGGGTATAATTTAATCCGCGACTTCTCCTCAATCCGCGTTAACCGTCTTTTACATAGATAAAGTCCTGATTTTGTATTTTATTCCTTCCCCTGGCATTTTAGTAAAGATTTTCCTGTACTATTTATAAAGATTTCGAGGGCAGTAAAGATATATCAGATTGATGGTTTGAATTGCAGCAATAATTGCTATTTAGTACCGACAGTGCGATGCATTTATTGTTGCTATTATTGGAACATAAATCTGCAGGGTTTTCCCTGGCGTAGTATACGTAGCCGGCGAATACACTGCGCATGCGCACAAAGTGATAATACGACAGCTATCTGCAGTGGACTGTTATAAATAACATCGAAAAGACATAAATTAGGACATTAGGGGTCACTCAGGGTACTTTATTTCAGAAAAAGAAATCAGGATTCCGGACAAAAAATACCCCGAGGAGACATGAATGCGAACAAAATCGCGATTATGCTCGTTATTATTATACCATTTGTTTTTTTTTTTAAGGATGGTAAATCATCAAAAATGACTTCTTCCGCTCTGAGCGGAAAGGGTCAGACTCATAGAGCTCTTACACACGAGCGGCATGTTCCCAACGGCAGAGGTAACTGCAGCCGTCGACGCGTCAACGGAAGCCGTCGACGTCGACGGCTGCAGTTACCTCTGCCGTTGGGAACATGCCGCTCGTGTGTAAGAGCTCTTACTGACTAAAACCCATCCGTGTTCTTCCTAATGCCCTTTATGTTACAGAGCGGTACATTATTATCCCATACTGTCCGACTGCTGAACAAATACCTTTCTCCATTACACATTACCGAAAACAAGTTTTGAATGTTCCAAATAAACTTGAAATACTCCTACCACTCCTGTAGTGTTGTTTGTGTGTTTATATAGGTACCCCGTAAACATTGCTTGTTCCGGATATCCCTATCCGCGGATATCCGCGGGAGAAAAAACATCTGTATCCTTATCCGTTACTGTTTTGATTTTTATTAATTTTTAATACATAGATTTAATTCTATAAGTATGTAGGTGATTAGGTAGTAATAAAAATACTATTCTATAAAATTTTTATTTAATTCAAAAAACAAAATATTTGGCATCTTTTTAATGCAAACATTTATCGCAAGTCGAAATATTATGTTCTGTCACGAAAAGCGTCAAACGTCAACTACATTTTCAAGGTCACGCGCACCGACACAGATTGTCAGAAAGTTAAGATCCGTAACCGTATCCGTATCCGCGGATCTTGACGCCATTGATCCATATCCGGATCTACATTTTCGTGATCCGGCACATCACTAATTGCTAGTCGCCGGTAGCTTGTATCAGACACAAAACACAAAAGCGTCTACGTTTGCGGAGCGCCTTACAGAACAGATGAGCTGATTAATTTGCTGAATAATTGAAGACATTCTAACCCACTCATGGACTTCTAAAAAGTTAGTCACGATCTATATTTCATTTACAATTCGGTTAAAAAACAGTTAACAGTATTTATAACGTTGTTTGGAAGTTCGCTTTCAGTTAATTTCGTTGCGTGAGTCATTCTGAAGGATTGTCTGGTTCAGCTTCGAAATTGCGGTTTCGAAATGTTTTGAAATGTATCGTGTAAGATATTTAAATGGGTCGATGGAGATCTGTATTTGGACTCATTTAAAATTAGGTCTTATTTGGGTACACTTAAGGAAACTTGTTTGAAACGTTCCTTCAACGTTATCAGCTGACTAGCTTTTGTATTCGACTTCGTCTGCTTATGGATCCCTACAATAATAATTTAGCTTTACTCAAAGTTTGGACATTTTGCGATTTGGAAATTTTGACACCGTGGGACATTTTGAGAATGGGACTTTTTACAAGCTTTTATTTAGCTTGCACTGTTCGTATGTAAGTAAGTTGTCCTTTTATAAGCAAACCATTTTTCGACTATTTGTTGGTATCCGATTGAGCTGAAATTTTGCATATACCTTTAGTTCTGATGACAATACAATGTTCAATACTCAGTATTGTAATTATTTTGCCTCGTTGCTCGTTGCCTGCCTCGTTGGTCTAGTGGTTAGTGACCCTGACTGCAAAGCCGGAGGTAGTGGGTTCGATTCCCACCCAGGACAAACTTTGTGTGATGAGCATAATTGTTGGTTCTGTGTCTGGGTGTAATTTATCTATATTATGTATGTATTTATAAATTATATAAGTATGTATATCAGTTGTCTGGTTACCATAACACAAGCTCTGCTTAGCTTGGGATCAGATGGCCGTGTGTGAGTTGTCCCAAGATATTTATTTATTTATTTATTTATTATTTTAAATAAAAGTATATGTTTTTAAAAATATTTTTTAATGAGTTTATTAACCCTGAAAAAGTAAAAGAAAAAAAAGCAAAAGCCGACAGACTTGAAAGCGGTGAGGAGTGGTGCCGCAACAAAACATGCCGCTGATTGATGCGTTGCAACTTGCAGTGCCGCGTAGCAAAATAAAATAAAATTAATATTGAAGGGGGCTCCCATACAACAGACATGATTTTTTTTTGCCGTTTTTCAAGATAATGGTATGGAACCCTAGGGAACCCTACACTCGTGAGTCCATCTCGAACTTGGCCGGTTTTTTTGTTGTTGTTTTATATAAGACTTAATAATTATGTAAGTTAAAGTTTTATTACAAGCTTTTATTTAGCTTGCACTGTTCGTATGTATGTATGTATGTAAGTAAGTTGTCCTTTCAAAACTTGCAAACCATTTTTCGAACATTTGTTGGTATCCGATTGAGCTGAAATTTTGCATACACTTTTAGTTCTGATGACTATACAATGTCCAATACTTAAAATTGAAATAATTTTAAATTAAAGCTTGTTTTTTAAAATATTTTTAATTAGTTTATTTTACTTTTTATCTTTCCATTTGACAGTATGCTAGCTTTAATAGAACTCCCAACGTTCGCGATAGAAATCAGCCGCTTTGTCGAAATCCAATTACAAACCAACATAACGCATGCGTGCCTGATTGAATGCTAATCAAACAGACCTTTGAGCTCAATAAAGCAATATTATTAAATCTAATAAGCTTAAATGTCAATGATAATTTATTGTAAATTGCTTATCTCATATCTATACTAATATTATAAAGCTGCAGTGTTTGTTTGTTTGTTTGTTTGTTTGTTTGTCCAATTTGAAAAATTCTTTCAGTGTTAGATAGATTAGTTATCGAGGAAGGCTATAGGCTATATACCATCACGCTACGACCTACGGGAGCGGAGCAGTAACCAAAGACGCGGGTGTAACCGCGGCGGACAGCTAGTCACTACTAAAATTATACCTCTTCTTAATAAAGAGTATAGGTAGTGCGTGTTCGAAAGAGTCACCGCGGCTCTGGAACGCAAAGGGAATTAAGAGGAATACGGATAGGTTTTAGTCAGTTAGAGTCTGACACTCCCTTCTGCTCTGCCCAGAGCGAAAGAAGACGCTTGATGATTTCATATCCTTAAAAAAGAAAAGGTAACTCAGCCTCTTTTAGTCTCGACATCTTGTAAAAGGTACATATCAGAATATCGAAAATCAAAATATCGAAAATCAAAATATCGAAGATCAAAATATCGAAAATCAAAATATCGAACGATCAAAACATCGAAAATCAAAATATCGAATGCTCATATGATCGAAAGATCATATAATCGAAAATCAAAATATCGAAAATCAAAATGTCGAAAATCATATTATCGAAGTACAAAATATGGAATGTTCAAAATATCGAAAATCAAAATCAAAATGTCGAAAATCATATTATCGAAGTACAAAATATCGAATGTTCAAAGCGGGGCTCCGTAGACCGGGTTTCCGTTGACTAGACCAATACCTGGACAATCTAGTTTTGGCGTAGTCAACGGAACCCCGGCATAATTTACGCTCAACAGATGGTCGCTCTGGGCGGTAAAAAAAAAAAGCTGCCGCCCTATCTCCCGTCAGCCATGTCGTCGGAGCTCCGCCGGCCTTCGGCCTACGCTCCTCATGTCCCAAAGTCGGACTTCTGGGTCCAAAAGTAAAAAATCACTAACTTACGTTTATTTAGAGCGCCGATTATTTGGCATAATTTGACTTAGCATACTACGAAGATCACAGAATTTCAATAGAAATAATTTTATTAGTCATAAAGAAAAAAAAAATTGTTTTAAAAAATCACTATGTGTGCTACAAAAGTTAGTGATTTTTTACTTTTGGTCCCAGAAGTCTGACTTTGGGACATGAGGAGCGTAGGCCGAAGGCCGGCGAAGCTCCGACGACATGGCTGACGGGAGATAGGGCGGCAGTTTTTTTTTTTTTACCGCCCAGAGCGACCATCTGTTGAGCGTAAATTATGCCGGGGTCTATGAAACTGACGCAAGTTGCAAAAGGCGCCCCACGGTAAATATGTTAAGTATCACGAAAAACAAAATTTCGATATTTTGAACATTCGATATTTTGATTTTCGATATTTTGATTTTCGATTATTATATGATCTTTCGATCATATGAGCATTCGATATTTTGATTTTCTATATTTTGAGTTTCGATATTTTGATTTTCGACATTTTGATTTTCGATATTTTGATTTTCGATATTTTGATTTTCGATTATTATATGATCTTTCGATCATATGAGCATTCGATGTTTTGATTTTCGATATTTTGATTTTCGATATTTTGATTTTTGATATTCTGATATGTATCCCTTGTAAATCTTCGCAATTCAGAAGATCTAACATAAAAATAATTATATTTGGATACCGGAAAGGATTTTTTTAATCAAAATCGTTCAAAATTTCTTCTCAGCGTAAATCAATGTCAACAATTTTTTTTTACTCACTTTAAGTATGTTTTTGAGTTTAGTTTTTACACCTTTGGTAACTGCTCCGCTCCCGTGAGTTGTAGCGTGATGTAATACACCTAACCTACATTCCTCATGAATCTGACTATGATAAACAAAACATTTTTTTCCAATACAACAGGTAGTTCCAGAGATAACAGACAAATTAACAAAAAATCTCTTTAACTTTATTATATTGGTACAGATATAGATAACATAACCATAAAACTGCTGCACCCGGTATTTATTTGCATGACACAATTTATAAATTATCATCGATTTAAACTGCAATCATGCAATTAAAGGTGAATTATTGAATTTATGGTCACAATAAGTTTTTATCAGACATTGTTAACATATCATTACAGCTACCTGCCGTCTGTGAACTGCATTATAAAATCCGACCAAAATGAAGTTCATCGAACTACAACTAATAGTAGCCGTGATCGTATAAATGGATATCTCACTTAATTTGTAACTACTAGGATGTTATTGCACCTACACGATCGACGAATCGATGCCTTTATCAACGTCGATCATGTAGGTGCGAGAGATTCAGTCGGGGGCGCGGATCATGTGTAAATACCGAGTCCCCGACCTATATTAATAGAAGAAACCATTTAGTCGGTAAAAGACATATCCCTCCATTCTTCCCAGATGGAGGGCATTCATGAGTGAAGGTAGGGGGCGCGGATCATGCGTCAAGAGTACCTACGTATGGGAAAGGAACTGTGGGGTTTTAATCGGTAAGAGTCCGACATAGTCCTTCGTTATCCCTTGATAGAGATGAGGATATCCTTAAGAAAAAAAAGGTGCACTAAACGAACGACAATAATATTGATTAGCCTTGTGGCAGTCAGTGATCGATCAATTTGTGGGAAAACTGGACGATACACCCATGTATTCAAAATAATCAGGTAGGACCATACACCTACTGAAAATTCCAAATGAATTTTTATTGCACTTTGAATAAAATTATCGATCAAAATCGATCGTGTGGGTGTAACCATCTCTTTCTCATACCTTCTGTATCGTATTTACTCAAGGTGTTGTAAGTATTTGTAATGCTAGGTATAAATAGATAGGTGGTGCTAAACTTGGAGTCGGTAATCGAAGGTCTTCAATTTGCAATTTTATTGAGGAAAGGTATCCCGTCAACATTAATCCAATAAGATTTTCTCTTCTATTCTTTGACCTCAGTTGTTTTATTTGACCTTTCTTCTTGTAAATGAAGCTTCTGTAACAAAGGACATATTGTAAACTATTATAATAAAAGAGTAGGGCAACGTTTAAATAAAAAAAGTAGGGACTAAACTTCATTCATAATAGCATTAAACAAATATCGTTATAACGCCTCTGACTTCCTCGTTGGTCCAGTGGTCGTAAACCGCGACTGCTGAGGTCTTGGGTTCGATTCCCAGGTCGGGAAAAGTGTTATTGGGTTTTTCTATATGGAATATCTCAGTAGCAGCCTTAGAGTCTTGATTTGTGACCGGTTTATGTCAATCCAAGCCAATATGTCGAACCCAAGACCTCATGCTCACCAGTCGCGCATTGTAACCATTAGATCAACGAAAACAAGCAAGCAACCACTACTTACTACTACTCTACTTAGCAAGCTTTAACAAAAACTGAATTTCCTCAAGTTTTTTTTAACTGTAAACAATCTAGATAATGATTATACTCAGGACTTACATCTGTCAGATAATTGACTGAGAAAAAATACGGAAAAACATGTCTATTGTGTTGTTGAAGGCTGGAACTGGTCTGATGGGAGTTTTTCTCACTGCTTTTATAGTTAATTTACCGTACACTATATTGGGGATTTGAAAAGTCCGCGGTGTAAAGTAAATGTTGGCAAAGGTTTTTTTTATTTCTTTTTTGCTTTTATGATGCGAGTGGTTTAATACTCGTATATTCTTTTACGAAACCATCTTCATAAATTGTAAACGACTTTTTATATTTGTCTTGTTGGTCTGTATGCATGGTGCAATGGTAGCAAAGCGCGACAGCTGAGCATGAGGTCTTGGGTTCGATTCCCAGGTCGGGCAGTGTTATTGGGTTTTTCCATCAGGAATTTCTCAGTAGCAGCCTCGGAGTCTGGATTTGTGCCAGGTTGATGGTAAAAGGCTCGCCCCTTGTTACATGGGACTTAAACATAAGTGGCGAATTGTGCGTGTACTAATGGGTACACCTCAGACTGCTTAACTCTTCGGGGACTACAGGCGTGATGATATTATGACTTTTTATATCCACAGTTTAAAAAGACACATTACATAGTTGTCAATTGTGCATTCTGTTGTTCAAAGTTGAGCACTGAGTAAAAATTATTTGTATAATAAAAGCTTCAAAAAGGTTGGATCTTTGACCTTCAATATCTCCATAGTCAGAAGGTTCTCAGGTATGGTCTAGATTCTAGACCATACCTGCGAACCTTCTAGACCTACCTAGACATACCTGAGAACGTTCTAGACTCTAGAACAAAAAAAATATCGCAATGATCAGAAGTGGATGCAACTTTCGTTTTTTTACATTCGATATTATTTGCATGGTACTTTAGGTCTTTTGGTGGACGCACGTTGGAGAAGCGCCAGTCCAAGGCCTCAATTTACGAAATATGGGTCCTGAAGTGTGAAGAAAACCTTTACCCCTCACTTGAAGAGTTGGCAAGGGACTAGAATTGCATGTACCTTCTTTAATTACAGTAAACGTGACTGACTTAGTAGTGTGTCTCTCATAATGAAGATCTGTAGGATAAATAACTAAAAAATCATTAAGCACTTAGCTCCATCCCATCCGGGCGTGCAGGTGAAATGGTACTCAATTGATACCGACATAAGGTCGAGTTTTTCTTCTTCTTTCAGGGTCATTATTTGGTGACCTGCTGTATTATGCAGTGGGTTCAATCAAGCTTATTGTTTTCACTACTAGAATCTGCATTAGGGTCTTGCCCTTGAGGCGGTTTAGAAACTGACACTAGGGTGTGTGGGGTCGTAAGACCTTACTGCCCACATCGATACATAGGCTCAAAGGGCGTAAACGCCATTTTGGCCAAAATGAGATTTTAATGCAGTCTTACTTAGTTTTTCGTCCTCTATCGATTGGTATATTTAAAACATCGATATTCGCAAAAAAATAGTGGATACAGCCATAATTTTTGGTTTGCTAAACATAGATTTTCTTAAAATTTGGGTCGTGGTTTTTGGCTCTCCTGAAAAGTCGTGTTTTGGTGGATACGCCCTTTGAGCCTAAAGGTATCGACATGATAAAGAAAGATGAGGGTCTAATGCCCGTTTTCACCATCAATCCCTAATTTTTAAGTATCCCCTAAGACATTTTAGATCAAGCAGAAACGCACTCTAGTCTGCAGATTTTAGAGTGCGTTTTATTTTATCAAAGTATTTTGGCAGTTTGCCTTATTCACTTAGATTCAAATGAGAGAGCTGGTTTTTATATTATCCATCCAGACCATAATCCACCTGTGTGCCAAATTCCATCCGGATCCGTTCAGCCGTTCTGGTGTGAATGAACAACAAACATCCATCCATCAAAACTTTCACATTTATAATAGCAGTAAGATGTCTTAAAGGATACTGTTAATAAAAAGTAAAAATAAAAAGCTTTTTTACAAAAAAAGATAACCGCCTTCTTCTTTTGTTGACGTACCCCCCCCCCCTTTTCCTACTACACGTATAAACAAAGCAATTTCACTTGTTACGATATTGCTGCTGTGATTCTGTGAGGAGTTCCATTCCATATCTCCGAAGTTCATCATCAGATATTGAAATGGTGACAATGGTACCACACGGGAAGCACCAGCTTTCAAATAAAAAAAGAATCATGAAAATCGGTTCACCCAGTCGCAAGTTAGGAGCTAACAAACATAAAAAAAACAGTCGAATTGATAACCTCCTCCTTTTTTTGAAGTCGGTTAAAAACCGACAGCAGTGCCCTGTAAAAAATAAACAGACCATTTAATAAATTCCTACAGACTTCAGCGGATAATTTGTTGCAAGGTAAACTAGAAAAACCCGTTGATTAGCCTCCATTGTCTTAGACATCAATTTTATTGTCATCCTCTTCTCTCACCGTGTAATTAGTCGCGTATCTTTTAATTGCTGCATCCGAGATTCTTTCTAAGAAAAGAATTGTCAAGGGTAATACCATTAAAAGTATTTTAAATGAGATTTTAAAACGTACGTATGGAGTTTCTCTCCCATTCTTCTCCATAAAAAACACCTTTTGGAAGGGGCAATTAGATTCAATTCATTTTTCTTTTGTTTAAGACGTTCAAAAGTGTCTTGTTGAAATACATGATTTGACTTTGACTTTATATGGTCAACCATCTTGTTTGTTAAGAACTAAGTTTTGAAAGCGGCTTCACTTGTGTAATTTTTTGTTTTTTGGGCCATACCCGCCACTCTAATCTCAACCACTGCAACTCCTGAAAGACAGAATACAGAATCAACCTTGGCGACAGTCAGAATAGCGCTGAGGAAATAAAGCTCGACGAGTCCCTGAGAAACGATTCAACTGATTTGGATCCCGCAGCTTCTTCTTCTTCTTTCTTTATCGTGTAGGCAGTAAGGTCTTACGACCCCACATACCTTAGTGTCAGAGTTTCTAAACCGCCTCAACGGCGTCTGACATGGTTTGAGTGACAGTATTAGGCTGGTATAAGTCCAGGTTTCCAGGTTCCAGGAGGAGTAAGAAAAAACGTTAATTTACTAAATTCTGTGCGGTGCCACTAAGTTAAGTTATCCTATGTTATTCTGAAATGAGCTTACTATTTATATATATATAAATTTTTAATTTCGAACCATAATTTAGTCCAATTTTATCCTACATTTACAATTTTAATGGCCAGTACTTTTTCTATAGACATTTCTTAAATAAGTCCAATTGGCGTGTTCCCTAGACTTTGTTGAGTAGTGTACTTTACCTTAGTCCTGAAAAAATATGTACCTGCTTAATATTTTGTGGGTGATCCCACTTATGTAGCCTCTAGCTATTTTAATGAAAAGAAAACATAAAACAAAATGGCTTCTGTAGGTCGTCGATAACATTGTAGGTCTGTAGCCTTTGCAAGGGTTAAAGTGATCGAGTTACATAAGTGTGGATAAATAATGGACATAGCATAGTTATTAAAGTCATATCATTATTTTGAACTGCACGTTATCTGAAAGATTGATTTTAGTAATTAAATACCTAAGTATTCTAACTATTTGGGGCTAAAATGTCGAGATGACACAGTGGTTAAGGTGTCTGCTTCTCATGCACGAGGCTGTAGGATCGCGACCGGTCTCCGGCAAGTACCAATGTGAATTAATTTTATTCCAAAAGTAGATAATAAACACTTCATTAATAAGGTTAAGTTTCAATCAAAGATATCCGTCGGTTTTTAAGAAAACTTCAACTATATTTGACGACCCTTTTTACCCGACTACGGTAAAGCCAAAAGGAGGGTTATGATTTTTCTTTTAAAGGATGAGGCATCATCAAATGACTCTTTCTGCTCTGGACGCAGCAGAAGGTAGTGTCAGACTTTTACGGACTAAAACCCATCCGTGTTCCTTCTAATGCCCTTTGCGTTCCAAAGCCGCGATAACTCCTCTTCTCTGACGACCCTGGATCTATCTCATTTTTGTTGACTGTACATTTTCCCATCCTTATGAAATAATCCCGGTTATTCCAGTTCCAAATATTAATAAATCTAGAACTAGAGCATGCTGCAACACAGATTATACCTGAGAACACAGACCTGGTGCTGATGGCATTTCACCTTGAGCTATAGGATGATAACAAACGAACGTATGTCGAACTATGCATCCTGGCTATGGTGGCCATAAGTTTCTGTTATTGTGAGGCTGTCTGTAGTTAACTTATAGAGAAAAGTACACAAATAGACTACAGGCCCATGTCCAAAAATGGTGGGTCATATGAACCACCAGGTGACGTATATAGGACGATATAAGAGCATTAAATAATAAGATTCAGCACTATGCCGTCACTTGTAAGCTGTCCAACTGAGTGCTGGTGAGAATATTCAAAAGTGCAGGTAGAGTGAGTACATTTTGGTCATATATTTTTGTACGGCATTTTTACCATCGATAGATCCATGAAAAATAATAAGAAAGCGCGCAGTGCCGTACAAAAATGGTGCGCCACAAAGTCGGTATTTTTATTTTTTTTCTGACATTTTCCAGGGTTTTGGTCATTTGATTCTGAACGGCATCAGTTTCATACTGTTTCAATACAGCTTCTAATCCATTATTCCGCAACGCCGTACAAAAATCATGCGACAAGGGGAAAAAAATCGAGGGTTGCAACCCCCTCTCTTTCCGTGGGGGGTGATTGGACTGTAGTCTAAAATATTTTAACTAGATCTTCTTAAAAATAAATAATGAAAGAAGAAGTTACTGCAACTAAAAAAAATATAACATACTTGAGTCTTAAGTAACTTTAATGCGCTAATATATAAACATAATAAGATCGTCTTTATAGGTATTGCATCTCAAAAAAAAATTACGTCAGTTTACTCCAACCTGTTATTAGCAGAGACAGCAATATCCGATTATGGTCATTAAGACAGAAAATGACAGCGGTTTTTTCTTAAACAATCAAAAATTTCGGCAACGGCGACTCTAAAGATTATTTTGTTTGCTTCACGTTCGTTGGCTTGAACTTGAACTTCATTGCCTCAGCGCTTTTCTGATGGTCGCCACTGCTGATTCTGCTTTTCAGGAATTACAGTGGTAGGGAATGGTGTGGCGGACTTGTCCCTAAAAAAAAAATCAACGGGTTAAGAGTCTGACTCTATGCCTCGTAGTTCCAGCAATGATCTCTGTAAATAAAAAAATTGTATCCCAGATTTTCCAGTCACAACCATATCCCCTCTAGCACTACGTATAAAGCGGCGCAAGCGCATACTTGACAGTGTGCCAGCTGTGTCACGACGCAGCTCTATTTCAACGTGGCTTGCGAAAATGTATCAATGGCTGCGTCTGCACTGGTTTACGCTGTATCGTAGTAATCTGGTTCGAGTTCATTTGTGGCCGAATAGATAGTTTTGTTTCTTGTATAAATAAAGGGTATGTTGTTGATGTTATAATAAACATTGGAATCTAGGATGTAGCTTTTAAGATTTAGTTTTATTTGTGTTAGATCGAATCCTGATAATCTAAGAAACATCTAAATCTAGATTAACATTGGATTTTTCATTATACAGATAAACCCTTCAAATGATTTATTTTATACGATATTTCGTGACGAATGAGTGAGTGAGTGAGTGAGTGAGTAAGTGAGTGAGCGACTGAGTGAGCGAGCGAGCGAGTGAGTGAATAAGTGACCTTTCGCTTTCATATATTTGGATTACAAACAGATACTTCAATTTTATTTTTTGTAACCAATACTTTATTTAACAATAAGGGTTATCCTTATCAAAAGTGTATCAATTGAAATACCTATGAAGTACCTACCTACTCATAATTTTATCATACTTCAGGAATTTATTCAGCGTAAATAAAATTACGTCATCGTCAATAACACGATGGCATCACATGAACAGCAGCTGATATTTGTAGAAAACATATGTTTCCATAAAGGAAATTAATTTACAATCTATGATAATATTATTAAGACTGCCTCGCTGATCTAGTGGTCACACGACTGCCAAGCATGAGGTCTTGGGCTCGATTCCCAGGTCAGGCAGTGTTGTTGGATTTTTCCATCACGAATTTCTCAGTAGCAGCTTCGGATTCTTTGTGCCCGGTTGATGGCAATAGGCTCGCCCCCTATTACATGGGACTTCAACATACTCGTAACTGGCAAAATAAGTTATTCCGTTCGGAAGGGGGAATAACTCATAATTGTAGGTGTACAAATGGGTACACTTCTGTCTAACCCTTCAGGGATAACATGCGTGATGTTGTTGGAACGAAGTTCCTTATCGCGCGTTGCGAAATGGATAAAACTAAGACCAAAAGTTGTAACGACACTTTTTGCTATACTTAGTTGTAAGCCGTGCGGCGTGCCCGTGTTTCTCTGTCTGTCTGTCTCTCTCTCTCATATAACTTCGTTCCATCCGGGTGTCCCTTGACACCTCTCAAGTTTTTTTTGTTATCTAGAGTAAAAAAAGAGATAGGTATCGAGGGTCGTCAGATATAGTGGAAGTTTTCTTAGAAATCGATGGATGTCTTCGATTAAAACTTAATTAATGAACTGTTAATTATCTACTTTTTAAATCAAATTACATTTGAAAACATCCATCGGTTTCTAAGAAAACTTCCACTATATCTGACGACCCTGCATCCCTATCTCTTTTGTTTACTGTACAAAAAATACCTTGCTCACCTCCCTCCAATTGACGTAGAGTACTTAAAATGAAAAAGGTATGACGGCTCCGGGATCTTTTACAACACTTAAGTCGTTTTCGTTGAAATATAGAAATAAATGATAACACATAAGCACATTATAACAATTCAGAAGTCAATATACCAGCGTCATTATACACTATTGCAATGTTTAGTTCAAACAGATTTTCTTGAACACTTGATTCTCAAGTCTCTTACCTCCTTCTCTAGGCATACTTGCGATGTCACTGACAAAAGCAGTGATAGTAATCGAACCCAAGCGCGACTGCTGAGCATGTCAAAGTCAAATCATTTATTTCAATTAGACCATTAAAAGGCACTTTTGAACGTCATTTACAAGAGAAAAGAAAAATTATAATAATGAATCTAGTTGCCTATTCCAAAAGGTAGTTTCGTATGGAGAAGAACGGGCAAGAAACTGAATACTTACTCTTTTTAAAAAATATATATAATATAAGGTTTGCAATAAGTAGTAGGTACATTAATTGGGTTTTTCCATCAGAAATTTCTCAGTGGCAGCCTCGGAGTCTAAATTTGTGCCTGGTTGATGGCAATAGGCCCCTATTACATGGAACTTAAACATAGCTGGCGAAATGTGGGTGTACTAATGGGTACACCTCTGCCTAACCCTTCGGGGATTACGGGCGTGATGATATATAGATAGAAAGAAGACAAAAGAAAACGTGAAACAATTGAATGTGTTATGAGACATACAGACGAGAGCCACACGTGAAAATCCTACCCTCCTCACAGCATCCAAAAATATCTGCTTATAAATAGTGGAGACACCCTTGTCGTGAATGTGCGACATTCCGATAAAGATCAACTTCAACACGTGAGGTCTAGGTGCGATCGCGTGAGCAAATCCTCGGTTATGCGACGTGATCAATCATTCGGTGTTTGTTACCTATTCGATTAATTCTCGATCACATTCCTGTAAACGATTTTGGAATCGATTTTCTGATGTTTTTGCTATCTAGGTTTAGACAGAAGTGATTTTACTGTAAGCAAAGCGATATTGGCTTCTTAGAATGACTGAGAAGTTCGTTGAAGATGCAGTGGGTTCTGTACTTTTACCATCTTGGATCTGTTAGGTGCTTTGCGGTGCCCAATGAAGAATACTTACCTACCTTTTCGATAAAGAAGATTTTATAACTGCATTAACGAAAGAGACAGGTATCCATCATAACATAACATAACATCACGCCTGTTATCCCCGAAGGGTTAGGCAGAGGTGTACCCATTAGTACACCCACATTTCGCCAGTTATGTTTAAGTCCCATGTAATAGGGGGCGAGCCTATTGCCATCAACCGGGCACAAGTCCAGACTCCGAGGCTGCTACTGAGAAATTCCTGATGGAAAAACCCAATAACACTTCCACCATACTCATACTCCACACTTCATACTTCTTTTATCCATCAGTCGTCAGATATAGCTGAAGTTTTCTTAGAAATCTGTTAATCTGTAGGGGACTACAGATTTCCAATAGAACCGGTTGGAAGCGGTTTGAAGATCGTCTGTCCACCTTGTGGAACGCAGCGTAGGATGTCCTACTTAAAACCTAAAACTTTCCCTCAAACTCACTCCACCTGAATTCACCGAAGGACAATTTTTACAGAATAGACTGACCTCGCTAGACTAGACTTCATAAAAATACCTATTTATGTCATCGACAAAATGCAGGGTTGGTCCAGAAGTAGCCACAGTTTGTAAACCGTGACTCAAACGTGCATACAATCGTGACCGGCGGGCACATTGTCTTAGCCGTTTTGATTGCAGGCTATTAGGCTATTTTTAAGTGTTGTCTAAGAATAACCTGCTTTCTTCCGATGGCCATACTTGGCGATTGTAGATGTCAAATTGTTTCCTTTGTTTTGACGACTTGGAATTTGAACAGTATTGATGATTGCAGTTGAAATAGAAGGGGGAAATCAGGATGTAACAGGGAAAATATTACCTTATAATTATTGTCTGTATGTTTGTATGGAAACGATATACATACAGGGTGGCTGGTAATCATTGACCAATACTTATTTACACAATCATGATTGTACTCATGATAACAAATCAAATCTTAAAGTTAAATTAAAGCCACTTCCCGATGTTAACTTGAGCTTAAATTCTGCCTAAATGTGCAATTTGCATGACAATTCAATATAATGACCACGAAGGAGGCAATAGGAACTTAATAAAATCACACAAGTTAAATTTAACCCACTTCCCGAAGTTGGATTGAGCTAGAATTTTCAATACATAATGTCATGTGCAAATTGCTAGACAATGCAATATATTTTTCTATTATCAGGAAGCTCGAAAACAAAGAACTTACGGACAAACAACAAACAGATCTTAAAAGTCCGAAAGTTGAACAGCCGATCTTACTTAGTCTCTGTCAGATAGAACGGTTCAATCCAAGGCCAGATCTAGATCAATCCATCAGCCTTTTGCCATAAACCAGAGTACTGTTGGTACACTTCCTTATTAAAAAATTAATAGCTTCCTATTACAATGGTAAACACCATGATAAGATCAAGTAAATAAACCATTAATTTACCCCAATATTGTTTTTCTTATAATTAATTTGTTTTTCTCTAATATCTCTTATAAGCCTACGGGGCAATACGGGGAACTGTTTTTGATATTTTAATACTAGCTTCTGCCCGCGACTTCGTCCGTGTGGTTTTTCGCACCCGTGTTAAGTTACATCTTTAGTTACTGCTACGCTCCCATGTGTCGTAGCGTGATAGATTACCGCGTTTTAACAAAGAAACAGCTCTTTAGCTTTATTATAGTAGTATGTTTATGGGGGGTGTTTGAGAGGATGAGTGAAAGACGATTAACAAATAAGGTATTTATATGGCAGAGGTGAGTGGCAACGCAGGGAGGGGTCACCCTAGGAAGACCTACACTGACCTTATTGGTGACGTTCTTCAGAAAGGTCAAACAGAAAAGCAGTGTTACAAGTAAAAAACTTTCTACCCTTTCAATGCCCGCTTTTTCTCGACGCCTTTGCCCTGAAATGGGGAAAAATCAAGCAGGTGTTATCTTTACGATTGTGGCAAAGAAGTCATTCAACCTTTCAACATTATAGTGGGTGGTGCAAATGGCATTAAGTATGAAGAAGCTGAGTGGGTGAATATCACTAATATTAATTAACGAAATTAACATAAACCTTTTGACTATACTGAAGATTGTTATTTCACGAGTAGACATTTCAAGTAGCCTACAAAGTATTTCATGGAAGTATATATTATATTAGGTTTTGTCCACGACTTCGTCTGCCTGTTAGTCAAGTTTACTATAAAATATTTCCTATGGCAGTCAGCAATAGTAGGTACAGTTTTCTATCAGTCTTTTTTGTAATCGAACCAGTACTTTGAGAAGTAATTTTTTACAAATAAGCAAATAATTTTCACGATTTTTTAGTCCTAGGTAATGCGCAAGCCGACCAACCGGGCACAAATCCAGATTCCGGGCGCCTACAAAAATCCTTATGGAAAACCAATTAAATATCGTAACTTTTGGCAGTAGACTTTGCAACTATTCGACCTGCTTGGATGATTATGATGGGGTATTTAGTCTGAACGGCCCAAATCGAATGGCCTGCGGGTCACTCAACCGTAAGTAAAAATCGTCTACGTTCCAAAGGACCGGTGATTACAATTTGTAAAGAAATTCAATGTCATAAACACTATCAAGTACTCTGATGACATATTATGGCATTCAATACGTGAGCGAAGCTGCGGGCACAACTAGTAGTAAGTACATATAAATTGACAAAGTCACATTAAGTACTTGTCCGGAAACAAACATACAAACAAGCAACAATTTTACTTCTCTCTAATAATAAATTACTTTCAATAGACACGACGCTTTCTTCCTACGTGTATTACTAAGAATACCTTCAGGTGTGGGTTTCTTCGAGAATAACAGTTACCTTAATTTAATACTTGTCAATATGATAGTTATGATCTCATAAACTGTTGTTTTAGTAGTTCTCGTGATGTTTTGCGTTTAAGGGTAGAGACAGACGATGGAAAATTATATATTCTCTCTGGCTCGGGTTCAAAACGTGTGCAAAGAATAAGCTAGTTATTCATGAGGATAGTTGTGGCTATAAAAGGCTAAAAGAGTAGAGGAGAAGTGTAGGACAAAAACTTTGGACGAATGGTGAGAAAGATGTTGGAAGATGTTGAATTACTTTTTTTTTAACGTTTTGTGATAATTATAGTAGTTTTCATGCAAGGTATATTGCATTCACGTGTGTTTCTGTATACAAAAATTGTAGAACATTTATTTGAAAAGAGTACTTAAGGAGTTTCTTACAATGAATTAAGAATTGCCTTCTCAGTTACCTAGGTAGGTACCTTTTGGAAAAGGCAATTCACGTGAATTAAATAACTCGGATTTTAATTAGGCCATTAATTAGGCCATAGGAAAGTCTGATTAAGCAGCTGACAACCTCATAGGTTGAGCTGCAAGATGCCATTCAGATCAAAAAAGGCTATATTTTTTAAATATGACTTGGGAAATTGGCAAAAATGAACCATTTAGTTGTCAGTCTGTTTCAGTCCGAAGTTATTAGGTAAGATTATGGATTCCGCAATAAAAAGTATTACGACGTTTGTGTAACTATTCTTAGACTCTTACGTAAATACTTGTATTGCATGAAAAGCTTTATTTGGTTATACATGAAATTAATAAAGTTAGGACTTTGAAGCTTGTGAATTTCATTGTTTATGAGATATTTCGGGTGAGAATTCAGTGATATTAATATCATTTTCACCTTGCTTGAGATGCTCCTGGCTAAGGAATAACAGCCGCATTATGCCATAATTAGAAAAAGAGCAGCATCGCTAATGCGCAGAGAGAGACAGTCCCAATGGCTTCCTGAGGTTAGTGGCGGATCATATCGAGAGTCCTGTATGGAGGTATTGGATTCGCCTACATGTAGGCTCAGACCAACAAAAAAAGAAAGACGGCGCGCCGCGAACATCAAAAGTGAAGCCACCTTTTTATCTATGTGTGTATCGAAGGGTTGCCATTTGTTAATAGAGTAACGATGTTATTTCATGTACTTACAAGTGAATAGTGATTCCGTGAGACTTTTTATGTGATTTGCTGTTGTTTTTGCAACTTTTCACTACACAGGAAGGCATAATTCTATGTTTTAAATCTAAATTTACTTGACGACAACTCGTGACGTACTAAGAGCGATGAGCATGGTTTAGTGTAGGTGTGTGCGTGAGCGTGTATGTATACATGCAGGAGCACGGTTTTATGGCTTCACTTATGATGTTCGCGGCGCGCCGTCTCTCTTTTTTTGTTGGTCTGAGCATGTAGGATAAATACTAGTTTCTTTTTTTGTTTTGTTTTAGTATTATGTGTATTACTAACATAGTTCTTAAGTTTCTATGTATTACTAACACTATATGGACAACCTAGCCTGAAATAAATTATAATAAAAAAAAATACTCCCGTAAAAATATTCCCGTGTGGTTTCCGGGTAATAGAATAGAACCACCCCCTCTCAGCCCGTGGGTGTCGTAAAAGGCGACTAAGGGAATAGCCGGAGGAGTCTAGCGACTCCTCTGTGTGGTAACATTAGCCTCCAAGCTAAGGTCGCCGTGCCGAGAGCTGCATGACTAGGGGAGAGCCTAGCCGCGAGCGTGCCAGTTGTCTGGGTCCGGGCGCCCCCAGGCACTACTTAAGCCTTACCTCTGTAAGCGGGGCACTGCAGAGTGTGGACAATTTATATCCCTAGCTTTTCGTGGGAACAAAATGAGTAACAAAAATTTAAAACTCGGAGGCGGCGGTGATGCTCGCCACACACTACGCCAATGTTTCTCGCGGGGCGAAAAGCGAGCTACGGAATGTCGCTTAGCTACGCTGAATGTGCAGGGAGGGATAAAAGATAAGATGGATGAAGTATGTGAGGTAGTGAAAGACAAAAGGATAGATGTGCTTTGTGTGAATGAGACAAAAAGAAAGGGAGTGGACATATCCAAATATGGTTCTCTGACCGCTATCTGGTCCGGCGTCCATGAGACCCAAAGGGCCTGTCAGGGTGTGGGGGTTGTCCTCTCAGCGCGAATGATGAAATGTGTGAAAGATTATGTGTGTGTTAGTCCCAGGATTCTGTGGTTGAGAACCAAGGTGGGCTTAAACCGTATCTTTATTGTGTGCGTGTATGCACCTGATATGGGAAGCTCACCGACGGAGCGGAAAGAGTTCTGGGATAGTTTAAGAGATATAGTGAATGGATGCAGGGCGAATGAGAAGATTGTAATGCTTGGTGATTTTAATGGCTGGGTGGGTGTAAAAAGGAATGGATACGAGAAAGTGTTAGGTGCATTTGGAGATGACAGAGTGAATGAGAATGGTATGGATCTACTAGAGATTTGTGTGGAGAAGAACCTTACTGTGATGAACACTATGTTTAATCACAGGAAGATTCACAGGTATACGTGGGAAAGGCAAGGTAGTAGAAGTATAATTGATTTTGTGATTGTAGATGAAAGATTGAAGAGTAAGGTCACAGATACAAGAGCATATCGGGGTGTCAATGTTGGAACTGACCATTATCTGGTAATGTGTCGGGTGGATGGTTTGTTCAAGCATTGGCGTCATCGAGTTCAAGTTCCTGTGACCACTCTAGAAAGAATAAAAGTAGAAAGACTGCAAGAGGCTAAAGTAAGAGAAGAATATAAGAGAAAAGTAAAAGAGAAGACGGATAAGGTATTTGAGAGTGGGAATGAGTTTAGTTTAGAGGAAGTCTGGGATATGACAAAGAATAGTATGGTAGAAGTAGCTACGACGGTATGTGGTCTAGCACAGAGGAAGTATGGTAGTAGGATGGATGATTCTTGGGTGGATAGTGAAGTGAAAGAGGTTGTGAGCAAGAAGAAAGAGGCATGGCTTAATGTGTTAGCCTGTAAGGCCCAAAGTAGGATGAATCAGGCAACGGATATGACAGATGATTTAGAAAGAGTGAAGAAAAGATACACTGAAATGAAAGCGAAAGTGAAAGAGATTGTAAAAAAGAAGAAGGATGAGAAGGAAGAAAAGTATAACAGGAAGTTCGCTGATAACTTCAGGGCCAATGTTAAACTGTTCTGGAAACAGGTAAGATTGGCTCGAGGGGTGACAGGAACATCAACTATGAACGTTGTGAGAGCAGAAGATGGATGCCTATTAAGCGAAGAATGTAAGGTTTTGGAACGCTGGAAGGGATATTTTGAAAGTTTGTTTCGTGATCAGGATAGCATGCAAGGAGCCAGTTTTGAAGACCCACACGTAGATGTAGATGAAGAGAATGAAATAAAGATGGATGAGATTGTAAGAGCACTGAGAGGTATGAAAGTTGGCAAAGCTGCAGGCTATGATAGAGTGTCTGTCGAAATGCTAAAGAACGGTGACGGGGTGGTAGCAAGCCTGTTGTGCTTGATCTTTAATATGTGTTGGAGTTATGGTCGTGTGCCGGATGACTGGTGCAAGGCTGTAATTGTTCCACTATATAAGGGAAAAGGCTCACAGCAGGAGTGTAAAAACTACCGCGGCATTAGTCTATTAAGCGTTGTCGGCAAACTGTATGCGAAAGTTTTAATTAATAGGGTGATAGGAGTGACTGATGAGAAAATTTGGGATGTACAAGCGGGATTTAGACAGGGAATGGGCTGTATGGATCAGATCTTCTCTTTAAGGTGTATAGCCGAAAAACATCTGGCAAAGCACAAGAAAGTCTATTGCGCTTTCGTAGATTTGGAGAAGGCCTATGACAGTGTGTGGAGGGAAGAATTATGGTCGACTCTATCCATGTATGGTGTGGACGGACACTTGATACGAGCACTGAAATCTTTATACAAAGATTCCAGTGCTTGTGTTAGGATTAATGGGGCATACACTGACTGGTATTGCATCTCAAGAGGTGTAAGACAGGGCTGTGTAGCGTCTCCTTGGCTGTTCAACCTATACATGGATAGTTGTTTGGCGGATTTGAGAGAGAGTGAGTGTGGATTAAGGATGGATGAGTTGCTTGTCAAATGCCTGTTATACGCAGATGATCAAGTTCTTCTTGCATCGTCGGCAGAGCAGTTGCAAGACATGGTAACGGTAATGAATGACGCGTTTAAGAGGAAAGGGATGAATATAAATGTGAACAAGACGAAAGTGATGGTTTTTGAAAGAGAAGAGGATGTATCGGTGTGTGATGTGAAAATAAATGATGAGAGTGTGGATCAATTGAATGAGTTTGTATACTTGGGCAGTATGTTTACTAGAGATGGAAAGATTGATGCTGATGTGGAAAGGAGAGTAACTGCGGGAAATAAAGTGAATGGTGCTATACATGCGGTTGTGACCAACCAGTTCATGCCCAAAAAGGCTCGACTGGCTGTTCACAACGGCGTGCTGGTGCCTACACTTATGTATGGAAGTGAATGTTGGGTTTGGCAAACGAGGCATGAGAGTAGGATTAATGCTGTGGAAATGCGTTCCTTGCGGAGTATGTGTGGTGTAACTTTGAACGATAGAGTGAGGAATGAGGTTATACGGGACCGTTGCGGATTAAAAGAGGATGTAGTGACAAAGATAGAAAAGGGTATGCTTAGATGGTTCGGTCATGTTGAGAGGATGAGTGAAAGACGATTAACAAAAGGTATTTATATGGCAGAGGTGAGTGGTAACGCAGGGAGGGGTCGCCCTAGGAAGACCTACACTGACCTTATTGGTGAGGTTCTTCAGAAAGGTCAGGTGCGGAGTACTCGTAACCGGCGTGCTTGTATGACGAGATGTATGAACGTAGATGCGAAAGGAGTATGTAAGGATCGTAGCAGGTGGCGTTCTGTGGTTTCTGCCTACCCCCATGGGAAAAAGGCGTGAGTTTATGTATGTATGTATGTAAAAAAAAATAGGACGATCCATCAAGTTAAGCTACGCGTGGCTCGCTACGTAAATGAAAATGATAGTAGAAGCTTACAGCTGTGCCTTTTAATGATCATTGAAATAAATGATTTGACTTTGACTTTGACTTTGACGAACAAAATATTTTAACTCACGTCACGCTAGCCTTAGGTGTGTAAGGTGGCTGGATGTGCGAGGCGAAGATTGCAATATTTGTACGTACAACATTGAGCTATATTGCTACATAAAAAGAGTATTATTTTAATTACTTTGCAAAGTGGACACGCAAATCTTTCGATGTGAATAGGTCTGCTTGATTTTGATTTTCGCCAATCTGATCTACGCCTCGCCTCATCATCATCATCTGCCTAGCCTTTTCCCAACTATGTTGGGGTCGGCTTCCAGTCCAACCAGATGCAGCTGAGTACCAGTATTTTACATGGAGCGACTGCCTATCTGACCTCCACAACCCAGTAACTGGGTAATACGATACCCCTTGGTCAGACTGGTTGTCAGACTTTCGGGCTTTCGGGCCTCATCAGCTTGAACGACCTTAAACTAAGTTACTTCCAGTAATAATATCAATATAACAATTTTACACAACACGATCGTAATGTATGAAACAGCTGATTTTTTTTTCATGATTTCAAGTTTGGTCCCATAGTAAGTTGTTCATAATGATGAGTACAATGACCCCTTTTAAGGTTTCGGGTATATTTTCAATTACCTTGTATAACTGACAGGCGTTAGGTAAATGCTGCAGTATCTTATGCGGTTGTAATAGGGGCGACTGTACGCTAATTGGAACCTAGGTAATTTCCATCCAAGATGTTCGCAGACGGAGAGGGTGGGTCCAGTTCAGTGTGCCTGCCCTCATTCTCATTGACGTCACAACAATAATACGGTAGGGTAAACAATTTGCATTCACACACCTTGTACTTACGATCTGCTTACGTTTTCTTAAAAGGGGAATTTACACAGTTAACTATTTGTTTTAAAGTCAAAGTCAAATAATTTTCATTTGGAAGGGGCAACCAGATGGAAAAAAACCATCTGGTTGCCCCTTCCAAATGGCAGTTTCAAATGGAAGACTGATCAGAAAAAGTCGGTTAAAATACCAGAACCTTCTCTTAAATGTGGCAAATACTTTTCTGATGGATAAAAACAGAATATATCGACTGGTCTTTTTATTTTTTTTAAGAATGGGAAATCATCAAAGGGAAAGTCAGCCTCTTTTACTCGGGCGAAGCCACGGACAGAAGCTATAGTTATTACAATGTACGTATTACTTATCTTATTACGATGGAAAGAATTCCATATCTTCTTCACCTTGACCCTTTACGCTTGAGAAGTGTGGCAGCCATAAATTATACGAGCAGATTCTAATTTGACGTGTAGCATCGTGTGCAATGCAAACGTCACATTTCTAGTGACAGAAATAGAAAATATAGTGCATTGTCTGTCGGTATGGAAAGAACAACTGTCCAGACAACGCACCTGATATAGACATATCTTTGTGGAAGATGATTCAAAGTCAAAGTCAAAACATTTATTTCATAACATAAACATAACATCACGCCTGTAATCCTCGAAGGGTTAGGCAGAGGTGTACCCATTACCTACTAATAATAGGGGGCGAGCCTATTGTCATCAACAGGGCACAAATCCAGACTACGAGGCTGCTATTGAGAAAATTTTAATTAGACCATTTTACAGGCACTTTTGGAATTGTCAAAGAGTCGGTTTGTTAGTCAGAGAGTTGAAGCTGGCTCGTTCCGAAACGTAGATCAACACCTCTATGTCTTAACTCAAAAGAAACGTTGGGCAAGAACTTTCCGCCTATTAAATGGCAATAATCCTTCTTGTCCAAGAATTTTTTTTAGTTCCAATTAGTCCACTATTCACTATCGCTATTTCTCTAATATTTTAGGAGATGAAAAGCCCAAACGTTTTTCCGTTTTGAGGCAAAGTTTCGCTACAGGGCTTCAGAAAGACCGTAAGTAAACATAGATGAATTTTTCTAAAAATACACGCAACGAAATAATATCATTATCATAGGACATGGTCGTAAACAAATCTAATTGGTGACATAATAGTAGATTATTAACCAAGGGGATAAAGCAGTGTCTTCTGTCGCGGGTGACGATTTAAATCGCGAGCGTAACGAAGGACTCGAGGTTTACTCCCGAGCGTAGCGAGGGTGTTAAAAACTTAAATCACGAGCGAAGCGAGGGATTTAAGGCGAGTCCTGAGTGTAGCGAGGGATTTAAGTTCACCCAAGACTAAGACAGCTTTATCACCGAGGAAAATACTCTACTTTTCGTACCACTTGCGAAAAAATTAACACAATAATAATATGAGATATGCATTTTAGAACATTAAGTTATTTATAAAAATAAATTAAAATAAACTTAACGTAGTACGAAGAAAACAAAAACGCGGCAAATTCCTAGACTAATATTTTTTTGTCGGAAAAGCAAACGCATCAAACTATACGGCCTCGTCGGTTTTCGTAATTTTATTTAATAATCATACTGCACAATAAATGCGTATTCCTTTTTCAAAAAGATGTATAATGCTTTATATACGAACTCAATGGTGTAAACACAGATGTAGTGCAGTATAAATTTCGGTAAGTATTCCAAATTTAAATCACATTCTCTCCCTAGAGGATAAATGAAATTCAGTACAATTTTCTTTCCCTGTTTTTGACAGATTAATAATGACTATTGTTATGTTCGCTTTTTGTGGCATAGAATGTCACTTTTTTGAGCAAGTGGTACGAAAACAATATTTACACTTCGTGATGAATAATAATTGTCTAGTGCTATTTTAGGTGTCATTGTAATTGACGTTATGAGTGGTTTTTTAATTCAATCAAATCCGATGGTTACTGGTAAATACTGCTTCAATGTAATGAAATCAGACTGCTCTATGATATATGGTTTTTTTTTGTGTAATGGTGTCAATGTTTTGGACTTTGAAACAAAAATATTCTCCAGACCGACTTTTGGTCACGTTGGTTAAGTAAGCAGGTGATAGTAAAGTGATCAAGTATGTGTGTAAACACAGGTGCACTGCCTCTTGCCTAACTCTCATAGTCCAATGAAACGGCAATCCGACACGACTGTCGAGAGCAGAGTTGCCCAACTATCGATAGTTTCCCTATCGATAAGTGACCTCGAAAACTAGTAACAATATCGATAGTGCTATCGATAGTATCGATACTATCGATAGCACAAAATAACTAATACTATTGATTGGAAGCAATAGTATCGATAGTATCGATACTATCGAAGACCACCATATGTTTAGGAGCAATACTATCGATACTATCGATACTTTCGATAGTATCGATACTATTGCCTCCAATCAATAGTATTAGTTAATTTGTGCTATCGATTGAGTATCGATAGTATCGATAATATCGATACTATCGAGACACTATTGATAATATCGATACTATCGATAGACGATCGATACTATTGATATGACGTCAACTATCGATAGACTATCGATAGTTTAGCGATAGTCGACTATCGATAGGCAACACTAGTGGAGAGATCAGGTGCAGAACCAACAGCTTTACGTGCTTTTTGAGGCTCGGGGGTGTCACACTACCTTACCTACCAAATTCTGGGCTGCTACTGAGAATTCTCTAAAAAACCCAATAACACTTTGCACGACCTCGAAATATAGGAACCTGGGACCCAAGCTCAGCAGACGCACTTTTTGCAACCACAAGACCAAGTTGAAACAATACACGAATTTTAACCAATAATGCTTATAATTAATGTTAGTCTGAAATCGCCAATCCGCCTTGAGCAAGCGTGGTGCCTTCTCTGTATGAGAAGAGACCTTGGCCTTGTAGTGGGACTATAAAAGACTGGTGTTATTATAGGAATGAAGTTCCTCAGGCTCTCATTCTCTCTGTCTATTTCTATTATATACGAGTGTGTGAGTGAGTGTCGAGATTCAAGCAGCAAGCATTGTGCGCGGCCAGCTGCATAACCTCAATTCTATACATGTGTAAATTTTATATTTAAAATTATTTTTCACTTTTTATTTTTTGATCGTACAATTTTGGTTCTTGTGATTTTATTTATACGGATTTAACTAATTTTGTGTCATTATTGCAATTTGATAACTTCATTCCTAACGGGGGTCCCTCGACCGCATTTTTTTATTATTTACGACAATACACCGTGCAGTCTTAAAATTTTCCCATTCTAATAATACGGTACCTACGTAAGGTAAGTTTTCCACAGGGTTCAGCTGACGCGCCCCGCATTGCCCGGTCATTCCACCCAGCCAATCACGTGCCACTATTTATTAAGTATACTAGCTTGTACCCGCGACTTCGTCCGCTTGTTTTTTACACCCGCATTATGTTACGTCTTCGGTTACTGCTCCGCTCCTGTGGGTCGTAGCGTGATGTTATATAGCCTATACTATTCCTGATGTATCTGGCTATCATATACAAAAATATTTTTTTAATCCGAGTTTTAGTTCCGGAGATAACCGCGTTTAAACAAACAAACAAAAAAGCTATTCAGCTTTATAATTTTTATGTTAGTATAGTTAGGTATTTATACATATAATGTGTGTTGTGAGAAAGCTTTTTAATAAGATTAAGGACACCAAACTGACGGGTAAGATGTAGGTAAAGGTGAGATGGGTTGGCGGCAGATTCCTGGCGTTTTTCAGGAAGTTATCATGTGTGTGAAAAGATATGTTGCTGTGTTATGAGGCTTTGTTGTATTCAACCCTTTTTTGTATAATGTGGCATTGAACCGAGGTGGTCTACTCTTTAAAAAATCTACATCGGTGAATTTAGGTGAAGTGACATTGAGGTGGGCTGTAATTCAAGTGAGTTGAGTTGTCATCCACCTTTTGAGAACTATAACTTAAGTTATTTGCATTCTAATCTCAGTGTCAAGCTGTCAAAAATGTCTCAAAGTAACTTACGGTTTTTGACATTGACTCAGATGGGATTAGGTACAACTAGATTTTAAATGAAATGAAATTTTTCGATGTTTGTCGTCTTATATTAAAAACAATGCAGTTCTTTACAAAAATGCAACACCTACACGGACGAAATGTATGCAAAACATCATTTTTTACTAAACCCACCTACAGCACATAACTTACACCACTCCATAATTAAAACCTGGATCAAAGTCTTTGTAGTTCCATACAAAAATGCAACACGATCGAAGTGTATGAAACAACAAGTTTTTTTTTAAACCCACCTATAGCACATAACTTACACCACTCGCTAATTAAAACCTGGATCAAAGTCTTCAAAGTACATTTCATCACAACACCCGGAAATTCCGTCCACAAACTCATAGGTCAGTGTTGTTTACTAATTGAATAGGAGAACAAATTGACCGGTCATTCCTCCCGGTTAATCACTCACGAACAATGATTACCTATATCTTGTTCCTGGAAGCTCTTGGACACGCATTAGAGCTGGTTCACATGACAAGCGCTTAACGCGCGTTTACAACTACATTCATTTTATTCAGCACGTAATATACGCGCCACAAAAGATGAGAGCGTCAGTAATGGAGAGCTTGCGAAGATATGGATGTATGAAATAGTTATCCATTATTTTTGTGTTTCCAGTTCTGGGATTTTTCGATGACATTTAGATTAAAATTCTTAACAATATTATAATACAAGATGTTGTTTTGCATCCTCGTCAAATTTCAGGTGGTTGTCCTAAAAGACATAAATAATCAATTGAAAATACACTACCGGGCAATAACTAATAAGCGAGCGCGGGAGCGCGAGCGTGGCTGTCTAGGCACGTGCGCGAGTAGTACCTACGAAATTATTGAATGATCGTTGCGTATGCGTTGTGTATGTATTGTTTGCGTTTGTTTGTGTGTGTGTGAAAGCGCGGTTATAGCTAGTAACAGACGGGCCGCTTTTAAATACGGCTGGTTTACAATTATGGATTTCAGTAAACAGGAAAAAAATATAAAAAATACCTACTCATTTTATTGTTGATTTGGGTCGAGAATCATTAGCATAATTACATCCTTGAATTTGACTAGGATGCAAATCAACAGCTTGTATTTATTACGAAATAATAACGTTTTGTGTGGTGTGTCAAGTCTCATCTTTTGTTGCGCGTGTTGTACACATGCTAATGGGTGTTTTAATAAAGCGCGCGTTGAACGCTGCGCTAGCTCTTGACGTATTTTAGGGTTCGTTCGTAGAACTCTAACTCTGTAGAAACTGAACCACGGCGGCCGTGGCAACGCGCGTTTTACGCCTGACAAGCATACAAAAGTTTTACGCGCTTTCAACGCTTGTCTTCTGAACGTACCTTTATCCTCAATGACACGTGTATTTGTAAGGAATCGTTAGTGCAGTGACCCGTTTTCTTTGTCTTGATGTTTTTCTGGGGAATAATGGAATAGAATAGAACAGAATTTTGCAATATCTAAAGAACTCTTCGATTCCCTAACGGTTAGTTAGACAGGAATGTCGCAGCTATACTTTATTTTTCTAACGTATGATTTGCCATATATCTTATGACAGTGAAATATGTAAAAATATGTTAAAATAAAGAAAAACTGGAACTCAGCTGCATCCGGTTAGACTGGAAGCCGACCCCAACATAGTCGGGAAAAGGCTAGGCAGATGATGATGATGTTAAAATAAAGAATGACAGTGATATCTTTATGGTCATCAAAAGTCAAGGTTTATGGGTCAATTCACAGGGCCGCGGAAATCGTTGGAAAAGAATTTTCAGATCATTATATATTGAACTTTGTGTACTTATATTGTTTAATATACACACACGCAAAAAATTGTTCTCCTCTTCTTCCGACGTTACAAGACTTGGACTATTGAGTGACACTCATTTTATATTATCTTTATAAACCCATATCCCTCTGGGGTAGAGGCTCATATAATTCTTGGTCATCTCTTTTTTATGTCATTACTGACAAAACGTAGCGCACTGGGCACTTTCTACCTTTGATCTTTGTACCAGGGATGTTGCGAATATTCGCATCCGCATCCGCAAATGCGGAGCTTCCGCATAGATTTGGACTTCTGCATCCGCATCCGCATCCGCAAAAATCAATGCGGATTTTCATGCGGATGCGAATGTAATACAAGTTGCGACAAGAAAGTGCCGTTAGTATTGACAATGACCAATGGGAGCAAAAAAATTGTTAGACAAGATCCGATGCGTTTGTTGTGGTGCTTAAATTTGTTTATTGTAAATAAATCATAACGTGTTTGTTTGCGCTGTGGATTACTTGTCGTATACCTAGATCGATTTTGAATGTTATTGTGATACAGTGATCATTGTTGCTATGATGTTAGATTCGTCAAGTGAAGATGAAAGTCAAGAAGTAGGTACCAGAAAAAGGTAGCACTGAAGCTGTACTCAAAAAGGAATTACTTTCTTACCGCGCTAAAAAAGAGTCAATGTAGATGAAAATCCTCAAGTGGTGGAGTGTTCATCGACAGGAATTTAAGATATTATCACCGATAGCACGAAAATTTTTATCCACTCCACCAGGCAGTGTTCCTAGTGAACAATTATTTAGTAGCGCCGGTTTAATTTACGAACCTCTGCGTAAGCGCCTTAAATCAGAAAAGGCGGCAATATTACTCTATATTAAGTATAATGCTCCTATTTTTTTATAAAAAAATTGGAGCATTATACTTAATACTAATTTTCATTAATAAAAATGTTAATAATTACTTTATCATTGTTTTAATTTTTCATTCATATACTATATTTATATACGATCTTAAACATCCGCATCCGCATCCGCATCCGCGGATGTGAGCCTTCAAAAATCCGCATCCGTATTCACATCCGCGGATGTGAAAAAATCGGCATCCGCAACATCCCTGCTTTGTACGTAGATGTTACCGGCAATCTGTATAATACGGTATTCTATACAATACCTAGGCATTGTATAAGATACCTAAAACGGACAGGTAATGTATGAAATATTATATATTTTATACTTTGCCTAGGTATTCTATACAATACCGAAAGCGCAACCGGCAATGTGTGTAATAGAGCAGGAAAGGCCTGGTCAACGGAACCCCGCTGTGAGGGGCTCCTATTTTTGGGTGTTTTAAAAAAAATAACCACGAATTTAATCGAGAATAATATTTATAATGTTTTATACATTGCCTGTACGCCCCAGGTATTTTATACATTGCCTAGGTATTGCATAGAATACCTGAATTATACAGATTGCCGGTAACATAGATACCAATGTTTAACAAATAAATGGATTCTTAATTTGTATCCTACAATTCACGGCCCACGAGGCGTTTATTCCGTGGTTATGTGAATTCAGCTTTCGTGTAAGTACCATTACTACACACATATGAGACAACAAGTCATTTCACTTGAAGGGTCATCTCTCACACACAAATATGGCAGCTCAATGCTGCGCTACAGCCCTTTAGAAACTTCCGTCACTAAGATAAATTGAAAGATACCATAAACTTATTAAAATTGATGATGACTTTGCAAAATTAATTAATTCAAGATAACTTTTGGAATTATCTTAGTGTAGATTTTTAATTGTTGGCAGTTATTTTTTGTAAACGGAAGCATAAGAAAATATTAATACCTTTCAAAAGTAAATTGTCATTTATAGTCAAGAACCAGAATAAAAAACACAGCCGTCTTTTTAATTGCCGTATACTAATCTATTAGGGGGGACTACTCCAAATTGGTCACGTCGTAAGCATGACTGCAGAGCGTATGATCCAGGTTTCGATTCCCAGGTCGGTCAAAGTGCTATTGGGTGTGCCATTAAGAGTTGCTCAGTAGCAGCCCGGAGTTTGTGTGTGACTGGTGTGACATACTCGAGATTTGTACATCCATTTATTTGTTAAACATTGGTATCTACGTAAAAAAAAAATATATTATCTATCTACGATATAATCTATGCACATTAGAGATAACATAACATCACGTCTATAATCCGCGAAGGGTTAGGCAGAGGTGTTGATGTTTAGTCCCATGTAATAGGGAATTGCACATACCATTAGTATGTTTGTTGTATTATCTCGATTAAATAAACTAGGCTTCTGGCAGACACATAGGCGACACGTGGACTTGGTACCCCTTAGAAAGAAACAATTTCTAAATAAATACAGGCACCTAAAGTTAAAGAAAGAATATTTTTTATTGACACAGGCTATATGCACACTTCTTTACCTATAGTGTGGGCAGTAAGGTCTTACGACCCCACACACCCTAGTGTCAGAGTTTCTAAACCGCCTCAAGGGCCTCTGACATGGTTTGAGTGGAACAGTAAGTCCAGGTTTCCTCACGATGTTTTCCTTCACCGATGCCAGTGATGTCCAAGATAAACTTTAGAAAGTATACATGAATTGAAAAAGTCACATTGGTACTGGCCCGGATTTGAACCCACAACCTCATACATGAGAGGCAGGCGCCTTAACCACTAGGCCATTACGCACACTTAAATAGTAATAAAAAAGTTATTTAAAAAAAAAACAAAAAATAAACATTGTTGTGTGCTCCACAGCTGTTACTATGCGATCTCTGACACTCTGAACTAGAAATCTACGAACAGTATGACTGTTCGTTCGTATATCTTCACGTACCAATCGTAAATAAAGCCAATTAGTCTAGCAACCGGCGACGGCTAGTTACTCGTATTTATAAATGATTGTCCAGCGTGTGAACGCACGTGACTAAAGTCTGGTTGTCACTGGCCGAATGTCTTGTGACCATGGAGGTTTGATATGAAAATACTAGCTTCTGCACACGACTCCGTCCGCTTCAATGTGGTTCGCGTATATTATCACATGCGAACCGTACATTTTCCGGGATAAAAAGATAATACACACATACATAAACTCACGCCTTTTTCCCATGGGGGTAAGCAGAAACCACAGAACGCCACCTGCTACGATCCTTACATACTCCTTTGCCTCATCTACGTTCATACATCTCGTCAAACAAGCACGCCGGTTACGAGTACTCCGCACCTGACCTTTCTGAAGAACCTCACCAATAAAAAAAACCAACCAAAAAAAAAGTAACCTATAATTATACTATTATAGACTATAATCTATCTTTGTGCCTTTCATCCAAATCTGTTCAGTATTTCTGGCGTTTTTGAGCAACAAATACATCAAAACTCTCGCATTTATAAGTTTCTATTGTCTTTGTTTATCAATATTTGAGAAATTATAAATTATATGTATGATGTCGAGTACAAAACGTTCTTACAGGCTATGAAGCGTAATTAGTTTTTATTATAATACTTAGGTATGGTAATATTCAGAGAACATGACATGCGCGTACGTAGTAAAAGTGACGTAATGGCAATAGTAAAAGAGTCCAAAATAAAAACGAGTGAAAAACTGTCTAGGTTAAAAATAGGTCAGCAATCTCATTAGGCTGTAAGAGAAGGCGGTTGCCCTGTTTTCTTGCAACGTTTAAAAAAGTATAAAACTAGAGAAACCACACTCTAAATTGTTACAAATTCCAATGTTCCAACTTTAAGGGGTTAATGAGTGTCAATTAACGTTGAACAGACAAATTGACTCCTATAATGAGTTTAAGGACACCAGTTTCACTAAAAAATTTTAGTTTGTTTTGATAAGGTTGCTATGTGAACGTTGAAAACGAGCAGTAACACTTTGTATGGATAATTTCAGTACTCTTATGTTCATGGCTCATTACAACAGTAATGCTCCAACAACGGCCGCCCGCGAGCCGTCATCTTTTTAATCTTGTCATTATAAAAAATATTTTAATGTACACGATTTAAAGCTCTAACTTGAATGGCAAATTATTGGTTGTGTCGGAGGTTGTCATTGCACTATATTTCTGCTCCTTAGAATACAAACTTCAGCAAATAAGGAGATTATTTGCTGAAGTTTAAATCAAAGTCAAAGTCAAATCATTTATTTCAATTAGGCCATTATAAGGCACTTTTGAACGTCATATACAAGAAAAAAAGGATAGAATTGAATCTAGTTGCCCCTTCCAAAAGGTAGTTTTGTATGGAGAAGAATTGACAAGAAACTCCATAAGTACATAGGTACTCTTTTGAAATCAATGTTTTACAATATTTGCAAACAGAAGAATCAAATCATTGCTCATCTTAGTAATGGTAATCAAATTACTATTTTTTTATAGTTACCGGGGAGTAAGTGATTGGTGTTTTTTATTTATAAACCTTATAACTACAAATCAGGACAGAAAGATGACCAAAAAAGAAAACCTATTTATTTGTCTCCAAACTATAAGAGCGCCTGTATCTAAGGGTCTAGGATTAAAACTACATTATACTATATCTATACCAAAACCTATTCTCGTATGACTTGATAAAGAAACAATTTGAACACTAGGTAATTTTGACCTAATCTTGAGTTCAATACCCTTATCGCCCCGTCCTCCTGACCACCACAAGAACCAAATAATCAGCACATAAACAAGAAAAAAGTCTTCTGTACATCAATTACTGATCAAAAATATTTATCCATCAACGACTCTTAGTATGTTTTGTTTACGTTCAAAAGATGATTAATCGTATTAATCAAAAAAATTGAATGGAAGTGTAAGAAAATAAACAGACCTAGTCCATTTAATTTTTTTCTAATTTTACAACATGTTATTAGTAAAAGTCATCTGAAGAATTTGGGGCAGTGTATTATGTTTTGAAGTCAAAGACCTTAGATGCTTCGATACTAGCTTAAAGCCCGCGACTTCGTCTGAATGAGTGTCGGTTATAACGAGTATTTTTTCGGGTACCTACCCTTTGTCTTTTTCTAAAAATTACATAAAAAATTAAAAATCTCATCATCTGCCTAGCCTTTTCCCAACTATGTTGGGGTCGGCTTCAAGTCTGACCGGGTGCAGCTGAGTACCAGTATTTTACATGGAACGACTGCCTATCTGACCTCCACAACCCAGTAACTGGGTAATACGATACCCTTAGGTAGGTAGGTCATCTTGGACCAATTTTCATCAAAGACAGCTAAGAAAACTCCCGACTAATTCACCTTTTTCACAAAAAAAAAAACAAAATCGCTTCATCCGTTCGAGAGCTACGATGCCACAGACAGACATACACACAGACTCGTCAAACTTATAACACCCCGTCGTTTTTGCGTCAGGGTTTAAAAAGACGAGGTGACAGCAGCATATGCCGTAAGAAAATAGCTGTAACCTTGGGTCTCAAAAACAAAGCACATTGAGAAGAACATTCTAAAAAAATACTATCCTAAAACTAGATCCAAATAACCAAGCGATGACAGCCACACAAGAATACAGCCAACAATAATACTGATTTAATAAATATTCCATGATAACAATAAATTCATATAACGTTCTGTTTACATTGCAATCCAATGGTGCATAAGTGATGGGACTGTCGCCTACGCTTGTTCGGTAACACAATTGTGCGAGAAATGTACTTGGAAATAATAGAAATTCTGCTTTAGAAGTAGCAGCTATAGCACTTCATAAAAATATCATAACCAGTTCAAAGTCAAAGTAGGTATTTGTTTCAATATTAAACCATTTAAAGGCATTTTTGAATAGTCAAGAAGTCGGTCAGTTAGTCCGAAAGTTGAAGCTAGTTTCTCTGCTCGGTTCCTGGTTTTTACTAAATAAATATCGAGTGTAAAAAAACACTATACTGTTGCCTATCCAACTAAGGGCTGATTTATCAATAATCAGATAGCTTTTATCCAAAGCATAAATACATACGACAGTTTAACATATTTTCTATATACAAATCTGTCATATCGCCATATTATTTAGTACAAAATAATTAGTACGATAATTCTTTTTTTTGTACAAGACCAAATCTTGGAATCCGCTGTTTCTGGAGATAATTAAAAGTCAAAACTGTTGAATTTACAATATATTTTTTTCCGAGCGAGTATAATTATGTTAAAAAAATCTTACACGATCGAGTTACATAACAGATTAGAATAACAAACTCAACCGATGACAGTAATACAAAGAACTCCACCGAAGCGTTACCACGATGACAGGAACAATCCAACTCCTACGCATCGTGGTCTTGTAACCGATGAAAACAATCGTTATACTCAATTGTATTGAGAATAAAAATAATGCTTCACCACTTAACATCCGTTTTATCGTTCACGAATGCTCTATAAGTTTTATTACTGTGTGGGAACGTTTAAGGGTTTTCATTGACTTAACTATTTGTTATGGCGCGTGTATCGTTAATGAAATTATGCTGAAAAGGAATTCTTCTGTATGTCGTTCTGGCATTTTGTGTTATTTTTGTCTGCTAGAGTCACCAGGGCCTTTATTTTTTGTGGAGGGCGCGGATTATGCTTCGAGCGAACACCGGGCTCGCGGCTCATGGTAGCAGAAGGAACCGCTGGTTTTAGTTGATAAGAATCCGATGTAACCCTCTGTTCTTCCCGGACGGAGGGTATCCATCCCAGATCCATCAATTACTGGTCATTTTAATCCGTGGTGATAAGCAACTGGGCTTGTCTCAGTCATAAATGTCCATTTGTGTCTATAGTCTAACTCCCTGTCTCCTACTTGATTTGGAAACAAGTAAAAAGATTAAGGAAGACCTACACTGACCTCATTGGTGAGGTTCTTCAGAAAGGTCAGGTGCGCAGTACTCGTAACCGGCGTGCTTGTATGAAGAGATGTATGAACGTGGAAGAGGCGAAAGGAGTATGTAAGGATCGTAGCAGGTGGCGTTCTGTGGTTTCTGCCTACCCCCATGGGAAAAAGGTGTGAGTTTATGTATGTATTAAAATTATGTTATTTTTTAACCTTCCGGTGTTTTATTTATTTATTTTATTGCGCAATCTAAGACTTGATTCGCTTTGCCGGGACTCGTCGAGCTTCATTGTCTCGGCGCTTTTGAGATTCTGTTTAAGGGGTTGGGAATAACGTGGTCTCTAAAAAAATCTCTCATTTTTCACATCTTTATTAATCATCATCTTAATAATAACTTAATCTACAAAGTACTAGTAAATAAAATATTTTATCTAGAACTGTTACAGAAATAGTAACCAATAATAAAAGAATCTGTGATCACAGTAATATTTCTAAAATGCGTCATCTTTGTTAGTGCCAAAAAATCAAATGCTTCCGGGGCATATGCAGCTCTAAATTGACGAAGGTGAGTGATTTTCCGATAGATAGATTAGTAATTAAGCCCACTTGCACCAAAAATTTTACTCTGTGTTGGTAGCTAACATGATGTTGAATTACAAAATGGATATAAAACATGACTTTTAATTCGTTATACACCCACGAAGATAATCATATGTTTAATACTTAAGCTCTTACTAAAATATTTTTTTTAAAACAAGCTTTAATTTAAAAATAAATTACAATATTGAGTATTGGACATTGTATTGTCATCAGAACTAAAGGTGTATTCAAAATTTCAGCTCAATCGGATACCAACGAATGGTCGAAAAATGGTTTGCTAATTATGAAAGGACAACTTACATACATACATACGAACAGTGCAAGCTAAATAAAAGCTTGTAAAAGTGTTCGAGGCTAAACCCAAAACTATTGCCAAAAAGGACTATAATGTATTTACTGAATTATAATTTACTTACGATTTAATGTACTTATTGGCAACAAACTACATTAATTCAACGTTAAAATCCTTTAAGGTTTCGTCCCGATTCACCTCTGCATTCCTATTCACCCCGTTTGACGGTAATATAACAGAGTCCTGGAGGCCTACCACCATCTCTTAAAACAATATTACTTTGCTTTCCTTACTGTTGGCTTTTCAACGTTTGCCTCAGCGCCGAGAGTTCAAAATGCAACAAAAGAAATTACAAAGTAATATTAAAATAACATTGTTTCAAGAGATGGCGGTAGGCCCCCGCCACAGGGGGGGAGGTTTAAATTAGCCCTCAAGTCTTGTCTCAACAGACCATTGATTACTGACGCGAAACATTATTTGTAAGTACGTCAAAGGGTTATTGTTTTTAGCTTAATGGGTTTCCAAAGAAAGAGCTTTGGCAACTGACCTGAATAATTTCACGTAATTATTCTTTCTTTGTTAAGGGGTCGTTAATAAATTACGTCACATTGTAAGGTGGGGGTCAACGAAGTGTGACATTGTGCAACAAGGGGTGGGAGGTGTCAAGCGTCGTGTCATTACATGTCAACATTTAAAGTAGTTAAATTAAACTTTAACTGTAATACGAGAAAACTAAAAAAAATCTTAATTGTTTGATTTGAAGTATTTTTTTTGTTTTCGTGTCATTGATTCAAATTAAATTTTCCCGGCCAGTATTGAGCAAATTGTACAGCTTTAAGATCTTGGATGGTGCAGGAGGTTGTGCATGACGGCATGCAGTTTACATCTAGGGGGTAGATATTCTTCCGGAGAGATAAAATGTGAAGGAGTTGATCTAATTGTGAAAGGGGGTTTGATTTGATGTTGATTTTATTAAAAAATATTTTAAATCTAATTAAAATAATGAAACAAACAATCGGATGGAATGGGATGAAACAATCATAAAATTCGTGTGACATAATTTGTGGATGATCCCTAATGTGTGGGCCAGACAGCAGTCAGTTCATGTACCTAAAGAATTGGTAAGAAATGGGTGGAGTGGGCGCTGACCTTAACATTTTTAGGCAAAACGTTAATGGTAGTGAAAATTCTTTCATTCAATTTTCTTTTATTTGGGAATGATTTTGTAAGAAACGTGGGTCTGGTAATGACGGTCGTTTAAAAAGGATATCATGGAAATAGTATAGTACCATAGTAGGTACTGTACAGTGCACAGGCTCTGGTTGGCTGACTCACATACAATCTCATTTAAGTTGTCTATGCCTGTAAGAGAAATGATATTTTAAAATAAGAACGATTTTACAGACCGTCACTGCGGTTTCAGGGTTGCTCCCTTTACAGATATTTATAGTAGAATAGATAAATGACAAGTGAATGACAAAGATGAAAGGAAGATTTTTAGCCGATAAAATCTACCTCGGTGAATTTAGGAAAAAACCTCAAGATGAGTTATCTTGAGGTATTTTTTTCTAAATTTGATGCTATATACAGCATGTAACAAAAACCCTGTCCGATCCTTAAGGGTATTATTTGGCATCGTACTGCGTACACATATACGTAACCATTTAATGGATTTGAGATTATTATTTTTCCCCAGTGAATATAATTAAATTAAAATAAAAAATAAAAACTGATCAACGGCAACACTGATCGCTCGACAAAGTTCATCTACAGGTTTTTTGTTTTGATTTTGCCGGCGGGTGGAGTGATGTCAACTTATGAAAATTTGCCATATTCAGTGTTTAAAAATAAAAATCAATAACTTTTGGTTGTTATGAGTTACATTTTTATAACAATTTTTTATAGGACGTATGTTGAACCAGGAATACGCCTTTATTGGATCGGACAGGGTTTTTGTTACATAATGTATATAAATTGATAGCTCACCTCAAACACAATTTAACTACAATATCCTACATGCATGAACCATTATATGGACTAGGTTTCATCAGCCGATGCTATTCACCACTTCTGCCCGTTCTCCTTTACCGGGGATTTTTTTTACAGAATATCACTACAGATCAAAGTCAAAATATTTATTTGAATTTCACAATTTACAGGCACTGTCAAGGAGTCGGTCAGTTAGTCAGAAAGTGCTCATTCCAAAATGTAAAGCAATATCTCATTAGTCATCAAAATGGAAAAATAACGTTACAAGGTAAAATTATTTTCACAATTTCTTCTCGTAATTCATTGACTGTTCAAAATAAACCGGAACGATGACACGTTACATGTAGTACTAAAATTATTTCTGAACTTAATTTCCGACCACTTTGAACTGCAATTTATAAAGTGTGAATCAGCGCGGATGTTTAAAGTAAATATGTAAATGATATTGACGCCATACTGTCTAACGCGAGAAAATAATATGAACACAAAAAATATACAAACCTAGCTTCTGACCGACTTCGTTGGCGTCAAAGTTGATATATACCTACGTATTATCCCACGGGATCCGTACATTTTTCTGGGATTAAAAGTAACCTATATGCTTGTGTATCTCAATGCCAAACATCCAAACCTGTTCAGCCGTTCTGCGTGATTGAGTAACAAAAATCCATCTGAAACCTGGACCTATAATCAACTAGCTTATGCCCGCGATTTCGTCCGCGTAAATGTCGGACCCTCGTTTCCCCTTACGGTGTGAATTTTGAAAAATCCTTTCTCACCGGACGTCTACTAACTATAATCTACCTCCCTGCCAAACATTTTTATGCGTCAAGCGGATTTTGATATTTCGTGATGAGTCCATGACCTTTTGCTTTTATATATTTAGTTATAAGGCTCAAATCGCCAATCCGCCTTGAGCAAGCGTGGTGGTCAATGCTCGTGCCTTCTCTGTATGAGAAGATGCCTATGCCCTGCAGTGGAACAATCTAAATCAATTTTCTTAATTGACCTAATTTAAAAAGCAATACGTATGCTTCATGTATAGGAAGACCAGAGCTTTTGATGTATTCTCCCTATCTATCAACGTTACGGCTGCCAAGTAAATGCGTCGTAGACTGAAATATTGGGTTCTCGTGTATCGTACGCCATTCATTACAAGTATGTATGTTTTGGCATTGAATGCACTGACACTAGTTAGTCATGCGGTTTTAGTTTACGTTTGGAAAAGTTTGATTCTCATCTATACTTTTCTATACTAATATTATAAAGCTGCAGAGTTTGTTTGTTTGTTTGTTTGTTTGTTTGTTTGAACGCGCTAATCTCTGGAACTACTGGTCCGATTTGAAAAATTCTTTCAGTGTTAGATAGATTAGTTATCGAGGAAGGCTATAGGCTATATACCATCACGCTACGACCTACGGGAGCGGAGCAGTAACCAAAGACGCGGGTGTAACCGCGGCGGACAGCTAGTAATCAATATAATGCTGAAACCGCTAATCCGTGCCTTCTCTGTATGAGAAGAGGCAGACTTGCAGTAGGACAGTAATAGGGTGCTGTTATTTTTTTTTTTTTTGTCAACGTAATATGACTGTGTTTCGATTATAAGGCACATTCAGTGCTCTAGGCCCTGATACCTTTACATCATTTATGCTCCCTTGGTCTCATGGCCGCAAACTGACTGCTGAGGTTTGGTTCCAAACAGCCCCAAAATTGAAAGTTGGTGATGTGGCGTTTTCGTGCTTTAGACAGAGCGTTAAACCGTTGCTGATGCTGGTTGTGTGGTATTATCGTCCCATCGTACTATGACAGCAAACAATATATAACTAATGCGTCGAATAAGTAGAAGTAGTAGTTAGTTCAACAGTTTTATAGTAGTGTTCAACTACTATAAAACAAAACAAAACTAAAAAACAAAACAAACCAAAACTAAACAACACAAAACAAAAAACTATTATAAAACTTTTACATGTCTGTTAGTTGTATAATGCAAATACTATACAACTTATTGATAGTTGAGAAGGGGAGAAGGTAGTGTCTCTGAGATTGGCTCTCGTGACCAAAAATTGGTCGGACAGCTCATTTAATACCCGATTGTCCATATTATCCGAACTCTGAAGGTACCTGACTCTCCATCCACCGATTCCAGTTATCCTGGGATCTTTAAAGATGTGGATGTCATATCTTTTTAGACATGAGCTAGTCGGTTGTTGATGCAACCAGTTACAAACGTTCAAAGCTAGCGGAGCGACGCATATTTATGGAATGTCAATCTATCAGTCTTCACGTTCCGGCACCGTAATGATAGGTCAATGCAAGGACTTTGTCTATTCAAATGCAAAGATTTTTCTCGAATGTATTTAAAATTATACTTTAAATGTTGGAAAATTTTGGTTGGAAATAAGCGCGACTGCTAAGCATAAGTGTTTGGGTTCAATTCTAAGGTTAGGCAAAGTAGATAAATTAGCAGCCTCGGAGTCTGGATTTGTGCCCGGTTGATGGCAATAGGTTCGCTCCCTATTACATGGGACTTAAACATAGCTGACGAAATGTGGGTGTACCCTACTACCTACTAATGGGTATACTCCTCTGGTTCGGGGATTACAGGTGTAATGTTTGGTGTAGTTTGCCCTAGATCCTGTATCAAATATTTTTTTTATCTTATTGTGGCCATCCCATGTCTTTGATACAGCAGTAGCTACGCCCCTGTATCCTTGTCATTATGGACCCTTCAGGGCACAGTAAAAGGGTAGGAAAGCGGATGCCCTATTTTAAGAGATCATTACGTTTTTAATAGATATAAGTTCCAAAACTTTGAGATCATGATAACTTATTATTACTTCTAGTATATATACCTATATGTATAGCAACTTCAGCTTAGCCACATTTTCACATTAAATATTCAAGATATGATAGTAATGACGACTAGAAATATGAATTGTGATGCTATCCATCTCATGTCACATCTCTGCCTCGTGCAATAACATATGAACTATTCTAAGATTAAAGACATTACGTGGTCTAAAGATATCAGAAATTGTCGCATCGAAGAACGTCTGCTGACGGCATTGCGAATGACTCATTTGACTTGTGGACAGATGTTGATGATGGATATGTTTCACGTCAATCTGGTGTAGTTCTAGGTAAGTGCAGAAATCTGGCGCCAACGTGGTAATGTGCAGCGGTTGGATTGGTGCAACTCTTGGGACTTTAGTTGTCGAATGCTTGAGACAGAACCATGTTAGAGTAAGCTTTTAAGTCTTACAATCCAAATAAAACTTAACTTTAACCTGGCTATGAAAAAAGGCAACTTAAAAGCATGAAAGAAAAAATATTTCTGTCCGAAATCTTTGCTGAAAATTAATCTGTTGGAGGATTCGACACTCGACAGTTCATTTGCTTTTGAGCTGAGATTGAACATCCATATAGCGACAGGTAGCGAGCGAGAACTGTAGAACCTGGCCTATTCTTGGGCCTAAAATTACTGTTTGCTACCAGCCTTTCCACTTGGTCTATTGACAGCAGCAATACGAATTAGTTTTTGATGCATATGATCTTATGTTTTATAAAATGTGCATTATTATTGTTCATAAGTTTTGGATATGTTTAATTATGCATTTAAGTTATAAAATAATTGTTTGAATATAAGTATAGATTCTAACCCTATCTTTTCCGAAGAATATAAGTATCTTGTTTTAAAAAGTCCATACAGAAACCCAGAAGATAACGAAAATTCCATGTTTATCTAAAACTTTCCTAAAAATATTCATCGTTACCTAGTCCAGTACAATCCGATGTTTTTCCAATACATAGTAATAATGTAACTATTAGAGAGACGAGCCAACCGACTCTCGATTAAATCTTTAGGTAAATATCCTGCACGTGTAACGATCCACTTCATAGCGGTATTATGGGAATTAAATGTTTGTGGTTGTCTGTAACTAGTTCGTGTTGAAATAAGGTCTAGATTGGATAGGAAAATTTTCAGATGTAGTGTTTATATGCTTTAGGGTTATACTATAAAGGTTGTATGCACGTGCAATATGGCTGAAAGTAAATCTGACAAAAAAAAAGTTATTCAAACGCTCAAGCGAATTCTAGAAGGAATTTGAATTTGAATTCGGCGATTGTATTTTTGTAATGAGCACTTGCGTACTGGGCTGCCGTGGCGAGCATGTTAATTGAATATAATAGAAACAGTCAGTTTGTTTCAGTACTGTGATCAATAGCAGAGTGGTCCGACCTTCTCAAAAATTTGGGAAATTGGTTATGGCCTTATCTTAATAGGAGCTTGCTGATACTCGTCTACGCTCCACCATCTTCTTAGCGCCGAAGAAAATTTAAATACCTAATTCATTTTGGAACACAGTAACGTACTTTATGGCCATCGAATGCCTATAAAGAGCTGATACTTCCCTTGACGATCTCTTTTTGTAAGAAGTTCTCAGTTCGGAGCTCTCTATCAGTAGCAGCCCGGAGTTTGGAAGTTGGTAGTGCTACACCCCGTGCCTTGAAAAGCACGTAAAGCCATGCTTCTGCGTCTGATCTCCTCCCGATCATGTGATTACTGTCCCGCCGGACTAAAAGAGTGAGTGCAGCTGTGTGTAGTATATTATTTTCTGCGTATTTGACTAGTCTCCGTTCAGAATGGCCACCGTTATCAGAATTTGGTCCGGAGGATATTGCTATAATTATTTTAAAAAGGGCATTATTATGTGCCTGAGTAGTAATAGGTCCCAGGGCTGCCTTTCTCGTGAAAATTACCTAATTGTAGAGAAAATAAACATGAAATAAATAAGGTTTTTCAGCTTTTAAATTGAGGTCAATGGCGTGCCATTTGGAATCGCACAGAGACCGTCATTTGTTTTGATTTTGGTACCTATTTATTTATATTAGAGGCAATTGTATACTTGAGACCATTAACTAATAATTCTAAGACATAACTTCTTTAAAGAAACACTTTATTTTAGCCCTGAGAAGCCGATTAATTTTCAATTAAGGTAAAACACCCAGTGTTCGACAGAGCCCCAGTGTTCGACACTTAAAAAGTTAACGAAAAAAAACAAGAGTTGAGTCTCGCTTCGGAACGTATTTGAACCATAAACATAGTTGAGGATTATCTAGCTATCATTGCGAAAGATATTTCATAGATTCGGCTGTTTTGAAGAAAATGGCGTAGCTGAACATACCAACCGGCAGAGATCTCTAAATAAATTCCCGTTTCATTAGCGAAATCGCTAAGGAGGTGAGCAAGATATAATGCCCATAACTTTTAATTGTTTTGCTTGACCGAGCATGTAAATTATTTATTAAGTTAGAACCCAAATTCTTTAGTTTTTAGTAATGTCTTTGCAATTGTAAGTTTATAATATAATATGAAAACACGCTTGTCGATAACTGGAGTTTTTTTTTTCGCATGTTCCTATAATCGACATAAATGTTTTTTATGGCACCAAAGAAAAATTCCACACTTTTTCAAATAATACAGGCAATAGAAGTTGTCAGAAAGGTGAAAAATTAAAAAATTAAATCCAAGGAAAGAGAAAAAAGAAAACGATTAAAATTGAGGAAGATAGAAAAACAAAAAACAGAAAAAACTAACAGATAAAAACAATAAAAAAACAAGAAAAGGCGGATACTAAACCGAAACCAAATGACACATCTTCTACATTTATTGTTTAACATATAAGAGATGTATTATATTGCAAAAGTGTATTTTTTTAGAAACCTACGAATTACTAGCCACTGTTTGTTTATTATAAGATTGTTTGTTGATTAAAATGATCAAAATACTGATTAAGACTAAGTTTTTATTTCGTTACATATAATACTAGATTATCTCGGCTTTTCTATTGGGATTTTTTGTTTAGAAGTGTTAGGAATATGTCGATTATTGGATGTCGATTACTGGAACATGTCGATTACCGGGTGTCGAAAAATAGAATTCTGCTGTCGATCACTAGACCAAAAAACGTTAATTTATTTCGATGTATTATTACTTTATTTATTTATATGAAGCTTATGTTTGCTTTCAAATATTACGCAACGAAGTCTGAAGCGTTACCCAATGCTCCAAAATACCTTATAATATCATAAAGTAAGAAAATATTTAAAAAAATGCCTGTTTGCGCACGCTAAAGTGTCGATTATTGGGGGTGTTACCTTAGCAGTAAAATTCGATTTTTATTTGCTTTGAAATCAATTAATAGTTGGCAAAAAAGTGTCGATACGTTTTTTATTACCATACAAAATCTATTGGGGAATCGAGTTTTGACAGGTCATAAAAAATATGTCAATTGATTGGTAGTATTTAAAACCCAATAGGGACCATCCATAAATTTACGAAAACAAAGAAACATGTCTGGGAAACCTTGTGTAAAAGTCAACAAAAAAAAAACAATTCCAATAAACAGTTATTTTCATTCAACTGTAAATCAGCTACCCTTCTAAATTATAAACCAGAAATGTAGGTCAGAACTTCAAGAAAAAAATCTTAACTAAATTGAACTAAAACCATAAACTACAGTCCGTCGTGTGCCTAAGTACTACTTCAATAAATGATTTCGTCGTGCAATACTGCTTTATTACAAGCCCTGTGAACAAATAAAGCGAACTTCGCCAGCCAATGAACTAATAACAAAAGTTTGGTAAGCAGAAATATAGGCCGGTCAATGGTGGAGAAATTATTTAGTGTTTTGACCTTTTGTAGCGAGATTTTTTTTTGTAAGGTACGTTATTATTGGATATATTGTTGTTTATGAGTAAGTTATAATTGGGTTTAGTCTTGTCAAAACGGACCGAAGTACGTCAAAATAACTGCCATTTTGCGAAGTCATTTTTACGATGTAGGTTAATTTACGCTCATTAATTTAAAATCATGTTTTAAATAGTTATAGGATGTATTATTTTATTTTTACAATTTTAAGTAAGCTCACAGACACATGAATGGTTACTGTATCTACTTTCCAAGTATATGTCTTGGACATCCCTGACATTGGTGAAGAAAAACATCGCGCGGTAACTTGTAATTAATATAAGGCTTCGTTCACACGGCATTGTCCTGCACGTTTTTTTGCAGTATACGTCTTAACGTATAAATAGTGTCCATACAACGTACATATGTAGATCCATTCACACGTCGATTGTACTGCAAAAAAACGTGTACCGCTTATACGTTTAAACGCATACTTAACGGACTTGTCAAGCAAATCTTAATAATATAGCTTTGTCTCCTTCACACGACACGATATCATACGTTTTTTATCGAATTCGATACCAATATAAAAGTACAACCAAGCGTGGATCCATCAGTGACGTCTACTCACTGTAACAACTGTGTGGAAACTGCGGCTATTCGTTTTTACACGAATGAAAATTTACCATATGAACACCCGGTTGACTATACGTTAAAAAACGATAACAAAAAAACGTGCAGGACAATGCCATGTGAACGAAGCCTAGGTCTGTAAATCTCCAATCCTCCTTGAGCAAGCGTAGTGAACAATGCTCGTGCCTTCTCTGTATGAGAAGAGGCCTTTGCCCTAAAGTGGGACAATAATACGCTGGTATTATTTATTTAACTGCCTCCTACATAAAATCACTACCTACAACATGATGAAAAAAAATTGTAACGGCAGATTTGTGACGTCAAAACCAAAGTCGCCGACTTCCAAAACTAAAGGTACTTCTACTTTGTTGTTTTAAAAACACGTGTAATCAAAATAAAAGTACAGTTCAATGACTTGACCTGAGCACGTGTATCCATATGTTCTGCCCACGCCCTTGGGGAGGGAAAAGTTATGATTAGTGCTAGAAAAATGACAGAGAAGCCGATTGCGTAGGGTGGTGCAGTTTGTATTACTGTTAGTTTTTATAGATTGGGGTCATATGAGGTCGAATATAGGTCGCGTGTATGAGGATAGGGGATGAAATGCAAAGTGGATTTTATTTCAAGTTTAAATAGGATTTTGTTCATTGTATTGATTGGCCGCGACTTCGTCTCGTGGTCATTTTTTACGAGTTTTGAGTTTTTTTTTAAATAAAAATTTACATATGACATTGGCTATCTGCCAAAAGAAGTTTTTTATATTTAACACTTTTTGACGGCACGGTTGGCGCAGTGCTGCCGCGCTGCGTGTCGCGGGTTCGATTCCCGCACGGGACAAACATTTGTATGACCTATAGATATTTGTACCGAAAAAATGACTTTGATTCCGTCTTTTTTTTCGTAGTCGATAATTTTTAGTAAAAATGTTAATTAACCTGTTAAAATAACTCATAAGCTTTTGGAAATAATAAACAGAATCCAAATCGACCCATAAACTTCGGAGATGTGTCAAAAAATAGAAAGCAAATCTACAAACTCTACTTAAAAAATTAAAAATTGAATAACATGAAAACTGTAATAGATAGACCCCCCCTTTTGAAGTTTATTTTCGACATTTTTTCATGAATATTCAGAAAATTACGGGCGGTCACATGCGCATGGGCGACATTGTATGTTTGTAAACGCACTCACTATAAATCAATTCCAATTTAAGTGTCGAAGTCGAAGCCGGTTGAAAATAAATAATATTTATTTAAAAAAAAAGTTGTTATTTTGAAATTACAAAAGACACTTTTAATTGTATTTATATAATTATATAGATTTATTGAGATAGAGAACTATTACATTCAGATTTATTGTAAATGGCCTAACAAAAATAATTGCTTGATTGATAAAAAGAATCGTAGCAATGTTCGCTACCATTCCGCCACAAACAATACTAAATCAATCAATTTGTAATGGAACTTTTTGTTGATTAATCCTTATCTTTCATATTATTATGTAAACAAATATTACATACAAAAGATAAAAAAATTGCAATCACATCCTTCTCCGCGTTTAATCCTCAAGAAAAACAATAATTACATTATTTTATGATTACTCGTATGTAATCTACTCGTATTTATCAAAATATTTTAATCCGTAGCTCAAATTATGAGAATTGCAAAAATTTTATCGTTTGACGAATTGTTTTTGAGCCGACATATTAATATGAACCGACGACCTTCAAAAAGCTAGACTGAATATGATTAGGTATGTGGATTGACTGCCTCGTTGGTCTAGTCGTGGCAAAGCGCGACTTCTGAGCATAAGGTCTTGGGTTCGATTTCCAGGTCGGGCAAAGTGTTATTGGATTTTTTCCGTCAGGAAATTCTCAGTCGCAGCCTCGGATTTGTGCTCGGTTGATGGCAACCCATGGGACTAAAACATACTTAACTGGTGAAATGCGGGTGTACTAATGTTTACACCTCTGCCTAACCTTTCGGGGATTACAGGCGTGATGTTATGTGGATTTCGCTTAACCACACTTTCCTGTACGTAGGTACAAGTGCCTTAATAAATTAAGATTTCCAGACATGGTAAAAATAAAAGTACTTATAAACTAAACTGTGCCACGTTTCATCTAGATCTGTTCAGCTGTTCTGGCGTGATTGAGTAGCAAACATACATCCATACAAACTTTTGCATTTATAATAGTAGTAAGAAGCAACTACACGTTAAACGTGAGATACGTTTAACGTGTATGGTGATCTCTGTCATAATAAGGGTTCTGTCAAAACATATCAACCCCTTTTTTTTGAGGTGGTAAAAATCATCAAATGAGTCCTGCCCTGGGTGGGGCGGAAGGGACTGTCTGACTTTTACTGACTAAAAAACCACCCTGTTCCTTCTGTTGCCCTTTACGTTCCGGGGCCACGGTATCCTGTTAAGACGTTTGGCTCTGTTGTGGCCCCGTCCGCGTCCCTGTGCTGACAGCTCTTTGAGGTGCGCGTGAAACATATCAACCCCTAACGCAATATCTGCCAATTTTAGTAGTTGAATTTGAATTGAATCTAGTTGCCTATACCAAAAGGTCTAGTATCGTCGAGCTCAAATTGCAATGGACAGCAATAGGCTGAGTTGTTTGATTATGTTTCCGAGTAAAAGCCATATAGCCGCGTGCCTCCGGGAGCCAACTTTTTTATGTTTTTCCGTAACTTCCATCCCTATTCATGCTCTAAAGGAGTTGAACAGGGGATGTTTTTTTGAACCCCTTCAGGGGATGAGTACAAAAATTGTTAACAACTTCTCGGCATTGGCGTCAACTGGAAATGTGCCCAAAAGACTGGCTGGCATTTCATGGTATATTGAAGTAAATAATTTGACTTTGACTTTGATTAGCGGACGCAGGCGCAGGTGACTGCCCTTATGAGGTAATTCCCCGTTTTATAGAAAAGGTGTGCCTTTTTGGGCGGCAATCACAAGTATGGCTTATTTATTTAAATGATAATAAGATAAAAAATGACTTCCGATTATTTCTGATAGGTATTCGCAAATGTCTGGCTGACAACAGAAGTATTTACATACATTACATAGGTAGGTATTATATAGTTCTTTATGTATTGTATTTTAATACAACACCTGACCCACGACTCGTTTAAAAACGGAATATATTTTCCTTCAAATATTTTTATTTAAAATTCGAATCCAGTTTGACAAGTTTAAAAAAAAAACGTCGCCAACGTGTCTGGGCTTGCTATGAATATCAACGACTTTTTTTAATGAGATTTGATACTTAAAATACGGGTGAAAACAATCACACGACATCACACGAAGTCGGGCAGAAACTAGTATATTAAAATTATCCACGATTGTATCCATAACCGACTTGGTAACAAAAAGAGGTACCTATATGTATACATACAGAGATACTTTTCATTCATCATCCAAATTTTAAAATCGAGGTCTCTTAATTAAATTATTTTCATATGTGAAACATTATAATCAGATAAGAACAAGAACATTCAAAAGAAAATATCCGTAAAAAAACAGAATGTAGAGACACGCAGCAAGGGGGGCGTAGTGCGTGCTGTTTGTGTGCGTTCACGAATTTTGAGGTAAGCGCGTGTTCAGTCAAGTTCAACAACCTATTGTTGAACTGTATTTATCCCACACGTTGTGATTTTAGTAGCGGACAATGGTGAAAATCACGTAATTTTTTTTTATTTCATTAATGGATAAGGTTATCGATTCTAAATCATTTCTTAAAATTTGGATGGTGGTTGCAAAATAACCCTGTATATCGATTTCTTATCGTACAAGTTAGATTGCTGATTGAATGAAACAGTGTTACTGACGGGCTGAGTAACAATGGTTTATGTGAAATTGATTGTTTTGTGGTTTAAATTAATGTAACGTGAATTAAACGGCTGTTTTAATTTGTAATGTCATTTTTAAAAATAACGTACAAGGTGTAATTTTTTTCACAGAAAATCTGTTAAGGGCTATTTGAACTTGAAAAAAAGTCTATTAAAACTCATCATGATGAACAAGTTTTATAATGGAACCAACTCTGAAATTATAAAAAAAATAATCAGTTGTTCCATACATTTTCACATGTTCACGTAGTTCAACAAAGTGTATGGATCAACTGATTTTTTTTCATTATTTCAGGGTTTATCCCTTAGTAAAAGTTGTTCATAATGATGAGTACAATATTCTGTTTTCGGATTTTCAGTTTATTCAGTTACACCTTGTACCTATACAAAATATTTTCATTTTCAACATTCAGACAGACATTTTGCTACATCAAATAATAAAGAAGTATGACTGCCCCGTAGGTCTCGGAGTTCGATTCCCAGGTTGGGCAAAGTGTTATTAGGTTTTTCCATCAGAAATTTCTTAGTAGCAGTCTCGGTGTCTGGATTTGTGCCCAGTTAATGGCAATAGGCTCGCCCTCTATTACATGGGACTTCAACAATACTGCCGAAATATGGGTGTACTAATAATGGGTAAACCTCTGCCTAACCCCTTAGGGGATTACAGATGTGATGTTATATTATTAAATAGTAAAGACAAAAACGTACTGATAAACAGCGTACCAGAAGAGTTAGACGCACTTAAGCCAACGATTAAAAGTTCAAAGTCAAAATCAGTCGTAATCCGTTTGAATTGTTATCGTTCAATCCATTTCATAGACAGCCAATGCACTAATGTTTTGTCATTGTATCTTTAGGAATTAATTAATGTGTTTGTTTACATCACGCCTGTAATTCCCGAACGGTTAGGCAGAGGTACCCATTAGTACACCCACATTTCGCCAGTTATGTTTAAGTCCCATGTAATAGAGGACACCTATTGCTATCAACCGGGCACAAATCCAGACTGAGACTGCTACTGAGAAATTCCTGATGGAAACTCCCAATAACACTTAGCCCGACCTGGGAATCGAATCCAAGACCTCATGCTCAGCAGTCGCGCTTTGCGACCACTAAACCAACGAGGCAGTTGTATTTGTTTAATAACAATATTATTATGAAAATATATTGTTATTAAACAAATACAACTGCCATGCATAACAACGAACATGCATGGTGTGCGTGGCTGTTTCAATGATAATTATGCTTTACTATCAATCAGTAAATTAATCATTGCTAAGTATGTATGTACCTAATTTGGCAAAAATAAGTGCTGTTAATAACCTATTGTTTGTATTGTAAAAAATGTTTGTTATACCTACTTCTTACCAACCTTTTTAGTAGAGGTCGGACATGTTTTTTTTTGTGTGACAGCTAATGTCATTTTTTGACAGATAACGTCAAAAAATCTGTACTAATTATTACAAAGCTGAAGAGTTTGTTTGATTTGTTTTTAGTTTTACCTGCTAATCTCCGGAATTACTGTTGCGATTCTGAAAATTCTTTTGCTAATAGAAAGCTACGTTATCTTTGAGTGTTATAGGTTATATTTTATTAAAATAGGCATCTGTATGTCTTATTTGGATAAATACTTTTGTGTGTTTTTTTTTTTCAAATTAATTTTGCTGTTTAGCGCTCGTACATTAATTTGCGCCTACCATGTTATCTCTTCACCACCTTTGGTCGACTGTTAGGGCTGAAACTGCGTTAAGCGGGCGCCCGCGACGGGCAACCGTCGCGTGTCTACGCGCGTGGACACGCGAGCGGGCTCCGTGGGCACGCGACGGGTCCCGTCGCGGGGACCGTCACGGTCACCGGTTTTATTATTTTATTTACGCAGTGTCGCTAGTACAATTTTAACAGTGGCATGTATCAGTCGTTATTATTATTATCCTTGATTTTCTCCGAGCGTGCGTACGACCAGTGTTGCCAACCCCAACCGAGACTAAAACTGCAAAGAAGCTTTCATAAAGCTGTAGAAAACTGTAAAATTCTTTTTAAAGAACTGTAAATCTACAGCTTTTCTTATTTTGAACTATTTAATAACTTTATTATTTTGAATTATCAATAAAACCACATAATAAAGCAAAAAATAAAACTTTCCTTTATTTTACATTATTTCTACTAATACTGCTTTGTTTTCAATTTGCACATCCTTTCTATTGGTTTTCAGTTTTATTTTATTTTATTCAGGGCATTTTTTTTTTAAATTTTCAAAAATTTTACTTGACGTTTATGTGTAGGTATATCTCTAGATTTTTGAAAAGTACAGCGTATCAAATTATCCACCGTGCCAAGAATAGGGTTAAAATCGTACATATTTTTATCAAATTAGCGTAGATTTTGCTAAAATCAAGTTGGTATGGGATACGCAGCAAATAAAATAGAGGCGCTAGCTTCATAAAGAAAAAAACTGTAGATTTGGAGGTCTGAACTAAAAACTGAGGAGATATCGAAAAAACTGTAGATCTACAGTTAAAACTGTAGGGTTGGCTACACTGCGTACGACCCGTATCACATAATTATCGTTATTGACTGAATAAGCCCGCACCGCGCGTGCCCCCGCGACGGGTCCCGTCGCACGGAGGCGGGCCCCGTTGCGCGGGTGCGGGGCGCGCCTCCCCGTGACGGAAGCCCGCGCGTGACCCCGCGACGGAGCAGTTTTGTATGAACCCGCGCGGGTGCCCGCTTAACGCAGTTTCGGCCCTTAGAGAATGCCTAAGGCATTAAGTCCGCAAGTTTAAATAAATAAATAAATCTGTAATAAAATTCACGTTGACAGAGCCGCTGGTAAAAGCAAGTGCGTACATATCAAATATCAAATTTTAATTTTATGTTTCATTGTGTTTTTCAACTAAAGGTAACCGTGCTTTGTAAAATTCGAACCCCTGAGTCACAAGTAGTGAATAGTCCCGGGAAATCCCGGAACCGAAAATACCGGGAAATCCCGGAAATTTGCGTTGTTTTAGGAACCGGAATTTTCAAAACCAAATCCCGGTTCTTTCGGTACTTTCGGCAAAATGAAATGAAATGCCGTCAGATACAGATGAAGACATAGAAAGTGAACCTCAATAAAAAAAAGAGTAGCTTAATGCAGAGCTTAAAAAAGCTACTCCTTGTAAAAGAACAAGAATGACTCACAGTGAAGATCTCAATACGAATGTGAGGATCGAAATGGCTCTTTTTGAGAACGGAGGGGATGGTGGACGTTATTTGTCGCAGGCTTTCGACTTTCTTTTATCAATTCCACTGACAAGTGTAGAGCCGGAAAGAGTTTTTTCTTCCGCTGGGTACCTTTGTAATAAAATAAGATCACGTTTAAGTGATAAGAGTTTGGACGCTCTTATATTTTTAAGATCATTATATGTATAGGCAGGAGAGAAATACTCTAAAAAATAAATTAACAGGTACCTAACCTATAAGTTATTGAGTGCCCCCATTGTAATATAAGAATGAGACCAATGTAATATTGGTCTGATTCTTATGATTGGTATTTTTATTTATAGTATTGTAAGGATGAATTTTTGTAGTAAGGATGAAGTTTTGCAAAAATATTTAAGTTTAAAGTTATATTTTTATTTTATTTCTTCTTAAATATTAGAGTCAAGTTGGTTTAAAGAATTTGTCGATTGAAGTTGTTCCAAACTATTGTTGAATTATAATTAAAATTATTTGAATTAAAATAACAATAAAAAAAAACAGCTGTTCAGTACACTTTGACGAGTTAGACGAACAAAATGTACTGAACAGTTTTTTTTTATTGTTATTTTTGGAAAAAAATGGTCCCAATCGTTTCGAGTTTGATGATCGAGTTTATGGCTTTCGGTTCAAGAACGACCTAAAAGTAAGCGTGTATATTAATTACTTATGTTTATGTAGGATTAGGTGTAAAAATCATTTAATGTTAAAAAATGTTGCTGGCAAAATATGCGTAATTACCAGTAAAATTATACTAAATAAGACTGATTTAGTGTCTATAAAACAAGAAATAAAACGTTTTATTTGATTTGATTAAAATGTTTTTACTTTGCCCTGTCATTTCGTCTTTTTTTTAGTTTCTCCGTTTCAACACTTTCAACTCTCTTACAAAGACTTATTAAAGTATCAAAAGTATCGATAGTACCGGGAATCCCGGTTCTTAAGCCAGAAGGTCCCAAAAATCCCGGTTCTTTAAAACAGCACCGGTTCTGCATTCCCTAGTCACAAGATACAAGCTCTGCTTAGTTTGTGGCTCGCCAACTATGTTCACACTTGTAAAACGTACTTTCAGTTAATAAACGATTTATTATTATTTATTATTTATTATTATTATTATTATTATCAATGTTTTAATGAAAAGATAAATACACATAACATTAATATTTGTTACGTGCGGTAATCGAACCCGCGACATGTAGCGTAGCAGCCAATCGTGCCGTCACTAGTTTGACGTAAATTATTGAGAAATTGTGGGTTGGTTAGTTTTGGCAAAATACGGAAAAGAAGAAAGAAGCTCAATTTGACAGCTTATTTATATGAGAAACGACACAAAGGTGAAAGTTAGTATTGCCAATCTAAAAATAGTCCTCTAATCTCATATACAAACTCCCTAACCCCTACCAAAGTTCAATACACCTATTGTCCTTAAAAATAGCCCATTTATGGTACACTGGTGGCCCTTGTTAAATTTTATGTCCCGCCAGTGGAAATCTACGAGGTTTTTCTTTTGTTTATCCGTTTTGTATGCAACGAGGTATGTTAGTAATTCTATACTAATATAATAAAGGTAAAGAGTTTTTTTGTTTGTTTGTCTAATCGCACTAATCTCTGGAACTAAATTTGGAATTTGTATATACACTATGTAACAAAAACCCTGTCAGATCAGTGTTGCCGTTGATCAGTTTTTATGTTTTATTTTAATTTAATTACTTCTTCTTTCTTCTTTTTTTTTTTCACTGGGGAAAAATAATAATCTCAAATCCATTAAATGGTTACGTATATGTGTACGCAGTACGATGCCGAACACGTTAGTAAGTTACAATGAAGTTAGAATAAGTTTAGGCGCATTTACCGCATTGGGATATTCTGTAATGGTACATGTAAGAAGATAAATAAATAAACATAACACGGGTAAAATCCTCGTGGACGAAGTCGTATGCAGAAACTAGTTAACATAATAAATATTTATTACGTGTTACGTAGAATAGTTTTACGGATGGGTGGTTTAATGTGGCCGTAAGTGTATGACGGGTATTCGAAGGTCGATGGCGAATCATGGGGTATTTTGGCCGGAGGTGATCATTATAACTGACTGACTAAATATGGGCTTCTACATAAACAGCTTTTTTTGAGATATCAAGTTTTAGTTTTATAGACTTAACCTACACATAACATCACGCCCGTAATCCCCGACGGGTTAGGCAGAGGTGTACCGATAAGTACACCCACATTTTGCAATAGGGGGTGAGCCTATTGCCATCAACCTAGACTCCGAAGCTGCTACTGAGAAATTCCCGATGGAAAAACCCAATAACACTTTGCCCGACCTGGGGAATCGAACCCAAGACCTCATGCTCAGCAGTCGCGCTTTGCGACCTTCGGAGTTTGGATTTGTGCCCGGTTGATGGCAATAGGCTTGCCCACTATTAAATGGGACTTAAAAATAACTGCCGAAATAGGTACACCCATTAGTAGACTTCTGCCTAACCCTTCGGGGATCAGGCGTGATATTATGTTATATTATTTCATATCAATCATCGCGCAGATAATAGAAAGTCAATATGAAATCAATGGAATGTCCTGCGCAAGCTTGTCACGTCTTCCGCGAGTGTGCGACAGAGATAGAAGATATCTAAGTGGGACGGACGTGACAACAATTAATGGGCGGTAGTTTTCGAATAAGTTGATGTAGGTAAGGATATAGTCAACAACGAAAGTCGATTAACAATGTTACTTTTTTTAAAAGCTTTTATTTAACTTCACCTGTATGTATTATGTATGTCCTGGATTTTTCTTTTTATATCATTTAAACAGACACTAAACACATAATGTACTGGCTTCCAGAATTTCAGGCAATAGCTAAGGGTTTATTATATCTTAATTTTATATTCATTGCATTTTACTTTTAATACTGTAGGTACTTAATAATTAGGATTTAAAAATTATAAACGCTAATCGACTTTTGTTGCTGACTGTATACTTAAGGTTGAGAATCCATTGTCTTTATAATAAAGAGCTTGTGGACCCAGAACATTCTAACCCTCGAACACACGGACAGATTGATTTACGCTAATTGAGCTTATTTCTGCTAAAACGAGCCAACCAACATACTCTCAATAATAAAATTACTAACGCCGAACTAATTCAATATGCCAATTATATGTATGTCGCAGACTTATGTGAGAAAAGATTTAAAATTAATCAGCATTAAACCCAAAATCATTATACATTATTATTACTAACGAAAATTGGGCGAAATTTTTACGTGGGTTGGTTAGTTTTGGCGGAATTAACCCAATTGGGGTTAGCTTACTTATGTTTTCTTTTAAATTATTGTGTCCCTGTTTTATTCTGGGGCCCTATAAATAAAAACCGTTCCGTACCATTATCTATAAAAACGCCAAAACAAAAACACGTATTTTTATTGCCCTTAAATATTTATTTTATTTTGTTTTTTAATATTTTTTGTTATAGCGGCAACAGAAATACATCATCTGTGAAAACAACTGTCTAACTAACATGGTTCTTGAGATACAGCCTGGTGACAGATGAACAGACAGACGGATGGACGGTAAGCCAGTGGAGTTTTAGTAATAGAGGCCCGTTTTACCCTTTATACACTACTAGCTCACTGAAAAAAGTTTTGAGTAACAAATAACAAACAATTGAGTAACCTATTACATAAAAATAGTGACTACATAACTATAGTTCTTATTAGACAAATTCAGTTTTGTTATTAGAGTTCTGTTATTAGTAGCTCGACAAAAATGATAACTTCTTAACAAATTTATTATTCACGTTGTACCAAAGTGTTCTGGAATAAATAACTTAATATGTGTATTATGAACAAAAGTGTTATGTAAAAATAGCCACGTTTTATTGTTAGCGTGTACAAAACCGTTTGGTTAAAACTTGGTCATGGGTTTGGTATTGTTCAGTTATTAGTTACATCACTATAATATTATTGTAACCAAACTATTTTGTTATCTGTAAATGAACTTGTTGATTAATATATGGCTGCCGCTCATATTACTTGCAACAGTACGGAATTGTTATCTGTATCTTAACTTTTCGGTTAAAAGTAACATAACTTTTTAGTTACTGCGACCAGCCCGCGAAATTTAAATTTTCTTACGTTTTTTGCAATTTGCAGGCCAGTGCTAGGTTGTATGATGATTAAAATATTGTTCGCAATTGTAAGACGTATGTAGTTACAGAATTATAATCATCAAAAGCATAAATCGTCGCAGCAATCGTCGCAGTAAGCATAAATACAATCATCCAAGTTCATAAAGGTCTACCAAAAAAAAAGGTTGATTATAATTCTGTAACTACATACGTCTTACAATCGCGAACAATATTTTAATCAACATACAACCTAGCACTGGCCTGCAAATTGCAAAAAACGTAAGAAAATTTGAATTTCGCGGGCTACCCTGTAGCATCAGCGTTAAGTGTTTTTTTTTCTTATAGGTTTTCATGTGCCTACTTAAAAGAAGTTTTAGCAAGATATATCCTTCCCCAAATCTTACCTACTAAAACTCCTCATGGTACTAATTTCGGTTACAAACTTGAGATAGAATAAGAAAAACAACTTTATTTGTTACAATTATATTTATTTATTAAGTATCAAATCAACTAATTATAAGGGTATGTTACAACTGGCAAGTCTTCCACTGTATTGACTGTGTACAGCATTATTTTGTTGTTTGAGTCCGGAGTAGTATGACACTGAAAAATATAAAATAATAACCTGATCAAACTCTAACATGGTTTTGTATAACGACCACTGTCAGAGACAGTGACAGGGACTGATGGCTGAACATGCCTTCCAAAGCACAGGATATCTTACTTAACAGACAACAACACATCAGTCGCCTTGTGCGACACCCTGATGTGTAGTAGTATGGTGCTTGCTTTTCTACTTTGGCGAACACTACGCATCTAAGAAGAATAGCAGAAGTGCATCTAACGGGAAATGCCCTGTTTAAAATAGTGATTTAATGAATGAAACACTATTGTCCTAATTATGTAAGGAATAGAAGTTAAAAACACTCACCCAAAAATTTTGGAATGTAAGCTTCTAATCCCCAAGACCACAGATAGTCCGAGATTGTTTTCTCTGCCGCCTCGTCTGGCGGCGGCGGCAGCTCCATTTTTGAAATTTTCTTGACGTTGCTTGATAAATGAATCATGCATAAAATCAAACACACAAAATACAACGCAAACCACGCGACGCGCCCGCGCCGGCGTTCTCACTCGCCTCGCAACACGAGAAGAACAAGGTTTCTACAGGTTCCATTACTGTTTGATATAACACATATTAACACAACTGTCAGCGAGCGGGAACAAAACGTTTCGTTATGCGCAGCATAACTTTAATCACCACCTATTATATTGCTGTGTTATTGATAACCAAAAATATTCTAAAACCAACATAATCAATATTAGTTGATCTCAGCCAAATTTTTTGTTTATTTGTAGTAACTTTGCAACACAAATCTCAACAATACTTTACAGCTGGTAACAAACTAATAGCAGAGTTGAAAAACAGCAACTATTCGTTAAAAATAGTTTTAGTTGGGTCAACTGTAAAGTCACAAGTGTGTTCGAGTATAACAAAACATATTATGTTGCAAAGTGCCGAAACCGAATTTTGTATTATATAACATAAACTTGAGTAGCTTACAACCAACTCAAATAACTAAAATATTTTTGTAAAATGCAACAAAAGCAGTTGATCAATACGTAAATAAAATTCGTTTGTTAGTTATCAAGGTTTGGCTATTTGTGAATTAACTCAACTAGTTTTGTAAAATACTTTTTTCAGTGCTGACCCGCCGCGACTTCGTTCACGTGGTATCCTACCCTACCCTACCCTACCCCTACCCTACCCCTACCTTACCCTACCCTACCCCTACCCTACCTTATTTTCATTGTTTTTTTTTGTATTCTGCTATTCGGGACGGAAACAAATCCAACAAATCAAAAACCATGGCAATCGGTCCAGCCGTTCTCGAGTTATAAGTGTTGTAACAAACACGACTTTCTTTTATATATATAGATGTAACAAAAACCCTGTCCGATCAGTGTTGCCGTTGATCAGTTTTTATTTTAATTTAATTACTTCTTCTTTCTTCTTTTTTTTTTTCACTGGGGAAAAATAATAATCTCATATCCATTAAATGGTTACGTATATGTGTACGCAGTACGATGCCGAATAATACCCTCAAGAATCGGACAGGGTTTTTGTTACATGCTGTATATACGGGACTCTAAAAAGAACAAGATTGTTACGGTTTCAGGATTACAATCATCGTCAACAAGGAAAACCCCAAAAGTGATTTTATTAAGTCATACGATGTTTTATCATTGGTTTTCCTTAATCATTCAGAGATAAAGACGTTGATTGTATTGAAAATCAAGTGATTATTATTCTGTATTGATGACGGAAACGCTGTTAAAATGTATAGTAGTTTTGTGTTTGAGCTAGGTGTGGTTTTGTTTGCCTACAACTGCATTTTAGAGGTCATTAAAAACGTCATTTACTATCCCGCAATAAACGTCGCCACCTACCTGACCCAAATACTTTAACAACAAAAATATATTATACTAGAACTCTCCCCGCGACTTCGCTCGCGTGATTTTTCTTACGGATCCCTAATTTTTTGATAATAAAATTATAGCCCATAGCACTCAGTGATAACGTAGCTTCCAATTTGTGAAACAATTTTCAAAATCGGTTCATTACTTCTGGAGATTACCCCCTACATACAAACTAACAAACAAAATAATGTTACCTCTTTATAATATTAGTATAGAGTATAGATAGTATCATAACATACACACATCAAAAGTGTCTAGGGATCAACATCCCTAACATTTGTTAGGGATGTTGATCCCTAGACACTTTTGATGTGTATATAACTTATGAATTAAAAATTTAAAAACCCCCGACGGCGGCCATTTTGAACCGATTTTCATCAAACGTAGCTAAGAATACTCCCGACTCATTCACCTTTCAAACAAAAAAATCTAAATCAAAATCGGTTGAATCGTTCCGGGAGCCACGATGCCACAGACTACATTATTTCAACGTTAAAATCCCTTTTAAAGTTTCTTACCGATTCATCCCCTGCATTCCTATTCACCCCGTTTGACTGTACCTAGCCACCGTCCTACTTAAAAATTGGGAAAACTTTAAAATTTGGAACAAAAATTTTAAACTAAAAACTAGGAAAGTGAAGGTTAGACCCAATAGCAACACCAAAAGATTAAAGATTTATATACTTTTTTTACCGTTTTCTAAATGTCGCTTACAAATTCAATTCAATATGTAACGTGAAAAAGCAGTGCATATCAATATCTAAGAATTGATATTCAAAACGTTAAATATATTTATATTTATAGGAGTTTTCTATCAAACACTCGAAGGTCACGTTTATGAAGATATTTGTGTATTCACACAGATTTGGGAAAGGTGCACGTGACAATTATTAGGAAAGAAAGTACAGAAGGTATATGACTGCGAAGCTGGCAGTTCATATTTACTTATACAAAAAGCTTATTTACAAAAAAAAGACAACCGCCTTTAAAAGTGCTTGTGTGCTGTTCAAGGATTTCAAGCACTAATAAAAAGTATTTATTGTAATCATTTTACATCATCCACATAGCAGTAATCAAAAAAATGCTCCCAAAATAAAAAGCACAAACCAAATTGGATGAAATTTTTATGGGACCAAATGGCAAGTATACTGCATCGAACAAAAAATCACACTAATCGGACTACAAACCTCGGAGTAATCGGTGTACATACATAAAAAAAATACCGGCCGAATTGAGAACCTCCTCTTTTTTTTGAAGTCGGTTAAAAACATAAGTTGCATGATTTCGAGTCGCCTAGACTGCTGGTACAGTAGCGGTCGTAAGTGGAGTAGCAATCACACAAAGCAATAGACTGACACTTTGATTGTTCTTACGACCTTTCAACGCCGTATGCGAATTTTGAGGTGTACGTAGGTACTGTGTTAATGCATCACTTATGTAACATACAGATGTCTACGGCCTGTACCGAGTAATCACAGCAATTCAAGGGTTGCGGGACGTCTTAACAGGATACTGTGGCCCCGGAACGTAAAGGGCAACAGAAGGAACAGGGTGGTTTTTTACTCAGTAAAAGTCTCATTTGATGATTTTTACAACCTCAAAAAAAAAAGCATGCTACTGCACTTATGACCGCTTCCTATTGTAGGTGGGTCGCTGTTGTCGCATGGGCATCAAAATGTTCTCGACTAACTTTTTAAACCTATGTATCCTGCTTATGAATAGGAAGTTTCATTAAAAACGGTTTATTCATTTCCAAAAATAAGGACTTGACTTCACAAACTGTGAGAAATGATACCCGTTATACTAGGGCCTAGTATTACTTAAAGTGAACCTTTTAAATATATTCTCTAATGTGTCCCAGTCAATCAAAAGCTGAGATGAATATTTTATTTTGAAATTTTCCATGCCGATGTGAAAATGGAAGTCAGGGGAGTGAGTTGTTTATCTTTCGACAGCACGTGTAGACGGTCAGGCGCACCGTCTGACCAATCACAGGAAATCATTTCAGCACGTGTCTTAATGGTTAAAAGGGATATGATAAGAAAGTTGTGAGAAATGTGAGTTAAAAAAATATCAAGATTTGACGGTCGGAGTTAAAAAAATATCAAGATTTCTTTATAGTATCCAAAATGAACGGCATCGCCATGAAAAAGGTGGCGACATGTTCTGGACGCATATCATTAGGGCTTGTTATAAAAATCTCGCTATAATGAGTTTTGATGAACTGTCACTCCATCATGCTAGGAAATGATAGGTCATCTCAAACTCGGAGTGAGTTGAACGTGTGAACTTAAACTTATAATATTGTAACCAGGATTTTATAAAAAGCTAATTGAAAAGAGTGACCGTGGAGTTTCTTGCTCGTTCTTCTTCATAGAGGCCTTTGTTTTGGAACGAGCAACTTGCATCAACTTTCTGTATAACTAACCGGTTCAAAAGTGCCTGTAAATGGTCTAATAGAAATAAGATAGACTTTGCCTGTAATTCTGAACGTATTTTACGAAGTTAAAAACGTGAGGTTACAAGTCTATAGGTAAGACAACATAGGTATTACGAAACTGGCTTAACTGATAACTACCACTACAGATAATTTGCCGATATCTGAATTAAACATTCCTGATAACAGATTTATTAGATTATTCTAATACAGTTAATCGCACCTACATTTTATTCCAAATATGGTAAACATTTTATTACATTATTGAATAATGAGATTGCATCATTGGTTCTACGGAAAATAAAATAAATTTACTAATTCCGGGATTCCGGTTTTGTACATTTCAATACCGGTATTGAAAAACCGGCCAACCAGAAACATTACATACGAAAAAAAATTGTTGGCCTTAATTTTAATTTTATTATTTGTTGATTTATGGACAATAGAAATATACACTCAGCGAAAATTTCAGTTTGCGCTTCATGAAAAAAATGACAGACAGACATTAGAGCCTTAGCAATAGGGTCGTGACAACACCCTTTATGTACGGAACCCACAGGCAAAGTCCGGCAATTGACAAATTTAGATATTCATAATCATATTCATATTATGTATGTACCTATAAGTACAGCATGTAACAAAAACCCTGTCCGATCCGGGGAAGCCGACCTAAAAACACTAATTTCCACATGTTTAGGAAAAACGAAAATTTTATCAGCCTAGGGTATTTTAGGAACAGTCACATGGGTATTATTCGGCATCGTACTGCGTACACATACGCGTAACCATTTAATGGATTTGAGATTATTATTTTTCCCCAGTGAAAAAAAAAAGAAGAAAGAAGAAGTAATTAAAGTAAAATAAAACATAAAAACTGATCAACGGCAACACTGATCTGACAGGGTTTTTGTTACATAGTGTATACATACATAAATATACAACATAACATAAACCTGTAATCCTCGAAGGGTTAGGCAGACGTGTACCCATTAGTACACCCACATTTCGCCAGTTATGTTTAAGTCCCATGTAATAAATGGCGAGTCTATTGCCATCAACCGGGCACAAATGCTGTCTCCGAGGCTGCTACTGAGAAATTTCTGATGAAAAAAACCCAATAACACTTTGTTTGACCTGGGATTTGATCCCAAGACCTTCATACTCAGCAGTCGCACTACGATACCAAAGAGGCAATGAAAACACATTCTGTACCTATCACAATTTCACTTTGATTTAAATCAATTAAACACTGTTGTTTTCTACTAACGTTAGGTACCTTTTTATTTTAAATACCACTCAAGCTAATATCAACTTTAACACTGTAGCAAGTAGTCCATTTCAGCGTGTCTTTGTAAGCCAACTTTTCTTGTAAATTGGACTTCACGTGGAACATATTAATGAAGATGAATGGATGTCTATATTTAATTAGGATTTTGTTTAAAAGACGAGATATTTGTTTTCCTAAACAAACAAGAACCTTTCTGTACCAATAGGTATCTACTTTAATTTAAAATTAACTAGTACTCTTCCCGCGAATCCGTTCGCGTGATTTTTCTTACGGATCCCTAATTTTTTGATAATAGTCAAAGTCAAAGTCAAAGTCAAAGTCAAATCATTTATTTCAATTAGGCCATTAAGTATAAGGCACTTTTGAAATTAATTTTGAAAAAAAAAATATAATATAGTCTATGTCATCCGGGGATAGTGTAGCTTCCCAACAGTGAAAGAATTTTTCAAATCGGTTAAGTAGTTTTAGAGCCTATTAAATGCAAACAAACAATCAAATCTTTCCTCTTTATAATATTGTATATTATAGTATAGCTTTTGCAACCGGCTTCGTCCATGTAAATGTCGGTTATTGCGGACGCAGATGAAGTCGAAGTCAAAGTCGAATAAAAAGTAGCCTATGTCCTTTGTTGGGGTTCAAACTTACCCTGTACCAAATTTCATTAAAAACGGTTCAGTGGTTTATTCGGTAAAGTGTAACAGACAGACAGATAGAGTTTCTTTCTGATTCATAATATTTGTATGTAATGCAAAATAACAGCTTATAACTAAAACCATATTATTATGAATGTTTACATAGGTACTACTTATGCCAGAAACAATTGTTTATCCTAACATTATATTTGTCTACCCTAGGTACTGTTTTTTCGGGCTAATCTCCGAGAAGGCTGGATCGATTTTGACAAGCTGCAACTACGCTTTCCGGTACCTACGTGGTCGCCACTCGAGAGCCTTATGCCATTTTAGATCAAGCAGAAACGCACTCTAAGTCTCAGACTTTTGCGGGACGTCTTAACAGGATACCGTGGCCCCCGCAAGGCAACAGAAGGAACAGGGTGGTTTTTTAGTCAGTAAAAGTCTGACAGTCCCTTCCGCCCCACCCAGGGTGGAAGGAGTCATTTGATGATTTTTACCACCTAAAAAAAAAAAAAAAAAAGAGTTCGTTTCTGCTTGATCTAAAATGTCTTAGGGGATACTTAAAAATTAGGGATTGATGGTGAAAACGGGCATTACGACCCCAACGGCCGTATATAATAGAAAGAGAAGGAAAAGAAAGGTCGCATGGTCGCTGTTTCATCACGTGCCGATTTCTGCCAGGTAAAACGTGATACCCGAAACAAATTGGATTACGAATAATGAATAATAATACAAATATTGTCGAGATTAGCAATTTTTAAAACAAGTAATGTTACGACGAACTATAATAAAAATATGTACTGTCGAACAAGCTACTTGGTTTACATGCAGACAAGTAGACAACAAATATTTCTGTTTCCATTTGCCATTAATTGTTATTTTGTGTCTTCACTGTTTAAGCTTGCTTGCTTGACTGCCTCATTGGTCTAGTAGTCGCAAAGCGCGACTGCTGAGCATGAGGTCTTGATTTTGATTACCAGGTCGGGCAAAAAGGTATTAGGTTTTTTCATAAGGAATTTTTCAGCAGCAGCCTCGGATTTTGGGTTCGTGCCCGGTTGATGGCAAAAGGCTCGCCCCCAAACATGGGACTTAAACATAACTGGCGAAATGTGGGTGTACAAATGGGTACACCTCTGCCTAACCCTTCGGAGATTACTGGCGTCATGTTATGTTATGTTTTTTTTAGGCTCGTGGCGTCTAATAATTTTGACAACCTATTAAGAGCGATTTAAAGGAATTGACACACTCAAAACATTGTTTAAAAAAAATAAGTTAAAAATAACTAAAACCCGACTACGACAAAGTCGCGCACTGAAAAGTATAAAACAAGAACAATATTCATTTGACCGATATTTTCGAAATTTTTAAGTAATAGCCGTGGTCGTGTGCCACCTGCAGTTGTTTCACACAATTTTTATTGGCTAGGTGGCACACGACCACGGCTATTACTTAAAAATTTCGAAAATATCGGTCAAATGAATATTGTTCTTGTTTTATACTTTTCAGTGCGCGACTTTGTCGTAGTCGGGTTTTAGTTATTTTTAACTTATTTTTTATTTACACTATTTTGGGGGTTATATTATTTGAAGGATTAACTCTATTTAATTATTTGATATAATAATAAAAGCAAAGTAACGAGTGAATTTCAAATGTACTCATTAAGCCTTTTCATTTGATATCCATGTTGACACTGTCAAAAACAGGCAAAGTAGCTAGTAAAAGCTATATAATGTATATATATTTCAAATGTGCTCATCAAGCCCTTTAATTTGATACCCATGTCGATACTATGCGAAAATATTTTTTTTTTCGATAACGACTTCACGTCCCCTGGAGGGCGCCATATTGGATTTGGTGACACGTCACCTACCCTATAACCAGCGGACAACTGAGACGCTTCTAACGACACCTCATTTGTCATGTAATGATAAGTAGTTTAGAAGTTACGAGGGAACAAACAAACATACATACATACATACATACAAACATACATACATACATACCGGTCAAAATCATAACCCTCCTTTTGGCTTTGCCGTAGTCGGGTAAAAATAGTTGCAAGTTAGCTGCCTGTACGGTCGAGCAAGCCATTTGGTATAAATGGTTTGCTCGACTGTACCTAGGGATTTCTGTTACGTGGGTGGATTATCCATTGTCCATGAAAATTGTAGCAATAGGTATTATATACTCGTATTATTCTCTATGGTAATTAAATACGTTTCTTAGAACAAAATGGTGACATAATAATGAGATGGACACAATAGAACGAAGTATTATAAATGTATAATACTGTGTGTTATCTCAATAAATACCTATTTATTTAAAACAAAATCAAATCATTCATTTCAAACTAGCTTCTGCCCGTGACTTCGTCCACGTAAATGTTGGTTATTGGCGATCTAATTTTCCTTCTCCATCCTACAAACTTTGGACCCCCGTTTCATCCTCTTAGTACCTACACTACGGCCGACATATCGTGGCGGTCCTGAAGTTAGCCGATTAGCTGCGCAGTAGACAATTTCGTTCCTAAAAGATCCATTGCGCAGCCAAACAGCTGACTTCAGAACCGCCAAGATACGTCGGCCGTATTATAATGTCTTACTTACTTACCGTACTTGGTTAGTCTTCATTCCATCCGTCTTCGATGATCGTGATGGCCCAGTGGTTAAGTCGCCCGCCTCTCATGCATGGGTTCGTATACGGGCAAGTACCAATGTGACTTTTTCAATTTAAATGTACTTTCTAAGTTTATCTTAGACATCGTTCCATTCCGTGCCTTGGACAGCACGTTATACCGTGGCCCCGGAACGTAAAGGGCAACAGAAGGAACAGGGTGGTTTTTTAGTCCGTAAAAGTCTGACAGTCCCTTCCGCCCCACCCAGGGCGGAAGGACTCATTTGATGATTTTTACTACCTCAAAAAAAAAAGGCATTGGACCCGTCTGTCATACGTGGGTCTGTGACAGTCGTTACGGGTCGTCAGAAGCCCGAACATCTTACAACCAGTTACCCATTCTTGCCCATTCTTCTCCATACAAAACTACCTTTTGGAAGGGACAACTAGATTCAATTCAATTTTATTTTCATGTAATGACGTTCAAAAGTACCTTAAAATGGCCTAATTGAAATAAATGATTCGACTTTGGCTTTACCAAGGGGTACAGTATTACCCAGTTACTGTGTTATGGAGGTCAGATAGGCAGTCGCTTCATGTAAAATATTGGTAGTCAGCTGCATCCGGTTAGACTGGAAGCCGACCGAAAAGGCTAAGCAGATGATGACTTGGCTAGTCTCCGTTGAAATTGCCGTCGCCGCCGCCGTGACCGAAATTCGGTCTGAGGAGTAATATTAATCAAAACACGTTCCAAAATAAAGTCATGGTCAACAAAACAAAAGAATCGTATCTTTTGAACATAAATAAACCAGCTGATTATCGTAAAAGGAGCTGTCAACCGATTCTTGACAGTCACCTGAGTCTGACATAATTATATAGGTATTAAGACGTGTGGGTAGGTAGGAAAGAGCCGTCGGAGTCGGACACCAGACACTTCACGACCTTCGAAGAATGTGGCCGGTAATGAAGAGATGGATTTCAGAAGGTTCATTTCGCACAGACCTACATACTAAGGTACAGTTGATGACCTGATATACCTACACGTTGTCAACTATAGTCAAGAGATAGGTAAGGGCTGTCAGTTGGTATTGGTCATCTCTTAACTGCTATGGTTTTCATTTTTATTTAAATATTATTATTGTTTTGAATTCACCTTCAATGTTTTCACATATAGAAGCAACAAGAATATTGTAACCAGGATTTTATTAAAACCTAATAGTCATAATTATCTATATCATAACGCATCCGTAATGATATAGATATTCGTAATATAGGTACTTATTTAGTTTTTAAATAAAATTAAGGCATCATTGATCACAAAATAAAATTACTTCTATCCTGGTTTATCTAGGACATCACTGACATCGTGAGGAAACCTGGACTTATACCAGCCTAGTACTGTCCCACTCAAACCATGTCAGAGGCCGTTGAGGCGGTTTAGAAACTCTGACACTAGTGTGTGGGATCGTAAGACTTTACTGCCCACACGATAAAGAAAAAAGAAGAAGAAGAAGAAAGGCCCATGAAAGCCTTAAAAAATATGACAATAAAACTTTTCAAAATCAACCTTCTGATATTTACCAATTGTGAGACATACATATCTAGATAAAATGCCTTTTTGTATAACAATACCTAGGTAAGTTATTACCTAACACCAAAAGAAAAACTATTAGGATTTGTTTTGCATTAAAGTTAAATAATACTAATACTTTATTGATATCGCGTTACCAGTGTTTAGGTGGTTATATACACGTGTGGAAATAATATGACACTATTTATTGTATAATAATTTGTTTAATATTATAAAGGTTATTAAACCTAACGTCCTGTCGAAATCATTGACTTTCAAGTAGGGTATTAATGGTCTAATTTCTATACTACCTACCACTTACATATTGAGTATTAGATATTATACTATTGACCAATAATTCCAAAACACTGTTTAAAAATGTTCGATGCCCAAGTCGGGCAAAGTATTATTGAATTTTTCATTCGGAATTTCACCGTTGATGACAATCGGCTCGCCCCTTTTACATGGAACTTAAACGTAACTGGCAATCTAATGGGTACACCTCTGCCTAACCCTTTTAGGATTACAGGCGTAAATTATGTATGTTATATTTGCAAAAAATGTGCGATTTTCGAATCCGAGTGTATATAATTTATATCGCATTAATCAGTGGTATATAAAGTTAAGTAGTAATGTGAAATTCGGAACTCACACAGACATCATACGCAATATAAAACCGAAATCTCTTCACTGTTCCCTAAAATGAAACCAGGAAAAACCAATTAATAAAAGCTAAAGCGGATAAAACCATCACGAAAATCATAAACAAGATTGTTGTATATTTTGTTTTGCAATATATTTATTATCTACACTACAGCGAAACGTATAAAAAAACCGCTATTCTCGCTTCCGTATCCAACACATCACAACATCTGGTAGTTTCACGTCACTGGCTACTTGTAGCCTCAGTTGATTGATTCTAAAATGAGTAATAGAGAAATCCCGTAACCATTCCTTTTTCTCGACTGTTTATAACATAATTATTTACATTATAGAGTGAAAAGAATCTGTCAGTATGTTGTAACACACCTACAAATTCATGAAACCCCGGTTGGTTAAAAATAAACAGCTATTTTTAATTTCGTCTGTAAGTTTAAACCAAATGATGTCAGAAACGGCTGTTGTAGATAATAATAGAAAAGTTCAGATGTTAGAATGCGGTAGATAATCTTAAATGTATCTTTTTAAATAGAAGTCAAAGATAGGTTAACATAATTGTAGATAAATAAATAAATAAATATCTTGGGACAACTCACACACGGCCATCGATCCCAAGCTAAGCAGAGCTTGTGTTATGGTAACCAGACAACTGATATACATACCTATATAATTTATAAATACATACATATTATAGATAATTTACACCCAGACACAGAACCAACAATTATGCTCATCACACAAAGTTTGTCCTGGGTGGGAATCGAACCCACTACCTCCGGCTTTGCAGTCAGGGTCACTAACCACTAGACCAACGAGGCAGTCAAATAAGAAACGTCTTGATTGTTTATAATAAATGGTTGACTAGCCCTGAAATAAACTATTTATGAAGTCGTCCACGTCAAAATTGATCCAATGGGAACATAAAAATGGAACTACAATTATGTTAAGCAAGATCAAGTCTATATGTGTACATATATAACATCACGCCTGTAATCCCCGAAGGGTTAGGCAGAGGTGTACCCATTAGTACACCCACATTTCGCCAGTTATGTTTAAGTCCCATGTAATAGAGGGCGAGTCTATTGCCATCAACCGGGCATAAATCCAGACTCCGAGGCTGCTACTGAGAAATCCCTGATGAAAAACCCAATAACACTTTGCCCGACCTGGAAATCGAACCCAAGACCTCATGCCCAGCAGTCGCGCTTTGCGACCACGGTGTGGTGGGTGAAGGTATCTAATTCAATGATGAGAAAATTGAATAATTAGAATTTGATAATTATTTATTTATTAACCAGCAATTAAAATCTCGTCTCAACCGATACGGAAATCGTGAAACAGTACATTTGAGCTAAACATGACGCAACTAATGAAAGTGGGGCGCGCAGAGCTCTGGGAACCAAGATAACAATGTACCATGTGCTGTGAATGAATGCAAGTGCTGCCATGAATAATGTACGAATGTATGAATTTAGTTTATTTGTATATTACTTATAGCGATTATAGTCCCCAAGGCAAGAACCCACACTGCTTTCTTAAAGGTGAGCACGTGTGTCCAATAATACTACAAATTGTCATTAAATCTAAGTCCAATATTTAGTTCCATATTGATCATGTCTAAGAAATGTCCCGTTTTAATAATTTACTTAAAATGTCAATTGAATGCGCAATGATACGACTATCTACCTGAACATCGTTTTATTGGAATGAAGTTTCGTAGGAGTTAATTAGCAGAAATCGTCGGAAAAACCGTTATTCTCTCTCCAGATGACCCTCCCTCGTTTTGTCTTTCTATAATGCGGGAGTCAGGAATATCGTTCCACAATTGTTGCGATAAATACAGTACATAGATATTCTATTATTTGTCATTACGGGTCGTCAGAAGCCCGAAAGTCTGACAACCAGTCTTACCAAGGGGTATCGTATTACCCAGTTATTCAGTTGTAACCAGTTAGACTGGATGCCGACGTCATAATTGGGAAAAGGCTAGGCAGATAGGATTGTAAAAAAATGTCTGGAACATTAAAAAAAGTTAATTTAATTGGTTTAACGCTTCGTTTATTCGGTAAATAACAGTAAAAACATTTAAAGGACACTGTGTACCTTCGGTGGCCTTAATCCGACCTACAAAAAGGGACAACGCAAAACCTTATAAGGGTATGGCGAATGACGGTTAAATGAGGTTTTTTTTTAATTGTTCGTACTCTAGTGAAGCAATTTTATCCAGGAAGTAGTTTGTTTTGTTTCGTAGACTAGTGATTTTTTGTGGTGTTGCTTGGTTTTCGAAAGTTCTGGATTGTTTGATAGGTTATTTATATAAAATAATAATGTTAGTAGGGATTAAACTATTCATGTTTTATTTCAATGTGTAACACGCGAAAATAAAATGTTTCTTGTTGTACTATTGTATTTATCGATACTTGATAATGGTTTTCAAGTCCTATAATGAAATTAGGTGTCTACAATTAAAAAAAAAAATATAATTGTCCATGAAGATTTAGTTAGGAGAATAATGTAACCAGGATTTTGTTAAAACCTAATTGAAAAGAGTGCCGTGGAGTTTCTTGTTCGTTCGTCCCCATAGACCGGCCTGTCCGGCCTACCTCAGTTTTGGAACGAGCAACTAGCTTCAACTTTTTAAGTTACGTTATTGGGTTTTTCCATTAGGAATTTCTTTGTAACAGCTCGGACTGTGGATTTGTGCCTGGTTGATGGCAATAGGATCGCCCCTTTTTACATGGGACCTTAACATAACTGGCGAAATGTGGGTGTGGTAATGGGTACGCTTCTGCATATTGTTATGTGTTAGTGTTATAAATAAATAAATTGGCGTACACTAGAACAGACAGACAAACATTACTCAAAATATATATTGAAATTCCTCTTTGTAACCGGAACATTATAATCTCCCATTAACTTAATTTCCCACACGACTTATTTGGGCAGTGTCGATTTTGATCATTCACCGCATGTTAATTTTCTCAGCACTTTTTTAACATTAAACCTTGCATTTAAACCAATAAGAGTTAATTTTGTTTAATTGCTTTAATAAATGAATGACGTTTGTGGAGTGCGCGTGCGCACAATTCTATATAAAATTGACGTAATAGGTATGTACACAAATGTCTGAATTATTTTCTGTTTTATGTATTGTCTTCTGATTTCGCATTGTTTATTTAAATAGGTATGATAGCTCAGCATGCTCTTGGAATTCTGTTTTTTTTTTAGTAAGTACCTACCTACCTACCATCTACATACCTAAGGAGCCCACCCAGGGCGGAAGGACTCAAAAAAAAAGTGTTTAACGGTGGATCCGCGCATGACTATTGCGCCACTCACCGCCACTCACCGCCACTGTGCTATCCTGCCTACATATGTAGGAAGATACTAACAATCGCTACAACGTGCTATATTCAATGTCAAGAATTTGCCAAGACCGTGTTTGATTTATGATTTAAATTATAAATAAGACACGTGCATTTTTCCATGTTCTTTTTTCCCTTAGAAATTGCCCAGTTGAAGACCAGAGCGATAGAATGGACAGCTAACCCAAGCAAAAAGTAAAACTAATTAAAAATGGCGCTTATAAGCATGATAAGCGCCATTTTTAATTAGTTTTACTTTTTGCTTGGGTTATGCTTGCGGGTGATTATCGTGGGCATCATTGCCATAGTCAAATCACTGCCTGACACTCATACTGCACCTGATAAGTGCAAGGACCAATGTGACTTTTTGAACTCATATAATATCCTTTCTAAGTTGATCTTGGATATCACTGACATCAGTAAAGGAAAAATGTCGTGAGAAATCTTGGACTTACATTTCGCTAAGTATCTATCTATCTATTGAAACAAAAATGAATGGCTTAATGTATTGCAAAAGCCAACTTGTATGGGCTGTTGAAAAATTATTTTGTATGCGTCACTTTCACGTGAATAAAAAGTTTTTCTTTCTTTCTTTCTTTCTTTCAAAATTCGAAAACAACCTTCTTAGTTCTGTTCGTAATTTTACAAAGTTTTTATGAAATAATTTTTGGAAAATCCTCCTGAAAAGTAGAAAAGTTTACACCAGTGCGAAGCTGGCGCATGAAGTAAGTATGATAATCAATGCTTATGCCTTTGGTGGACAGTGGGCCTATAATTATAATCGCCTAGTTAAAATTATTTAACCTTATCAATTTGTTGTAACCCATTCACCCAGTCATGACCAATGACTAATCTTTCACCGCCTTCTTCGTAACTTGAACCTAACCTAGAATGACGAATGCATGATAAAAATAATTATCATCTTGTTTGTATAACATTACCCAGAAACAATAAAACAAAAATATTGTACTACATTTATTTAGTTGTTGTGTTGTGTAAAATGATCGGTAAATACAGTTCTAAATGTCAACAATCGCATACGCAGTTGAATTTGATGAAATTCCAACGAGCGATATAATATTGTGATAGACGCCCACTTCCAGTAAATAATACGCCTCTTATTACGCATTGGGACGTTAGCAGGGAAATAATACGACAGATGAGATTGTACTGAAATACACGGCGTAGTTTTAGAGAGAATTGCTTGCAAGTAAATCTTTTCTTGAATGACAAATTCTCTTGCTATGAAGTATTCTCGTTTGAGCACCTACTTATGCATTGAGCACCAGCCTTTACCTAGAATACTTTTGGTGCTCAAATGGGAATATTATGTAAAAAATTTACGGAGACCTTTGGAAAGTATGTACCTATGGGGAAAATGTTTATTATTAAGTTTACTTTTTTTTTGTAAAGACGTTACGCTTTTACAAACATATAAATTACATACAAACCAGCCAGATTTGGAACAAGTACCTGTACCTACACATACAATACAATAATAGGGCTATGTGGCACGGTATGTGAGGTGTGTCATTTTCAAAAAGAAAGAACCGAATTAATACGTATGTAACGTTCACAAGATACATAGAACGTAAACGTAAAAGGGAAAGCGATTTCAGGTGTTCTATACTTAGAAAACGAAAAATCGTTTATTAATTTTCAATATTTAAGGTTATATGAGATATCAAGCCGAGTCAACGTTCACACACAAAATCAAAACATTAATAAAATTGTGATGATAATTGATTTGTAATAAACCTACCTCAATGTGGCCCAAGGCGAGAACCTTGTCTCGTAATTGCAAACCTTTTCATTGTAATCGCATACTAGCACTCATCCATCATAATCACATCCGGTTGCGAATACCTAATGATACAAGTTAAGAACCTAGAGATTAAATTAGGGGACTTTCGGTTTGGGGATCGCGGAAGGCGCGTACGCTTCCAGGACCCCGGCGTAAGTGTGGGAAGGGAACGCCGGAATGGTTCTTAGCCAAGTCATCCTCTGCCTAGCCTTTTCCCAACTACAATAGGGTCGGCTTCCAGTCTAACCCGATGCAGCTGAATATCAGTATTAGTTACATGGAGCGACCGCCTATCTGACCTACACAACCCAGTAACTGGGTAATACGTATACCCCATGGTAAGACTGGTGGTCAGCCTTTCGGGCTTCTGACGACCCGTAACGTCTGTCAAAGATCCACGTAAGACAGCCGGGGACAACGGCTTACTTTCTGAGGCACGGAACGATGTCAGTGATGTCTAAGATGAACTTTAGAGAGTACATATGAATTGAAAAAGTCACATAGGTTAGGCCCGGATTTGCATGAGCACCTCAACCACTGGGATATCAAGACTAACTGGGCTTTAGATAGAAGTTATCCATGAGAATTTCCTTACAAAAATAAAAGGCTAAATCAAGTTCAAGAGCGGCCATAAAAAAAGGGTTAAATCCAAGATGGCGCCGTGCACACGTGACACGCAACACGCGCCGGGTATTGGGCAACGAATCGTAACCGCGTGCTGTAATCATTAAATGTTTGTTATACAAATTAACATGTGATTGATAAAGTGCGGACTGCAGTTGGATAACGGTAAGAGTATGTACCTATTGTTTTATGAGTATGGTGACGTATTGGTTTAGGTTTATGAATGTACAGTCAGCTACAAAAGTCGATTAACAACGTTGCTTTTTTATATCATTTAAACAGACACTAAACACATAATTTACTGGTTTTCTGAATTTCAGGTAATAGCTTAGGGTTTATTACATCTTAATTTTATGTTCATTGAGTTTTATTTTTAATATTGTACTTAATAATTAGGATTTAAAAATCGCAAATGTTAATCGACTTTTGTAGCTGACTGTACCTGTGGAGAGTATTTTCATAACAGCCTATTATTGTTCTCTTGCAGGGCAAAGGTCTCTTCTCTCTCATACATAGAGAGAGCAATGAGTAGGTACCTAAATTTTGTTATACGCGTAGTTTTTCACCCGCGTTGTGTTACGTCTTTGGTCCCTGCCGCGATCCCGTGAGTCGTAGCGAGATGTTATATAGCCTATACTATTTGACATGAATCTGGCTATCATATGCAAAAGGATTTTTTCCAATCCGACTAGTAGGTTCAGATATTCGCTCGTTTAAACAAACAAACAAAAACTCTTCGGCTTTATTATATTACTAGCTTCTGCCCGTGACTTCGTCCGCGTAAATCCCCTTTGGGAGTGAATTTGTATCATCATCATATCAACGTTCCACTGATATGATGATGATGAACGTGTTGTTTACTCAGGAGGAGAGAGAAAGGTCAAAGGTCAAATAAAATTAATAAAGCTTCTTCAACTATATTTCACCACCTCCGCTTCCTCATGTCAAGGAAACAATTGCATCCACACAAGTCATCTCTCACACAATTAATATAAATCTTAATCTTCCTATCTTTATAGCGATCGGAACGTAAACATTTAAATATTTATGCCTTTCTGTTTATTTATTGATGTAAAAAAGTGATTGTTGATTTAAATAAATTATTGACCATGTTACTATTATATTAACGTGTTGCTAATTTGGATGTTGTTTCCGTTTTTTTCATAATTGTGCGTTGATATTATGTATGTACGTATGTAGGTACATTTAACAAAAGAGATAGGTATGCAGGGTTGTCAGATATTGTTGAAGTTTTCTCAGACACCGATGGATTTTGATTTTCAAATGTAATTTAATTTAAAAAGTAGATAATAAACAGTTCATTAAGTAAGTTTAGTTTCAATCGAAGACATCCATCGGTTTCTAAGAAAACTTCAACTATATCTGACGACCCTGCATACCTATCTCTTTTGTCGACTGTACAGTACATAACTACCACGGATCAAGAAGAGTGTCCGTGGAGTTTAATGCTCGTTCTTCTCCATAGAGGCCTAAGTTTTGGAACGAGCAAGCTTCAACTTTCTAACTTACTGACCAACTCCTTGACAATTCAAAAGTGCTTGTAAATGGTCTAATTGAAATAAATGCATTGACTTCGGCCTTCAAAAATTTTAAAATAATTAAGTATAAGTAGGCATACAATATAATATGGGACTACCATCACCGGGAAATATGCTATGGACAAAATCAGCTACACAACATCACATCCCGTCACAAAAATAAAGTAATAAAAATAGATAAGAACTAATACCTAAGTATTTGGTACTTACGTAGGATATTCTATACATTTTTAATCTATTTCCGTAAACAAACCAACAAAAATACAAAAAAAAAACAAAAAAAAAATTTTATTAAAAAAGAGCCAAGTTCGGTAAAAACGACCTTCTGGGTAGACGGTGTCGCCGATATAAGAGTTGACATTTAACGGGTGCCAAGTTCAATAGCAGATCCTTTAATAGTAGCGGCAGGAATGTTGAAACTAATAGAATAGAATTTTCTTTATTCGAGTAACCAAGATTCAACTTGAAACACCAGATTATTAGTAAAATTTACGACTTTGTTAGTAAGCATAGACACTAAACAGAAATAAACACAACAAGAAACTACGATGGGTCACTGTTACAACATCCCATAAATAAGAGACGGCACAACAGTGACCCACATATACACAGTCCAGGCGACTCGCAACCATTTCGACACATTTGGAGCTGCCTCAGGGAAGCGAATCGCGCCTCGTTGATGATAATGATGTCGTCGTTGATGTATGTAGGCCTAGTTTAAGCGTAGGTAATGGGGGTCCTAAAGGAACTCGAAATGTTTCGTCTAATATACACAATTTAGCGTTCTCCGAACTTGGCTGAAACACTGCCGTGTGCCTAGATTAGATAGACATGATATGTCATTGAACGATAGCATTTGACGGCCAGCCATTGAGGATTTGAGGCCTTTGATAAAAGCAATTAATTTAGTTTTTCCGGTAGCAATGTAATAGGGTAGATGACACCACCAATCAATTGACGTACTTTTTATGGCCTGTCAAAACGCGATTCTCCCATAGATTTTGTATAACAAAACTCAACTGTGACGTCACTTTTGTGCAGACTCAATTGACTAACTATTTATTAATTTGAAAGCAGTTAAAAATCCAATTTTACAGTGATTTGAAAATTAATCAGGTTTTCAGGGCCTAAATAAAGTGTCTCTATATGTATAGAAGTTATGTCTTGGAATTATTGGTTAATAGTGTCATCTACCCAATTCGTGTTTGCTTTAGTTACGGCTACCTATAATTTTGTAATAACATTGGCAATAACTGAGATAGGTTTTCTTTGTAATTAACGATAGTAAACTTGGATTTTATGCCTTTTTTTGCCTAATATTTATACTTTACTAGCTTTTTGCCTTAGGAGGTGCTGCGGGACGTCTTAACAGGATACCGTGGCCCCGGAACGTAAAGGGCAACAGAAGGAACAGGGTAAGTTTTTAGTCAGTAAAATTTTGACAGTCCCTTCCGCCCCACCCAGGGAGGAAGGACTCAATTGATGATTTTTACCACCTCAAAAAAAAGGAGGTGAATTTTGGAAAATCCTTACTTAGCTCATGCTTACCTAAGTCATTATGACTAGCGCTATCACTACAGTAGTTTGAGTTGTGTGTTGATAAATTGAGTCAGTGTTTTTTTTTTCACCTGCAATAGGTTGTCTTTGGTTACTGCTACGCACCCGTGGATCGTAGCGTGATCTTATATAGCCTATACTATTTCTCATGCATTAGGCTATCATACACAAATGATTATGATACGATTATGATTTAATAATAAAAATGGTTGATACAGAACTAAATTGGGACGCATTACCTACTTTTAAAATTATTCAAAGGGTATATACATAAGGGGCCCATGGCATTGCAATTGTCACCTCCCCACTCCGACCCTGTCGCCCCATCTAATATGAAGATATTTTTCTAAGCATTTAAAAATTATTCTCCTCATTTACTTCCGTGAATTCTTTGTGTACTTAACTGTAGTTATGCGTAATAATGTAATCATTAGTACGGTAGGAATTATAAGCGACCGACTGGCAACACAAAGAGAACAATGACATAGTAGAGATATGTTTAAAAGGTACACTTACAACAAACACTGAATTGAAGAATAATAACTTGCACCTGCCATGTTATATCTTCGCCACCTTTGGTTGCCTGGTAGAATGCCTAATTCTTACTTTTGTTGCATAAGGTTTAAATTCATACCTCTATACTTTATCCATACTAATTATTATATCCTAACTAATATTATAAATGTGAAAGTAAGTGTGTAAGTTTTTCTGTTACGCTTTCACGACTAAACAGCTGATCCGAGTTTGATTGGTACGGGATACCTAAGTTTAAACCCCAAGATAGGACATAGGCTAGTTTTTTATCTGCGACTTTGCCTGTATTCGCGATAACCGTCACGTAGCGGACAAAGTTCGGTATAATTTAATTCGCGACTTCGCCTCTTTCCGCGTTAACCGACTTTTACATAGATAAAGTCCTGATTTTGTATTTTATTCCTTCCCCTGGCATTTTAGTAAAGATTTTCCTGTACTATTTATAAAGATTTCGAGGGCAGTAAAGATTATCAGATTGATGGCTTGAATTGCAGCAATAATTGCTATTTAGTACCGACAGTGCTAGCGGCAGTGTTTTAATTCTGCGACTTCCTACGGCTACGGCTGGATCTGGATGAAATTTGGCACATAGAATATAGATTTATAGTCTAATAGGTTCTAGTACATAGGCTTTCTATCCCGGAAAAATGTATGGCTGATACGATGACGTAGATGATGATTTCAGTATCTACTCTGAGCAGGTGTACCTTCTGTAAGTAGTTCTTGGTAATGTTTCTCGTTCACAGTGTGAATCATTATTTTGTTTATTTACAATAGAATATTATAAAACTAGGTAAACTGCTGGTAATAAAATTTCTGGCTGGCGCTTCCATGAGAACTTGTTATGGTTAAACAATTATTTACTACTAGCGACCCGCCCCGGCTTCGCACGGGTGCAATGCTGATACTAAATATTCTATAAAATTTATTTATATAGGTACAACGTTCACAGCTTTTTTAAAAAGTTAAGGATAGAAAATGGTTATTGTGGGTTATCCCTAAGAGATAGACATATACCATCGCGGACTTTTTTGTAGACCTTTTTAAGGCGTACAATACTGTAGTACATTATTTTAATCTATCTGGGGGTTCAGCCAGCGTTTACAATGTAAGCGCAAAAAAATGTGTTTATTTACGACATCACATTAGAAACCTCTAAAATTATCAATGTTTCTCTACTATATTATGCATGTATTATACATATAAACCTTCCTCTTGAATCACTCTATCTATTAAAAAAAACCGCATCAAAATCCGTTGCGTAGTTTTAAAGACGACGACGACGACGACGACCGACGACGATCGATCGACGTATAAAGGAAAATTTTGGCAGGAAGGTAGTTTAAAGTTAGTAGACGTCCGCTAAGAAAGGATTTTCATTCAAAAATTCACTCCCTAAGGGAATAAGGGCCAAGAGCCCAAAGTTTGTATGGATAAACTTAGAAGAATCGTAGGAGTAAACTAAGTTACCCAAAAATGCGAGCGAAGCCGCGGGCAAAAGGTAGTTTATAATATTAGTAGGATTTATTTTGGACTTAAGTCTAAAGTCTACGGTCCAGACATAGTCGTGTGAAGAAGCAAGTGGCGCCTTAATATTTGTATTTAGTCTAGCGTTACAAGTGGTACCGACTTTAAAAGTTGTTTAACCTAAGCGATCATGTGGTGACCAGCCATTTTTAGTTTATTATTTAATGACTTCATCATTGGACAGTTTGCAGTTATGATGTGCAGGTTTGTGCAGTGTAAACTAACTGGTGTCAAAAGACATTTGACAAAGCCGAAATAGACAATGGTGCCGATTCCCTTGTGCACAAACTAGGCTAAATTTAGAGAATTGCCATCTCCTACTAACATACAGCGAAAGATAAGGACGGCGACATTTAAGGGTGAATTGCTCAAGCAAAAAAAAATACACGGCAAACCTGAGAACGGTAGTGCAATGTGCTGATTTTTAATTTTATATATTTTTTCTCAACAAAGTAAGTACTTCTCTACCTTGGCAAAAAAAATCATTGATTTCTACCCTCTAATATACCAAATAAAAAAATTACAAAGTGTTATTTTATCATCACGGTGGCCTGTCCTGAACCCAATTCTGCTCATAAAATACCTTCCCCTGCAAATACATTTGAAATATGGATTTAAATCGATGTTGTTATCATTAAATTATAATATATTCGATCAGATAAAACTATTTTTGTTTGTTTATCTTCTTTCTCATGGATTTGACAGGCAGTCAACTTTTGTCCGGAAAAATGTTATCATTTCAGAGGACAGTAAGTTTTAGTAGAATAGCCATGTCAACATTGCGTTATTACGCCCTTCTCACTTTTCCTCACTTCGGAACTGTCCGGCTCAAGCTCTCGGCGCGAACGCACCGGTCCCAACTTCTTGCGGTTTCCCGCCAAAAAAGAAAGTTTATCATTTCAGTAACATGGGGACAAAAATTCGGAACCAAATTTCATTTCGGTGGCTGTTATAACTATGAATGAATTATTATAAATTATGAATGAAATTCTATCATTTCGGTGGTCATTTTTATCATTTAGGTAGACACTTTTCATTTCAGTGGACTCTTAAAAATTAATCCTTAAATATTTATGTAGGTTTTGATGAAATTTGATGTCCACTCAGACAATAGCGCCCCGCACACGTACGGTTTGGACCGCGCATCTTGGACTGCGTTCCGAACCGCAGTTAGATCTGTACGGTTTGGACTGCGGATCAAACTGTTGTGCCAACTACGATTAAAAATGCTATCACGGTTTGGACTGCAGACGAAACTTTCATATCTGGACAAACGTTCCGAACTGTGCGTGTAAATTTGATTTTCAAGGGTTGGACTACGGTTTGGACTGGCGCGTGGAGCGGTGTAACTTTTAAAAGTTTTATACGCAGTTCTGTAAAAAAAAAAATTGCACTCCGGGAGTGCCGAGAAGTGAAAACTTGATTATTAACGTTGAGCATGTTTGATATTTTGGAATGGTTAGGGAATAATTTTGCACCAATTGCTTTATCAGTATAAAAGTACTATCATTTATGTGGTAGAATACAATATTCGTTTATTGCGCTATCGTACACAAACATGACAATTTATATTACATTAAAAATTTAACTTTAAAACTATTACAATTATCATTCGCGCAAGCGCCCTGCGCTGTCTAAACGAAACAGTAGGCCCAGGCATACATTTTCGCCGCGCCGTAGAGAGGGGATAGCTGTCTACTCTCCATCCGTCTTACGCTTTTTCGATCAGGTCACGTGTCCTGACGCGCACGTGTCCTGACGCGAGTTTAAGATTTTATACCCATTACAGAAAAAGTGCTCAACGCCGCTAAAGAAGTTTTCACTTCAAAAATGGACGAGCGTTTGGTCATCGCGTTAGCTGGATTTGTAGTTAGTTTAAACAGCCGAAAAAAACGACGAGTGTGGGTAAAGGAATACAGACAAGGACATTTACCGATGTTAAATATGCTCTGTTTCTCAAAATTCCTATTACTATACTCCTTACTTTTTATCTTCCAGAGACACGGATGTTCACGGAACAATCGAATGATCTCTGTGATAGCTTCGACGCTCCAAACCGCCATTCCGACCCGACTACGTAATTTTACGTTTACACGAGATGCGCGCGCAAAACTGTGAGACTTGCACTCGCGCCGATATGCCAGATCGGACTGTTAGACCCGCACATCTACACGTACAGTTCGGAGCGAGGGATGGAACGGCGCGTGCTGTTTCCCGCGGTCCAAACCGTACGTGTGTGGGGCGCTAATGTTATAAAATAGGCTAAAGTTTTATTTGTCATTAAAAATATGTAGATAGCATTGGAATAAAAAAATCTCACCGAAATGACAAATAAAAATCTCTTGTTGAAATTCACCCTTAAGAACTAAGTTAGAGATGTCAAATTAGTTTTGCCTTGAACTTTTTCGTATTTTTAATCTATACGTTTTAAGATGTCAACTATAATTGTACGGATGTGTCAGATTGATTAAATTTGACAGCTCTTATTTACATTAGTCCCTTTCTTGTTTTATTGGACAGAAAAAGATAGAAATAGTCTAATTTTAGTTTAGTTTGGAAACAGGGGAATCCGCAACAATGTTCTTGCTACCATTATGTTATTTTTTTGTTCTGGAATATACCTGAGAACCTTCTAGTACGGAGATGTTGAGGGTCACAGTTTAAAAAATTTATACACAACATAACATCCTGTAATTCCCGAAGGGCAGAGGTGTACCCATTAGTATGCCCACATTTAGCCAGTTTTGTTTAAGTCCCATGTAACAGGGGGCGAGCCTATGGGGCGAGCCTATTTACATAAAAGTAACAAAACATTGTTAATGTTTATTTACTATTTATTTCTGGAAGGAATTAGATTATAAATAATAGACTAATTGCCATTTACAAATAAAATAACATCTTACTAAGGTAAATACAAAAATGATTTTTCACATCATAAAGAAGTCGTTTCATGATACATACACTTCTTCTCTTATTTTCCGATGCCTTGTCTAAAACCCAACCGGTATAATTACCTAATTAACTCACCACGTCATAATTAAGTACATTAATATTCAAATGATGAGATGTCCTAGGTATTACCTAAAACACCTGATGACGTCATCACAACACAACGACGCACACGCTTACCAAAAATCCTGCCAAAACAATAAAACAAACGTAAGAACAGGGTCATTCCACGCGCATAATATTATATTAACGGTCGACATGTGACGTATTAATGTAGAGCTACCGTGTGTGCAAGCGCAAGCTGATGTGTGCTTGTTCTTGTTCTTTTCACACACGTGCCATGATTTGCCTTTGTGAGACTGATTAGGACTACGCGACTAAATAACGGAGG